>JAOPSE010000099.1:7662809-8342845 GCA_029449295.1 Zea luxurians
CCAGCCCGAGAACTTGGGACCCGACCGTACACCCGGGCTACGGCCAGCTCGCATGAGGGAACGACCAGACCAGCCGAAGCATTGCGCACGGCATTAAGACCTCGGAGGAGTCAAACCACTCCTCCGAGGCCTCGGGGGCTACACCCGGCGGGTGCGCTCGCGCGCACCCACCGGAACAAAACGCAACCGAGAAAGGCTGGTCCCCTTGCAAAAAAGTGCGACGAAAGCCTCCAAGCGAGTGATAACACTCCCTTCGAGGCTCGGGGGCTACTGTCGGGGACCATAATTAGGAGTACCCTCAAGGCTCCTAATTCTCAGCTGGTAACCCCCATCAGCACAAAGCTACAAAGGCCTGATGGGTGCGATCAAGTCAGAGATCAGTCCATTCGAGGGACTCGATCACGCCTCGCCCGAGCCTAGCCTCGGACAAGGGCAGCCGACCTCGGAGGATCTCCGCCTTGCCCGAGGCCCCCTTCCAGCGGCGAACACGTTCCCGGCTCGCTCGAGGCCTTGTCTTCGCCAAGAAGCAACCCCGACCAAATCGCAGGAGCATTTAATGCAAAGGTGGCCTGACACCTTTATTGTAATACTCAAAATTGTATACAAAGAATAATAGAGAGAGAGCTCCTCATTTTGTGTGCCTTATCTGCATCATAAAAAGAGCATCCAAGTAATTAAGAGTGATTAAATTACAAATGATAAAAAAATACATCATGTGGAGTTTTTATGTTTGTGCATTAAATAAAATAATAATAGTAATAATAATAATAAGGATAATAAGAGAATAAATACTAGGAATTAAATCAAACCCTAAATTAAAACTAGGGTTTTCAAAAATGAGAGAAGAGAAAAGGGTGTAAGAATATAAATAATATACTATATTCTCCAGGATTTATATTCTCATTTCACAATAGGAATGGAGGATAAATTTGCACAAGTTTGAATACTAAATTTGAATTCAAACTAAACCTTAGAAAAGAAGAAAATAGAAAGAAAAATAAAAAGAAAAAGAATAAAAGCTTACCTGGGCCTCGGATTCCCAATCTGGCCCAGTAGCCAGTTCACCTCGTGCAGCCCACGAAGCCAATACCCATGTGCCTGCTGACGCTGCGTCGCGGGTCCCACTTGTCACCCTCGAGCGCCTCACCTTTCTGCGCGATGACCCACTGATCCGTGGTCCCCCGCTTGCAGCCTCCCTAAACCGCGACTCCGGGAACGCGTGGGCTCACTGACCCGTGGGGCCGAGGTGTCGGGCTCCGTCTTCCTCGCGCGTCAGGCGCAACGGCTTGCCCGGGTTCGGCGGAACTCGCCCATCGAAGCCGGTTCGCGCTGACTACGTAGGGGAAATAAAGGCTGGGGTCACGACTGACCATCGCCGAAGCCTGCTCCTAGCCTTCCGCGTAGCTAACCCCTAAACCACCATAGCCACCACGGGTGAGGAAGGAAAGGTGATAGAGCGCCGCCGTTGACTCGCGTGTCCGCCGTCATTTCGGGGACGCCGCGAGGTCTCGGCAACTCGTCGGGTGGTGCTGATCGCGTCCGTGCCGAATCGTGGCCTGGGGTGCTGCGGTGTCAGCCGAATTGCTCGCCGGTGTGGAGCTTGACTTCTGGATCCGCGATACACCGTCGACTGGCCTCGTTGCGGCCCAAATTCTGGTATAATACCCGTACCTATCCTTGGCATTAACTCGACAACGCGTAGCACCTAGTTGATTTGGAAATCACGCTTCCGTTCACCGGCCAGGGTGGGCTCGCCGGCATTTGCGCCGCCGCGTGCGCGCTCTGTGTTGCCGGGCAGCTGGTTGGGGGGAAGGAAGGATGCCGTGCGCCGTTGATCGCAAGATGAACGGCTGTGATCAAACAGCGCGTAAGGTTTTGTTGTATTGGGTTATGACCGTGGGATGCCAATCCGATGGCATAGGTGGGATCGGAGTAGGGATGTCTCAGAGCCATTGGATCTTAATCCAACGGCTGCGTTGCGTACCGGTCAACGCGGATCCCAGATCTAATCGGTGCCCTCCGTTTCTGATCGGGCGGCTTAGTCTCGCCCATACCCCTTCGCTTGCGCAGTTTGCAAAGAAACCCTTATAATATTAGTGAATCAACCCGCGGTCCTCTGGGTGCTATTCGTTGTGTCTCTGGAAACTTACGCGCGGGTCCCTGCACTTTCCAGATATGGACGCCCAGTCCAGTGATGTTTAAAAACAGAGAAATAATATTAGAAATTCATTTTTAATACAAAAACAATTCTAGAAACTTGTTTATTCCATAGAAAATGCATAGGAACTCCAAATTGGTCCGTTCCAGTTCCTAAATTTTTGTAATAATATTGTCTACCCATTAGTGCCTCTGTTCTGACATGACAAACACATTAAAATTATTCTTTCACTTAATCTTGTATTAAATGCATAAAACCCTAGAAAATCCATAACTTAAAATATATAACTCCAAATTTAATGATTCCAATTCCTGTGATCTTATTTTAATGTCTAGTTTATTACTGTATATTCTATTTGCATGTTTGATGTGATGTTAATTTATGCTATGCTATGTATGCATTGTTTTGATGCGAGTAGACGAGCAAGCCACTGTGGAATCTGAGGTTCAACAAGTAGAGATAGCTGAGCAGGAGCTCATTGAAGGCAAGTTGTGCCCTTGATCACTTACTTTTCCCAGCCATGTTCTTATTAATTTTAATGATCTGCATAGGTTAATTTTGATGGGAGCCTTTATGTTACCCCAGTTTTGATTACCTCTATACCTTGTTCACCCCTGAAATATTTTTGGGTAGTACTTGCTATTGCTTTATGTGGATTGGGTATGGAGATACACTATTCATGATTAATCTGTTATTATCTTGTTATTATTACTGTTCATGTAAAGATCATTAAATTAATGGGAACATGGAGCGACCACCCGGGAAAACAGTGCTACCACAAGGGTTTAATGGGACGCCCTTGGCTGATTAACTAGGAAAGCTAGGGGAGGGCTACCATACCCGAAAGGGGCAAGGGCAGTAGGGGAGTGGTCAGTGTAGGGAGGTCCTTGTTTGATTTTGCTGCGATGGCAGTCGGCAAGAACCCTGCACTGGAGCTTCCTATAAACTGTAGCGGGTAGTCTGAAGCTAGTGGAACTTTGTAAAGGCCTCGTAGTGTTACCCTGCCTCGCTTCCTTGGTAGAGGTGTATGGGATTCATGACCCCTTGGCAGATGGGTAACACGGCTTGTGGGTAAAGATGCGCAACCTCTGCAGAGTGTAAAACTAGTATACTAGCCGTGCTCACGGTCATGAGCGGCTCGGACCCTCACATGATTAACTATGGAACTTAAATTTAATTTGACATTTGCATCGCATTTGGGATTATTTTACTATTACTGTTCTTTATTATTATTAAGGTTTGGTATTTACTTACACTTAGTAATTGCTAATAAAATTTTGACCAACTTATAAAAGCAACGCTCAGCTTCAGCCTTTATTTCATTGATCAGCCTTACACTACATGAACTCCCACCTTTGGTGAGTTCATGCCACATTATTCCCCACGACTTGTTGAGCTATGAACGTATGTGAGCTCACTCTTGCTGTCTCACACCCCCCCCCCACAGGAGAAGAACAGGTGGTCGAAGAGGAGCCGCCTAACACTGAGGAGTTCGATCTGATCTAGGTGGCGTTTCTCAGTCGACATTGGCGCCGACGATCCTTAGTTCGTTTTATGGTTATTCCTTTATTTTGTAATAAGTCTTCCGCTATGTAATAAATACTCTGATAATTTATGACATTTATCTCTATACACTCTGTTATTATATATGTTGTCTTCTTGGCGCATGTATGAGATGCACCCGGCTTTGTTCCTTAAAGCCCGGGGTGTTACAGAAGTGGTATCAGAGGAATGTTGACTATAGGACGAAACCTAGATAGAAATGGATAAAACCCTTACCTACTTATCTTATTTTGATTCATTCTACATTTACCTTACTCTGATTCTTTCTATACTTATCTTGATCCTGTCTCACCTTCTACTGTTCTACTCTGATCATTCTTATCTTTTCTACTCTTAGACAAGATGGATTTCACACCTTGGAATCCCTACCCCTATGACATTTTAAGAGATAGGAAGCCTAAGACAAAATTAAAACTATTTTCTCTATTAAAAATATTGGTTGATTGTTCTGATGATCAATGCCTGATTTGCTTCTTTGATTGATTGAAATATTATATGGACATCTTAGCATGTGCCAGCATAAGGTAATAAATTAGCTATGGTAGGTAAAACATTAAACTGCTTAGCTAATAAATTCCCCAAAGTAACATGATTGTAATTACTGTCTTGTCTACTGCTCTTTCTTACCATATGTATCTAACTCAGATGGTCAATACCAGGAGGGGTGGTGGAATTGATTTGCCTTCTAACCAACACACTCGAAGGATATATAGACAACCTCAGCCATAGCCTGCGGAGATGAATCCTCCTAATCCTCCACCAGGCGGAGTTGACCCACTAGTTGCTGCTCAGATGGCGGTGATGCAGCAAATGGCAGACACTATGGCTGATATGCGTGCCCAGATGCAGCAAGAACGCCAAGAGATGCGTCAGGAAAGAGAAGACATACGCCAGGAGTTGCGCCAGGAGAGAGATGAGATACGCCAAGAAAGGAGGGCGCAACAACAGCAGCTGCAACAACAACTTCAACAACAGCAACAACAGCAACAAGTGCCATTGCCTCCACCACCACCACCAGTTCCACCTCGTGATAAGCACCGAGAGTTCATGAGTCATAAGCCACCTACATTTGCAAGTTCGCCAGATCCACTTGATGCAGATGATTGGCTGAAAGCAATAGAGAAGATGCTCAACATTGCACAATGCACTGACCGGGAGAAGGTTTTATATGCTTCTGGACGTCTGACTGGTCCTGCTGCTGACTGGTGGGATTCTTATACTGCTGCCCATGATGCTGCTGATACTATTACCTGGGCAGAGTTCGGTACACAATTCAGGAACTACCATATTCCAGCTGGTATGATAAAGATCAAGAAGAAGGAGTTTCTGGCATTGAAGCAAGGCAACATGTCGGTCAGCGAGTACAGAGACAAATTTATTCAGCTGTCGAGATATGCTCCGGAGGAAGTTGCTGAGGATGAAAGGAAGCAGGAGCACTTTATTGAAGGACTTAATGGACCCTTGCAGTATGCACTGGTTGCACACACCTTTCCATCATTTCAGAGGCTACTAGATAAGGCTCTTGCTATTGAACACAAGCGTGTTCAACTGGGTGATTTGAAGAGGAAGGCTATCTCACAGGGACAGGGTAGCAGCAGTGTTCGTCCTCGCTACAGTTCACCACAGGGTACACCGACTCAACCGGGAGGACCACGCCCAGTTCAGCAATCACCACTGAGGACTCCACCTCCTCGACAGGCTACTCCCACTGGCACCCCGACGAAGTTTGCAGGACAGAGTCCAGGCACTACGTGTTTCAAGTGTGGGAAGACTGGTCATTATGCAAATGTCTGCCCACAGAGGATTACTACTACTCCAGTTCAGAACAAGCAACAGACCCCTGGCAAGGGATATTCTATAGCCAGGGTGAATCAAGTCAGCGTTGATGATACTCCTGATGGTGGGGACCTCGTAATTGGTATGTTTTATGTTAATGCAATTCCTGCAACCATATTATTTGATTCTGGTGCTACACATTCATTCATGTCTGCTAGATATGCCAACACAAATGAAATACCACTGCTAAATATGAGAAAACCCATGATAGTAATTACACCTAAAGGGCCTGTTGAGGCGAATCAAATGACACGTAGATTGACCTTGACCATTATGGGTAGAGAATTTGGAGCTACTGCTATAATATTAGAGTCAAGCAGTATAGATCTGATCCTTGGTATGTCATGGCTAAGAAAAGCAAAGGCCGTTATAGCATGTGGTAGAGGTACCGTAGAGCTCACTACCACTAAAGGAGAAAGATTTCAAGTTAATATTGCAGTAACCTCCTCATCCATGCGTGCAATGTTCTTTATGCCTGAGGAGTTTGTTGGTGACAACATCCGGGTGGTTAGAGATTTTCCGGATGTCTTTCCAGAGGAGTTACCAGGGATGCCACCCGATAGAGAAGTTGAGTTTGTTATTGATCTCTTACCTGGAACCGCCCCTATTTCTAAACGGCCATATAGAATGTCCGTAGAAGAGTTGAAGGAACTTAAGAAGCAGTTGACGGAGTTACAAGAGGCTGGTTACATTCGTCCAAGTTCCTCACCTTGGGGAGCACCAGTGTTATTTGTGCAGAAGAAGGATGGATCGCAACGAATGTGCGTGGACTATAGATCACTTAATGATGTTACTGTGAAGAACAAGTATCCGTTGCCCCGTATTGAGGATTTATTTGATCAGATGAGAGGTGCTAGAGTATTCTCGAAGATTGATCTCCGATCGGGTTACCATCAGATGAGGATTAGACCATCGGATATTCCCAAGACGGCTTTCTCGACTCGATATGGATTATATGAGTTTACTGTTATGTCATTTGGACTAACCAATGCACCAGCTTACTTCATGAATTTGATGAATAAGGTGTTTATGGAGTATTTGGACAGATTTGTCGTGGTGTTTATCGACGATATTCTTATCTATTCTAAGAATGAAAGTGATCATGAACAACATCTAAGGTTGGTGCTACAGAAGTTACGAGATAATCAACTCTATGCTAAGTTCAGCAAGTGCGAGTTTTGGATTGGCAAGGTACCATTCCTTGGTCATATTATTTCTAATGGAGGAATAGCTGTGGATCCTGCTAAAGTAAAGGAGATAATGGAGTGGAGAGTGCCCACTACAGTTACAGAGATTCGGAGTTTCTTGGGACTCGCAGGATATTATCGGAGATTTATTGAAGGATTTTCTAAGATTGCTAAGCCCATGACCTCGCTTTTGGAGAAAGGAAGAGAATTTAAGTGGGATGAGAAATGCCAAGAGAGTTTTGATCAATTGAAGGAGAGATTGATGTCACCTCCAGTACTGATTATGCCAGATCTGCAGAAGGGATTTGACATTTATTGTGATGCTTGTGGCCAAGGACTTGGATGTGTGCTTATGCAAGATGGTCATGTGATTGCCTATGCATCTCGTCAGTTGCGGAAGCATGAACTGAACTACCCCACTCATGACTTGGAACTGGCAGCCGTTGTGCATGCGCTTAAGATTTGGAGACACTACATTATGGGAACTAAGTGCCAAGTATATACGGATCATAAGAGTTTGAAGTACATATTCACTCAGAAGGACCTCAACCTTAGGCAACGCCGTTGGTTGGAGCTCATTAAGGATTATGATTTGGAGATTCACTATCACCCAGGCAAGGCAAATTTGGTTGCAGATGCCTTGAGTCGAAAGGAGCATGTTCACTCCGCTTTTGTTGTCCAGCTACCTGATGAATTAGCAAAAGACTTTGAGAGGCTCAACCTAGGAATTGTTACACATACGGAAGGAATTACCATTGAATTGGAACCTACCTTGGAGCAAGAAATTCGTAAAGGTCAGATTGGTGATGCTAAGATTCAGGAGATCAAGGATCTGATAACAGAGGGTAGAGGCCCAGAGTTCACGGAGGATGAACAAGGCACGATATGGTTCAAGAATCGGATCTGTGTTCCCGATATTGATAGTCTTCGGGAAACCATATTGAAGGAAGCACATGACTCAATTTATTCTATTCATCCTGGAAGTACTAAGATGTATCAGGATTTGAAGCAAAAGTATTGGTGGTATGGACTAAAGAGAGATGTGGCTGCACATGTGGCTATGTGCGATGTGTGCCAAAGAGTTAAAGCTGAACACCAGAGGCCAGCCGGACTACTGCATCCACTGAAGATACCTGAGTGGAAATGGGAAGAGGTTGGCATGGACTTCATTGTTGGATTACCCCGCACGTCTGCTGGATATGATTCTATATGGGTGATTGTGGACAGGCTAACTAAAGTAGCCCACTTTATTCCAGTGAAGACCACGTATTCAGGAGCCAAGTTGGCAGAGTTGTACATGGCACGGATTGTCTGCCTGCATGGTGTGCCAAAGAAAATCGTGTCGGACCGGGGATCACAGTTTACTTCTCGGTATTGGAAGAAGTTGCACGAGTCATTGGATACAAGATTGAATTTTAGTTCGGCTTACCATCCCCAGACTGATGGGCAGACTGAGAGGACTAACCAAGTACTGGAAGATATGTTAAGAGCTTGTGCTCTTAAGCATGGAGGAAGTTGGGATAAGAGTCTACCGTATGCGGAGTTCTCATATAATAATAGCTATCAGACCAGCTTGAAGATGTCACCGTTTGAGGCTTTGTATGGCAGAAAGTGCAGGACTCCACTGTATTGGGATCAAACTGGTGAAAGACAGTTGTTTGGGCCTGAGATTATACAGGAAGCAGAGGAACAAGTTCAGCAAATAAGGGAGAATTTGAGAACTGCACAATCCAGGCAGAAAAGCTATGCTGACACCCGGAGAAGACTACTTGAGTTTAAGGAGGGTGATTATGTCTATTTGAAGGTGTCACCACTCTGGGGTATGAGGAGATTCAAAGTCAAAGGAAAGTTGTCCCCTTGCTTTATTGGACCCTTCTTAATCTTAAAGCGAGTTGGTGAAGTTGCATATCAATTGGAGTTACCGGATCATCTTGCAGATGTTCACGATGTCTTTCATGTATCTCAGCTGAAGAAATGTCTCAGGGTGCCTGAAGAACAGTTACCAATGGAAGACCTTAGTGTTCAAGAGGATTTGACTTATGCTGAGTACCCCATCAAGATTCTTGATACATTGACTCGAGTTACGAGGAATAAGGTTATAAAGATGTGCAAAGTTCAATGGAGTCACCACGGTGAAGACGAAGCAACTTGGGAAAGAGAAGAAGAGCTTCGTATAGATTTTCCCCACCTTTTCCCTAGATCTTCCTAAATCTCGAGGACGAGATTATTTTTAAGGGGGGTAGGATTTGTAATACTCAAAATTGTATACAAAGAATAATAGAGAGAGAGCTCCTCATTTTGTGTGCCTTATCTGCATCATAAAAAGAGCATCCAAGTAATTAAGAGTGATTAAATTACAAATGATAAAAAAATACATCATGTGGAGTTTTTATGTTTGTGCATTAAATAAAATAATAATAGTAATAATAATAATAAGGATAATAAGAGAATAAATACTAGGAATTAAATCAAACCCTAAATTAAAACTAGGGTTTTCAAAAATGAGAGAAGAGAAAAGGGTGTAAGAATATAAATAATATACTATATTCTCCAAGATTTATATTCTCATTTCACAATAGGAATGGAGGATAAATTTGCACAAGTTTGAATACTAAATTTGAATTCAAACTAAACCTTAGAAAAGAAGAAAATAGAAAGAAAAATAAAAAGAAAAAGAATAAAAGCTTACCTGGGCCTCGGATTCCCAATCTGGCCCAGTAGCCAGTTCACCTCGTGCAGCCCACGAAGCCAATACCCATGTGCCTGCTGACGCTGCGTCGCGGGTCCCACTTGTCACCCTCGAGCGTGTTGGGGACTTGCTCTCAAATGCTTCGGATTGAGAACAAGGCAACATAAAAAGTGTTAAATGATAAGATCCTTCGTCCCTCGAAACATTATTTCCCTTCAGGATATAATGTACTCCGGACGAAGGTCACAAACAATGTACCTTCGTAAGGGCGATAAGTTATGACGAAGGACTTATGAACAACATTAAAAGTAATATAAACATTTAAACTTTATTATCATGTCATTTCTATTTTATTATCGTATAACAATAGAAATGACTTCAAATTACAAATGTACCTTCGGATTGCAGGAAGACAAAAGTACAAGGATGACGCCAAAGCAAATGTCAAGTCCGCGTGAACAGTACGGGAGTACTGTTCATCTATTTATAGGCGTGAGACACAGCCCATACAAAATTACATTCATGTCCATTACATTTGCTAATGACTTATGGAAATCTGTCAAGGCCTAAGTAGTCTTTTCATCTTTAAGTCGGTTCCCCTTTCTGCTATCGCGACGAAGCTTTCCTGCGCACAGCTTCGGCTGTGCATCATCCTTCGTAGAGCTTGGTAATCAGCCCGTCCTCCATTTCAATCCCCCTTCGTCTGGTTCAGGCTTCGTCCTGACCATACTTCATGTTCACAATTCTGAGTCCGAAGGTACCTGTTCATATAATCCACTTGGCAAACATTGTCAAATCATGTTTTTGAGGACCTTCGGAGTACGAAGGTCCCCAACAGTAGCCCCTCGCAATACTAATTTGTAAATGACAAATTCAGATTGCGATATGGACGAAGGCCTTAAGCCGAAGGTCCGAAAAAACACCTTCCCTTTGCTAGAATAGCAATATTCACTGACAAGCGGGGTCTTTTAATTTTCAACGCACTGGGCGTATAAATAAGATCGTAACGCAAACTCATTTTGGTACTCTCGCTTGCCATCTGCCTTCGCCCACTAAATTTTTAACTCTTGCGCACTAAGATTTGCTGATATTTTGGTTTTGAAGCTTCGGCTTGGAAAACAGTTTTTTAGTGTTTCCGAAGATGTCTGAAGATAAGAAGGTTGCTGCTGAGATGAAGCTGAGCCTTGACGAAGAGAAGAACTTGGGGTTCCTTATAGCGATGGCAGAGACTAATACGGAAAAAATTACCAAGGAGATTCTGGAAGGTTTGTCTGAAGATACTGGTGACAGCGACAGTTATGATGTAGAAAGTGGTGGGGAAGAGTCCGAAGATCGACCATGGCGGCCAAGTCACACGGTTTTCGGGAAAACCACTATTAAGCAGAGTCATATTGATAATATGAGGGGGATGTATTTTCGAGATATATCTATTGTGAGGGCTGATGCTGGAGAAAAGACTTCTCCCACCCTCGAAGAAGATGAAGTCGTAATCTTCCGAAGCTTTCTCAAGGCTGGGCTTCGATTCCCCCTAAGCAACTTTGTTGTTGAAGTCCTGAAAACATTTCAAGTCTACCTTCATCAAATTACTCCCGAAGCTATCATAAGAATGGGGATGTTTGTCTGGGCTGCGAGAAGCCAAGGTTTAGAACCAAATGCTAAAAGCTTTTGCAACATTCATGAGTTGTTATACGAGACGAAGCCCTGGGGGAAAGAACAATATCACAACAACTTTGGGTGTTACAGCTTCGGTGCCCGCTCCGGGTCAAGCCGCCCTGTGCCAACCTTTCGGAAGAGGTGGCCCGAAGCCTGGATGACAGAGTGGTTCTATGTAAAGAATGACTTAACAGCGCAAGAAGATGTCAAGAGTATCATTATGCGCCCCATCTGGCAATGCTTCGGACTTCGAAGGCCGAAGGTTGAAATGGATGAAGCAGCCGAGGAATGCCAAAGAGCCTTCGGCGTAATCTGCTCTTTCATTGGGACAAGGGACTTGGTCCAAGAGCATATTGCCTTCAGGGTGTGGCCACTTGCAGGAAAGTGGGAAATGCCGAAAGAAACCATCAAAGAGTCCGACGAAGGCAGACTGGTCAGACTGAAATACACATTCAAATACGGGGATAAATTTGTTGAACCTGATGACAATTGGTTGAAAAGCATTGAAACATTAAGTGACGAACTGCTTGGGGCATATTCGAAGGCCGAGAATACTGCGTTATCAGTAGCCTTCGGAGGCCGAAAGAAGAAAAGGCTCAACCGGGTATTTGACGCAGTCGGGTTTGTCTACCCTGACTATCTCTATCCGGTATTGGGTCGCAAAAGAAAAAATACTTCTCCTGCGACAGAAGCTACCACGAGTGCCGCTAGCGAGCCAGCGCCGCAAAGAAAAAAGATGAAGGTGCTCACCCACCGAGCTCGTTTTATTGAGCCGGCCACAGTGCCAGAATTTATTGGCGAAGTCTCTTTGGCCTCTGAAGCTACAGAACCAGCTCCAGTGCCGAAGATAGGAGAGAAAATTGAAGCACCTTCAGCAGAAAAAGCAGAAAAACCGAAGATTGAAGAGCCAAAAATATCGGAAATCTTAAGTCCTTCAGTAAATGTCGAAACAATAAAAAATCAAAAGGGCCCATTGGTGACCCCAAAAAGAAAAAGAATGGTGAACGTACTAGATGTCTGGGAGACAATTAAGTCTTCAAGCACAACTCCAAAGAAGACTGTTGAACTTGCTGAAGCATCTACTGAAGCTTCGAAGCAACAAGCTGAAGCTGAAGCTGGGCCTTCAGAGCCCACCAAGGAACAATCTTTGGAAACCGAGAAAATATCAGAACCAGTTTTGGTTGAAGAAATTGACACTGCCGCCCCCGAAGCTCCTTCCAGCATATGCGATTACATCGTGCGACATGCTTCGGGGAAGAAATTATCTGAAGAAGAGACTTATGAAGCCAATCACTATGCTAGAGAGTTAAAGTATCCGAAGGGGGCAGTAGTGTTCAATGGGACAAATGAAGATGACTTCCTATACTGCCTCCCTGATAACAAAGAATTATCTGTCTGCCGGGAGATGGCTAGAAGTATGGGTTTCCCGAAGCTCGAAGCTGGATTATGTGCTATGACGAAGGAGGATCTCGCGGACAGCCTTGCGTATAATAGCCTAAAGGTATGGGAATTAGACGATTGAAAAAAAAAATTAATACGTAATTCATTCTTTTATTCTTATATGGATTCTTTTTCGTATAGGGTTTAATCCTAAGCAACGCATTAAGAGCACAAAAGAGTGCCGAAGATGAAAGCTACGAAATTGCGTTCAACAATTTACGTTCAGAAGTTATTAAACTGAGAAACGAAGCTCTAGAAAAAGATAAAATTCTGCTTACATTAGTAGACAAGATAAAAAAGGACGAAGCTGCTGCAAAGGTTCAGGCCGAAGCTCACAGACGCGAAATTAAAGATCTTCAGAAGCAACTAGCCCGGGCGAAAGAAGAACGCATACTTGAAGAAACAAGACGGGAATGTAGCGACCAATGGGCTGATCATTTGGAAGCAACCGTGGAAGAGCTTCGGTCTTCTAAGAAAAAATGCTACGAAAAATCCATGGAATGCGTAAAGAAAATTAAAACCAGCTTCGCCAGCGTGGGCGCATTTTCCAGTGAAGAGAATTTCTCAAGAGGCAATCCCGAAGGTCCACTGGAATGGATCAATCACGAAGCAGAGGCCTTCGAGGAAATCCTGAGTAGCCGCGGTGACATCTGCGCTTTTTTGGGCGCCAGGGGAGTTGCTACTGTCTTGGAGAAGAAAGGTTGCGGGCATGTAAAATCTTTAGCTCAGTCCGAAGCTGCCTTATCCTCCGAAGACATCAAAGACCCCTCGGCCGAAGCAAGCATGGTTGGTGGTAAATTCTTTACTGATGTCTGGGACAACGGCGGCCGAGAAATGGCGCAAGAAATTATTCAAAGGAGTGAAAAAGGCATCCATGATGCTAGGGAAGTGACAGAAGTTGCCGAAAAAAGTACAGAGCCCGAAGGGCAAATAGGTATTAATTAGTCGTTCTTATTGTGTTGTAATTTTTATTTCAAACTTTGTTCGCGGTTTGTAATAGTAATGCAGAAATATTCTGTTCCCTCAGAGCCTGCTGGATCGTCTGCTGACCCTCACGCAAAAGGGGATGACGAAATTAAACAAATGGCCGAAGCTATCATGGATAAAGTTGTTGAACAACTTCTAAATGAGGCTGCCGAAGTAGTATTAAGAGAAGACTAGGTGTTATTAGAAAAAACATTTGCAGTGTGATCTATGTAATTTTTTGTACATTTCAATGTAATATACAAGTCTCTTTTCATTATTCAATTCTTTACGATGCATGAAATTCTACATACATACCATTTTTGAGCCTTCGGCGAAAAAACACCTTCCCTTCTTTTCATGCTTCGTGAAGAAGACATTTTCCGTTAAAACTATTCTGATGAATCACGTCCATGCTTCGTGAAAACATTCTTCGAAGCTGTACAATTTGGATATTACTCTGATGAAGCTCGTCCATGCTTCGTAAAAACATTCTCCGAAGCTGTATTCCGAAGATTAACATTGTATTCCCTCGTGACTTTACACAATTTTCACTTTCTCAAATCGTCCTTTCGAAAGTTGATACTGTGTCCCCTTCTTTTGCCATATGCAACATGATGTATGATGCTTATGCTATGCAAAATGATGTGATGATGTTATGTTATGTAAATGACGTTTGTTCCGAAGATACACACAAAATATCTTTGTAAGCTCTGCATTCCCTTAGGAACGTCTTTGGAGCTTCTTCGCCTTTTACTTAGGCGGTATCAGCGTTGACTTTTCGCTGTAAGCTCTGCATTCCCTTAGGAACGTCTTTGGAGCTTCTTCGCCTTTTACTTAGGCGATATCAGCGTTGACTTTTCGCTGTAAGCTCTGCATTCCCTTAGGAACGTCTTTGGAGCAAAAAACTTACACTGCGCTCCCTTTGGAACGGCTTTTTGTTACTTCAGCAACTTACTCTGCGTTCCTTAGGACGACTTTTTGTTGCTTCGAAGGATTTTTAATAATTCGAAGGTCCTCCTTGTTACCGCAAATTTTTAAGCTTGAGCAACTTAAGCCTGCGGAGAAAATAGGTTTTCCTCATAACCAACCACGAAACTGTTACATGAAAACTGAAATGTTCTTTATTACACAGAAAATAGATCTAAAGGGAAAAGACTGCTATCAAAGTAGGATATTTGTCAATAAATGTGCTTCGACTCTGGCACAGTACTATTGACTGTGCGAGCTTCAGATTGCTCTCTGAGATCCCTTTGATGCGGAGCATATTGGCTCCCTTCCGGCTGTTGGCCTTGTTGCAGCGGAGGTGGAGGCGGGGGCTGTTGCCATGAAGCTTGAGGTTGACTTGCCGAAGCTACGGAAACTGCAGGATGGTTGCCCACGTATTCCGGGATGTAAGGCTGATGGTACGAAGCAGTATGCATGACCTGCTTCGGCTGGCCCTGTTGCGCTGCAGCTTCTGCTAGCTCCTTTTGTTTCTGGATAGTAACATGGCACATCCTGGTGGTATGGCCCTTGTTTTCACCACAGAATAAGCAAAATACCCTCCTTGGTTGATCTCCAAATCTTCCGCCGAAGCCCCTGGCGCCTCTGCCTCTTGGAGCTGGTGGCCGGAAAAAAGTTTGCTGTTGCCCCGAAGCCTGTGAGGAGCACTGCGGTCTGTTCTGCTGACTCCCCTTATCATCATTTTGAGTAGAGTTGTGGATGGACCTGACATGCCTCGGATAGAATCTTCCTCCGAAGCCCCTGGTCATTTCAGAAAATCTGAAAGCCTCATCCCTTCTTTGGCGAAAATCATTGTCGGCACGAATGTACTCGTCCATCTTTTGGAGCAGCTTCTCCAGAGTCTGAGGAGGCTTCCTAGCAAAGTATTGAGCTGCAGGTCCAGGACGAAGCCCCTTGATCATGGCTTCGATGACAATTTCATTGGGCACCGTTGGTGCCTGCGCCCTCAAACGCAAGAACCTTCTGACATACGCCTGAAGGTATTCTTCATGATCCTGAGTGCACTGGAACAGGGCTTGAGCAGTGACCGGCTTCGTCTGAAACCCTTGAAAGCTGGTTAACAACATGTCCTTCAGCTTTTGCCATGAAGTAATCGTTCCTGGTCGAAGGGAGGAATACCAGGTCTGAGCGACATTCCTAACAGCCATAACAAAAGACTTTGCCATGACTGCAGCGTTGCCACCATACGAAGACACTGTTGCTTCGTAGCTCATCAAAAACTGCTTCGGGTCTGAATGGCCATCGAACATGGGAAGCTGGGGTGGCTTGTAGGACGGAGGCCAGGGTGTAGCCTGCAGCTCAGCGGACAAGGGAGAAGCATCATCGAAAACAAAATTTCCATGATGGAAATTGTCATACCAGTCATCTTCGTTGAAGAAGCCCTCCTGATGAAGGTCTTTTTGCTGAGGCCTTTTGTTCTGCTCATCGTGAGTAAGATGGCGAACTTCTTCAGAGGCTTCGTCTATCTGCCTTTGCAACTCAGCTAGCCTGGCCATCTTCTCCTTTTTCCTCTGCACCTGTTGATGTAGCATCTCCATATCCCTGATCTCTTGGTCTAGCTCATCCTCCTGAAGCGTCGGGCTGACGGCCTTCCTCTTCTGGCTTCGGGCCTCCCGAAGAGAGACAGTCTCCTGGTTGTGGTCCAGCGGTTGCAGAGCTGCAGCCCCAGTCGCTGAAGCTTTCTTCGGTGCCATAGCGAGGGTCTATGGCTTCCGAAGGTATTCAAAAAACTCGAAGTGGAAGTGAGTTCACCGGAGGTGGGCGCCAATGTTGGGGACTTGCTCTCAAATGCTTCGGATTGAGAACAAGGCAACATAAAAAGTGTTAAATGATAAGATCCTTCGTCCCTCGAAACATTATTTCCCTTCAGGATATAATGTACTCCGGACGAAGGTCACAAACAATGTACCTTCGTAAGGGCGATAAGTTATGACGAAGGACTTATGAACAACATTAAAAGTAATATAAACATTTAAACTTTATTATCATGTCATTTCTATTTTATTATCGTATAACAATAGAAATGACTTCAAATTACAAATGTACCTTCGGATTGCAGGAAGACAAAAGTACAAGGATGACGCCAAAGCAAATGTCAAGTCCGCGGGAGTACTGTTCATCTATTTATAGGCGTGAGACACAGCCCATACAAAATTACATTCATGTCCATTACATTTGCTAATGACTTATGGAAATCTGTCAAGGCCTAAGTAGTCTTTTCATCTTTAAGTCGGTTCCCCTTTCTGCTATCGCGACGAAGCTTTCCTGCGCACAGCTTCGGCTGTGCATCATCCTTCGTAGAGCTTGGTAATCAGCCCGTCCTCCATTTCAATCCCCCTTCGTCTGGTTCAGGCTTCGTCCTGACCGTACTTCATGTTCACAATTCTGAGTCCGAAGGTACCTGTTCATATAATCCACTTGGCAAACATTGTCAAATCATGTTTTTGAGGACCTTCGGAGTACGAAGGTCCCCAACAGAGCGCCTCACCTTTCTGCGCGATGACCCACTGATCCGTGGTCCCCCGCTTGCAGCCTCCCTAAACCGCGACTCCGGGAACGCGTGGGCTCACTGACCCGTGGGGCCGAGGTGTCGGGCTCCGTCTTCCTCGCGCGTCAGGCGCAACGGCTTGCCCGGGTTCGGCGGAACTCGCCCATCGAAGCCGGTTCGCGCTGACTACGTAGGGGAAATAAAGGCTGGGGTCACGACTGACCATCGCCGAAGCCTGCTCCTAGCCTTCCGCGTAGCTAACCCCTAAACCACCATAGCCACCGCGGGTGAGGAAGGAAAGGTGATAGAGCGCCGCCGTTGACTCGCGTGTCCGCCGTCATTTCGGGGACGCCGCGAGGTCTCGGCAACTCGTTGGGTGGTGCTGATCGCGTCCGTGCCGAATCGTGGCCTGGGGTGCTGCGGTGTCAGCCGAATTGCTCGCCGGTGTGGAGCTTGACTTCTGGATCCGCGATACACCGTCGACTGGCCTCGTTGCGGCCCAAATTCTGGTATAATACCCGTACCTATCCTTGGCATTAACTCGACAACGCGTAGCACCTAGTTGATTTGGAAATCATGCTTCCGTTCACTGGCCAGGGTGGGCTCGCCGGCATTTGCGCCGCCGCGTGCGCGCTCTGTGTTGCCGGGCAGCTGGTTGGGGGGAAGGAAGGATGCCGTGCGCCGTTGATCGCAAGATGAACGGCTGTGATCAAACAGCGCGTAAGGTTTTGTTGTATTGGGTTATGACCGTGGGATGCCAATCCGATGGCATAGGTGGGATCGGAGTAGGGATGTCTCGGAGCCATTGGATCTTAATCCAACAGCTGCGTTGCGTACCGGTCAACGCGGATCCCAGATCTAATCGGTGCCCTCCGTTTCTGATCGGGCGGCTTAGTCTCGCCCATACCCCTTCGCTTGCGCAGTTTGCAAAGAAACCCTTATAATATTAGTGAATCAACCCGTGGTCCTCTGGGTGCTATTCGTTGTGTCTCTGGAAACTTACGCGCGGGTCCCTGCACTTTCCAGATATGGACGCCCAGTCCAGTGATGTTTAAAAACAGAGAAATAATATTAGAAATTCATTTTTAATACAAAAACAATTCTAGAAACTTGTTTATTCCATAGAAAATGCATAGGAACTCCAAATTGGTCCGTTCCAGTTACTAAATTTTTGTAATAATATTGTCTACCCATTAGTGCCTCTGTTCTGACATGACAAACACATTAAAATTATTCTTTCACTTAATCTTGTATTAAATGCATAAAACCCTAGAAAATCCATAACTTAAAATATATAACTCCAAATTTAATGATTCCAATTCCTGTGATCTTATTTTAATGTCTAGTTTATTACTGTATATTCTATTTGCATGTTTGATGTGATGTTAATTTATGCTATGCTATGTATGCATTGTTTTGATGCGAGTAGACGAGCAAGCCACTGTGGAATCTGAGGTTCAACAAGTAGAGATAGCTGAGCAGGAGCTCATTGAAGGCAAGTTGTGCCCTTGATCACTTACTTTTCCCAGCCATGTTCTTATTAATTTTAATGATCTGCATAGGTTAATTTTGATGGGAGCCTTTATGTTACCCCAGTTTTGATTACCTCTATACCTTGTTCACCCCTGAAATATTTTTGGGTAGTACTTGCTATTGCTTTATGTGGATTGGGTATGGAGATACACTATTCATGATTAATCTGTTATTATCTTGTTATTATTACTGTTCATGTAAAGATCATTAAATTAATGGGAACATGGAGCGACCACCCGGGAAAACAGTGCTACCACAAGGGTTTAATGGGACGCCCTTGGCTGATTAACTAGGAAAGCTAGGGGAGGGCTACCATACCCGAAAGGGGCAAGGGCAGTAGGGGAGTGGTCAGTGTAGGGAGGTCCTTGTTTGATTTTGCTGCGATGGCGGTCGGCAAGAACCCTGCACTGGAGCTTCCTATAAACTGTAGCGGGTAGTCTGAAGCTAGTGGAACTTTGTAAAGGCCTCGTAGTGTTACCCTGCCTCGCTTCCTTGGTAGAGGTGTATGGGATTCATGACCCCTTGGCAGATGGGTAACACGGCTTGTGGGTAAAGATGCGCAACCTCTGCAGAGTGTAAAACTAGTATACTAGCCGTGCTCACGGTCATGAGCGGCTCGGACCCTCACATGATTAACTATGGAACTTAAATTTAATTTGACATTTGCATCGCATTTGGGATTATTTTACTATTACTGTTCTTTATTATTATTAAGGTTTGGTATTTACTTACACTTAGTAATTGCTAATAAAATTTTGACCAACTTATAAAAGCAACGCTCAGCTTCAGCCTTTATTTCATTGATCAGCCTTACACTACATGAACTCCCACCTTTGGTGAGTTCATGCCACATTATTCCCCACGACTTGTTGAGCTATGAACGTATGTGAGCTCACTCTTGCTGTCTCACACCCCCCCCCCACAGGAGAAGAACAGGTGGTCGAAGAGGAGCCGCCTAACACTGAGGAGTTCGATCTGATCTAGGTGGCGTTTCTCAGTCGACATTGGCGCCGACGATCCTTAGTTCGTTTTATGGTTATTCCTTTATTTTGTAATAAGTCTTCCGCTATGTAATAAATACTCTGATAATTTATGACATTTATCTCTATACACTCTGTTATTATATATGTTGTCTTCTTGGCGCATGTATGAGATGCACCCGGCTTTGTTCCTTAAAGCCCGGGGTGTTACAGAAGTGGTATCAGAGGAATGTTGACTATAGGACGAAACCTAGATAGAAATGGATAAAACCCTTACCTACTTATCTTATTTTGATTCATTCTACATTTACCTTACTCTGATTCTTTCTATACTTATCTTGATCCTGTCTCACCTTCTACTGTTCTACTCTGATCATTCTTATCTTTTCTACTCTTAGACAAGATGGATTTCACACCTTGGAATCCCTACCCCTATGACATTTTAAGAGATAGGAAGCCTAAGACAAAATTAAAACTATTTTCTCTATTAAAAATATTGGTTGATTGTTCTGATGATCAATGCCTGATTTGCTTCTTTGATTGATTGAAATATTATATGGACATCTTAGCATGTGCCAGCATAAGGTAATAAATTAGCTATGGTAGGTAAAACATTAAACTGCTTAGCTAATAAATTCCCCAAAGTAACATGATTGTAATTACTGTCTTGTCTACTGCTCTTTCTTACCATATGTATCTAACTCAGATGGTCAATACCAGGAGGGGTGGTGGAATTGATTTGCCTTCTAACCAACACACTCGAAGGATATATAGACAACCTCAGCCATAGCCTGCGGAGATGAATCCTCCTAATCCTCCACCAGGCGGAGTTGACCCACTAGTTGCTGCTCAGATGGCGGTGATGCAGCAAATGGCAGACACTATGGCTGATATGCGTGCCCAGATGCAGCAAGAACGCCAAGAGATGCGTCAGGAAAGAGAAGACATACGCCAGGAGTTGCGCCAGGAGACAGATGAGATACGCCAAGAAAGGAGGGCGCAACAACAGCAGCTGCAACAACAACTTCAACAACAGCAACAACAGCAACAAGTGCCATTGCCTCCACCACCACCACCAGTTCCACCTCGTGATAAGCACCGAGAGTTCATGAGTCATAAGCCACCTACATTTGCAAGTTCGCCAGATCCACTTGATGCAGATGATTGGCTGAAAGCAATTGAGAAGATGCTCAACATTGCACAATGCACTGACCGGGAGAAGGTTTTATATGCTTCTGGACGTCTGACTGGTCCTGCTGCTGACTGGTGGGATTCTTATACTGCTACCACAAGGGTTTAATGGGACGCCCTTGGCTGATTAACTAGGAAAGCTAGGGGAGGGCTACCATACCCGAAAGGGGCAAGGGCAGTAGGGGAGTGGTCAGTGTAGGGAGGTCCTTGTTTGATTTTGCTGCGATGGCGGTCGGCAAGAACCCTGCACTGGAGCTTCCTATAAACTGTAGCGGGTAGTCTGAAGCTAGTGGAACTTTGTAAAGGCCTCGTAGTGTTACCCTGCCTCGCTTCCTTGGTAGAGGTGTATGGGATTCATGACCCCTTGGCAGATGGGTAACACGGCTTGTGGGTAAAGATGCGCAACCTCTGCAGAGTGTAAAACTAGTATACTAGCCGTGCTCACGGTCATGAGCGGCTCGGACCCTCACATGATTAACTATGGAACTTAAATTTAATTTGACATTTGCATCGCATTTGGGATTATTTTACTATTACTGTTCTTTATTATTATTAAGGTTTGGTATTTACTTACACTTAGTAATTGCTAATAAAATTTTGACCAACTTATAAAAGCAACGCTCAGCTTCAGCCTTTATTTCATTGATCAGCCTTACACTACATGAACTCCCACCTTTGGTGAGTTCATGCCACATTATTCCCCACGACTTGTTGAGCTATGAACGTATGTGAGCTCACTCTTGCTGTCTCACACCCCCCCCCCCACAGGAGAAGAACAGGTGGTCGAAGAGGAGCCGCCTAACACTGAGGAGTTCGATCTGATCTAGGTGGCGTTTCTCAGTCGACATTGGCGCCGACGATCCTTAGTTCGTTTTATGGTTATTCCTTTATTTTGTAATAAGTCTTCCGCTATGTAATAAATACTCTGATGATTTATGACATTTATCTCTATACACTCTGTTATTATATATGTTGTCTTCTTGGCGCATGTATGAGATGCACCCGGCTTTGTTCCTTAAAGCCCGGGGTGTTACATTTATCCTGACGCGCGCCCCTCAGCTGATAGAGCCGAAGTGACCGCCGTCACTTCGCCGCTCCACTGACCGGTCTGACAGAAAGACAGCGCCGCCTGCGCCGCTCCGACTGCGGTGCCGCTTGACAGAGTGAGGCTGACAGGCAGTCAGGCCCGGCCGCACACCATAGGAAACTCCGCTCCGCCCGACCCAGGGCTCGGACTCGGGCTAAGCCCCGGAAGACGGCGAACTCCGCTCCGCCCAACCCAGGGCTCGGACTCGGGCTAAGCCCCAGAAGACGGCGAACTCCGCTCCGCCCGACCCAGGGCTCGGACTCGGGCTAAGCCCCAGAAGACGGCGAACTCCGCTTCACCCGACCCAGGGCTCGGACTTGGGCTCAGCCCCAGAAGACGACGAACTCCGCTTCGCCCGACCCCAGGACTCCAATTCCGCCCTGGCCTCAGCCGACGGCCTCCGCCTCGCCCGACCTAGGGGCTCGGACTCGGCCTCGGCCACGGAAGACGAACTCGACCTCGACCTCGGAGGAGCCTCCACATCACCCAACCTAGGGCGCGGACCAGCCACGTCAACAGGAGGCGCCATCATTACCCTACTCCAAGCTGACTCAGGCTACGGGGAACAAGACCGGCGTCCCATATGGCTCGCTCCGCCAGATAGGCGATGATGGCGCCCCGCACGCTCCCTGACGATGGTGGCTCTCGGCCCCCTTACGGAAGTAAGAGGACGTCAGCAAGGACTCGATGGCCCCGACAGCTGTCCCTCTGCCAGGCTCCAGCACTCCTCCGACGGCCACGACATCACACAAACTGGGCGCCAAAATCTCTTCGGCCGCCACGATGGCGTGTACTTAGGGCACTAGCTCTCCTCCGCTAGACACGTAGCACTCTGCTACACCCCCCCATTGTACACCTAGATCCTCTCCTTACGCCTATAAAAGGAAGGACCAGGGCCCTCTTAGAGAGGGTTGGCCGCGCGGGGACGAGGACGAGACGGGCGCTCGCGTGAGGCCACTCGCTCCTTCCCCCGTGTGGACGCTTGTAACCCCCTACTGCAAGCGCACCCGACCTGGGCGCGGGACGAACACGAAGGCCGCGGGATTTCCACCTCTCTCTCGCCCATCTCCGGCCACCTCGCTTTCCCCCCTTCGCGTTCGGCCTCGCGTCGACCCATCTGGGCTGGGGCACGCAGCGACACTTCACTCGTCGGCTCAGGGACCCCCCGGTCTTGAAACGCCGACAGCTGTGTTTTTATTAAAATCAACTAAATATAGTTGACCCTCCAATACTCCCTTAAATGCTATTGAATCATCACTTCTTCTAAAGACAGTAACACCTACATCTGTAAATAGATAGTTGTAGCCCATTTTGCATAATTGTGAAACGGAAAGCAAATTGTAATCTAAAGAATCTACAAGAAAAACATTGGAAATAGAATGGTCAGGTGATATAGCGATTTTTCCAAAACCTTTGACCAATCCTTGATTTCCATCCCCAAATGTGATGGCTCGTTGGGGATCTTTATTTTTCTCATAGGAGGAGAACATTCTTTTCTCCCCTGTCATGTGTTTTGTGCACCCGCTATCGATTATCCAACTTGAACCACCGGATGTGTAAACCTACAAAACAATTTTAGGCCTTGTTCTTAGGTACCCAAACAGTCTTGGGTCCTTTGACGTTAGAAACAAGCACCTTGGGTACCCAAACACAAGTTTTGGAGCTCTTGTGTTTGCCCCCAACATATTTGGCAACTACTTTGTCTGATTTGTTAGTAAGCACATATGATGCATCAAAATTCTTATATGAAATATTATGCTCATTTGATGCAGCAGGAGTTTTCTTTTTAGACATTTTAACATATGTAGAATGCCTAGAGCTAGAAGCCTTATTTTTATACATAAATGCATGATGAGAAATAGTGTGAGGTTTCCTAGCATGAATTCTTCTAATCTTGTGCTCAGGATAATTAGCAGGATATAAAATGTAGCCTTCATTATCCTGAACCATGGGAGCCTTGCCCTTAACAAAGTTGGACAATCTCTTAGGGGCATTAAGCTTGACATTGCTTCCCTGTTGAAAACCAATGCCATCCTTAATGCCAGGGCGTCTCCCATTATAGAGCATACTTCTAGCAAATTTAAACTTTTCATTTTCAAGTTCATGCTCATTGATTTTAGCAGTTAATTTGGCTATATGATCATTTTGTTGTTTAATCATGGCAAGGTGATCATTTATAGCATCAACATTAACATCTCTTCATCTGGTACAAATAGAAACATGTTCGATAGTAGATGTAGAGGGTTTGCATGAACTTAATTCCTCAATCTTAGCATTTAAAATAGCATTCTCATCTCTAAGACTGGAAATAAAATTATTGCAAATATTTAAATCTTTAACCTTAGAGATTAAGCTAACATTTTCATTTCTAAGGCTAGAAATAGAATCATGACAAATGCTAAGCTCCTTAGTTAAGTTTTCACATTTTTCTACTTCCTGAGCATAAGCATTTTTCAATTTAACATGTTTTTTTATTTTCTTTAATAAGGAAGTCCTCTTGGCTATCCAAGAGTTCATCCTTCTCATGAATTGCTTCTATTAATTCATTCATTTTTTCTTTTTGTTCCATGCTAAGGTTGGCAAAAAGAGTAAGTAAATCATCTTCATCTTCGCTAGAGCTACCCTCATCACTAGATGTTGTATATTTGGGGGTGGCTCTAGATGGTACCTTCTTTTTCTTTCCATCCTTAGCCATGAAACATTTGCGGCCGACGTTGGGGACGAGGAGGCCCTTGTTGACGGCGAAGTTGGCGGCGTCCTCGTCGGAGGAGGAGTCGGTGGAGCTCTCGTCGGAGTCTCATTCCCAACACACGTGGGCATCACCGCCCTTCTTCTTGTAGTACCTCTTCTTTTCCTTCTTCTTCCCTTTCCTGTCGTCGTCCCTGTCACTTTCACTAGACATTGGACATTTAGCAATGAAATGACCGGGCTTACCACATTTGTAGCACACCCTTTTGGAGCGGGGTTTGTACTCCTTCCCCCTCCTATGCTTGAGGATTTGGTGAAAGCTCTTGATGATGAGCGCCATCTCCTTGTTGTCGAGCTTGGAGGCGTCGATGGGAAGCCTACTTGATGTAGACTCCTCTTTCTTCTCTTCTGTCGCCTTGAATGCAACGGGTTGCACCTCGGGTGTGGAGGTGACGCCTTGCTCCAAGTTGACAATGTGTTTGGAGTCTTTGATCATTAGCTCAAAGCTCACAAACTTTCCTATCACTTCCTTAGGAGACATTAATTTGTATCTAGGATCCCCATGAATTAATTGCACTTGAGTAGGATTGCGAAAAACAAGGGATCTTAGAATAACCTTGACCATCTCATGGTCATCCCATTTGGTGCTTCCAAGGTTGCGCACTTGGTTCACCATGGTCTTGAGCCGGTTGTACATGGCTTGCAGCTCTTCTTCTTTGTTGAGGACGAATCGACCGAGCTCCCTCTCGATCGTCTCGTGCTTGGTGATCTTGGTCACCTCGTCCCCTTCGTGCGCGGTCTTGAGCACGCCCCAAATTTCTTTGGCGCTCTTTAACCCTTGCACCTTATTATACTCCTCTCGACATAAGGAGGCGAGGAGTATAGACGTGGCTTGGGAGTTAAAGTGCCTAATTTGGATGGCCCCGTCCGAGTCATAGTCCTTATCCCCTACTTGTGGTACCTATGCTCCAAATTCAACTATATCCCAAATGCTTTCGTGGAGTGAGGTTAGGTGATGCCTCATTTTGTCACTCCACATACAATAATCTTCACCATCAAAATATGGTGGTTTGCCTAAAGGAACGGAAAGTAAAGGAGTGTGCTTTGAAATATGGGGATAGCATAGGGGCATCTTACTATACTTCTTGCACTCATGGCGCTTAGAAGCGACGGACGAGTCGGAGCTTGATGACGTGGAGGGTGATGAAGAGTCGGTCTCGTAGTAGACCACCTTCTTCATTTTCTTCTTCTTGTCACCCTTTCGATGCGTCTTGTTGGAGGAAGCGGATTCCTCCTTATGCTTGTGGCCGGACTCCCTTGAGAGAGTTCTCCCTGGGCTTGCGGGCTTGTCGCCGGTCACGATCTCCCTCTTGGCGTGTTCTCCCGCCACCACTTCGAGTTGTTAGACTCTAATGAAGCACCAGGCTCCGATACCAATTGAAAGTCGCCTAGAGGGGAGAATAGGCGTAATCTGAAATTTACAACTTTAAACACACACTACAAGCCGGGGTTAGCGTTAGAACTTAATTCAAGTCCGGGAGAGAGGGGAAAACAAATCAAATGGAAATCAAGCGAATGAACACGGTGATTTGTTTTACTGAGGCTCGGTTCCAAAGAACCTAATCCCCGTTGAGGTGGTCACAAAGATCGGGTCTCTTTCAACCCTTTCCCTCTCTCAAACGGTCACTTAGACCGAGTGAGCTTTCTCCTTAATCAAATGGGTCACTTAGACCCCGCAAGGACCACCACACACTTAGGTGTCTCTTGCTTTGATTACAAGTCACTTTGGAACGAGAATGAGGAAGGAAGAAAGTGATCCAAGCAACAAGAGCGCAAATGAACACGAACACACACTCTCTCAAGTCACTAGGTGGTTGGAATGAATTTGGGACTTGGAGAGGCTTTGATCTTTTGATTTGTGTCTAGGAGTGAATGCACTAGCTCTTGTATTGAATGAGAACTTCAGAAAACTTGGATGCTTGGAGTTGTGGTGGTTGGGGGTATTTATAGCCCTCAATCACCAAAGAAGTCGTTAGGGAGGCTGCTGTCGATGGGCGCACCGGACAGTCTGGTGGGCCACCGGACAGGTCATGTTCACTGTCTAGTGCACTGCCACGTCACCCAACCGTTAGGGTTTGGAGCTCGGTCGACCGTTGCAGCTTTGTCTTCTTGCGGCACCAGATAGTCCGGTGCCACACCGGTCAGTCCAGTGCCCCTCTGACTTTCTGCTCTCACTTCTACATTGCACTGTAGCTGCACTGTTCACTTTTGCAGAGTCGACTGTTGCGCATAGGTAGCTGTTGCCCACTGAATCACCGGATAGTCCAGTGAATTATAGCAGAGTGCGCTTGCATTTTCTCGAGAGTGGTTGGTTCATCTTCGTACGGACATGGTGCACCGGACAGTCCGGTGCGCCAGTCCACAGCACACTCAAGACTATTGCTCCTTTTAATTTTAGTCCCTAACTTGAATCTTTTATTGGTTTGTGTTGAACCTTATGCACGTGTAATACATGAGTTCTAGAGCAACTAGTTAGTTCATATGTTTGTGTTGGACATTCAACCACCAAAATTAATTGTAGGAAAAGGTTAACCCTATTTCCCTTTCACATAGGAGCCTTCCCTTTCTCCTTGTTGATACCGGAAGTCCTTTGGCTTGTTAAGTTCTTGGTTTCCTTTCGAAAACCAAGTCCATCCTTAGTTGAGGGGTGTCTACCAACAGTGCAGGCATCCCTATCAAATTTAAGTTTCTCATAATTATCCATGCAAGTCTTAAGTTGAGCATTAAGACTTGCAACATTATTATTTAACTTCGCAATAGTAGAGGCATGTTCATTACAGGCATCAACATCAAGGTCTTTACGTCTATTGCAAATAACAGCATGATCTACACATGAACTAGTTTCATTTACTTTCTCTAGCTTAGTATTCAAATCATTATTTAAATTCTTTAAGCTAGAAATAGATTCATGACAGGTAGACAATTCGGAAGGCAACAGTTCATTCTTCTTAATTTCTATACCAAGAGATTTTTGAACACTAACAAACTTATCATGTTCCTCATAGAGTATATCTTCTTGCTTTTCTAAAAGTCTATCTTTTTTATTAAGATCATCAATTAGTTCATTTATCTTATCTACCTTAGATCTATCTAGTTCTTTAAATAAATTACTATAATCTATCTCATCATTGGAAGATTCCTCATCGCTAGAAGAAGAATACTTAGGAGTATCTCGAATACGTACCTTCTTCTCCTTCGCCATAAGGCACGTGTGTCGTTCGTTGGGGAAGAGTGAAGACTTGTTGAAGGCCGAGGTAGCTAGTCCTTCATCTTCGGAGTCGGATGAGGAACAGTCAGAGTCCCATTCCTTCCTGATGTGCGCCTCGCCCTTGGCCTTCCTGTAGTTCTTTTTCTTTTCCCTCTTCCCATGCTTTTCTTGTGCCTGATCACTATCATTATCGGGGCATTGAGCTATAAAATGACTATTCTTACCGCATTTGAAGTGGGAGTGTTTTCCCCTTGACTTGTTCTTGTTGGGGTACTCCTTGCGTGCTTTTAGTGCGGTCTTGAAGCGCTTGATGATGAGCGCCATCTCATCCTCATTAAGCCCGACAGCCTCTACTTGTCCTACCTTGCTAGGTAGTGTTTCCCTGCTGCTGGTTGCTTTGAGAGCAACGGGCTGCGGCTCGTAGACGGGAAGTGGACCGTTCAAGGTGTCATCCACATATCTTGCCTCCTTTACCATCATGCGCCCGCTTACGAATTTTCTGAGGATTTCCTCGGGCGTCATCTTGGTGTACCTGGGGTTTTCACGAATAAGATTTACAAGATGGGGGTCAATAATCGTAAATGACCTGAGCATGAGTTGGACGACATCATGATCCGTCCATCTTGTACTCCTGTAGCTTCAGATTTTGTTGACAAGGGTCTTTAGCCTGTTCTATGTATGTGTTGGCTCTTCCCCTTATCATCGCGAATCTCCCTAGCTCGCCTTCCACCAGTTCCATTTTGGTGATCATGGTGGCATCATTCCCCTCATGAGAAATCTTGAGGGTGTCCCAGATTTGTTTAGCGTTGTCCAAGCCGCTGACCTTGATATATTCATCCCTGCATAGAGATGCTAGCAAAATAGTAGTGGTTTGGGCATTCTTATGAATTTGTTCATTGATAAACACAATGTTATCAGTACTATAAAAATGCATTCCACTTTCTACAATTTCCCAAATGCTAGGATGGAGGGAAAATAGGTGACTACGCATTTTATGGCTCCAAAATGAGTAATCCTCTCCATCGAAGTGTGGGGGTTTTCCAAGTGGAATAGAAAGTAAATGAGCATTGAATTGTATGGGAATACAGGAATAATCAAAGGAGTAGTTTTGATTAACCATTTTCTTTTTGGACGAGGAGTCATTGTCGTCGTCATCCCTTGGTGAAGAAGAGGAGGCGTCGCTGTCGTAGTAGATAATCTTCTTGATGCGCCTCTTCTTCTTCCTGTCCCTCTTCTTGTGACTTGAGCCTGAGTCGGTGGGCTTGTCCTCTCTAGGCTCGTTGAGGAGGGACTCCTTCTCCTTGTCGTTGATCACCATCCCCTTGCCCTTAGGATCCATCTCTTCGGGCTGTTAGTCCCTTAGATGAAGAGTACGGCTCTGATACCAATTGAGAGCACCTAGAGGGGGGTGAATAGGTGATCCTACAAAATTCAACACTAATAGCACAAACTTGGTTTATAAAATGTTAGTTAGATTAAACCAAGTTGCTATAGAGCGAGCTCTTGAGAAGAAATCAATCACAGAGAAATCAACACAAGAGACACGGTGTTTTATCCCGTGGTTCGGCCAAGTAACACTTGCCTACTTCCATATTGTGGCATCCCAATGGACGAGGGTTGCACTCAACCCCTTTCAAGTGATCCAATGATCAACTTGAATACCACGGTCTTTTTCTTTAGAGTCCTTTTCCGTTTGCGAGGAATCTCCACAAGTTGGAGCCTCTCGTCCTTACAACGTTGATCACAAGAGAAACACAAGAGTAAGGGAGGGAAAGCAACACACGCAAGACTCAATTCACAGCAAACACATGCACACAAGCCAAGACATGAGCTCAAAACACAGCGCAGGGAGTTTACAACTCAAACGGTGCTCAAATCTCTAACACGATGAACCGATTGCGTGATTGCGGAGTCTAGGCGTATTAGGATGTTTAGTGAATGCTTGGTGTTGTGCTCCATGCGCCTAGGGGTCCCTTTTATAGCCCCAAGGCAGCTAGGAGCCGTTGAAGTTCCAATTGGAAGGCAATTATTGCCTTCTGTCGGGTGGCGCACCAGACAGTCCGGTGCACCACCAGACATGAACAGTAGCAGTCCGGTGCCCAATCTCCTTCCTTATCAGGCGCAGCCGACCGTTGGACCTTCGATCCCGTTGGTGCATCGGACACTGTCCGGTGCACACCGGACAGTCCAGTGTGACCAACCGACCATTGGCGCAAGCCATGCGTCGCCCGCTGATTGCGCTGCCAACCGTTGGCGCAGGCGGCTTTGGCTCACCGAACAGTCCCGGTGCACACCGGACAGCTCGGTCAATTTTAGCCGCGGCGCCATTGCTTTTTTCCCGAGAGCGACGAGCTCGTCGCTGGGCCAGCCTGGGCACCGGATAGTCCGGTGCACCACATGCTGGTGCTGGTTTGGCTAAACTCAGCCAATTTTTCTCCAATTCAATTTCTTTTGACTTGGTAAGATTCCTGGCACTTAGATAAATATATTAGTACCCAAAAACAATTTACTAAGGTCGGATACATACGTTGTTCTTTGATTCGCATCTTAGCACTTATGAACCAACGTATTTTGTGTTGGGCATCTAATCACCAAAACATTTATAGAAATGGCCCAAGGGCACATTTCCCTTTCACTATGTGTGCAAACTTGATAAGGCCCTGTATGGATTAAAACAAGCTCCTCGTGCTTGGTATTCACGTCTTAGTGCTAAATTGGTGTGTCTTGGCTTCAAACCATCACAAGCAGATACATCCCTTTTCATTTATTGCAAGGGTACTGTTAAAATATTCCTTCTTATCTATGTGGATAATATTATTGTTGCTAGCTCCTGTTCAGAGGCTGTTGATGCTCTTCTCTCTGATCTAAGGGCTGATTTTGCACTCATAGATCTTGGCTCCCTTCACTATTTCTTGGGTATTGAAGTTCACCAGAGCTCTGATGGTCTTCTCCTCACTCAAGAAAAATATACCAAGGATATTTTGCTTCGAAGTGGTATGATCAAGTGTTAGCCCGTCTCCACACCCCTTGCTGCTAATGAGAAGCTATCACTTTCAGACGGTACCATGTTGAGCGATGAAGATGCCACAACTTATCGTAGTGTTGTCGGTGCACTACAATACTTAACATTAACAAGGCCAGACATCTCATTTGCGGTGAACAAAGTTTGTCAATATTTTCATAGTCCTACCACCCAACATTGGTCTGCAGTCAAACAAATTTTGAGGTACTTATGTGGCACATTGGGGTATGGGCTTTATCTTCGTAGAAGTCCTTCTCTATTTTGAGTGTCTTTTCTGATGCTGACTGGGCTGGTAATTCTGATGATTGCCGCTCCACTAGGGGTTTTGCAATCTTCTTTGGACCAAATCTTGTATCATGGAGTGCTCGAAAACAACCAACAGTATCTCGCTCTAGTACTGAAGCTGAGTACAAGGTTGTGGCTAATGCAACTGCAGAAATTATTTAGATTTAGAGTGTTCTTGGTGAACTCGGTATTCCTCAGTCTCGGGTACCCTGTTTATGGTGTGATAATTTAGGGCCTACCTATCTCACACCTAACCCTCGTTTTCATGGTCGTACTAAGCATATTGAAGTTGATTTTCATTTATTCGGGAACGAGTGGCAAGCAAGCAACTTCAAGTTCGTATTATCTCTTCTGCTGATCAATTAGCTGATGGCTTCACAAAGGCGTTGCCCGTTAACAAGCTTGAATGGTTTCGTTCCAATCTCAACTTGGTAAAGTTGTGATTGAGGGGGATGTTAAGCTATATTTGTATAGTCTATATATGGCATGTATAATTATAGATAGAATTGATTTAGATTTCCTTGTATTGTAACCAAGTCCATATCTGTAACGATCTGTAACTTGTGTGCCAAGTTTGGCCGGCTATATAACCATCGGCAACCTCCTGGGAGAGGCACTGCCTTCCGCATATTCTCTGGTATTCTTACATTGAGATATGATTTGTGCCATATTTGATTGCTTGGCCACTGTATTACAATAAAAAATTGCTAACTAATGTTCTAGTATGTATGGAAGATACACCGATGTGCCATGCAGAGAGGAAAAACAATGGATATAGATGAAAAGAACGTGTAGATTAATAACTGGTTTATGTGGATTCTGTTAAAAAGGAATAAAGATTAAAAAAGTGTAAATTAATATAATTATTGTATCATTAGTTGTAGGGTACTAGGCATGAACATCTAGAGTCTGGGTTAGGGTTAATGAACTAGCACTTCAAGTTGTCATCAATAGTTAGGTTCGCCTGAGAGCATAGTAAGCTTGAAACCCAAGAACGTAGTATGTTTCTGCTGAGCTAACTGTCAGTTCAAGGTAGCACTCCTACTAATGTGACTAAATATTCCTATCTAGCTCCCTTGTTCCTAAAATATATATTATTCGTTTTAGCTTTTGATTTTTTATCCATGTTCAAATAGATGATAATAAATCTAAACACATATATAAAACAAATACATTAAATCGGTGTTTAGTTTTTAAGGACTAATTTTTAGTCTTTTCATTGTATTCTATTTTAGTTCCTAAATTACTAAATGCGGAAACTAAAACTCTATTTTAGTTTTCTCATTTGATAATTTAAGACTATGGTAATTTGAGACTAATATAAAATAAAATGGTAAGACTAAAAATTAGCCTCTAAAAACTAATCTCTTTCTAATTATTGTATGAATCAACTAAAAAGTTAAAAAAAATTATTTCGGACGAAGGGAGTACGTCGTTTACTCCTATAACTCCTATAAGCAGCAACGTGAAAAGTAGTTTTTTCTCCCTATGCTGGAGAGTAAGATAAGGGGTCCCTGTAATGATGGACTGGACACGCGAAAATGCGAATGCGAGCGAGACACGGACGTCTCACCCCATGTTGTGTCCAAAACTTGTAATACATGTGTCTCGTCTCGTGCCCAGCGTGACAACGTCGTCGTGACTCACACAGACGTCAGGCAGAAGGTTTTAGCTGACATGAGAACACGTAGTCGTACTGATCCGGAACCGGAAGAAACCCGTCCCATCTTCGCCTCGACGAAAGAAAGCTTCACGCCGTTTGCCAACTACTACTCCATCCTGTCACAAGAATGCACTCCTGAATTTAAGGCAAAAGAGATCAGTATTATATTATGAAATTACATATATATGCATCTATAAAAGATATAACCAGTAGACTCCTTGAAAGTAGTTGAAAATAAAAAAAAGAGACAATAATTAGAAATAGGTTATCTTATGTCTAGAGACACACTCATTTTAAGACATTTGTTGTAGGCTCTAGATGCATATTTGTTAGCTCTATTTGTTACGGGAGATGGAGTATTGTATTTGTTAACCTGTTCGTCACGGCCCTCCGATCCTGACGTCATATATAGCATCCCTTGCAGGCAGACATGTCAGTGTCAGCGTCTTTAATTCTTCTCGGCTAGATATATAATACGGCGCCTGAAACGCCAGATCAACGAACAACAACAAAAAAACTCGGTCAGTCAAAGCGACTTGCTGCCTAAAGAAATGGGATTCTGTGCACTGATCTTGTGGTGGTATTTTACGCGTTTCGGTCACAAGAACGGAAGAAGAACACCCCCGAAATATCTTAAGTTTGCCTTTCTGTAGTCTGTAGACTTTACTTTTTTTTTGGCCGTCTGCGCAGAATAATGCTACCCTGGTTGGTCTCTAACTTCGAATCCTCGATAAAGTGTGGCTGCCATAAAAAAGTCTGACGACGAGTAAAACTGAAGCTATAGTTATAGCAAAGTTTGACGATAACATAAGGTATATTTCTGAAAAGAAAAACGTGACGTCGTACCATGTTGTGGCAGCGAAGTAAACAACTATAGAAAAAACAAAAAATAGTCGGGCGCGCAGATCGACAACGCCTGGGCGGGGCGGGGCCGTCGTCGGGTGGCCGGAGCCGGAAAGAAGGGATCCAAGCAAGCAAGCGGCCTAGTATTTATTTCGCTTCTGCTCCCCACTTTAAGTTCACAGGCTTTATTACTAAAAAAAGATAAACGATCCGAATGAGATACTTCACCTGCGGCTAACCCCGCACTTTTATTAACGACAGCGAGGCGATTAGCAGCAGCTGTTCCATGCGAAAAGGATGGCATGGCACCGGCGCGGCGTCCAGGAAACCCCCCACGATGACGAAGCTAGATAGACTTGGGACGCTGCCGGCGATGATCGAAAAGTGTGTGATCTCACCTGTACGTCACGCTAGCATCACCAGCCCGACCGAGTCCAGCCGGATCTGTCAGGCCGTGTGAAACCTCTCGCTGCCGGTCAGAACCGGAGATTCTTCAGAGCGATGAGAGATGAGCTCGCGGCCGCTCGGTCTGGAACTTGGGAAGCGTTGCTTGGAAGAACAAAAATCCCAGGCAATGATCGCGCCATGGCTGCGCTTGCGCCGGCCCCGGTCCCACTGTGCACGATCAAATCAATCTGGTCCAGACATTTTTTTTTACTAATACAGTAGTACCTTGTAGCAGTAAGAGCACGGGTTAGTACGCGAGACCATCAACGTACGTGGCGCTTTAACGGCGAGGGATTAGCCTTGACCGACGATGATGCGATGACCGAGCCGCCCGCTTGGCGCTTGCTGATGCGACGCTGTCACAAGCCGCGCGTATGCAACCGGACCGGAAGCGTCGCGACGCGGGGGGGCATTGCGTGCGCCTGGCGTCAGCGTGACCCGCCAAGTGAGGCGTCCCATCCCCATTCCCCAAGCGGGCGGACGGAAGACTTGGCGAGGAGAGGGGGAGATGCGCCCACGGCGTCATGCTTTATATTCTCGCTATCGCCGCGCAAAGGAGGACGAACAGGAGAGCGGCCAGGAGGGCGAGAGCAGCTGTCGCTTTTGACCTATCGGGGGGCGCCGGCCGGGCTGGCGTAACGGAACCAAGGCGGCCAGGTAGCTGCTGCTACGAGTAGTAAGCACTATATATAACGGGCAACGGCAAAGCCATCGTCGTCGTCGTGGTGGTGCTCGTGCGTGCGCACGAGAACGCGGGTCAGAGCTGCTGGCGGTTGGAGGAGCAGAGGAGATCGCTGTGCGGGCGCCGATGGAGAAGCCCCGGCAGGTGGCGCGGAAGTTCCTGGCCCGGCCGCAGCACGAGGGCGCCGGCGCCGTCGTCCGCCGCAGCATCGGGAGGTACGTGGGCTTTCCATTCGTCTTCAGATGACATACAAGTCTTTAGGTAGTAGGCAAGGCTGCATCACGCCCAATGCCATGGAGAGGCAGCTGAAGGAGATGGCAATTTTTCTTTTCTTTTCTTTTTTGTGCTTGGTTTCATTCGCTGATCGAGGAATGGAATGCTGTCCGCGCCATGCAGGTTCGAGCTGAGGTACTTCGACCCGTTCCTTGTCCTCGACGAGTTCACAGGTGAGCTCTCCCAATCAAATCCATTCGGCCTTTTTTTCTCTCTTTCTGAACCATCCGTATTCATCCTTGTATTGAAGTAAGTAACCGGTTTCCTTTACCCGAATTCCGCGCAGTTTCTGCTCCGGCCGGCTTCCCCGACCACCCGCACCGAGGCTTCGAAACCGTCACCTACATGCTTGAGGTATGATCACCGTTTTCATTGGGGGTCCTTTCTTCTTCTTCTTTTTTTCCGTCAGAACAAGCCTAAACGAGTGGCCATGGACGTCGCCTTGCATCCCCTGCGGCGCATTCAGCGCAAAAAGGCATTGCTTGCTTGGTTCACATTCATCCCCAATGACATCTCAGCGGTCGGTGCGTTCGGAAACGAGAAACGCGTGGGTGGTGCCATTTGTCAACGGCGCCAAATGACGTCTCCGCGGTTGGGTTCTGAAAGTTCGTTCCCCTGTCCTCCATCCAAGGATCCGTCCCGACGGGGCCCAGTCCCATTAGCTTCCTAAGGTCAAATTAGGTTGAGTCGGGGCGACACGATCTTTTTGGACACGTCGCCTCTAAAAATCGCTCATGTTCACCTTGCCTCCGATTGTCTATCATCCAAACACTATATAAAATATGGTTGTCTCATTCCATCCCTCCTTATACATCCAACCAAACGCACTCTTTGGTCATCACATTCCATCCCTCCTTATACATCAGACCAAACGCACCCTTATTCAAAACATAATTTAACCTCTACAATCATCTGTGGTTTTGTGGCTCCCAGAGTACCCCTTACCGAAATATTATATAGTATCATCGTCCCTGTAAACAATTCGTGTGGGTTTGGCCTTTGAAAACAATTTGCAAATGTGCTAGTGATCAGTTGGTACCAGTGGTTGTGCCGAGAAACCAACGAGCTCTTGTAAAAAAAAAGAATCAGGGTCACAGTCCAGTTCTCACCTCCTGGCTCCTGCCCCTTGGCTGGGCATGGAACGCTGTTTCAGGGCGCCGTGACGCACGAGGACTTCGAGGGCCACCGTGGCACCATCAAGGCCGGCGACGTGCAGTGGATGACGGCCGGCCGCGGCATCGTGCACTCCGAGATGCCCGCCGGCCCCGGCACGTCCAGGGGCCTGCAGCTCTGGGTCAACCTCTCCTCCGCCAACAAAATGTACGCGCGAGCCTTTTTCCTCCTCTCAATTTCCGCATCGTGGTCTTCTCAGCCCAAGTGCAAAAGCTAACATCGGAAAACGACGTGCTGTGTGCGCGCGCGCGCGCTCGCAGGGTCGAGCCCGGGTACCAGGAGATCCAGAGCAAGGACATCGCGTGCACGTCCGACGGCGACGGCGGCGTCACGGTGCGCGTGATCGCCGGCCACGCCATGGGCGTGCGCTCGCCGGTGCGCACGCGCACGCCGACCATGTACCTGGACTTCACGGTGCGCCCCCGCGGTTCGGTGCGGCAGCCCGTGCGCGCGTCCTGGAACGCCTTCGCCTACGTGCTGGAGGGCGAGGGCGTGTTCGGCGCCGAGCGGTGCGCGCCCGTCGGCGCACACCACCTGCTGCTGCTCGGCCACGGCGACGGCCTCGAGGTCTGGAACAAGTCCCCCGACCGCCCGCTCCGCTTCCTGCTCGTCGCCGGCGAGCCCATCGGGGAGCCCGTCGCGCAGCTCGGCCCCTTCGTCATGAACACCGAGGAGGAGATCGACATGACCGTCAACGACTTCGAGTGCTACGCCAATGGGTTCGAGAAGGCCCGCCACTGGAAGTCGCAGGCGATGCTGGCGCTTGCCGTAGAGTAGGGCGAGACAAGACCACAGGATCACCAAAGAAAACGAATAGATTTTTTTTTTGTTGCTTCTTTTTTCCCCGTTATTATCGTTCCGGTTTGTTGCGTTCAATTTTAACCCCCAACATGGATCGCTTTGTGTACATATCTGCCGTAAATTATTTTTTTATCAATAACGAAATTACCAGCTGTTCATAAAAGTGTCTTGAAACAAAAAGAATCCCAATTAAAGTGTTGGTACGTTATTTTTTATAAGAATAGGACTGCGTATCAACAAATAAACTGATTTTCTAAAAGCAGAACCTGTCCAGTCGGTTGTGAGTTCTTGAATAGGCATTAATTTCCATAAATTTCTGTTGAATTAATCAACTTTAGTATTTTTTGCATGCTCTATATTATTTATACTATTTATTTCCTGTTGCAAATAGCAATAAGAATAAAGCATGTTTAAAGCTACAGTTTATATATTAATTAATTATTTCCTGCAGTAAATAATTAGTAGAAAAAAATACATGCTTTAAAATGAGGAAATACCTTTTGCACTCGATGTGCTTATGTTCATGTATTAATTTTAGTATTATTTTTCTGCTTTATTTCCAGTAGTAAATAGCAGAAAATTATTTGAAATGCGTGTGAACGTTAGGTTGCGCATTTTTATGTCGCTCTAAATATTTATGATGTGTTGAGCTTTTGGACTCACGTCGAGCGATAAAATTGTATAGTGGGTACTCAGACACGTCGATTAGACTACGTTATTAATCGGTTGAGTTAAGGCATTGGCTGAGCATTGGCTGCGCCCTGGCAACATGATGCAGTATTTGTGTCGTACGAACTTAGCTGCGTCATGTGATTGCTATGTCACACTCTCGTTTTATCGGACCGCTCCGGTTGAGTCGGACCGCCATCACCGAGTCACGTATTTTTCGCATGCCCTGTAGGCACTGTCCGTCTGTCGTGATCATCGAGCCACAATTGCGCCTGTTGCGCATGTTGTATGGACTTATCGTGTACCCCCGATTATCGAGCCACAATTACGCTTGTTGCGCTTGTTACAGAGGCTTATTTGTTGTCGTAGCCCTGATGGCCGCACACGCGTTGACGCCATATACGCTGGAGCTTGTACTTGCGTGAAATGTGGTGGATTATTCGAGCCCCTGAAGTCACATCATAGCGCAACCTTCGTAACAAATTTTGTTTTCGCTCTATATTTTGTTTGATTGTGTTGTGTGGCATCATATATTTATATATATCGCCAAGTGGCCATAACAACTATATCAAGTTGTATAGTGCTTGGAAATCTGGGAAATTAAATTGAAATATAAATGAAACACAGATAAGATAATTCTCTCATCTTTCCTCATGCATAAAGTTTTACCCGAAGTAACCCGAATATATATAATATAATGCATGAAAGTCTTTTTGGCATAAAAGACATCACAAATTGGGATTATATTAGTAAGCAAAATGACCTTACCAAATAATTTATGACTAGAAATCTCAACCATACATTGCTTAACGAGATGTTAGCACATTGCTCTCTTTGTTGCTGAATGACATGAAGCAAACTATGAGATAAAAGGACATGTAGACGCTAGCAACACGAAGTTGCGAGTATACCGAGATGTTATTCTGAAAAAATTTTCACTATGTTGATGTGAAAACCATTGTGTGTTCCCGTCGAACCACTTTGCTCGTCCTGTCTAGGACCTTTATGCTTGTGTTGCATACATCTCTCAGAATTGTAAATACTCATAGTCGCGAAATTGACTCGAGATAGTCCTTTGACTGGTATGGTATACACTATAAGCTAAATGGTAAAGGTCGGTCCTGAATGGACACATACCTGGGGTTTATGTAGCCAAACTACACTGAATTCCACCCTTTGGCATGCTTACCATTATCTACCTCCGATCTACTAGAAGTGAGAAGAGTAGACAAATAACTATGAAATCCCACATCACCACAAAGCTTGAAGCTAAATTAGACATTAACATGTCCTTGGTCCTCGGAGCCAGAAGAGTCATATGTCTTGACCACTAGACTACTAGTGATGATAATTTGTGATAGAAATACGAAGATCCTGTAGAGACCTGTTGTATCCTCTCTACCCCCGATGATTTCTTTGTATGAGAGCAGTACTATCTATTGTTGAATATGGATCCTAGGCGGATACCAATATTGTTTCGTTCTTTCTAAGCAGTTATCATCATTTGCTTCATCAAAAGCTAGTTAAATGGTGATTTTTCCTAGATAAAAATGAAATATTGGCCTTGTCTGTTCTATTCCAAAGCTTCTCTTTTGGCCGAACAACGAAGAGATCAAAATAATGCTTTATAGAACAAATTGGTATATAATATGAGGAGAAATGTTTGCCCTGCTGGCAACATCACAAATTATTAACTATTGTTATAAATTCTCTCTCAAAATTATAATACCTAAAAATGTTGCACAAATTGATACCCAATTTCAGAATAGTATGAGTAATTGGGTAAACTATGGGCAGTGATAAAAATGAGCTGTACTATACATCGATGCACATAAAAATCTTTGCTTGGCAGCATTGGCCTGATGCCGTGCACTTCACTACCAATATAAACACACACATTTTTTCCTATGTGCTTAAAAGCACAATGCAACCAGTGAATGTCTTTGTGAGCGTTAGACCCTGATGGTCATTTTACTTGTTGATTTGAAGTCAACTAATGGCTCCAAACGACGAATGGTATGCATGAGCCGCCGAAGGACCCTTATGGATAAAATAGTGTTGCACATATCAGTCTAAATCTTAATGATTGACTATGCATTCGGTAGTAATAACAATAAGTTTGCAGAATTGTAACCATGAAGCAACTTGTTGTTGCGTGTCTCGCTGGATGTTGAGACTAACCCTTCATGTTGAAGGACAAATATGTAGTATTCATGCCACTACATTAATCTAAGTCCAAAGCTCACTGCATAAAACCTCGATCTGTAATGTGCGTAAGATTTCCCAAATAAATCACCACAATAGCATACATTGGCCACAACTGGATGATTGTGGTTGGGAATTTTATCTGTATGCTTTTAGAACATCTCGGCATTAGGGGGAGGAATGCCCATATAATGTAATGCATCAATATTCTATTAAACGCACAAAAGCCAAACTGAACCCGTCGTTCTGTGTGTACTCCTGTGTATATGGAGTTTGCCAGAAATCGTTGAGGAGTAACCATATTGGTTTGAATGCTTCTACCTGATATAGATGTGGATATACCCGGGATTAATATCATATCCACATTTGACTTATTGGCATTTGATCTATTCTCGGGGACGCCTGCGAATATGATCCATTGGCCTTAGTCAAAGCATATGCTCTGATTGCAGATTCACGTGGTCTGTGATAACTCTCCTCCGATTAATTCACCCTGATGGTGATCTGCCTCACGAAGAGGTTCATCTTGATGATGAAATTCCTAGCAATGCGTGCAATATCATTGTGCTGAGAATACGGAACAATGAATCTTTCGTTTTGGGAAATGACGGAGATCATTATTAAATGTGGGAGACAAATGTGTCGACACCTATCTTGCCTCTATAGATTGCAAAGGGATCCAAAACAAAGTCCTAGGCATGAGTGCTTGAAGCTCTCTTATCGGGTCATTGATAAATGCAATTGAGGCTGAACCAATAATCGTAAAACGAAAGTCACGAGCTTGAAGTTCGGACATTTATGGGCACTATTGAAATAATGTGTGGTGAATGCGATGGTTCAAGTGGTCTTGTGAGAGACCCATCCCACGTATGTGTTGAATAAACACTATTTCGCTATGTAATATATCTGGCAAATGGCATGAATTAAATTATGCAGTTAATAGGATTCTGAAGATCCGTCATGAGATCCTAGGAGGATCCATATCTTTGAATTATAAATATGCAACATATAAATCTCATACCGAATAATACATTCCTGACGAATTAACACTCTTCTATGTAGAGAGAATATCTCCTAGATGAGATTATAGTTCCTTGATGGAACCTTTCCAGAAGAAATAAAGTCTGTGTTGAACACCAAAGTTTGATAATCCCTATAAAGGGATAAAGACCCATACAGACCCGAAAAGGAATAAGATGAGGCACCAAAGGACTTGAAGTTCACCGAATAAGCACATGTGCATTCCACGAGTTTTACTCATGGTATTTTCCACTTGATGTGGAATTACGGTATCCTCTAAAGCCCCGATGGCAGAAACCTATAAGGTTTAGGTGTTACTGGCAAAAATATCCCCATTATGCCAGAATGACAGACTATAACGATGTATCTGATCGATGAAAAATCCCTGATGGATTACGATCTTTGATGGACTTTTGTTACACCATCATAGATGTTGCAATGGATGAATTCCTGGAGCGATGTGTCATATTTAGAATATGTACTATTGCAACTATATTATCCCCTAAGTCCGATATAAGGACATGTTACTTGCTTTGCACAACTATGTATAAATTGTGGTGTAAGATAGAAAATGATAGCACCCCAACCTCGTCCATTCTCGTTATTCCAGATGAACAATGAGATATATATCTTGAAGAATATGCTTGAGTTATGAGGGATAACGACTTTGACATATGTCATCGTCAGGGGGAGTGAATGCTTATATTGATCACAATCGTGTGACAATAAATGTCATATTCTATGCCCTAAAGGCGTTAGCTTGATGATCAATATGTGAACCTTTATGGAAGTTTCTATCAAATATGTAGATCTAGTCGATCGAACACCACTAGTCGAAGTGGCTTATTTATGTTGATACGTGCACTTACCTCGTGTATCCTAGAAGTGAGTTAAGGTGAAGTTCCTGAAATAATCTTTGCAAGGATATGCAATTTGTTTGCTAAATCTATATGTGCATATACTTCCAGAAGAAAATATTTTGCCATATTGATACAGTTTTGCAAGGATCAGGGGAGCACATTTCTAAAGTTAGCCTTTGTAGAAGATTCGGTAGAATCTAGATCCTAGAGGATCGAAATCTGTCCCGATGACAGCTATTGTACTCTTTTTCCCTTGGTGAGTTTTCTTGAAGTTTCTCACATGAGGTTTTTAACGAGGCAACAAAGTGCAAATGCAATTTGTATCACCATGCACTCTTTCTCCATATTTTTCCCACTGGGTTTTTTTGAGTTTTAACGAGGCATGTGTTGGTCGCGGTATTCGTCCAAGGGGAGTGTTGAGAAACCCTAATGAAGGGTTATGTGGGCAAATATCGAATATAGTCCTGAGGGCTATCACGTCTCTATATATAGAACATGTACCCCTTATATGGAATAGAGAAGAGAAAGAGGCCAGAGACCCAACCCTACATCGTGTCTATTGTGTTTCCTCTGTCGTGCTAATGGGAAGGGAGACGGGTACTCTACAGCTTCTTGCGCCTCTACTGCTGACAGGAGGGAAGGGAGCGAATCTGGTGATCCGTGGTGACGTAGTTCTCAACAAATAGAAGTATAAGCAAGGATTAAGGAAAAGGGAAAAAGGTCCATCCTACCTATAGTACTAGTACCTGATCGCGGAAACATTGGCGCGGCCCATAGTGATGCTTCGTTGAGTCCGTCAATGCCTCAATGGGCTGGAGTGCTGGACCGATGTTGAGACGAGACCCAAGAGAAAGCATGATCGGGCTCGGCCGGAGGCTGCTGTCCGACCGGCCGGACCAGATCACCAAATTGAGTGATGAAATCACGCATCATCGGGTCCGGAGGAAGGCGTGAATATTCGGTACTAAGAAAATGGGCGCAAGAGAGTTGGGAACTTTCTTACAGTATAGCTGAATGCCCGTGCGTTGCAACGGGAATATATAATATCAATATATTACGATAACTTATATATAAAATGTGTGTTATATTGTTATGAGAAAATGTTTCATAATCAATTTGTGATCCTAGCCATATATAAATTTGGTTATTTTAATCTAGTTATTTTACCACTACATTGCAACCATCAGTATCATGCAGACTTCGATATATGCCACGATTTGTATGGTCTCATCATTGGAGAGCACGTTCCACACATGCCGGAAAAATTCTCTCGTACATCATTAGTCATCAGACACGCACCACCATATGCTCTTGCTTAAACAAAAAGGTAAGTGTGTATGTGTTTGCGAAGAGAATTAAAGGCAGGCCAACACAAAAGCTACCCTGACGGTGGCGAGGATGACGAACTGGTCACTGTTGTCGATCCTCCTCTGTGTCACCTCCGGCGCCAAGATGACGCCACAATCCTCGATATAGTAGTCATCGAACGCACGCGACATGACGAGTACCGATGACTCTTGGTTGGGCTGCCAAACGAAGTGCACCCCGGGCTTATCAGCGAGGTAGTACCCCTGGCCGTTGCACCACCGGATGCGCTATTCCACTACATACATCATGTTCGAGGACATTCACACAACGTCGGCAACGTCCATCGTCCCAGCGCACAAGAATTCATGTCCGGTCAGTAGCGACTTACGTGGCAGGTTGGGCTTCAGGTGGACGATGAGCTGGACGACGTGATGACGTCGTCGTCGGATGCAGTGTCCAGAACAACCCGAGAGTCATCGACGTTGGCGACAACCATGAGGCCCCCCCTGTTTAACGATGGACAACGCGGTGCAGCTGCTCTGGACCGCGTCCAAGCGACGGCTTCGTGGGAGCTTGTCGTACACAGCAGCGCATGCGACCACGTAAGACTGCTTTTAGAGGTCGAACTGATAGTCGCCAAGCTTCTTCTCGTCATCGATGAGCGATGACAACGCGAGTGCCTCCTGCTCATGGAGTTTGTTCGGGGTTTGAAGTAGGAAACATGGATTCATGCTTGGCGTTGGTTTATGAAAATGACTCACAAGTCTGATCCATGGAAAAAAAATATTACGAAGAAAAAATGTCACACATGCAAAAAAGGGAATTTAAGTATAATGCATTATTCAAACAAAAGAAATAGCATGCAAACTCTTCTTTAAATAATATTACCTCCATCAAAAAATATAATTTAAGAATCTCGGTGATACTTATCTACTACTACGCATTGTGCAATGGTAGCAAGTGAGCTTGGAGAGAGATGTAGTAGATGTGTTTCCTGTCATAGATGTAGACATAAACACATATAGGTGGGTGCCCGTCCATTGCAACAGAAACATTTAATATCATGATAACTTATGAACAAATGTGTGTTATACTGTTATGTGAAAATGTTTCGTAATTAATTTGTGATCCTAGCTATACATAAATTTTGTTATTTCAATCTAACTATTTCATCATTACATTGCAACCAACAGTACCGTGCAGACTTCTATACATGATAGCTGAATGCCCGTGCGTTGCAACGGGAATATATAATACCAGTATACTACGATAACTTATATACAAAATATGTGTTATACCGTTATGAGAAAATGTTTCATAATCAATTTGTGATTCTAGCCATACATAAATTTTGTTATTTATAATCTATCTGTTTTATCACTACATTGCAACCATCAGTATCATGCAGACTTCGATATATGTCTCAATTTGCATGGTCTCATTATTGGAGAGCACGTTTCACACATACCGGAAGAAATTCCCTCGTACATCGTTAGTCATCGGACATGTACCACCATACGCTTTTGCTTAAACAAAAAGGTAAGTGTGTGTTTGCAAGACTAATGGTCAAACATCGTATAACCATAAAGTTAGAATACTATATTAATATATTAAATAAATTAATCCAATAGACATAGATTAACCCAATTAACATAGGATAAATAAATATCTAATTATAAAAGTATGAAACATGATATAATCAATGTTGTTACTGCGTAGTAAATATTCATACGAGACTAACACAACTGGAACGGTTCAATTTGGAATTAAAATGGGGAAGTTACGAATTTCCAAAGTTTCTATGTATTTGATATAGGATTAATTAGGAAATCAATTTTATTGTTGTTTTCATGACAAAACAGAGGTATTATGTGATAAAAATAATATTATAGAATTATAGAAATTGGAATGAACTCATTTGAATTTAATATAAAATTTCCATGAATTAAATGGGTTTCTGCAATTATTTTTAAACTAAAAATCAATCTGCAATTATTTTTAAACTAAAAATCAATTTCTAAATTCCTTTTTCCTATTTTCTTTATTTCCTGGACTGCGTCCCAAATTCCAGAAAGATCAGGGGCTAAGCTATAAATGTTTTTCTAGACTCAGTGAGCATACAGAGTGGACGGCGGGTTAAACACAAAAAGACGTCTTAGTTGAAGTTGTACACAATTCAACATGAGTCATGTTGGCTAGAGGGTGGAAGGCTAGGTATTCTGCTCAATAGATCCAAGGTTTGATTCCTGAGCAGCCATGGTTTAATTTTTTTTCTGCGCGCGAAACGGAGGAGGGCAGAACGGCAGACTACTATTGCTTACTTAATAGATAGTAGAGATACTAAAGGTCTGTTTGGTTCGGCTTTTTTCTGACCAGCTTTTTTGAAAATCTAGTTGTGGGGAGAATATGGCTGTGAGGAGAATCTGAATATCATTACGATTACGTGTGGAAAAAGATAAAGTTGTTCATAGGGTTCAGGATTTAGAAAGTGACGAATTCATACTATTACAACGACTCAACCGATTATGTGTATGTTGATTTTGGATGGTTTTTGCCCCAACGAATTTTATAGAAACTGGCTGAAAAGCTAGGCGTTTAGCAGTCCGCAACAGTTTTTGGTAGCCAGAAGCTGTCAGAAGCCGAAACAAACAGACCCTAATGCATGGCGTTGGATCCTCACAAGTGTCGAGCACCAAGGAGAAGGAGCGATCGATCATCCGAGAGAGAACCAGAGGAGGCCTCATTCAGCATTTTGACGTCATGCAGTAGGCAAGCAACCATGTTGGCTGGCCAGATGGAAACAGCCTGCTGCTCGCGCGGCGTGTGCATGCGCCTGCTGCAACAAGTTAATTACGGATTGCCGGACAAAGTCAGGCCTGTAACGTACACCGAAGCGTCGATGACATTTCCATGCCAGTATCCGTGTGCCGTGACGCGACACGACTCTTGCTTGGTGGCGCGGCGCCTGACGGCATGCATGTGCAACAAGAATACCTGAGCCACGCAACTGGAAAAAAAACACGCTCGATCGCAAGTCGCAAGCAACCCAGGTGTAACGCAAGACTGACTGCCCCCAGCGGCAACGACCAAGAAACATACTGATGTCCCGGGCCATGCAACGAGTTCGTCGTCGCGCCCCAGGGCATGGGTCTTGACATCGGCCAGGCCATCGTGTCAAGCCGTTGGAACAGGCCGAGAATGCACATGCACCTGTTCGACCAGACCGGGTCCGGGACGGGCCGCACATGCATGACGCACCGCATCAAAACGAAACCTTGCATGTTCCACCGCCCCGCCGCGCCCATCGGTCCACGAACAGCACGACGCCGCCCCGCCACGTCGTCGCGTGCGTTGGATAGTATGGCCGCGTCGTCCCGTCCGTGGAAAATGTTTGATTCTATGCAGTGCTCAGTGGAAATGAGAGACAGAGAGAGACAAAACAGAGAGAGACAAAATGACAGTCGTCTTGTTTATTGCAGAGATACTCTTTATATATATGAGTACAAAGGGCATCTGGCCCTTAGATCAAACAACTGTAAAACGGAGGGTCAGGATGGGTCTTGATCATATATACCATATTTTGTAACACTCCCCCTTGATCAACCCAGAACCGTTTGATCATCTGCAATTTATCTTATTCTCCTCAAAAACCCTGTGGGAAAAATAAGGAGTACATAATATCCTTTTGGAGAATAATCTCACATTGTCTCCAAAAGAAAATATGCTTGTAATCATCATGTATAAAAACCCCTGTGGGGAAAATTAATGATGAAGCATATAGCTTTGTTGATATTACCTCGTTAAAAACTTTGGATGAGAAAACCTTAGCAAGGCAAAACTCATACAAAGAAAAGAGTGTAATATGATGGTTCAATACAGGTTATATATTATGGAGAATTACTCCCCCTGAACCTTGCAAGCACTTAAGTCTTCTCATACCAATCCCCTCAACACATTTCTGAAATGTAGAGTATGGTAGAGATTTTGTGAATAGATCTGCAAGATTATCACAAGACTTTGTTTGCAAGATGTTTATATCCCCTTTTTCTTGAAGTTCATGGGGATAAAACAGTTTAGGAGAAATATGCTTATTGATATTACTCTTGATATAACCCGTATCCATCTGAACAACACAAGCTGAATTATCTTCGTAGATAATTGTTGGTGAGTCAAGAGAACCAATACCACAAGTTGTGAGTATATGATTCACCATTCTACGAAGCCATACACATTCACGTGATGCTTCAAATAATGCAATTATTTCAGAATGGTTGGTGGACGTGGTCACCAAAGTCTGTTTAGACGATTTCCACGAGATGGCAGTTCCACCTTGTAAGAATACGAATCCTGTTTGTGATCGGCCATTGTGGGGATCAGATAAATAGCCAGCATCTGTATACCCAATTAAACTAGGATCATTACTTCTCTTGTAAAAGAGTCCTAGATCTTTTGTGCCATTTAGATATCGGAAGATATTCTTAATGCCAACCCAGTGTCTTTTTGTTGGGACAGAACTGTGCCTTGCTAACAAATTTACTGCAAAAGCAATATCCGGCCGGGTATTATTAGCAAGATACATCAATGCACCAATAGCACTGAGATATGGGAACTCTGGTCCCAATATCTGTTCTTCATCATCCCGTGGTCTGAATGGATCTTTCTTTAAATCCAAAGATCTGACCACCATAGGAGTCTTTGAAGGATAAGACATATGCATATTGAATTTTTCCAATACCTTTTGGGTATATGTACTTTGATGTACAAGGATTCCAGAAGGTAAATGCTCAAGTTGTAGACCTAAGCAAAATTTGGTTTTACCCAAATCCTTCATCTCAAATTCCGTCGTTAAATGATGACGTGCTTCATCAATATCAAGTTTATTTCCTATGATGTTAAGGTCATCAACATAAACTGATATGATACAGAATCCCACTTTGGATCTTTTGATGAAGACGCATGGGCAATCATCATTTTTCGTGTATCCCTTACGTAAAAGGAATTCACTCAATCGGTTGTACCACATTCTGCCCGATTGTTTTAAGCCATATAATGACTTCTGCAACTTCACGCAATACATGTTGCGCTTTGCCTTTGGATTCGGTACATCTATTCCATCAGGAACTTTCATGTATATATCAGAATCCAGTGACCCATAAAGATATGCGGTCACTACGTCCATTAACTGCATAGATAGACGATTTTGTACTGCCAATGATATTAAATATCGGAATGTTATTGCACTCATGACTGGTGAATAAGTTTCGTTGAAATCAACGCCGGGTCTTTGCGTAAACCCTTGTGCTACTAGCCTTGCTTTGTATCTCACTACCTCACCATTTTCATTTCGTTTCCGAATGAAAACCCACTTATATCCCACAGGGAAGATATCACGTGGTGTAGGTATTACAGCAGAGAAAACTTCTCTTTTGTAAAGCGAGGCTAACTCCGCTTCGATTGCTGCCTTCCATTTGATCCAATCCGAGCGCTTAGTGCACTCTGCCATGGTCTTTGGATCTAGATCATTTTGAAGGTCCTCAGCAATCTGCTCGGAGAAATATATGTCGACATTGGTAGCTTTTCTGTCATAAGTTTCACCAGTCTCAACATAGTTGATGGCAATTTCATCGTTCCTTAGAGACTCATCAGAATTTCCCAAATTGATGTGTCTAGGATTTTCCGATGTCCCAGCCTCGGTTATGTGCACATCCGAGCTGGGTTGTGGATCATCACAATCCACATGATACATTGTATCATTTTGGTGTCCTTTTGCATTCACTATTGTTCTTTGCTTCTTAGCAACAGAACTGCGCTTATTCACCATACTTCTCCTCTCTAGGAGTTGAGTGGCCTTACTCGGTACTTCCACTCTTTCTGGTGCATTCCTAGCAGGAATGGATGATTTAGTGACACCTTTGTAATTAGTGAATGCATCTGGCAGTTCATTTGCAAGTCTTTGCAAATGTATAATTTTCTGAACTTGTAGTTCAGTTTCTGAAGTACGTGGATCATAACCTGGAACACATTGAGTATTCCAATTTATTTCCTGGCATTCTTTTTGGTACTTGAATTCTCCCCCTAATGCCGGGAAATGTTCCTCATCAAAGATAGAGTCAGCAAAACGGGCTGTAAATAGATCCCCTGTTAAGGGTTCTAAATACTTAATGATCGACGGAGAATGAAATCCCACATAGATCCCCACTTTCCTGTGTGGGCCCATAGCTGTTCTCTGAGGTGGTGAGATTGGGATGTATACACAACATCCAAATTTACGCAAATGGGAAATACTTGGAGGATTTCCACGTACCATTTGTATTGGGGATGTTGAATGGTATGCAGTTGGTCGTAATTGTATAAGGTCAGCAGCGTGCAGAACTGCATGACCCCAACACGACGAAGGCAATTTGCAATTCATCAATAATGGCCTTGCTATGAGTTTAATCCTCTTGATTAGTGATTCAGCCAAACCATTTTGGGTGTGGACATACGGTACCGAGTGCTGTACTTGAATCCCCAGCGCCATACAATAATCATTGAATGCCTGAGATTTGAATTCAGCAGCATTGTCCATGCGGATTGAACTAATCCGATGTTCAGGAAAATTTGCCTTTAACTTGATAATTTGAGACATTATCTTGGCAAATGCATGGTTGCGTGTTGATAGTAAACACACATGTGACCATCTGGTAGATGCGTCAATCAGTACCATGAAATACCTGAACGGCCCAGAAGTTGGCATAATTGGCCCACAAATATCTCCTTGAATCCTTTCAAGGAATTTAAGTGGTTCAGCTTTAATTTTAAGATATGATGGTCTCAAAATAAGTTTCCCAGTTGCACATGCGGTGCAAACAAAATCCTTAGGTTTGGGAAAACTTTTTGTAGGCAAATTATGACCAATTGAATTGCCTGTAATTTTCCTCATCATCCCTACGCCAGGATGACCAAGTCGATCATGCCAAATCTGGAATGCATCAACATCTTGGAAAATTACCTTATATGCAGCATGTGCATTGCTCTTAATATATGTATAGTACAACCCTGACGTGAGTGATGGAATTTTCTCGCATATGCGTTTGCCATATTTATTCGGCTTTGTCAAGAAGAGAAACTCTGCTTGATTTTCATCATGGGTTTCAATATGAAAACCATTTTGCCGGATATCTCTAAAACTCAGGAGGGTACGTGTGGAATCAGGATACAATAATGCATCCTCGATCACAATTTCAGTACCCATAGGGAGGGTAATAGTTGCTCGACCAGAGCCAACTATCACAGCATCGCGTCCGGCGATGGTCAAAACTTTCCCATCTCTTTTCTTAAGAGTCTGGAAGTATTTGATCTCCCTAAGTATAGAGTTTGTGGTACAACTGTCCACAAGGCATAATTCCTCTTCCGTCGAGTTGTCATCATTATGCATCTATATATAAATAAATTCTGAATAAGAATTTTATGATGCAATTTAGTACTATACAGAACATGATATTTAAATATCACAATGTCGAAACAATATTACAATAATGGTATGGCGACTCAACCAATGAGTTCGCACTACACACAGGACCCAACACTGGTCTTGTAGAGTGTGTTACATCTCAACACATGAGATTGTATACCTCTACTTATTACAACAACATTATAAAGACAGTATAGAACAATCACACAAGCCACAGTGATCATGATCAAATCTCCAAGCATGAGAGATTTATGCCAAATCTCCAAATGGATCCTTTGACATATATTCAATGATCATATCATCAGATTCATCTTCTTGCAGAAGTGGAGGCTTGTTGTCAACCACATTGACATGCTCTTTAGCAAGAGTGTTCTTCAGATCACCAGAAGCCAGTGAAGAACTTCCAACCTCAATTGGTGCTTCAGTAGAATTGAAATGAGCCTCAAAAGCAGGCTTATCAGACTTTGGCTTCTTTAGGGATTGTTGATACAAAAGAACAAGGTGCTTAGGGCAAGTGCAATCCCTAGCAAAATGGCCCTCAGTACCACATTTAAGGCAAGCTCTGTTGCCCTTAGATGGTAGAGGCTTGCCATTTCCTTTTCCTTTTCCTTTACCTTTCTTATGGAATTTGTTCTTATTGAATTTGCGAGGTCCAGAAGGATTCTTGAAGTTTTTCTTGAATCCTTTCTTATTCCCAGTCTTATGCACATTGAAATGTACCTCAGGCAGAGGGGCAGACCCAGGAGGGCGCTGCTGAGCATTCTTTAGAAGAAGCTCATGATGCTTTTCTGCTTGGGTCAATGTGTGCATAAGTTGAGAATATTTCTGGAAATTGCTAGAGCGATACTGCTGATGCAATATCCTGTCCTCTGGAAGCATGGTAGATAGAGTTTTCTCTATTTTGTCTGCTTCAGTGGGCTCTTTCTCGCAAAACTTCAATTTAGAACAAATGCTATGAAGAGCATGGTTATATTCTGCAACAGATTTAAAATCTTGCAGTCGAAGGTGGTTCCACTCATGGTTGGCTGACGGCCATATGAGCTCCTTCTGCTGTTCATAGCGCTCTTTGAGAGCTTTCCACAAGTTGTGAGGGCATCTCTCCATAAGGTACTCTTGCTTAAGGTCCTTATGGATATAAAGCCTCAAAAGGAAAAGTGCTGTGTTCTTTTTAACCTCATTCACTGGATCAGTACCAGTGATGGGTGCTGCAATTGCATCAATGATCCCACGAGAAGCAAAAGTTATTTCAATATCTGAAGCCCAAGTTGGGTAGTTATGCCCATCAAGGGCGAGTTCCTCGAACTCTTTGGTTGACATGTTCCTACAGTCATTACCATGGACATCCATTAATTTACGCATAAATTAATAGTCACAATGGTGATGTTGTAAGCTCAATATGCAAAAATATTAAAATTACATATGTAACGAGTTCCTTGAAGGTTCCAAACCTTCCCATTGAATAAGTACTTTGAATTTTAGTAAGCATAGTATAGATAATCCTCAAATTAATGAGGTAGATCTAGTAGTGGGCAAGAGGCTTGCTGCCTAAAAGCACGGTCTCTGGGCTGATAAGTTCACGGATGAACAAATCGCAGCCAATGCTTAGGACTCCACTATCCATGCTCTACTAATTATCAAAGTAAAATTCACTAACTCTTACATGTGATATGAGTTGCCTGAAGGTTCCAAACCTTCTAATTGAATAAATACTTTGAATACTAGTGAGCATTGTATAGATAATCCTCAAATTAATGAGGTAGATCTCCTAGTAGTGGGCAAGAGGCTTGCTGCCTAAAAGCACGGTCTCTGGGCAGATAAGTTCATAAATGAACAAATCGCAGCCAATGCTTAGGTCTCCACTACCTATGCTCTACTAATTATCAAAGTAAAATTCAATAACTCAATATCCTGTTATTTTGGATAGCACGTATAGGTAGTCATCCCGAGAGATGTAGACCTCATAGAGATAGGCATTCCAAATGCTGCCACAAGCACGGTCTCTGGGCTACTAAATTCTATAAAAGAATTTAGTGCAGCCTATGCTTAGGACTCTATCTCCCTGTGCTCTTTATCCAAAATAATGTAATTTTATTTTTGCATGAGTTTTATTAAGTCTGAACTTAATAAATGCTATATTTATATGCAAACATAAATGAATGCGTAAATAATAGCAAGTAGAGATATGTGAATTATTAATGTAAAACAAACAATAATTCACGAACTAAAATCTGCTATATGTACAATAAAACAGATATGTCTTTACAATATATGCAGTCTAAATTACGAATTTAGACGCCTAAGATAAATTTGAACTGAAATCACATATAAAACGGAGTCTTTATACTGAAATTCAGAACTTAAAATGGTAAAATAGGCCATTTTTGCTCCTGAAAAGCAGCCCAGGCGGCCTGCTAGGCGGGCCTGGCAGCGGCCAGAAGGCCTGCACACCGGCCCAGCCTAGCTGGCCGGCCCAGACGGCCCAACAGGGAGCCAGAAAGCCCATTATATCAAGGACGGCTAGGGTTTCAAAGGAAACCCTAACCGCCCAGGCCTTCAGCCGCCGCCGCTACCAGGAAATTTCCTGGCCGCCGCCTGGAAGCAGGGGGGTTCCCAGCCGTTGCCACCAGAAAACTTTTGCCAGCCGCCATCGGGAGCCGTCCCAGCCAACAAGCGCGCCCAGCGGCTGACGCCCAGCCGGAGCGCCTGCTGTGGCCGCGTGTGTGGGGCCCGTCTGGGCGCGCCTGCTGTGGCCGCGTGCGTGGGGGCCCGCCAGGGGACGCTCCTGCGCCGTTGCCGAGCGCCGTTTGCCGGCCGGAGCCGCCCGCGCCGGGACGCCGTTGTCCAGCAGGTGCGCGCCAGAGGGCGTGGCCACCGCCGCCTGGAGGCCACCGCCGCCTGGTGGGCCGCGCGCGCCCAGCCGGAGGAGCCAGGCCGCTGCTCCTAGTGCCGGCGCCGTGCCGAGCGCCGCCACGGACAGCCGCGCCGTGCGACGTGCCTGCGGGTCTCGCGCACGTGCGCTCGGCCAGGAAACCGCCGCTCGCCAGGGAGGCCTTGCGCCCGCGCTGGAGGCCGCCGTGGCCGAGGCCAAGGCCGGCGCGCCCGCCTGGCTTCTCTGCGAAGGCCGCGCCGATCCTGAGGGCCTGGTGGCTGCGCCGAACCCCGCCAGTGGACACGCCGTTCCCCATCCCCTCCCCCAAACGGCCGACGCGGCGGCCGGATCGAGGGCCATTAGGCCCTCCCGTTGGAGGAGGAAGACGAGGCCATCCTTTTTGGGCGATGGCCAGTGAGGATGACGCGTCCGCGTGGAGCATCGACGGCGCGCGGGGGTTGTCCACGACGTGCAGCGATCGTACCGACGACCACAGGCACTGGTGGAGATGGCGAACGACGAGCAACTGCCGCTGCAGTGGGCGGAGGCGGTGGTGGTGCCGCCAAGTCGACATCCATGGGGGCCAATGCAGACGATCCCGCGTCAAACACTGGCGCCGGTGGTGACGGGGACGCAATGGGGAGTCCACACTCCACCACGGGCAGCGGAACCACCGCTGTCCATCCATGGAGGGCGCAGTAGTGCACATTTTGCACTTGCACACGGCGTGGAGGGATCGCGTGCACCGGTGGAAGCGCTGCGGCTTGACCAGCGGCGTACGCCTCCAACATCGAATCATCAAGAATGTGCAGAACTTCGCGCATACGGCGTATGCGCATGGAAATGGTATGTTCCATACCTTGCTGTTGATGAGCAGATCGATCTTGTCGTTCTTGTGAAGAACAGCGCGTTCTTCCACTTTCACCTTCTCTGATTTCTCCTTGAGACGGTGCTGATAACGTGTTTGATTCTATGCAGTGCTCAGTGGAAATGAGAGACAGAGAGAGACAAAACAGAGAGAGACAAAATGGCAGTCGTCTTGTTTATTGCAGAGATACTCTTTATATATATGAGTACAAAGGGCATCTGGCCCTTAGATCAAACAACTGTAAAACGGAGGGTCAGGATGGGTCTTGATCATATATACCATATTTTGTAACAGAAAAAAGTACGTGTCCGGGTCGGGGAAATGCCGGCCGTCGGCCGACCTGTCGCGGCGGCCTGCAGGTGCAGGTGAAGTGAAGGCTTGTCGCTGTGAGGCCGCGCGCGGGCAGGTCGCCCCGTGCACCAACCGCTGCCGCCTCTTCAGTCCGGCAAGGGCTGGATCAGGCGGGGGCGCCAGGCGAGGGAGGCCATGCGAATATGCGATGCGAGCGGATGCGTCTGTTACAAATTATTGTATTTGTGATCAATCCAAGGGGTGCGACAGATAATTCTCAAGGGACACATCCCTTGGGAACTCACCCCTCATATGTATATAAACATAATCCCTACTGCAATAAAGGAACAACTGTCATTTCTCTCTATCTTCTGAATCTTGTTTTCACTGAGTTCCAACACGTTATCAGCACTGCTCGCGAGAGATTTTTTCTGTTGGAGATAGACAGAGAAGGGATCGCTCGCAGAAGTTAAAGAACAAGATGTGGAGGATATGAAATTACATCTGGACACAGCAAAGTAAGCATGGATGTAATTTTTCTTCAATTTCATCACGTCCGTAACTTTATGGCATCCAAGAAAGGATACGTATTTTACTGCATCCCGGATTTTTCAACAAATGCAACGATGGCACCGTGTGCCATGGCTGGGCCCGCGCGCCTGAGCACGCTGGGACGTGCTCGCTGTAGCCGTGTGCTACGCCCGCGCTGGAAAGCGCCCAGTGCTGCGCGTCATGGCCGGGCGGCCGCGCCGTGCGCTCTGGCCGAACAGCCGTGCTCACGTGCGCCATGGCCGGGCGGCAGTGCCCGCGCCGTGTCCGGACGGCTGCGCCTGGACAGACCGCCGCGCCGCATGCCGGGGGCGCACCCGTGCAGCCGCCGGGGAGGGCGCGAGCCCGCGCTTTGGCCGCCTGCCCGCGCCGCCGCCAGAGGGCCGCGTGCCGGGGCTGCCCGCGCCGCCCGCGCCGTCGGGCAGGCGCCATGTTGGCCGCCGCTCCACGGGAAGCCGCCTGGGCGGGGCTGGGGACCGCGCGCGCCTGGCCAAGGCCGGGGCCGGAGGCCGCGCCTGCCTGGCCGTCGCTGCTGGCCGGGCCGCCCGCCAGCGAGCCGGGGCTAGGAGCCGTGCGCGCCTGGCTGAGGCTGGGGTCGGAGGCCGCGCCCGCCGCGGACCGCCCACCGGCGAGCCGGGGCTGGGGGCCGCGCTAGTCGCAGGAGGCCGCACCCGCCTGGCCGCCGCGCCTAGCCGGACCGCCCGCCGGTGAGCCGGGGCTTGGGTTCGTGCCCGCCGCCGGGGCCGAGGCCTGGGGATGCCGCGTCGCGCCGCCGGGGCTGGGGCTGGAGTTGCGTGCCGCCGGAGCGCCCGCGCGCTAGGCCGTGCCCGCGCTGCAGGTTGCCGTGGCCGCGCGCCGCGTGCCCCCACCTGAGCGTCGTGGCTGCGTCTTGGTGCCCGCGCCAGGCCGCCAGCACCTGTCTGGACACGCACCGCCGTGCGCGTCGGTTGTGACCGCCGGAGCTTGACCAGAGGAGTCCCCATTACTGGTGGCTGCAAGAAGGAAAAAACCCTAACCGTCTTTCTTTGCCGCGCCTGGCCGCGTGGGCCGCCGCATGGGCTAGCCGCGCCTGGCTTGACTGGGCCGCCCGACCACATGTCTAGCTGGACTAAAATTACTCATTATTTTTTTTACAAATTTAATTACAAGACTATGTGATCATTTGTATCACAATTTTCAATCAGTATTTAGTATCTAAATTTAAATATTTAGACTGCTGATGTTATATGTAATTGTGATACTTGTCTGTTTTTTTAAAAAAAATACAGACTTGTTGGTGAATTATATTTCCTATTACATTTATAATTCATGTTTTCGACTTGCTTTTGTTTTTGCATTCTTTTACGTTTGCATGGAAAACATAGCACATTAATAAGTCGAAATTTAGTGGTCTTCATGCAATATAAGGTTGCATTTTTTGGGAAAAAAGCATAGGGTGATGGAGTCCTAAGCACTGGCTGCGCTAAATTCTTTATTGAGTTTAGTAGCCCAGAGACCGTGCTTTAGGCCGCATTTGAAATGCCTATCACTATGAGGTCTACATCTTTCGAGATGATTACCTATACGTGCTATCCAAAAAGATCACGGACCACGCAGGCGTCGCGGGCTATGGAGCCAGGCTAGACGCTGCAGTCATGATGACTGCTAAAAGAATTCTTTTAAGTAAGTACTACTTAATTAAACGAAGAATTCTTGCAAAATATCATGCATATATTTAACTTGGGATTATTCAACACATGATGGAGATCTAAGCTTTGGCTGCAATAAGTTCTTGGAATTTATTTGCCCTGAGACCAAGCTTTTAGACAGCAAAATGTTATTTGCCCATCAGTAAGAGGTCTACATCATATGATCATGATGATTACCTATGTGTTCTCCCAAGTAGATATGTTGGAGATGTGATGTTGGTTATTCACCTTTATGGTGATTTCCATTTTATTTTTGAAATTTTGGTCAAGCACAGGGTAGTGGAGTCCTAAGCATTGGCTGCGGTATGTTCTTTGAATATATCAGCCCAGAGACCATGCTTTCAGGCAGCAAATGTTTTGCCCACTACTGAGAGATCTACTCCATTGTTTCATTACATGGAGATTATCTACGTTGTGTACACCAATTTTCAAAAATCTTTGGTACACTTTAAGTGATACCCGGAATTCTCCAACATATAAAGATATGATATATTTTGCGGTAAAGTTGCAACAACAAACGAAAATAGTTAAGCCATTTGGAGGATAATTATTTAATAGAGTTTGATGAACTCGCCTAATGGGCTTAATTATCCTTAATGTTCATTGGATATGTTCATTTCATTTTTGCATGATATGGGAATTCACCTCTTCATTTTGGAGGAAATGAGATGCTCTCTTTCTCTTTCGGTTCTTATGAAAAGAACTTATGTGCTTTTGCGACTTGATCTGCAAGTGCAAAATGAATAGCAAAGAAGATCATAAGACTTGTGGACTTATGAGTATGTGTCTACATTAAGTTGTAGACTAACACTTTCTATTCATATATTTTGCTTGAAAGCAAATATATAAGCACATTAAGAAGGGAAGGGCAATGAGTATGACAATCTCTTTTGTCATTACACTATATGTGATATAGTGTTGTATGCCCAGGCATGTAATCTTGTATATGAAATCCCAATAGATGCATACTACTCATGAAAGCTAAGATATGAAGTATACTTCAATCTTCCATCTGACATGATAACAGTGGTTAGTTGTGTAATTCATGATTTGGACTAATCATGTAACAACACTTCTTTTTCTAAGAGAAGACCACTTTGTTAGATGATTTGCTTTTGAGTACCATTTAAATGATGCATGAGATTTGGTATAATCTCATAATTGATAGGTTCAACTCATGCGATGTGAGTTGAACACACTCATGTGATTTGAGTGTAAAAACTCATATGAATTTGAGTTAAACAAACTCATCAATTGGAGTTGATCACTTATGTGATTTGACTCATCAAGGGAGTTGAAGACTCATTGATTTGAGTTGTGCAAACTTGTACAGGGATTCTTCCAATTGAGGAAGAAACATGCAATGTGGAGAATTGAGCCACAAACTCTATAAGTGGGGAACAAAATATTCTCATATTCCTTTGGAAAGAGGAAAGAATATTTTGACAATCGCTTCGTGCGATATCATGATATGTTATTATCATATCCCCTTTGGTATTGGAAGTATCAAGGATGTGTTGATATATCCTAATTGATATCTTACCATATTATAGAGATATCCATATAATTTCTATCATGTGGAAACACAAGGTGATAGTGATGGATATTGCATATGTTTCTCAGAAACATTTCTTATGGACTGTATTCTACATACATCCTCCCATACAAAGTGTTGCATTTGTTATAACTTTTCATGTGATGATTCTTACCATGCTGGGTAAGACTGAATTGGTAATTCCATTATTGGGATGAAATGAAAAGTTATGGACAATTTTGTTGGTCATGTTTTTCCCATAAGATGGATACTTGATGAGTATCATTGGGAATGAGATTTTAAGTCCCTCTTATCTTAAAATCTGATCTGAATTGGTTAAGTTCTTTGAATTGTTTCAAAGTAACGAGTGTGGTCCATTACATAGATGGTATGGACATTGAAGGCTTTATATAGTTATTTGGTGCATCTATATGATGACCTCAAGTGTGTCCTTCGGACAACACGTGACCATTAAGTAATAATGTCTCAAGCTTGAGCACATTAGCCTTCACACTACTGAATTTACCAAATGTGCTTACAATGATGATTGTTTGTCTTGGTATTCAAAATGATATCCATAAAGGATATGATGAATCTGTGATAGATTCGAAAATTTCAGATCATTAATGACCATCAATAATGAATTGTCATTTCCAACTAGTTATGGTTGGAGTCAGGAAGTTTTGCACGCTCCTGACTTGTGATTAACTGCATGTACTGGATGTACAAGTTCCCCTATGGTTTTTAGTACGTGAAAATCTGTGAAAGATTTCCCATGCGTACATTGGGCAAGTTCCCAATCTCACCACCGCAGCGTACGTATATGGGCACAGAGAAAGCTGGGGATCTATGTGAGATTTCATTCTCCGTCGATCATTAAGTTTTAGAATCTCTTCATGAGAATCTATATACGACCCGTACGCTTGCTTGAATCATGAGCTTTTCCAGGCATTAGGGGGAGATATCAAGTACCAAAAAGAATGCCAGGAAAATATAATGAATGCAGTAAGCTTTCAGGCTCAGGATCACGTACTAAAACTGAACCTTTTGGGTTCGAATGATTTGCAAGAAGTTGCAAATTAACTGCCATGTGCATTTACTATGAGGTGTCACTCAAATTAATCCTATGTGGAAGTGCCAGAAAGAGTGGTTAAATAGAACACCACTAAACTCCCTATTGCAACATTGTTGTAAATAAGAGGGGGAGAAGTATGGTCACAAATTGGGATTAAGATGCTTGCAAGCAGCTGAAGGCTAGGCCTTCTGAGATAGTAAATGCAGACCAACTATTCGTTGGTAACCAACCGAGTGTTGGTGGACACCTAAAGGATATTGATTATCCTGTGAATGGAATACATTCACAACCTAGCTCAGTGCGCACTGATGAGGCTAGGTTATCGGAAGCCCCTGATTCTCGTTTTGGGATTTCACGAGGAATCATAAGGGTACATAAAAATGACTTTATGTCAACTAGAGAATTGTGTTATTTAAAAGCTACAAGTGTCGACACATACATCTCAGCAATTGTATATGCGCTCCAAGTGATCCAAAAGACTATGGCCATAGCAGAGCACGAGTATGCTCAAACTGGATCTTGTTGAGTGATACAATGTTGCAGAGATAGCCTTGCTCACCAGAAAGAAGTGATAACTTATTTTCACTTCAAGGTATCTTACTGTGGATACATGTTTGTTTTCATGGACTTAGAAACAATGAGGTGGTGAGAAAGCATGGCTAGTAGCAACTGGGTTTATACGCAAACCCAAGCATTATTTTAATGCTATAAATTCTCCTCTACTGTGAGTAGTAAAATTCCGATACAATATTATGGGCAGTAAATCATCTATCTATGCAGTTGATAGATGTAGTGACAACATGTGCATATGTGGTCACTGGATTATGGTATTTATGGAGTCTTGAAGGATTCCAAATACATAATCACTAATCACAAATTTGCAATGCTTGGAAAGTCTTTGTGACTTAGAGCATCCTGGTCAAATATGGTACATTCGACCTAGTGAATCCTTCTTTCTGAAAGGATACACAAAGTATGGTATGTTCAGTGTAAATATGTGGAGCATATTTTAAACATACATTACTTATCGACGGAGTTCAAGATAGAGGATATGAATTGAAAGAGTTTTTTTTTCAATTCAAAGTAAACTATCTTAAGTATCTTGGATACAAAGTTGTCTATATCCAACATATATTGAAGAAATTCAATATGAAAGAATCATGGTTATTTGATTCTTTCAGATCATGAGATGTGCTGTTGTATCTTGCAAGAGCATCCGGCCGGATATTGCTTTGCAATGATTTGCTAGCTAACAGCACATGAGATCAAGTTATGATCTCCAGGTGTACTCATGCTCTCCTTATGTTTGGATATACTGATCTTGGATATCTATAGAAGATCCCCAGGTACAAGATCAATGACATACTTCTGGTAAGTTGGACCTACTGTTTGATAAATGTTGATCAACAGAGATTAATGGTCACTTACACTAATCATTCTATAGCACAATTTGTGGGATTGTACAGAATGATATACTACATACTGAGGGTATGTGGTGGTCATGATTTTATATCACTGACCTTATTATCTATAAAGATAATATTACTTTGTGTTGTTTAGATGAAAAACAAGTTACGAACTAAGTCTCTACCTTACTCCACATTTTTAATATGTTTGAGAGTAGGTATGAGATGACTTAGTGATTTGCAAAGATCAAGGGGAGTTTCCTCTTGATCAGAAGAACTTGTTTATACATCATGTTGTACTCTTTTCTTTGTATGAGTTTTCACCTATTTGGGTTTCTCATTCAAAGTTTTTAACGAGGCAACATCAACACAAGGCCTATGTCGTATCATCTATTTTCCCATAGAGGTTTTCGAGGATGATACATTATGGCATAGCTATTGTTGTATTTGAACTAGGATATGAGTTTATATCCCTAGAGTTCAAATGAGTCAACAATAGAGTATGACTACTCTCCTTATTTTTCCCACTGGGTTTTTAAGGAGACTCAGCTGATATGTTGATTTCTCAGATTTTCTGGCAAGATTATTTTTGAGAAATATTAGCCTGAGTTATATGTCTCATCATTTATTTTCCCCATGGGGGTTTTTGAGATGATGGCTATAGACATATTATTGTTCTTTGGGCTAGAGGTCCATTGGAGAACAATGTCGTACCATGGTTCAATTGAACCACCGACAATTATCTATAAAGATAATTAAGCTTGTGTTGTTCAGATGGAAACGGGTTATATCAGGAGCAACATTAATAAGCATATTACTCCTAAATTGTATTATCCATATTGCAAACAAAGTCTTGTGATAATCTTGCTGATCTATTCACAAAATCTCCACCATACTCAACATTTTCAGAAATGTGTTGAAGTGATTGGTATGAGAAGACTTAAGTGCTTGCAAGGATCAGAGGGAGTAATTCTCCGTGATATTTGACCTGTTTTGAACCATCATATTACACTCTTTTCTTTGTATGAGTTTTGCCTTGTTAAGGTTTTCTCATCCAAAGTTTTTAACGAGGTAATATCAACTAAGCTATATGCTTCATCATTAACTTTTCCCCACTGGGGTTTTTATGAATGATGATTACAGGCATATTTTTCTTTTGGAGGTCAGTGTGAGTTCTACTCATAATCCAAAAGACATTGTGTACTCCTTATTTTTACCACAGGGTTTTTGAGGAGATAATATATTGGAAGACAACTTGCAGATGATCAAATGTATTTGGATTGATCAAGGGGGAGTGTTACAAATTATTGTATTTGTGATCAATCCAAGGGGTGCGACAGATAATTCTCAAGGGACACATCCCTTGGGAACTCACCCCCTCATATGTATATAAACATAATCCCTACTGCAATAAAGGAACAACTGTCATTTCTCTCTATCTTCTGAATCTTGTTTTCACTGAGTTCCAACAGCGTCATTGCGTCGGCATCGATGGGCCGACCGCATGGCTTATCCGGTTTCAGGGCCAGGGACCGTGCTTATCTGGACGCCAACTTGGCACCGCGCCGCTCTCGCTAACATATTATCCGGTGCCTGGTGCCCGATGAGAAAAAACAGAGAGATCAGATCATGCATAATTGCAAATAGAGCCTGACCTCAGTTGGGTACTAACTCCGTGCTCGAATATTTGTAGTCCGCTAGTTCATTTTCGAACTAAACCGTCACAAATAAAAAAGAGCAGAGAGAATATTACTTAGAGGATGTTTGAATGAAATATAGCTAATAATTAGCTGCTAAATTTTGATAGATACATCTAAAAATCCTAGCTAATAGATCAGCTATTAGTTATTTTTTAGTAAATTAGTTAATAGTTAGCTAGCTAATTCCACTAGCAATTTTTTAGCCAACTAAGGTCTAGTTTGAAACCTCTAAAATTAATAGTTAGCTATTAAAAATTAGTTATTGGATTCTAAACACTATCAGCTAATTGTTAGCTACTTCACACCGAAAAATTAGTTCATTAGCTGACTTAACCATATAATAATTTATTAGCTAGCTAACTATTAGCTTTATAAAATCTAAACAGGGTCTAGCTATTAGCTACGGTGCATTCAAACACTATCTTAATATCTGACATGGCACGTCGATGACGCGTCAGGGTTGGAACGTTCCACTGGGACGCTTTGTTTTTTTTTTTAAGAAACTTCTCGGGTATATATAGTCATTGTGCCTACGTGTACATGCACGGGATGAACGCAACTCACTGCCGTGTAGTATTACTTTTCGTTATTACTGTGGCAGCCGTGTTTGTGTGTTCTCCCAGTTTCCCGCGCCTATAGAAGCAGCCAGCAAACCACACTCTTCAACAAAGCAAGCAATCGAACGGGCACGGCTGGTTTCCGACGAGTTCTGTCGTGCCATGGATCCGCGACGCGCATGCTGGGAGAGCTCGACGGAGGACGTGACGAGGCCGCTGCTGCCCGTGCACGACGACAGTCCTGCGGGACGCTGCTCTTGCTCCGGGCTCGGGTCCCTGCTCACCACCAACAAGTACCTGGCCGTCGCGTCGGGCCCGCTGGCGTGCGCGCTGGTCTGCGCGCTGGGAGACTTCGGCGGCCACCCGGCGGCGCGCAACATGCTCGGGGTGCTGGCGTGGGTGTTCCTGTGGTGGATCACGGACGCCGTGCCGCTCGGCGTCGCGTCCATGGCGCCGCTGTTCCTCTTCCCCGCGTTCGGCGTATCCTCCGCCGACGCCGTCGCCAAGGCCTACATGGACGACGTCATCTCCCTCGTCCTCGGGAGCTTCATCCTCGCGCTCGCCATCGAGCACTACGGCATCCACCGCCGCCTTGCCCTCAACGTACGTACGTTACGTGCCCGCGCACGCGCCGCCACCGAAGTTTCGAACGCGGTCAAAAACACAAAAGACACAACACAACACAACACAACAAAACAAAAAGACTAACGTTGTGTAGCTCGTTCCGACGCGAACGCAGATCACGTCCCTGTTCTGCGGTGACCCGGTGAAGCCGCACCTGCTGCTCCTCGGCATCTGCGGCACGACCGTGTTCATCAGCATGTGGATCCACAACACGCCGTGCACCGTCATGATGATCCAGGTGGCGACGGGGATCCTGCAGCGGTTCCCGCGCGACCAGCAGCTGGAGGGCGGGGCCGACGCCCGGGAGCTCCAGCGGTTCTCCAAGGCGCTGGTGCTCGGCATCATGTACGCGTCCACCATCGGCGGGATGGCCACGCTAACGGGCACGGGCGCCAACATCATCCTGGTGGGAATGTGGTCCACCTACTTCCCCGAGCAGCGCCCCATCACCTTCAGCTCCTGGATGTGCTTCGGCCTCCCCATGACGCTCGTCCTGTTCGCGGCGCTCTGGGTCACGCTCTGCCTCAGGTACTGCACCAAGAACACGGGGAGGGTGCTCTCCGCTTACCTCGACAGGAATGACCTCAGAAGAGAGCTCAGCTTGATGGGTGGGTTTCTTTTTTCCCCCTTCTGGCGGTCTCTGGAATATTTGAAAATGAACTTCAAAATGGCATGAAAGTGCTTCCTTTGACAGTTTTTCTGAAGCACAAAGGTCTAGTGCTGGTCGTTTATTTCAGTTCTCTGATGGGGTCTCCATCTTGATTTGTGACAGGTCCAATGGCGTTTGCAGAGAAGATGGTTTTGGCCGTTTTCGGGGTAGGTCGTGCTCGTGGTTTCTGTGGCAGTTCAGGTTTTGGATAGCATGAGTCTCAAACGATCACTGGCCAATTCTTGCAGGCTCTCATCGTCCTATGGATGACCAGGAGCCTGACGGACGACATCCCTGGGTGGGCAGTCCTCTTCGACGGCAGAGTCGGGGACGGAACAGTCACTGTAAGTGCACAAAACCCCGCACCCTCGGACCATTTCTCAGCGACGATTCGCCGCGTGAGCTCACGGGACAGCAACTCGGAACAATTCTATACCTAGATCATGATGACGACGCTGCTGTTCATCATCCCGAGCGGCAAGAGCGGCGGCGAGAAGCTCATGGACTGGGGCAAGTGCCGGAAGCTGCAGTGGCACATCATCCTGCTCCTGGGCGCGGGCTTCGCCATCGCCGACGGGTTCAGGTCGAGCGGCCTCACGGACATCCTCTCCTCGGGGCTGGGTTTCCTGAAGGGCGCGCCGGCGCTGGCCATCGCGCCCGTGGCCTGCGTCTTCAGCGGCCTCATCACGGAGTTCACCTCCGACGATGCCACCACCACGCTAGTGCTGCCGCTGCTCGCCGAGCTGGGCAAGTCCATCGGCGTGCACCCGCTGCTTCTCATGGTCCCCGGCACCGTCGGCGCGCAGCTGTCGTTCCTGCTGCCCACCGCGACGCCGGGGAACGTCGTCGGTTTCGGCACCGGGTACATCACCATCAGGGACATGGTGGTCACTGGCATGCCAATCAAACTCGTCGGCGTTGCAGCTCTCACGATACTACTGCCGACTCTAGGTAAAGTACATAAAACCTGCAAATTCCTGCACTGCGCGATCATAGCAGACTCGATCGGTAGAGAAGCTTTGTTGCTGATTTCTTATCTTCTTTGTTATGCAGGTTCTCTGGTTTTTGGCATGGATTCGAAAATGTAGGAACTTGGACGTTAGTCTAGTAGCAGTTGTAGAACGTTCAGGCTGTACAGTTTGTCAAATTCGTTGCCTCAGGAAGAAAATGAGGTTGTATTGTGTTGATCGTATTCCTTGCTTCAGGTCCGAGTTAGAAGAGAGATTTGTACGCAAATGATTTCATATGTACACATGAGATTTATAGCTTATCTCCCTGACTTGCAGTGCCGTACATTCCAAACCATGCCTTTTTCAAATGGAACCTTTCCGTCTCAGCTTAGATAATTCAGAAATAGCATGAACGTTATCCTGCTTAACAGGTTAACAGTCAGCAGAGTAATCTTATCCATTTGCCAAGTCCACATACAAAGCTGACGACCGTACAGAGAGTACTCTTGTGTTCTGCCGTCTTCATGGTATGCACACGTGAGGGGATAAAACACTACACCATTAGATCTGTTTGGTTGGGTTATGGCTATAAAAAAAAAATTGTTGCTGTCAACGGCAGTAAATTGTTAAAAAACTAAAAATTATTTGATGAAAACCACTTAAAGCCGCTAAAAATTCTTCTATTTATATTTTCACAGTTTTCATCCCAAATCCACTAAAAACTGGTTCAGAGGAGCTTTTAATTTTGCACTGCGAGAAAGTTGACTTTTAAAAAAAACTACTTACTGGATCCATTCCTTTGGTTTAGCTTTAGGTTTTTAGAGGACAAAAGCCAAAGCCAAAAGTCAAACCAAACACACCCTTAGTGTGCTAACACCGCGCGCAGCACCTATGACATTTTTATGCCTACAACCCTAGGAAAAGCGGCGGCAGCGACACCCAAGTCAGTCCCTTCTTATATATAGACCCTTACTAACATGCTTTTTTACTCTAAAGGCCTATTAGCATTCTCATAAATTATGATTACTTTTTAGGCATATGTTAACAAATATGGTTGTTGAACTATTAGAAATTGGGGCGTATATCATCTTTTTCTAAGGTTGGGCATTTAAATTCTTCGTCACACCTTGACATGCCTAAGAAATTTTGGCACACTTTTATAAGTAATTGACGAGTTGGACTAATATGGTAGAAGAAAAATCTTGTCCGAACTGTGGCTATACAAACCAAATACTTGACTAAGTCGGTCAAACCAGATTAACTTTAGAGGTGATAAATTATGAGAAGTGAGGTAACAAACTAAGGGACAAAATACATGACAATTTCTGGCAGTTTAGATATGTAACAAAACATGTCCTAACTCCTATGTTGCGCTGCCAGAGCCCCCGGCCCATGCCGATCGATCGGCGCTCTGCCTTGTGCCATTCGCTCGCATAATCTCCGGGCCGCCGGTCGCGCGAACGGAGCTATTGTTCTGGTGGGCCGGTGCGGTGCTTTCTGTTCCGATCCATCCTCTGCACCTGCACGCCGCCGACGACGGTGAAAGCACGCGCTGCCTCAGCGTGGAGGCAAGGCAAGGCACACACGGAACGATCGGTATTCCCGGCGACGCAGAACATGCATGCATGAATCGGCGGTCCTGAATCCTGATGACGGTCTCCGTCTAGATCGGGTGTCCTGCCTGCGCGTGACAGGCTTCGGTACGCAGAACATGCATGCGGGATTTGTTATGTAGGATTAACTCGATAATCGGCTTGTAACAGGTTTAGACATCCTCTTTATACGGTAGATTAAAACCTAAAATTGACCAATCAAATAATATAAATCTAGTTCTTTACATTTTGCCCTAAGAGTATTCACTAAATTAGATCTCTCTTTCTAAATCTTCACCTCTATCCGGCTCTATGTTGATTAGAGGCGTCGGGGGTATCTTGGGTGGCTTGCCGATTCTAAGACAAAGCCTAAATCTCTTCTCCCCAACAGGGTCCCTCCCGGGAGCGAGATCCAGACGCCGTCGATGAACTCCGCTGTCTCTCCACACGCGCGAACCGTCCGACTCGTTAGGCAGGAACCTAGCCCCCTGCGCCAGGTCGCGGACCGTCCGCATCTCCACATAGAGCACTGCCATCGATTCTTATCGTAGTAAATGGCGTCCAAATCGGCCGCCAACAACGAGCTGCACTTATTGGGGGCTGGTTTTGTCTTTTTGTAGAAGACCTTATGCTGACCCTAAGGTGCTGGACACACCGACCTCATGAGGATGCGTACAACCAACCCCAGTAGTGGAGAAATTGGAGCTGCCGACCACAACCACAGTTAAGCAGTCCAGGCAAGCAGTCCGATCAAGCCGATCCCTTGTATATTTCCCCCCGTCGTTGGAGCCTCTAAAGATACGATAGTTAGATGAAGAAAACAAACTGTATAATCGGACAAAATGTTATTCTAAAAAAACCATCTATTATAAGCCTATGTAGTTTCTAGGTGTAATAGACAAACTGCTCTGTATGCATACACCCGCATCAGATCGGAGACAAGGGCATACTCCCTCCAGTGCAGTAAAGGTAGTCGTTTAGGACATGATTGTGCATACCAAGGAGTGATTAATTATCATAGAGTTTTCCCTGTTTGCCCCTATTAAATAGGGATATGAGTGCATTAACGTCACTAAAACAATCAAGTTTGATTGGTTGTTGAGCAGCTCCAAGGCATTGTAGACTAGAGGTCTCAAGTTCGATTCGGTCACGCGCAGGATAACTTCTTTTACTGCACCGGAGGGAGTACATATCCTACCCACTCGAAATCAAGTACGTACTAGTAATAAGCTCCGATCAACAAGCACAGCACTGCTGCAAAATTGATTCGATTCACATGAGGAACCGATTTGCACTGTACGACTATCCCCGCTGGGCCTGGGCCTGGGCCTGAGAGGAAACGTGGCTGGACGGCGATTCGAGAGGGAGAGAGCGGCGCCGGCGCCGGCGCCCTGTCCTCCCGTCTACGTACGTCGGAGGTGGATGGGATGGGACCGAAGGAGCGTGGACGGACAGCGCCACTTTTTCCATGTGTCCGCAAATAATAAATGCATTCAGTGTGCCCCCCTCCCCTAGCGTCCCGGGCTTCCTTCCCTTCCCTTCCCCCAGGCGGCCAGGCCAGGCCCCTCGCGCATCGCATCGCATCGCATCGCCTATGGTCCTCCTACCGCAGGCACCAGCCAACCACATCACTGTTGTGCGCATCACACCACCACCGTGCCTTGTTCTCTGGCCACTATTCCGCATTCAATGCCGTCCACTGCTGGGGAGTTATTGCTTATACCTTGAACCCACTCTGTCTGCCTCGGATCCTCTACCCCCCCGGCCGGTGGGTGCGTACGTACGTATTCTCACACTCCCATCCCGATCGATGCAATGCAATGCAAGAACAGGAATCCTAGCACTGGACACAAATAAAATAGTCACCCCACTAGCAATTTTTATATGGAATTCTCTACAAAAGTTAAAATAATTAAATAAACAAAGGAGTAATAAGTGTGTGGTATTCCTCTTCCATGCATGCATGGCTCTCGCCGGCCGGCGCCGAGGCTGGACCGCTGCCCATGCAGCCCTACCAGACGCTGCCGTCAAACACACATGGCTAGACGATCGATGAGCTTTTTGGTCCAAATGCCACGCAGTTCGTTCCTGCTGTCTGCAGACGTACGCAAGTTAAGTATATATGCCGGCCGCCGGAAGGCGCGATCGCACGCAGCAGGTACGGTGAAACTCCGGTGAGCCCGACCCATGAATGCCGACCGCGCCCTTTTGGTGGCCCCGGCGTCCCCTCAGTCTGGGCTATGGGGTTAGGAGTACCGTCGGGTTCGATCCATGTCGTTCTGTGCCTTAATTGGCCACACTGCTGTACTGTTGTTGCATCACACACTGAACCTATATATATATGGGTTCAAGTAGTGCATGCAGGGAAGGCGTTACGTTTGTGTGCATAGATCCTCCCGCGCGTAGAGATTTTACTGCTTATTTTTCTTGCACATTGAACATAGAGAGAAGCATGTACGTGGTTAATTAATTTGGACAGGCATGTGCAAGTTTCTCTCATATCTAGGGCCCTGTTTCGGATTATAATCTCTCCAGATTATATAATCCAGCATAAATAATTCAGTAGGTGAACAAACATCTAGATTATAAATTTAGATTATATAATATAAATCACATATTATAATAATCTCAATTTCCTCAAGAGTACCTTATTTGAGATTATTTTTGACAAAAGTCTCACTACCTATGGTTATGTAAATAGAAATTACAATATATGCTCCCATTCTTTCCTCATCTCAAATAAACAAACAAAGATACTGTTTTTCTTTGTAAATAATCTATATTTTTATAATCTAGACTAACAAACAGTTACATATAGCTAGACTATAATCTGGATTATATAATTTTAGATTATATTCCAGATTATATAATTTATAAGCTGAAACAAACATACCCTTGGTTTATAAATATATTTGTTCCTCCATATATATTTTCTGCTATCATTGTTCCATCTAATAATACCATCAAATCGTACCCGGCCGGATGCATGCCACCATGCAATTAGGTATCGAGCGGTTCAGCTCTGTTCGCCCGAACTCGAGTTTATTTGACTCATTATATATATTCAGTATTTTTCCAATATTCATATTCAACATGGCGTTCATCATGTTTACCTCTGCAAGTAAACCACACAATCACATGTACGATGTCATAATTTTTTTTACTATTCCTAATTAAATCATGCCTATATTTATGTACATGTCTCACATGACATTGATATGGTTTGTTTGCAAGCTGACACTTTGACTACAAATATATTGACATGGTATTTCAGATAAGTAACTAGAAGAAACTAGGTGGCTATATATAAATCTACATGATTGCTCTTATAAAATCTGTAGTTGACACTTGTTTCAATCAAATAATTTTTACATTTTTTCACAATTATCAGCTGGAACCAGATTTTCAGGATCCATAGCTGAAACCAAGCATACCCTTAATCGATCGAAACACTACGGTAGCTGCTGCTTCCTTACAAGCACAATTAAGGTGTAAACGCGTACTACTGTTGGAGTACCACCTCTAAATCTGAACACTTCATTTCATAGCGCCAGCAAGCGGTGGCAGCAGCATGTGTATGAACAACGAACTGCAGCCTACTGCTTTAAATATTCAGAAGCATAATTAAGGCACTTCTAACCGGCCGGGAGTCATGAATGTAGAATTATTTGAAGAACAAAACTGTACTACTACCTGTAGATCAAATGGATTATCCAAAGATTCCCCGGGCTTAATCTCCATCAATCTACAGCGACTGCAAGGACCATCTAATATAAATCAGAACAGTGGCTTGCAGCTGGTAAAGGCCGCCTCTATAGGTGCTGTGCGCGCTTTGAATGCTGGGTTTGAATTAATACACAATTATTGGGTCCATTGCTCTCTCTCAAGTATCAAGTTTTTTTTCCTCTGCTAGGAAAAAAAAGTAGGGCATGCATAACTTTTTGGATGAATACAAAAAGAAGAGTGACAGCCATATATACACTCTCGGGTCACAGTTACTCCCAAGTAGGGGCCAAGGCAGGAATAAAATATAATGGGGCCAAACAATTTTATATTTATCTAATTTTCCAGTTCCGCTAGTCGGCAACAAAGATCGGTAATGGTTGTAAAATTATGGAAAATAGAATCTGTAGGCACATGAAATGCATAATATTGTAACTGCAATCTCGAGTTGTTTCTGTTGACGCCTTTTCGGAGCGCCAAACACTCAACAAGAACCGTGGCGGTGCCCTCTGCACAGGGGCGGACGGTCCGCGCGCAGGGGCCGGACGGTCCGCGGCCTGGTGCGAGGCGCGGTGGTGCTCTCTGCGCAAGGGCGGACTGTCCGCGGCCTGGGGCCGGACGGTCCGCGGCCTGGTGCGAGGCGCGGTGGTGCTCTCTGCGCAAGGGCGGACTGTCCGCGGCCTGGGGCCGGACGGTCCGCGGCCTGGTGCGCGGCTAGGGCTCCTGCCTGACGGCCGGACGGTCCGCGCCCTGGGGCCGGACGGTCCGCGCCCTGGGGCCGGACGGTCCGCGCGTACGCAGGGACGGCGGATGATCGCCGACGGCGCCTGGATCTCGCTCCCGGGAGGGACCCCGTCGGGGAGAAGAGATCCTAGGAGTTGTCTAGGCTCGGGCTGGCCGACCTAGACTCCTCTAATCGACGTAGAGCCGAAGAGAGACGAAGAATTTGGGGATTGGATAGCTAAACCTAAACTAGACTAGAACTACTCCTAAGATAAAATGCGGAATAGAAGTTGTATTGATTCGATTGATAATTACAAATCAGCCGTAGACCTCTCTTTATATAGAGGAGGGGGCTGGACCCTTTACACGACTGGATTCCGGGTTAATTCCGCAAATCTAGCCAACAAACATAGCACAAAACTCGGAACCCTAAACTACTCTGCGCATGCGCGGACCGTCCGGCCCACAGGCGTGGACTGTCCGGACCGCGGACCGTCCGGCCTCAGGGCCGGACCGTCCGGCCACTCAATATGGTGCTCAACATATGCCCCCTGCCTTTTGGTGGAGCTGAGCAAACCAAAAGCAACTAACTCGATGTGATTACATCGGTTCTCTTAGGCATCCTGCCACATACTAGGATGGTACTGTTTGAGGAAACGCCCATTCAAAGTCTTAGGCAAGTCCTTGCCTTGTAATGTTTGTAGCAAATAGGCGTTGCCAGACATCACCTGTTTTACTTTATAAGGGCCTTCCCAACTTGGTGACCATTTCCCGAACTTCCGTTCTTTATTCCTTAGAGGCAGAATGGTCTTCCACACCAGGTCCCCTACTTGAAATGATTTTGCTTTGACCTTCTTGTTGTAGGCCCTGGCTACCATGATTTTGTCCTTTTCTATTGCTCCCAAAGCTATCATCCTTTTGTCAGTCACCTCATCAATATTATCCATCATTGAATCATAATAATCGGTAACAGTTAGATCATTTTGTCTGGCGAACCTGATAGCATTCAAACTTATTTCCACAGGCAACACTGCTTCCTGCCCATAGACAAGCTCAAAAGGAGATACTTTAGTAGCCCTATATTTAGATATTCTATGAGCTCATAAAGCCTCAGACAAAATCTTATGCCAATGTTTAGGATTATCAGATATTTTCTTTTTTATCAAATTAATCAATGTCCTATTGCTAGACTCGGCCTAACCATTGGCCTGAGCATAATATGGAGATGAATTAAGCAGCTTAATTCTGTATAATTCAGCAAATTCACGTACCTCCTTTGACATAAAAGAAGTACCTTGATCTGTAGTTAAGGTCTGGGGAATGCCGAATCTATGAATGATATGCTCAGTTATAAACTCAATTACCTCCTTGTGTGTCATGTTCTTTAGAGCAACGGCTTCAGTCCATTTGGTGAAGTAGTCAGTGGCAACTAACACAAACCGATGCCCCTTTGATGATGAAGGATGAATTTCTCCAATAAAGTCTAATCCCCATCCTCTGAACGGCCAAGGCTTGATGATAGGATGTAATTCGGCTGCAGGGACCAACTGTAGGTCGCCGAATTTTTGACATACTTGGCAACCCTTGTAGTACTTGAAACAATCAGCTATCATACTAGGCCAATAAAAACCAGACCTTCGCAACAACCACTTCATCTTTGGAGCTGATTGATGAGTACCACAAATTCCCTCATGTACTTCGGCCATGGCTAATATAGCGTCATCTGGGCCCAAGCACTTAAGCAGGATGTCATTGACTGTTCAGCGGTAAAGTTCATCACTCATCAAAACATACTTGAAAGCTGTTCGCCGAATGTTCTTATCTATCCTGATATTGGGATTTCGTAATTAATTAAGTATAGGTGTCCTCCAATCACTTGCATCGGCTTCATTGTCAGCCGAATTAATGAAAAGAACATTTCTGGTAACCCCGGACGGTCCGGCGTCATCACGCGGACGGTCCGCGACCTGGGAATTTGGCTTTGCACTGGTTATCAGATTTTCAGTTTTGTGAAACTTCCCTCTCTTTATCCGATAACCTGATGCATCTTGTGCCAAATCATTAGCTCTATGATTCTCAACTCTAGAGATATGCCGAATACTGAATTCGTCAAAAGAATGGATTATGCTCCAACATTTCTCAAGATAACTATTTAGAGTACCATCAAGACATTGATATTCTTCTAACACTTGTTGGACAACCAGCTGAGAATCACCAAATACCTTCACATGTTTTACTCCCATACCATTTAAAAGTTCTAAGCCGAATAGGAGGGCCTCATATTCAGCTTGATTATTACTGCAATAAGTTTTCAATCGGCTAGAGAAGTCAAAGGAGACATTACTTGGTGAAACAAGCACAATGCCAATTCCTTGCCCTTCATTGCAAACCGATCCATCAAAATATAAAGTCCAAGGAGTAATAGTGAGGTATGACATGTCTAGTTCATGAATATTATTAACCCGATGTTCTACAATAAAATCCGCTACGACTTGGCCTTCCATAGATTTCAATGGTTCATAGGCCAAGTCATATTCTATGAGTGCATAAGCCCACTTACCAATTCTACCACTCATAATTGGGTTATGCAACATGTATTTGATTACATCGGCTTGACCAGAAACAGTGCAATGACTAGACAGTAAATAACATCTACATTTGGTGCATGCATAAAACAAGCATAAGCATAACTTTTCAATAAAAGTGTACCTTGTTTCAGCATCCACCAACCTTCAGCTTAGATATGTCACCACATGCTCCTTCCCCTCGGTTTCTTGTGTCAGAACAGCCCCAATAACCTTGTCTTCAGCTGCAATGTATAGTCTGAATGGTGCTCCTACTTGTGGTGCTTTTAACACGGGAGCTGAAGACAAGTATTTTTTAATGAGATCAAATGCTTCCTGCTGCTCTGGCCCCCAAGTGAATTCAGCATCATTCTTAAGCCGAAGGATAGGGGTGAAGGCATCAATCTTCCCGGCTAGGTTAGAAATAAACCTTCGTAAATAATTCATCTTGCCGAGAAACCTCTGCACTTCGACCTTACAAGTCGGAGGCCCCACATTCCGAATAGACTTGATTCGGTCAGGGTCTATTTCTATACCATGTTCATGGATGACAAATCCTAAAAACTTACCAGTCGACACTCCAAAAGCACATTTACGTGGGTTCATTTTTAAACCATACCGACGTATTTTATCAAAGGCTTTGCGCAAATCAGCTATATGAGAACTAAACTTAGCCGATTTGACTACAATATCATCAATGTAGACTTCCACAGTGTTTCCTAACAACTCATGGAAGATCAGATTCATAGCCCTCTGATAAGTAGCACCGACATTTTTAAGACCGAATGTCATGACAACCCATTCAAATAAACCAATGAAGCCTGGACATATAAAGGCCGTTTTAGACGCATCTTCTTCGGCCATGAAAATCTGATTATATCCGGCATTACCATCAAGGAAGCTAATAATTCTATTTCCTGATGCATTATTAATTAATGTGTCGGCTATGGGCATGGGATATTCATCTTTAGGAGTTGCTTTATTTAAATTACGAAAATCAATGCATACTCTAAATTTACCTGACTCCTTCTTCTCCACCGGCACAATATTGGAGACCCACTCTGCGTATCTGCAAGGTCTAATAAAATTAGCTTCTAGCAGCCGGTGGATTTCGTCCTTGATTCGTGGGAGAAGATCTGGACGAAATGTTCTAGCTTTCTGCTTGAAAGGTCTGAAACCAGACTTAATGGGCAGCCGATGTTCGACAATCTCTCGGCTTAGTCCAGGCATTTCAGTGTAATTCCAAGCAAAACAATCTGAATATTCCTTCAATAGACCGATCATCTCATTTCTAGAATCGGTCTCCAGGGTCTTGTTTACAAAAGTCGGTCTTGGAGTTTTACCATTTCCTATGTCAATCTCCTCCAAAGGATCAGCCGATGTAAACCCCTGTCCTAGTTTATCAAGATCTCTAAATTCCTCTATCATGTCCCCCACAGAGGAATCAGATGATCTTTGTGTGATGGCAGACTTTCCGGTCTCGGGGACCGGATCATCCGTAATACTATCTTTTCGCTGTGGTAGATGTTCGGTCTTAAAGTCCGAACTGTTCTGTGAAAGACCAGACCATCCGGCTTTGAGGGCCGAATTGTCCGTGATCAAAGACTCATGAATTTTGTGTGTATTCATCATTTAAACTCTATTTAGGATTTAGTCGATTCTCCATCGGCTCTAGCATTACAGGAATGAAACCTTTCTTATCTATACTTATGAACTGATAATCAGAAAAATCTACCCCTGTGAGACATGTAGCAGTCTCATAAGTCCAGAGTACAGGGGCATCGGCCACAGCGATGCAGGCCGATACATCAGCATGTACTTGTTCTACCTCATCGCCTACCCATTGTATTAGCATTTGATGTAATGTAGAAGGTATACATTGATTGGCATGAATCCAATCTCTGCCTAGAATTAAACTGTAATTCCCTTCTACATCAGCGACGAAGAATGCAGTAGCAAGGGTCTTAGTCCCGATGGTTAATTCAACGGACGTGACTCCCCTGGCTTTAATCGAACTATCCCCAACACCGCTGAGGGTCATGTTGGTTTTGACAAGTTCGTCATCTTGTTTACCTAATTTTCTGTATAATGAATAAGGCATTAGATTTACAGTCGCCCCTCCATCCACCAACATCTTAGCAATCGGTATTCCATCAATGTGACTGCGCACGAAGAGCGGCTTTAAATGATTTACCGATTCCTTTGGTTTAGTAAAGGCGGCTTCTTTAGGACCAAAATCAAACTGGGCAACAACAGGTTCATCGTCGCCAATGATAGTACAATCGGAAGAAAATGTAATAATATTTACATCCATATCTGGGTGTTCTGGAGAAGCCTCATAGTCGACCAGGTCTTCTCCTAGCAGGTCGTCCTCTTCCATTGATGTTGTCGTGTTGTTGGAGGCTTCCTGATGAACGGCGGACGGTCCGCACGCGGGGGCCGGATGGTCCGCGCCTGGTGCAGGTTGTCCAGAGACTTCCTGGTGAACGGCGGACGGTCCGCACGCGGGGGCCGGACGGTCCGCGCCTGGTGCAGGTTGACTTTCTATTTCTGTGGCCGTTTGTTTTTTCTCAATGGCCTTCAGTCTCCATTTCTTTTGCGGTGGCGGGTATAGCGGATGTGTGTCATTAAATGTCTTTTCCGCCTCCTTCTCCTGGCTCTCCTTTGCTCTTAGGCGCTGTAATTTTCTCTTTTGAGATCGTGTCAATCCCGCTGGGCACCATCGAGGCATGGAGTATTTTGGATCAGCTATTTTGATGGTAGCCGTATCCTTTTCGGTTGTGTTGGCCGATTCGCCGAAAATCATCGGCCCTTTATTGTCTCCCTGTATGACAACATCTGCAGTGCCTACTTTGATGATGTCCTTTGTTGTTTTTTGAGTTGCTGCAGGCATATGCCCCCCTGCCGGATTGGTCGGCCTTGAAGGCCGAGTAGTCCGGCAATCCTGTTGGGTTTGTGCCTGGTGACCGGATTGAGTAGTGCCCAATCGGTCTTGTACTGGTGGCGTCAACCTGTCAAAAACAGATGTTTGGGGTGCCCCCCAGGCGGGGTACTGTGGCATCCCAAATGGATATGATGGCATGCCCCACATTTGATTTGGGACATATGGCGGAGGTAAATATGTGTATGGATATGGCATAGGTGGATATGGAGGTGGAGGTGTCCATGCAGGTATGTTAGGTCTCACTTGTATAGTATGACCTTTCATTTCTTCCGATTGGTGGGTTGGTCCAATCAGCCTGACCTGGCGCTGCTCATGAATGGGTGAGCGGGGTCGCTTTGCTGGCCGGTCACTGGGGCCGGCCTTCTTTTTTACGTATTTAGACAATAATTGATCAAAAGTTGGGCCGACTTTAACCAACCGACCAGCTGCTTTGAATGTATTTGTTTTCCACGTACCTATCTCTGGTCGTCGTGGTTTGAAAGTACGTGGCCGTTGTAAGTCCTGAGTACGGTCGGACCGTCTGCCGGAGCTCTCCGGACCGTTCGGTGGGGTCCCGGATCGTCCGTGCCTACGTGTCGGACCGTTCGGGATACGCAGCACGGGTTCCTGCATCTGTCTCCCTGTCTGCGCTTGCCCCCCAGTACTGTAGGCTGTGATGGTCACCTTCAGGGTCTCCCCTCCATCGGGAGTCTTCTCGGCCACCACTTTCCTGCAAGAAATTTTACAATCCCCATCGGCCTTTTTAGCATTGCCGATGATTGTTTCCTTGCCTTTGCCTTTATCGGCTGTATTTGGCCGAACCAGGACTTTCTTGCCCTCGAAGTCAATCATGTTCATCGGAAAGGGCTCCGTATCCACCTGCATTTCCTGAAATTTCAATCGTCCTTCGTTAATGGCCGATTGAATCTGTCGCCGAAATACATTACAATCATTAGTGGCATGAGAAAATGAGTTATGCCACTTGCAGTACGCACGACGTTTTAGCTCGTCGGCGGATGGAACAGTGTGATTTATTTTAATATTGCCATTTTTAAGTAACTCATCAAATATTTTATCACATTTACCAACATTAAACGTAAACTTAACCTCCTCTTGCCGTTTCTTTTGAACCGGCTGCAAGGAGGAACAAGCCGAAGATTTGGCCTGTTTTGGCCAAATCATTTCAGCAGCATATACTTCTGCTGATTCGTCATCTGAGCTACTTTGGTCGCATTCTACTATATGTATGTTGTGACGCATTGTTTTAGCAGTTTCTTTGCTCTGGCTTTCGTAAGCCAAAGCCCTCTGGTGTAACTGTGCTAGTGTAAAAAATTGGATGCCTTCTAATCTCTCTTTTAAATAATATCGTAGACCATTAAAGGCTAATCCTACTAGCTGTTTTTCTGCTAAATGAATTTGAAAGCATCGGTTTCTTGTATCGCGGAATCTCCGGATGTAATCATTAACCGATTCGTCTTTTGTCTGTCGCAATGACACTAAATCTACCAAATCCAATTCATAATCACCGGAGAAAAAATGATCATGAAATTTTTGTTCTAGATCCCCCATGATAAAATGGAATTAGGAGGTAAAGTGGCATACCATGCAAACGCGGTTCCTGTTAGCGATAATGAAAATAAACGCACGCGAAATGCCTCTATGTCTGCCAATTCTCCCAATTGTGCTAAGAACTGGCCTATATGTTCGCGCGTGTTTTTCCCTTGATCACCCGAAAATTTTGCGAATTCGGGTATTCTAGTTCCCTGTGGGTACGGGGGTGATCAAATCGGCTGTCATAAGGTTTCCGATATGATTGCCCCCCAGGGACCATGCTTACTCCGAGCTTATCTCGGAACGCCCCGGCTATTTCTTCCCTCACTATATCAATGGCAGCCGGTGCAAGACCATCGGCTCTCTGGTCAAACATAGGTGGGGTTGGTTGCATATTAGTATGTTGTCGTTCCCCCATTGGTTTGAGCTACGTGGTGCATTTCCATTTGCCCTATATGGCTCATAGGTTTGATCGTTTCTTTCCGGCCTTTTAGGTGGGGCCGGAAAGCTTTCCTGGGCTCTGGATCCTGAATTAATGGGCTGGTGCATTGCATAATGTGATGGGAAGTGTTGCTGGGACGGGCGAGGATTCAGGTAATAATCCTCCTCAAAAGACTCATGCGCGGACTGTCCGGATACGTACCCGGACCGTCCGTGGTCATATGCGGACCGTCCGTCATCGTATGCGGACCGTCCGACTGGGTAGTTTGGGTTCTGTGTCATATGTGGTGGCTCGGGCGCATATCTAGGTAACTCATTAAAAATAGGCCCGACTGCTGTTGGCCCGGACGGTCTGCGCTCACGTGCGGACGGTCCGGGCATGTGCAGATCGGCTGGTTTGCTGCCAATTTGCAGTTGCTTAGGGTATGTGTCCATCGGCATCCCATAAAGGGGTTGTGACTGGTCGTGACAACCTGTAGCCGATGTGTTACGCGCGTTATCTCCTAACTCAACCTCGTGCGAAGGAAAATTTGCGGTACTAGATTTATCAAATGCACGTACTAGTCTCTTAAGATCGCTTTGCATACCCCCTATGATGTTCTGCATTTGTTCACGCTGATCTTCTACATAATTTCTAAGAGATTGCAGATCGTTGGTATTACTTACATTGGGGATGTCTGGCGTGGGTTGGAGCGAAGCCGGATCCGTCGCCCGATGTCGGACGACCTTGTTGTTCCTGTCCACTTTGAAGTTGGCCAAGAACTTTGCTTTCGCCTCCTGGATCATCCGCTCCTTGTGCTCCTCAAACTGGAGCTGCTCGTCAGCCGGCAAGGTTTCCCAAGTCGGCTCTATGATGTTGCTTAGAGAAATATCAGAGCTATCCTTTGAACCGGCCATTGAGGGCCGATTTGATGAGCCTAGATGTTTTTTCCCCAGCGGAGTCGCCAAAAAGTATGTTGACGCCTTTTCGGAGCGCCAAACACTCAACAAGAACCGTGGCGGTGCCCTCTGCACAGGGGCGGACGGTCCGCGCGCACGGGCCGGACGGTCCGCGGCCTGGTGCGAGGCGCGGTGGTGCTCTCTGCGCAAGGGCGGACTGTCCGCGGCCTGGGGCCGGACGGTCCGCGGCCTGGTGCGCGGCTAGGGCTCCTGCCTGACGGCCGGACGGTCCGCGCCCTGGGGCCGGACGGTCCGCGCGTACGCAGGGACGGCGGATGATCACCGACGGCGCCTGGATCTCGCTCCCGGGAGGGACCCCGTCGGGGAGAAGAGATCCTAGGAGTTGTCTAGGCTCGGGCTGGCCGACCTAGACTCCTCTAATCGACGTAGAGCCGAAGAGAGACGAAGAATTTGGGGATTGGATAGCTAAACCTAAACTAGACTAGAACTACTCCTAAGATAAAATGCGGAATAGAAGTTGTATTGATTCGATTGATAATTACAAATCGGCCGTAGACCTCTCTTTATATAGAGGAGGGGGGCTGGACCCTTTACACGACTGGATTCCGGGTTAATTCCGCAAATCTAGCCAACAAACATAGCACAAAACTCGGAACCCTAAACTACTCTGCGCATGCGCGGACCGTCCGGCCCACAGGCGCGGACTGTCCGGACCGCGGACCGTCCGGCCTCAGGGCCGGACCGTCCGGCCGCTCAATATGGTGCTCAACAGTTTCTTTCTTGCTCTCAAAAACCAACAGGGTAAAACTTTACAACTAGAGATCACACATCATTAATTTTTAATGAATTGAATAAATATTTAGGATCCAAAGAAGTACATAATGTTCGAAGTTATGTGGCTTGTTCACTGAACCTGTAATTTAGCTTTGACAGTTCCACGGATATAACTGACAATCCAATAGCTATATATGACAGATCAACGAATATCTTCCTTTGGCGGGTTAAACCAATATTAAATATATAGGTGGATTGTCCACGTATTATAGTCGGACGGTCCGTGCTTGGTGCAAGACAATACTTGACTTGGATCTGAACCTATCCAGTTTCCATGATATGTACTGCCGACGGTCCACACCTTGATGACGGACTGAAACCTAATGGTCCGAAGTGTTCGCGACGTGGGACTGGAAGGTCCGAGACCTAACAATTTTTCAGAACTTGTAATTTGTCAAGCTTTGATTGGTTCTTTCTTGTCTTATGAGTCTGTATATAATCACTTAGCAAACTAGTTAGCCCTCATGTGTAACACCTAAAATTCTATTTTAGGTTTTTAGGAAAAACATTATACAAATGTATTTGAATTAAAATTTCTTTTAATAGGATTTGCTTTCTTTTTAAAGTATTTTCCCTAAAATAGGTAAATGGTAACTCAGAGTTCAGATTTAATCTTTGAAACTATAATTCAATTTGAAACCTAAATACATATATGTATATAGATAAATACAAAATCCTCAACACATAATTCAATATGACTAAGTGTTTACAAACCTTATCTATAAAGGAATAAGTAAAAACACTACTTAATAGAGATTATACAAAAAAAATTGAGTAAGTAAATGCTAAATTATTGAGTGTGCCTTTAATTATACCTTATATTTTAAAAAAGTGATATTTTTCAAATAAGAATAATGTGTGTGTATGTCATATTTGGAACGTTTTACCCAAATAAATGGATAAAACATTTAATATAAAAGTATATGAATATATTGCATACATACTGGATTTTGTGTTTTGTATTTGTACTTTAATTAGAAGTTCAATACATAATTCAATATGAACCGAGTAAAATTTTAAAACAGAAATAAGAAAGAAAACAAAAAAAGAAATAAAAAGGATAAATAAAAGAAATGAAAACTCCCATGCGCTCTCGGCCCAGCTTGGCAGGCCAACCCACCCTCTCATGCCTCCGCCGCTTGTTGACGAGTGGGCCCGCTTGGCTAGTGAGCCACTACGCTTCGTTCATATTTTTCTCCAGTGTGTGGACCCCTCTCTGACAGAATCATCTCCCTCTTTTGTAACAGAATCAAGGCCACCACTACACGACGATTCACTTACAGCGACCTACGGTTGGTTGCTAAAACAGCTTTCAGCGACCTACGGTTGGTCACTAAAAACTTTTAGCGACCCATAAGGATGGTCGCTGTAAGTGCCGTCACTAAAGGCTTTAGCGCCCGACATCTTTTTAGCGACCGACCGTCCGTTGCTAATATTATACATTTAGCGATCAACCGTGGTTGTTGTACTATAGATTTAGCAACCAGTCGTAAGTCATCATACTATACATTTAGCAACCAACAGAAAGTCGCCCTTTTACAGTTGTTATTAATAATAATATACATTTAATTAAGCACCACAAATCACAGATTTTTATACACAAATCATAAAGACATACACAGTTAATCAGTATACCACAGTCATAGATCTATCACATAAACATAAAAGCATCACAATTATATATTCACAAAAGCATCACAATTATAATATCATTCACAACTAGATCATTTACAGATAGCTAGCTAGATCATTCACAAAAGCTCCAGAGATGATCAGTCACAAAAGCACCACAACGACATCACTCCAGCTTGAAGCAGTTCAAAAGCCCACAACTACATCACTAATGTTTCATATCACTCCAGCTATTGTTCAAAAGTCCACAACTACATCACTCTAGCTGCTCCAGAGTTGATCAGTCACAAAAGCACCAAAGCTACACTAATGCTTTAAGCAGTTCAAAAGCCTTCAGACAACCACTCCAGCTTCTTGTATCCTCTTGTTTTAAGGTACAAGCTTTCTTTGTCCAGAACACCCTAGAAAAAAGTACATCAAATTACTATATTGTTGCTACATTTGCAAATAAAAATACAGTTTTGATGCCTTATCTATCTCCATAGAAGGATGTTTTGCACACAAAAAAGGATGTGTTGTCTTTCAGGATTTTTCCATAATTCAAGAAGCACACACGTGAATAACAAAATTGAGGCCTTGAAAATTGCAGGAAAAACAACCTCAAAGTTACCTGCTCACACTCTATGAGTTTCTGTTGAGCACCATCAAAATCATAGTTAACATATAAGCATTCCAGAAATTCAGTTACGGGATCCTTGTAGCTATGGTGCTCCTGTTGAATGACCTTAATCAACTCTTTAAGCATATTCCTTCTCCTTTTGTTGACAACAACTGCAGTAGCTAGATACCTAATAAGATGGTGTGTATTTGTCTGTATAGCATTCAAGTACCTGCAAGGGACACAAGTGAATGTAATTTTACTAGTATATTCTGAGCATACATAATCTTAAAGACAAAAAATAGTAGCGACTCAAACTGGATTACATAGTTGCAAAAGAACGAGTTTGGATCAAGCTCAAATTTCTCCAAAAAAAAGAATTATGTGAAACCTACTAGTGGAAAACAGTGTAGTTCTAAACATGCATGTATATCACCTGATAAATTTATTTAAGAGTAAAAAACTAAGAACTTCGTCAATAAAAAATGCAGTGTTCACTAATTATGAATCAAAATATCTATGTGCATCTAAACAGAAATGTGGAGATGTCGAAGAATGTTTTAATATCTCAATAACTGTTGATAATAAAATGCTGCTCCCAAAACTACTATTGCCAGAATGGTACAAATTGTAATTTCATGTCAGCAAATGACAAATATTGAGATTGTAACAGACGAACATGTCCTAGAAGAACAAAACAATGATCCCATTTCTACCATTTTCATGGTTAAAGAAGATGAACAGAGCCCAATGCATCAGCCATATCCTGTTCTAGAACTGATTCAGAGGTGATGAGATGTTCTGCCCAAAGATCAGGAAGGAACATGGTTGGTGATATAGTGTACACAAAGAACAAAGAACACAGAACAAAACATTGAAGTTAGAACCTTTGAATCAATTATTTCCTTCAAGCAGTTGAGTTCCTCCAAAGCTATGTCCTAGTTCTGCATTAGGATTTCTGCTGCCAGCTTTCCCCAAAGGGCACTCACATTTCGCTCACTGTTTGTGCACAAAGCATGATACTGGTAAAGGTAATCAGTAGCCCCTGAGTAGTTACCACACTCAAACAAGCTATAGCAATCCATTAGCATTTATCACAAAACAAGCTATAGCAATAAAACTGCACAACTTCAACGTTTCATCTGAATTTTGATCTTATTTAATATGCATTGTCCTTTCCCTACAGTGCTCCAGCAGAGAAAACTCTCACTATGAATTGTCCCTTGCTAGAGTTGAAAGAACATAAACCTGAACTAGCCACAATGGCGAAATCACTTTTTGGACTATAAGATACAAGGGAATCAACTAAGATAATAGGAAGAACTACATATGTCTATATTCTAGGACACCTGTGCTAAAATGCCTATAACATACTAAATTATAGATAGTGCCAATAAAACACATCTCACAATCTACTTACCATAATATGGGAGCTAAAGTCACCATTCAGCCAATTCAAGATTCCTCGCAACATAGTGTACAACTAGGACCAAATCATATGCTAATTAAACACCTAGCCCCTAAGATTGCTCCGATGTATGAGCAAATCAAATTGAGACTTTTTAATGACCGCACAACCTCATAATTTCATAACAACATCTAATAAACACGGAATTCCACAAACCTGCATGCCTAGCCAACCAAAGTATAGATGTCTTGAAAACGGGACTTGAGTAGAGGGAGTAGGGGGGAACCCAGACCTGGTATCGCTCCTGGAGCATGTGGATGTTGTACTGTTTGTCAGGCCTGAACTCCTGCACGAGCTGCGTGTTCTGGAGGAAGGCGACGAGCGGGGCTGCGACCTCCTCGAGTGACCTGAGCCTGGAGACGACCTCGGCGCGATGCTTCACCAAGTCCTTAGCCACGTCGTTGGTGCCGTAGAGGGACTTGTGGATGTCCATGGCATAGTCGACCATGTTGGTGCCACTGAGGAGGCGGATCTTGGCCTCCAGAGCTGCCGCTCTTGGAGGAACTCCAGCAGGGGGAACACCAGGTGGTGGTCCAGCTGCGCCTTCCCTTTCCAGTGCTCTTGGTCGGTTCCCCTATAGCTACGGGCACCGCCTCCACGTTCTCCTCGAGGGAATCCTCCACCTATGAATCCACCTCCTCGGGATCCTCATCCTTGCTCCTCGGGTCATGGCGGTGCTTGGGCCATCCCTGGAGGTGGCGGGTCTTTGTCTCGGCCTCATGCTCCCGGTGCTCCACCTCCTTCAAAGCCTGTGTGAAGGCAACGACAACAAAGCTTGCTTGCGACACTGGCGGCGTTAGCCGCGACCGAGGGGCGGGGTGGCGTCATCAACGAGCGGCAGGATGGGGCCGCGATGGGGCAAAAGTGACGGTGTCTGCGCTTGTGGTTTGGTGCGTGGAATAGGGTTTTGTTTGTTTAGTAGGCCTTTAGATGGGCTTTGGTGAGTAAATAAGAAACACAAAAATCACGTACCCCTATAGCGACCCACCATTAGTCACACACTTACCTCTATAGCGACCGACCATAAGTCGTTAAGTTTCTAGACTTTTAGCGACCCATAGACCGTCGCTATAAATGCATTTAGCGACCAACCGTCGGTCCATAACTTTTAGCGACCAATCATCGGTCCCTAATAAGGGTCGCTAAAGATCAACCGTTGTGTAGTACACCATAACCGGGTTTTTGGGAATCTCAGGCTTGACTTAAACTCAATCATCGTCTGTGTCGTCTCTAGCTATAAATAGTAGACGTCGTGACCCCCTCACCATAGTTGAGGTGCAAGTGCTAGCCCAATATGAGAGAAGGCGTCGGTGCCTTGCGCCACCACGGTAGAGTAAGAGAAGGAGAGACGCCGTGAGGATTCCTTACCATTGGTAGATTTGTGGCTGATGAAAAATGGCAGAGAGAATTGCCAAGTCATGAGGAAGTTGTGCGTGGTCTCTGCGAGCATGGTGGAGGCAACGAGAGGGTGACGATTGCTCGTCATTGAGCCATCACTGCTGTGGAACTACTTCACATCGTGGGTGGGCCTCGCTACTGCTCCATGTACCAGTTGCCGCTTGTAGCGCTTGGTTTAGGGCTCTGGATCATTGAGAGGGCTCATGTCGGTGTTGCTCCATAGTCGGGGAAGGCAGGCGTCGCTATCGGATAGATGGAGGAAGGAGAAGGGGGTAGAGAAAGAGGGAGTGGGACATTGTGTGCCGTCGAATGATAGATGGACAATAAGTACTAGAATCTCGGTACCGCTTTGATAGATTTGATTTATGACGTTGGATCCAGAATGGATATCTCATATTAGATCTAGGCATAAGTTAATAAGGCAATGGATCTGTAATCCTATGCATGAGGGCGAGTATGGGTTTATAAAAGTCACGATCTAATCTATGCCAGTGCCACACATTGTTGATCCAATGGTCCATAGGAGAGTGTACCCCTTCACCCGAGCCAATATGCTAAAGACTCCTTAGGATATTTAGAAACAGAACATGTGGTCCATATTTCAGTAAAAATAAATAGAGATAACTTAGGAAATTCCATTTAGACCATTTTAGGTATAAAATTAATAATGAAGTATTAGAAACTTAGAAAATTCATAATGTCTTTGTTTAAGCTTCGAATTTAGTGATACTTGAACCTACGGACGTGTAGATTTATTTTATGCGGTCATTCATGATTGGTGTAATATTGTTTTATTTATTATTTGTCTATTTGTAAGATTTACTGTGGATACAAAAGCTAGGTTACGTGTAACCTGAAGCCCAACTTTGGGGAAGCATCTGAGCAGCTAGCATTCACAAAAAAAGTAAGTTGTGTTCTTGATCACTTATTTTGTGGCCTAATAATATTAGCTATTATCAAAAGCGAAATGACCTCAATCATTTTATATAATCAATTTTGGTGTTTGACGCCCATCACAAATCTTATGGACTAACTAGTTTGCCTAGTTGAACATTTCACAAAGGTATAAGTTCATCTACATCAATTCTAAGTCGACTGTCTGGGATACTGTTGATTATTCCGGACAGAAGAAGCTTTTTGAAATTTCACCTGTGTGCAGACCGTTCGAGCCCTTACGGTGGACTGTCCGCGACACCAGAGTGAGCCTCGGATAGGAACGCTGCAAAAACTCGAGTTAACACTGCAGACTATCCGAAGGAGAAGCGAGCACCATCCGAGACCAAGCGCGGACCGTCGGACCTCAAGCGCGGACTGTTCGATCGTTGAAAAATCAGAAAAACCCAAAGGTGACTCGTTCGGTAAAATACATTTTTAGAGTCCTCGCGGACCGTCCGCGACTGCTCTGTCTGACATCTGACGACACATTAAATGCACTTGTAGCGGTTGATATAGCAGTTACTGCTGACCGTTGCGATTTCAGCCATTGATGTACAGGGGCAAACCGTCTGAACCAGAGGTACGGACCGTTCGCGGTTGCCAGAAAAGGAGCAACGGCTTAGAAGTGGTTGGTGGCTATAAATACAACCCCAACCACCTCCATTTAATACATCCAATTCACTCACATTCAATACAAGAGCAAGGAATTCATTCCAAGACACATTCAAAGCTTCCAATCTCTCCAAATGTCACAATCAAGATAAGTGATCATTAGCGATTAGTGACTTGAGAGAGTGTGATTCATGTTTCATTTGTTGCTCTTGTTGCTTGGTTTTCTTAATCGTGCTTTCTTCATCTCCTTCTAAACTCTCTAGTGACTTGTGAAGCTAGCAAGAGACACCTAAGTATGTGGTGATCCTTACTGGGTCTTAGTGATCCTTGAGATTAAGAAGAAGCACTCATCAGGTCTAAGTAATTATTTGAGAGAGGGAAAGAGTTGAAAAAGACCTGGCCTTCGTGGCCTCCTCAACGAGGAGTAGGTTCGTTGGAACCGAACCTTGGGAAACAAATCGTTGTGTTCATTTGTGTTGATCTTCACCTTACGATTTGATTCTTCCTCTCCCTTCCCTCTAAGTTCTCTTGCTCACAATCTTTTGAGTTAGCTCCCAAAGTCATCCGCATTGATTGAGCAACTCATAGCAAGAAGAACTCTCTTTCGCACTCTGTATTCATTATAGTTTGTTTCTAATCACAACCCCGGGTGAAGTTCGTTTTCAAAGTTTGTAATTTACAAGTTTTGCCTATTACCCCCCTCTAGGCGACTTTCAATTATATTCTCACCATGCTTGCATAGTTAGATTAAATTGATGGGAACCTGATAGGTTACCTAGTCTTGTTTTGCTTATACCTTGTCTTACCTGGTTACCTCATTATTGGGTAAAATTGCTACTGCTCTACTTGGTTATGAGAATAATGATACTTGTGAATCATGATCATATTTTATTATGAATTATTTTTGCCGGTTTATTTATTATGCATGATAAGATCATTTTTTAAATTAGAACATGGATCGACCACCTGGGAAAATAGTGCAACCATAAGAAGTATTATGACTCTGGTCTTGGTTACTTAATTAGAGAAGCTAGTGTGTGGGAACCTTACTCGAAAGGGATAAGCGAGGAAGAGTTGCAGAAGTATAGTGTTGGCTAGAATTGTTGCGATGGTGATTCAGACCGTAGAAAAGACTTATACTCTGTCAGAAATTGTAGAGGGTTTTGTCATGCTAGCGGAACTTTGTAAAGGCCTCGTAGTCCCTATGCAATCACACCTCGAATTGTGATATTGTGCTTAATCAGCACATGAGTGGTTGGGTGCAAAGTTCTCTGAACTTTTACGTGACTTGTGGGTAAAGATGTGCGACCTCTACATAGTTAAAACTGATATATCAGTCGTGCTCGCGGTCAAGAGCGGCTCGGACCATCACAAGAGTAATATATGGAATTAAATTAAATCGGACATGCATTGCATTGTGCAGATTTCATTTATTACTATTTATTTAATTGGGATGGTATTTACTTATACTTATTAATTGCTAATAAAAGTTTGAATAACATATTTAAAAGTTAATGCTCAACCTTAGCCATATACCTTAGTAAGCCTTGCACTACACTTGTCCTACACACTTGCTGAGCGATGACTGTAAGGGAGCTCACACTTGCTATAAACAATGCCCAGATCAAGAGTAGGTACCGCTAGAGGAGGATAACTACCATGTGATTGATGAGATCTAGGACGTCATCTCCCAGTCAACCGTGTCTATGGAGGATCGTCGTCACCGTATAGTTTATTTTATTCTGTTATTTTTAGCGGAATTTCATTATATATATAATAAAGATGTGACAATCTTTCTGTACACTGAGTCATCATATGTGTGAAACTTGATCCTGGCACACATATGAGATATAGTTGGGGTTATCATTAAATCTGGGTGTGACATCATGGTTGTGATGATCATCATGGACCAGAATAATTATAGAAATAACTTTAAGGCACATTTTCCTTTCACTTTGAAAATTGAGTAGAGGCTCCACCGCTAGTTGCTTCCCTTGGGGCCATTTATAGCCCTCCACTTCATCCATGTGAGGTCTCTGCTTATTTTAGCAACCAAAAACCCCTTGGAGGGTGAGGAAGAGTCTTCGCCAAGTGAAGGACTAGTCAATTGATAATCACATGATTAGTAACCTTATTAGTGCATTGAGAGATGATTGTGTGCATCCACCTTTCTCATTAGACTTGATAGTGTTAGATGGTTTAGTATAAATTAAAACTTTGGTGATCACCCGAAGAGCTTGTGAGTGACCAAACTTGACGCGTACATAGTTGTGATTAGTTCAGTGTGCCTTTGTGGCCAAGAACTAGCCTATAGGGAGCACTTGGTCCTTGTGCAGGTACTCAATGAAAACTAGTGGATAATGCCAACTCTTCGATACCTCAAAAAACATCAAGCTATTTTTGATCCTTACTTTACCCTTGAGCGATTACAATCACAAGTATTTACGCTGCTAGAATTGCCATGATATAGAAACACTTTCTAGACACAAGGGTTGAAGTAAGCTTATTAATAAACTTTAATTTTTGCAAGAAATTATAAAGAAGACTAATCCACCCCTTATTTTGAACATCTTGATCCTTTCAAATTCTAACACTGATAAAGGTAAACATGAACCCCCTAATATTATATATATATATATATATATATATATATATATTGGGATCCTAAGGGCTTTTAATAGTTACAGGAAGCCCCAACCATCCTTGGACCGTATCTAACAACTAGGTGTATACGGTCAAATCTTCCCACTAATTCGTCTGTCCTGACTACCTCCACCCCCACGTGCCCTTGGATGCGCATTTGTTTCCATTTGCATGCGCACAAATTTAAAAAATGGATTGACATGCAAGGAAACAAAAAAAAATCTTATTTGAATGCTTTATTCTGTCAATAAATATAGGATCTCTATAACAGGCTTTTAGCTAGGCTCGTTAGAAACATTTTATGATATATACTAGTACTAATTATGTCACACGGTGTAGGTATTTATGCAATACGATACGCTACTGTCGGCGTTTCGGACCTGGGGGACCCTCAACCTGACCGACTAGTGAATTTGTTGTTGCGTGTTCCTACCCAGATGGGTTGATGCAAGATGGAACACAAGATGGAAATAAGGCTTATGTTATCTTGCACCGGGGTGCTCGTAGTAGGGGTTACAAGCATTACGGGAGAGCGAGAACGAGTGAGAGAGAGAAGGAGAGGGTTCGGCCTTGAGGCGAGCTGTCTGAGGCTGCCTATACCGCGTCTCTCCTACTCTGGCTGCCTCCGCTCGTCTGCGTCGTACGTCCGTGTGTTCGTACGTCACGCGTTTGTCTCTCTCCTCCCCCCTCGTGGGGCCCTGGACATCCCCTTTTATAGATACAAGGAAGTGCCCAGCTGTACAATGGGGGCGTAGCTATGTGCTAACGTGGCTGGCAGGCAAGTGCCTTGTGCCCTATACAGGTAATAACGTGGCCGTCGGAGAAGTGCCTTGAGCCCTGTAGATGTACCAACGTGGCCATCGGAGAAGCGCCTTGTGCCCTGTAGAAGCATAGCTGGCGGTGTGGCATGGATCTTGCTGACGTTTCCTTGCTTCCGTAGGGGGTTTGAGAGCACCCGACGTCATGGGCGCACGCGGGCAACCATCATTACCTGTTACCAGAGTAACTTAGATGGGACGCCGGTCTTGTTCCTTTGTAGCCTGAGGCGGCTAGCTAGGGATAGGGTAATGATGGTGAAAGGGAATTAGGCTTACACCTATTTCCTAATTGATTTTGGTGGTTGAATTGCCCAACACAAACATTTGGACTAACTAGTTTGCTCTAGTTTATAAGTTCTATAGGTGCCAAAGGTTCACAAAAAGCCAATGAAAAAGACCAAGAAAAGGGTTCAACAAAGAGAGCAGGGGATAACCGAAGGCACCCTGGTCTGGCGCACCGGACAGTGTCCGGTGCACCAGGGGACTTGAAGCTAAACTCATCACCTTCGGGAAAACTCAGAGGCGCTCCACTATAATTCACCGGACTGTCCGGTGTACACCGGACAGTGTCCGGTGCTCCAAGGAGAAGCGACTATGAACTCGCCAGCTTCGGGAATCCGCTCTGCTATAATTCACCGGACATGTCTGGTGCACACCGGACTGTCCGGTGTAACTGCGGAGCAACGGCTAGTCGGCGCCAACGGTCACCTGCTACAGCATTAAATGCGCGCTAGCGCGTGCAGAGGAGAAGAGCACGCGCGGGTGGCACACCGGACAGCCTACAGGGCTTGTCCGGTGCACCACCGGACAGCTAGGCGGGCCCACACGTCAGAGCTCCAACGGTCGAACCCTAACGGCCGGGTGACGTGGCTGGCGCACCGGACATTGTCCGGTGGCGCACCGGACTGTCCGGTGGCGCACCGGACTGTCCGGTGCACCCGTCGACAGCAACCTTCACCAAACGGCTAGTTTGGTGGTTGGGGTTATAAATACCCCCAACCACCCCACATTCAAGTCATCCAAGTTTTCACACTTCTACACCTTACAAGAGCTAGGCATTCAATACAAGACACACCAAAGTGATCAAATCCTCTCCCAATTCCACACAAGGCTTTAGTGATTAGTGAGAGAGATTTGTTGTGTTCTTTTGAGCTCTTGCGCTTGGATTGATTCTTTTCTTTCTCATTTGTTCTTGTGATCAAAACTCAATTGTAACCGAGGCAAGAGACACCAATTGTGTGGTGGTCCTTGCGGGAAAGTTTTGTTCCCGGTTGATTTGAGAAGAAAAGCTCACTCGGTCCGAGGGACCGTTTGAGAGAGGGAAAGGGTTGAAATAGACCCGGCCTTTGTGGCCTCCTCAACGGGGAGTAGGTTTGCGAGAACCGAACCTCGGTAAAACAAATCCTTGCGTCTCACTTCTTCACTCACTCGCGATTTGTTTTTACGCCCTCTCTCGGACACGTTTCTATTTCTAACGCTAACCCGACTTGTAATTGTGTTTAAGTTGTTAAATTTCAGATTCACCCTATTCACCCCCCCTCTAGGCGACTTTCAGATGGGTCCTCAGTAGCGTAGTTGATACGGGGCCGAGGTCGGGTGAGGCGGCGACTCCTCCGAGGCCGAGGCTGAGGCCGAGGCTCATGGTCGGGCGAGGCAGAGACCTCCTTTCGAGGCCGAGGTTGAGGATGAGGCCCAGGGTCGGGCGAGGCGGAGCTCCCTGTTCCGCCCGAGGCCGGACTCAGGGGAGGTCGTGACTTGGTGTTGTCAGTCTTTCCCTGGTGGCTGGCACAGTTGCCGGAGCTAGGCGAAGAGCGCTGTTTTCCTGTCAGAACGGTCAGTAAGGGGAGCGAAGTGACTGCGGTTGTCGGCGTTTCGACCCCGGGGGGTCCCTGGACCGACGAGTAAATTGTCGCCGCGTGCCCCAGCCCAGATGGGTCGGCGCGAGACAGAGCGCGAAGGGGGGAAGAAGCCGGAGGGAGACAGGCATAAAAGGGGAAACCCGCGGCCTTCGTGTTTGTCTCGTGCCCAGGTCGGGTGTGCTTGCAGTAGGGGGTTACAAGCGTCCACGCGGGAGGGAGCGAGAGGCTTACGCGAGCGCCGTCCCGTCCTTCCCCGCGCGGCCAACCCTCTGTAAGAGGGCCCTGAACCTTCCTTTTATAGGCGTAAGGAGAGGATCCAGGTGTACAATGGGGGGTGTAGCAGTGTGCTAACGTGTCTAGCGGAGAAGAGCTAGCGCCCTAAGTACATGCCGTCGTGGCAGCCGGAGAGGTTTTGGCACCCGGTTCGTGTGGTGTCGTGGCCGTCGGAGGAGCGCTGGAGCCTGGTGGAAGGACAACTGTTGGGGCTGTCGAGTCCTTGCTGACGTCTCCTTGCTTCCGTAAGGGGGCTGAGAGCCGCCATCGTCATGGAGCATGCGGGACGCCATCATTACTTGTTTATCGGGGCGAGCCAGATGGGACGCCGGTCTTGTTTCCCGTAGCCTGAGTTAGCTTGGGGTAGGGTAATGATGGTGCCTCCTTTGACGTGGTCGGTCCGAGCCCTGGGTTGGGCGAGGCGGAGGCTCCTCCGAGGTCGAGGTCGAGTCTGTCTTCCGAGGCCGAGGTCGAGTCCGAGCCCCTGGGTCAGGCGAGGCGGAGACTGTCGGCTGAGGCTAGGGCTGAGTCCGAGCCCTGGGGTCGGGCGAGGCAGAGTTCGTCGTCTTCCAGGGCTGAGCCCGAGTCCGAGCCCTGGGGTCGGGCGAAGCGGAGTTCGTCGTCTTCCGGGGCTGAGCCCGAGTCCGAGCCCTAGGGTCGGGCGAAGCGGAGTTCGTCGTCTTCCGGGGCTGAGCCCAAGTCCGAGCCCTAGGGTCGGGCGAAGCGGAGTTCGTCGTCTTCCGGGGCTGAGCCCGAGTCCGAGCCCTGGGGTCGGGCGAAGCGGAGTTCGTCGTCTTCCGGGGCTGAGCCTGAGTCCAAGCCCTGGGGTCGGGCGAAGCAGAGTTCGTCGTCTTCCGGGGCTGAGCCTGAGTCCGAGCCCTGGGGTCGGGTGAAGCGGAGTTCGTCGTCTTCCGGGGCTGAGCCCGAGTCCGAGCCCTAGGGTCGGGCGAAGCGGAGTTTCCTATGGCGCCTGAGGCCGGACTTGGCTGTTGTCAGCCTCACTCTGCCGAGTGGCACAGCAGTCAGAGCGGCGCAGGCGGCGCTGTCCTCTTGTCAGGGCGGTCAGTGGAGCGGCGAAGTGACTGCGGTCACTTCGGCTCTGTCGACTGAAGGGCGCGCGTCAGGATAAGGTGTTAGGCCACCTTTGCATTAAAGGCTCCTGCGATACGGTCGGTCGGCATGGCGACTTGGCCAAGGTTGCTTCTTGGTGAAGTCTGGGCCTCGAGCGAGCCGAAGGTGTGTCCGTTGCTGGAGGGGTCCTCGGGCGAGACGTAAATCCTCCGGGGTCAGCTGCCCTTGCCCGAGGCTGGGCTCGGGCGAGGCGAGATCATGTCCCTTGAGTGGACCGATCCTTGACTTAATCGCACCCATCAGGCCTTTGCAGCTTTGTGCTGATGGGGGTTACCAGCTGAGATTAGGAGTCTTGAGGGTACCCCTAATTATGGTCCCCGACAGTAGCCCCCGAGCCTCGAAGGGAGTGTTAATACTCGCTTGGAGGCTTTTGTCGCACTTTTTTGCAAGGGGACCGGCCTTTCTCGGTTGCATTTTGTTCCGGTGGGTGCGCGCGAGCGCACCCGCCGGGTGTAGCCCCCGAGGCCTCGGAGGAGTGGTTTGACTCCTTCGAGGTCTTAATGTGTTTCGCAATGCTTCGGCCGGTCTGGTTGTTCCCTCATGCGAGCTGGCCGTAGCCCGGGTGCACGGTCGGGTTCCAAGTTCTTGGGCTGGTATGTTGACGCTGTCAACGGTTTGGCCGGAGCCGGGTTTGCGAGAGCAGCCCCCGAGCCTCCGCACAGGGCGAGAGGACGGTCAAGGACAGACTCGACTTCTTTACATACGCCCCTGCGTCGCCTTTCTACAAGGAGGAGGGGGAAAAAGCGCCATGTTGCCCTTGGAGGGCGTCGAACATGGTGTCTCCGGTGAGCTGCTAACGGGTAATCCGAGTGGACGCCCGTGCCCCATTTGTTAGGGGTCGGCTAGAGGCCCGGAGGCGTGCTCCAAAAGTACCTGCGGGTGATCTGCCGGACCCAGTCCCCTTTTGACGGGGTCCGAGGGCTCGATGCCTCCCTCTGATGGGATTCCGTTACAAGATCATTCCCGCTGGTCTCGGAAATGTCCTAGGGTACCTCGGGAGCATAGCCCGAGCCTTGGTTATGTATCGAACGTACCCAGGGTCATCCCTCGCTCTGCGTCTGAGGCGGCTGTGAACCCTTCGAGGGCCAGCCTACGAACCCCTGATCAGTAGTGGGCACGGAGCCTGAGTGGCCTAAGGCGGTCGTTGAACCCTTCCGAGGAGTCGGCCTTTGAACCTCTAACCAGTAGTGGGCACGGAGCCCGAGCGCTCTGAGGCGACTGTTGAACCCCTCCGAGGGGCCAGCCTTCGAACCTCTGATCAGTAGGGGGCTCGGGGCCCGTTTCCTTCGCGGGGAAGGATCCCTTTCGGGGTATCCCCTTTCCCGGTCCCTGTTGTAAGATAGAGAAAGAGGAACAGGAAAAGGATGCGAAATCGAATGACGTGGCGTACCTTTTTTGGACACGGTCATTATGGCGAAGGTGAAGCGTCGCCCGCTTCTCTTGCCAAAGGTGCCGCCTGTCCCGCGGCGGAGTTAATGCGGCGGGACGAGTGGTTCGCGGGGCAGCCGTTGCGCATGCGCGAGCCGTTCGAGGAACGGGACACGGGCGCGCCGTCTTCACGCCGTGGGAGAGGGCTCTCTCGCTGTCCCAGGAGGGGACGTGAGCTTGGCTGACGACTTGACCGCTGCTTTCGCTCGCCTGCCACCGCCATTACTGTCGGCCCATTTCTGGCCGCATCGACCGTCACGCCTTCTCCTGCAGCTGACTGGCCCATGACCGATGTGCCTGGTTAGCACTGTTGGGTCATGCGCAGGGTTGCCTCGAGTCGCGGTACTGGTTCCGCAGTCGAGGAGGCGCGGTAGTGGCGCGAGTGGCGGTGCGGTTTCTTGCACGTTGCGACCGGCGCGCCGGTTGCATGACGCGTGGGCCTGGGCCTCCATGCTGGACGCGTCGAAGTCGAAAGGGTGCGCCCCTTCGGTGCGGTTGCATGCCGCCTACATGGCGGTCCGCCCTTTCACCCGCTGGTCTGGGCGAAAGTGGGGGAATGCTTGTAACCGCTGGGCAGTTGCACGCGCCGCGCGTGGTGGTTTGTCTTCTTCTGCCCTGGGTCATCTTGCATGACGCTTAGGACCCAGCCCCCGTGTCGTAGGGGAGGACCTTGGAGCGTGTTGGAGAAGACTCAGCCCGCGACGGCTGAGGACGCAAGTGGAGAGAGTTGCCTTTAAAAGGGGGGCGACCCCCTTGAAGGGCAACCATGTCTTCGCGCTCCCCTCATGCATCGCGTCTTTCCACCTTTCGAGCCCCCAGATGGGGGGCGCCCATGGTTCTCCCGCCTTGTCGTCATTGGGGAGACGCAACTTCGCGGAAGTTGGTACCTTTCAGCCATCGTTCGGCTTCAAGGATTTTCGTCAGGCAGCCTGGCCGCATCCCCTCGCCGGTGGTCACCCAAGACGGTGACCTCCAGTTCGGTGGTGGGGAGAAGCGAGCCGGGCTGCGATCTTGGTTCCGCCCTCAGCTTCAAGGATCTTCGTCATCCTTGCTGGGGCGGAGGCCGGGCTGAGCCGGAGCTCTACCTCCCGCGCAGGTTCGTGGGTCACCTTCTCCCTCAGCATTCAAGGGAGAGGGCGCTCACCAGCCTAGCGGGAGGGACGGACTTCGACAACGTGGGGCTGGTCGGCGGCGAGCGTCGTCAGCTTCAGCGTGTTGGGCTCGCTGGCTCAGCTGGCTCTGGCTCGGCTTCCGGTTCCCCCTCCCGCCGCAAGAGCGGTTGTCGTGCCGCACGCACCGGAGGACCACCCAAGACATCGTGCGCTGCTAGGGCGGCGTTCGTGTTCTGGGGCTGTCCTGCCTTTGCCCCGGTACGGCGCCTTTGCGCGGAGGTTGGTGCCCCGCTCGTCCGGGAGGATCCGTGTGGGGATCTGCCGGTGGGCAGACGGCTCCCGTCGTCGGTGCTGAGGTGGCAGCGGCTGAAGAAGTCCCCGTCGCCGACGGGATCAGCGCCACCATCTTCGCCCCGGACCTCCGGCTCTTTGTACTTGTCCTCGCCCCTCGAGCGTAGACATGGGCGAGGGCATCGCTGCAGCGGCGTCCGCCCTGAGGCCATCGCTGCTGCAGTTCGGCCACCCGGAGCGGAGGTCGTTGTCGCTGCTGCTAGAGCGGGGCGGTGGTGGGCGACCTGGAGCCTTATCGCCCCGCGGGCCCTCCAATGTGGGGGGTTGTTCGTACCCGCGGAGGTGGAACCGGAGTTCCATTTGTAATGGCACCTTGAGTGCTGGCTTATGTTCATTGTGGCTATCGGGGCCTGAACATGTATGTATTTTCGGCACGGAGCCGTGTTTTTTCTTCATTTCGAGCACTAAGACTCGCCTGTCGGCTATCTGAACCGCTTCACCAAGCGTGAGTTGCCTCGTGCGAAGGTGACGAGTGAGGTATCCGTATCCCGGAGGCGTAGGAGTCCCTCAGCTCGGTCGGCCTTGCTGTCCGAGGTTTCTCTTGCTTAGTTCAAGAAACCCTCGGCCGCTCTTCGATGAGCCGAAGCCGGAGGTAGTGGTGTCAGCACAGACAGAGGTGGAGTTGACTCGAAAAGAAGACTTCATCGGCCGGAGCCCGGCCGGGCCGTCCACTGGCGGGACCAGCGTCGGAGTTGAGTTGCCGAGGCCACGAGCCGGGCTGATGTCCTCGGGGGACAGCTGGCTGAGGCTTTAGGGTGGCCGGCCGAGCCGTCTGCTCGAGCCAGACTCCTGGAAGAGACCCTAGCGGCGATGGCCTGGGCGTGGTGCTGATGTCGTCCTTCGAAGTAGAGATCCTCCGACCGCGTCGCCGTCCGAGGCTAGGTCGGACCGCGCCGAAGGTGTAGTTGACGTCGAGGGTGCTGCTGCTCCCTTGAACCATCAAGGTCCGAGCCTGCAGGATCGGGTTATCTTGTAGTGTGCGTATGTTTTCTGCGGCCACCGAGGCCCAAACATAATGCCGTCGTGTTGTAAAGCTGCGTGTCTTTTCCCCTTGCTTCGAGTATCTGGACTTATTTGTCGGTAACAGAGTTGTTTGTCCAAGCGAGAGTTACTTTTTACGGAAGGTGATGAGTGAGGTATCTGTATCCCGAAGGCGTAGGAATCCCTCGGCTCGGTCGGCCTTGCCGCTTACGTGTACTCTTACCCGTCCGCCGGATTCTGCTATCGATGTAGTCGAGAAGGCCCGAAAAATCGTTTCGGCAGAAGGGTCTTCGAGCGTTGGGACTTGTTCGATCAGCGGAATCGCTTATCTGAGCGTGAGTTACTTATCGCAGAAGGTGATGAGTGAGGTATCCGTATCCCGGAGGCGTAGGAGTCCCTCGGCTCGGTCAGCCTTGGCTGCTTACGTGTACTCCGTCGTTTTCAGGATCCACTTTCGAAGTAGTCGAAAAGCACGAGAGATATTCTGGCAGAAAAGATCTTTTTCCGAGGAAAAATTTTGACGCAGAGGGGTTCCCCCCTTCTAGCCCCCGAGGGAGGGTCGGGCTTTTTGCCAAGGCAAGGCCGACCCTTCCTTGATGGTTAGACTTTGTGTGTGAACGAGGTGTATGAACGACTTGAAAGCATCTTAAGGGTAGAAGCGACGTAGCTGTCGGATGTTCCAAGCGTTGCTGTAGACCTCGCCTTGACTGTTGGCCAGCTTGTACGTCCCGGGCTTCAGAACTTTGGCGATGACGAACGGCCCTTCCTAGGGAGGCGTGAGCTGGTGCCGCCCTCGGGCGTCTTGTCGCAGCCAAAGCACCACGTCGCCCACCTGGAGGTCTCGGGACCGAACCCCTCGGGCGTGGTAGCGTCGCAGGGACTGCTGATACCGCGTCGAGTGTAGCAAGGCCATGTCCCGAGCCTCCTCCAGCTGGTCCAGTGAGTCTTCTCGGTTAGCTCGGTTGCTTTGATCGTCGTAGGCCCTCGCCCTCGGGGAACCGTATTCTAAGTCTATGGGCAAGATGGCCTCGGCCCCATAGACTAGAAAGAACGGTGTGAACCCGTGGCTCGGCTCGGCGTTGTCCTCAGACTCCAGACCACTGAGGGGAGCTCCTTCATCCATCGCTTGCCGAACTTGTTGAGGTCGTTGTAGATCCGCGGCTTGAGTCCTTGCAGGATCATGCTGTTGGCACGCTCTACTTGTCCATTCGTCATGGGGTGAGCCACGGCGGCCCAGTCCACCCGGATGTGGTGATCCTCGCAGAAGTCCAGGAACTTTCTGCCGGTGAACTGGGTGCCGTTGTCGGTGATGATGGAGTTCGGGACCCCAAAGCGAAGGATGATGTTGGTGAAGAACGCCACCGCCTGTTCGGACCTGATGCTGTTTAGGGGCCGGACCTCGATCCACTTGGAGAATTTGTCGATAGCGACCAGCAGGTGCGTGTAGCCCTCGGGTGCCTTCTGCAAGGGGCCGACGAGGTCCAGACCCCACACAGCAAACGACCAGGTGATGGGTATGGTCTGCAGAGCCTGAGCGGGCAGGTGGGTCTGCCTTGCGTAGAATTGACACCCTTTGCGGGTGCGCACAATTCTAGTGGCGTCGGCCACCGCGGTCGGCCAGTAGAAGCCTTGTCGGAAGGCGTTTCCAACAAGGGCTCGAGGTGCTGCGTGATGACCGCAAGCCCCCGAGTGTATTTCTTGTAAGAGCTCTTGGCCTTCGGCGATGGATATGCATCGCTGGAGGATGCCTGAGGGGCTGCGGTGGTAGAGCTCCTTCCCGTCCCCCAGCAAGACGAACGACTTGACGTGCCGTGCCAACCGTCGAGCTTCGGCTCGGTCGAGGGGTATCTCTCCTCGGTGGAGATATTGCAGGTACGGGGTCTGCCAGTTTCGATTAGGCGTGACCCCGCTTCGCTCTTCCTCGACGCGCAGTGCCTCATCTTCGGGGGCCGAGGTTGCCTCGGGCTGAGCCGAGGGTGTCTCGGGCCGAGCCGAGGATGCCTCGGGCTGGGCCGAGGCCTTCTCGGGCTCGGGCGTGTCGTCGGTCTTGACGGAGGGTTGGTGCAGGTCTCGGGAGAAGACGTCCGGGGGAACCGTTGTTCGCCCCGAGGCTATCTTAGCCAGCTCGTCCGCAGTCTCGTTGTAGCGTCGGGCGATGTGGTTGAGCTCGAGCCCGTAGAACTTGTCTTCCTAGCGCCGAACCTCATCGTAGTAGGCTTCCATCTTTGGGTCGTGACAGTGGGAGTTCTTCATGACTTGGTCAATGACGAGCTGCGAGTCACCGCGAGCGTCGAGGCGTCGGACCCCTAGCTCGATGGCGATGCGCAGCCCGTTGACCAGAGCCTCGTACTCGGCCACATTGTTGGACGCTGGGAAGTGGAGGCGTAGCACGTAGCGTAGGTGCTTTCTGAGGGGCGAGATGAAGAGCAGGCCCGCGCCTATCCCTGTCTTCATCAGCGACCCATCGAAAAACATGGTCCAGAGTTCCGGTTGGATCAGAACTGTCGGGAGCTGGGTGTCGACCCATTCAGCCACAAAGTCCGCCAAGACCTGGGACTTGATGGCCTTCTGAGGGGCGAACGAGATCGTCTCGCCCATGATTTCCACCGCCCACTTTGCAATTCTACCCGAGGCCTCTCGGCACTGGATGATCTCCCCTAGGGGGAAGGATGACACCACAGTCACCGGATGAGACTCGAAGTAGTGTCGCAACTTCCGCCGCGTCAGGATCACCGCGTACAGTAGCTTCTGAATTTGTGGGTAGCGGATCTTGGTCTCGGACAGTACCTCACTGATGAAGTAGACTGGCCTCTGGACGGGCAATGCGTGCCCCTCTTCTTGTCTCTCAACCACGATCGCGGCGCTAACCACCTGAGTGGTAGCGGCGACGTAGATCAAGAGGGCTTCTCCGGCGGCGGGAGGCACCAAGATGGGTGCGTTCGTGAGGAGCGCCTTCAGGTTCCCGAGGGCTTCCTCGGCCTCAGGGGTCCAAGTGAAGCACTCGACCTTCCTTAAGAGGCGGTACAGAGGTAGACCTCTTTCGCCGAGGCGTGAGATGAAACGGCTCAGAGCCACAAGGCATCCCGTGACCCTCTGTACACCTTTCAAGTCCTTGATGGGCCCCATGGTTGTGATGGCCGCGATTTTTTCGGGTTGGCCTCGATGCCCCGCTCGGAGACGATGAACCCCAAGAGCATGCCTCGGGGGACCCCGAAAACGCACTTCTCGGGATTGAGCTTTACGCCTTTCACCTTGAGGCATCGGAATGTCACTTCAAGGTCGGAAAGGAGGTCGGAGGCTTTCCTCGTCTTGACTACGATGTCATCGACGTAGGCCTCGACCGTTCGACCAATGTGTTCGCCGAACACGTGGTTAATGCACCTTTGGTATGTCGCACCCGCATTCCTCAAACCGAACGGCATGGTAACATAGCAGTACATGCCGAAGGGTGTGATGAAAGAAGTCGTGAGCTGGTCGGACTCTTTCATCCTGATTTGGTGATACCCTGAGTAGGCATCGAGGAAAGACAGGGTTTCACACCCAGCAGTGGAATCCATGATTTGATCGATGCGAGGCAGAGGGTAGGGAACTTTCGGACATGCTTTGTTTAGACCAGTGTAGTCTATACACATCCGCCATTTCCCTCCTTTCTTTCTCACAAGCACAGGGTTGGCAAGCCATTCGGGATGGAATACCTCTTTGATGAACCCTGCTGCCATTAGCTTGTGGATCCCCTCGCCTATGGCTCTGCGCTTTTCTTCGTCGAATCGGCGCAGAGGCTGCTTCACGGGTCGGGCTCCAGCTCGGATATCCAGCGAGTGCTTGGCGACATCCCTCGGTATGCCGGGCATGTCCGAGGGACTCCACGCGAAAACGTCGGCGTTCACGCGGAGAAAGTCGACGAGCACTGCTTCCTATTTGGGGTCGAGCTCGGAGCCGATTCGGATCTGCTTGGAGGCGTCGTTGTTGGGGTCGAGAGGGACGGACTTAACCGTCTCCGCCGGCTCGAAGTTGCCGGCATGGCGCTTCACGTCTGGCGCCTCCTTAAAGAGGCTCTCCAGGTCGGCGATGAGGGCCTCGGATTCGGCGAGGGCCTCGGCGTACTCCACGCACTCCACATAGCATTCGTACGCGTGTCGATACGTGGGGCCGACGGTGATGACCCCGTTGGGGCCCGACATTTTGAGCTTGAGGTAGGTGTAGTTGGGGACGGCCATGAACTTGGCGTAGCATGGCCTCCCCAGCACTACGTGGTAGGTTCCTCGAAACCGGACCACCTCGAACGCGAGGGTCTCCCTTAAGAAGTTGGAGGGTGTCCCGAAGCAGACGGGTAGATCGAGTTGTCCGAGGGGCTGAACGCGTTTCCCGGGGATGATCCCGTGAAAAGGCGGAGCGCCTGCCCGGACCGAGGACAAATTGATCCGCAGGAGCCCGAGGGTCTCGGCGTAGATGATGTTGAGGCTGCTGCCTCCGTCCATGAGGACCTTGGTGAGCCTGACGTTGCCGATGACGGGGTCGACAACGAGCGGGTATTTCCCCGGGCTCGGCACGCGGTCGGGGTGATCGCCCTGGTCGAAGGTGATGGGCTTGTCGGACCAGTCTAGGTAGACCGGCGCCGCCACCTTTACTGAGCAGACCTCCCGACGCTCTTGCTTGCGGTGTCGAGCCGAGGCGTTCGCCACTGGCCCACCGTAGATCATGAAGCAGTCGTGGACCTCAGGGAACTCTCCTGCCTTGTGATCCTTCTTCTTATCGTCGTCGTGGGCCCTGCCACCTTCCGCAGGTGGCCCGACCTTGTGAAAGTGGCGCCGAAGCATGGCGCACTCCTCAAGGGTGTGCTTGACGGGCCCCTGATGATAGGGGCACGGCTCCTTGAGCATCTTGTCGAAGAGATTGGCACCTCCGGGAGGTTTCCGAGGGTTCTTGTACTCGGCAGCGGCGATAAGGTCCGCGTCGGCGGCGTCGCGTTTCGCTTGCGACTTCTTCCTGCCTTTCTTCTTGGTGCCACGCTGAGTTGACGCCTCGAGGACATCTTCCGGTGGGCGGCCCTGGGGCTGCTTATCCTTCCGGAAGATGGCCTTAACCGCCTCCTGGCCAGAGGCGAACTTGGTGGCAATGTCCATCAGCTCGCTCGCCCTGGTGGGGGTCTTGCGACCCAGCTTGCTCACCAGGTCGCGGCAGGTGGTGCAGGCAAGGAACGTGCCGATGACATCCGAGTCGATGACGTTGGGCAGCTCGGTGCGCTGCTTCGAGAATCGCCGGATGTAGTCCCGGAGAGACTCCCTCGGCTGCTGGCGGCAGCTTCGGAGATCCCAGGAGTTCCCAGGGCACACGTAGTGCCCTGGAAGTTGCCGGCGAAGGCTTGGACCAGGTCATCCCAGTTGGAGATCTGCCCCGGAGGCAGATGCTCCAGCCAGGCCTGAGCGGAGTCGGACAGGAACAGGGGGAGGTTACGGATGACGAGGTTGTCATCGTCCGTTCCACCCAGTTGGTAGGCCAGCCGATAGTCCACGAGCCACAGTTCCGGTCTCGTCTCCCCCGAGTACTTTGTGATAGTAGTCGGGGTTCGGAACCGGGTCGGGAACGGCGCCCGTTGTATGGCTCGGTTGAAAGCCTGCGGACCGGGTGGTTCGGGCGAGGGACTCCGATCCTCCCCGCTGTCGTAGCGTCCCCCACGCCTGGGGTGGTAGCCTCGGCGCACCCTCTCGTCGAGGTGGGTTCGACGGTTGCGGTGAGGGTGTTCGTTGCCGAGGCGACCCGGGGCCGCAGGCGCTGTGTTGCGCGTGCGCCCGGTGTGGACCGAGGCTTCCCGCATGAATCGGGAAGTCGCTGCGTGATGTTCCGAGGGGTACGCCTGCCTTCGAGAGGCGGAGCTTTCGGCCCGTTGGACCGCGACATCCTCTAGGAGGTTCTTGAGCTCTCCCTGGATACGTCGCCCCTCGGTGGTAGATGGCTCCGGCGTCACGCAGAGAAGTATTGCCGCTGCAGCCAGGTTCTGGCCGACCCCACTGGAAGCCGGTGGCGGCCTTGCCCTGACATCATCGGCGATGCGGTGCTGGATGCCCTGGGGTAGATGACGCGCTTCTCCGGCCGGAGGTTGGCCTGCCCATTCCTGCCCGATGTCCCGGCGGAACGGCTCAAGTGTTCCTGCTCCCTCGTCGAGCCTGGCCTGCATCTCGCGGATTTGCTCGAGCTGTGGGTCATGACCCCCCGCCGGGACGGGGACCACAGCTAGCTCCCGAAGGATGTCAACGCGAGGCGCAGGCCTAGGGGGATCACCGTTTTCCGGCGTACCAAGATGGTTGCCTTTGTCGGGACCCCCTAGACCAACGTGGAAACATTCACGACTTGGGCCGCAGTCCTTGTCACCGAGGCTGCGGCTACCGTCGGAACAATCGGAAAGGCAGTAGTCGCATGCGGTCATGAAGTCCCGCATGACACTGGGGTTACCAAGTCCAGAGAAATCCCAACAAAAGTCGGGCTCGTCATCTTCCTCGGTACCCAAGGGCCCGTAGGTCGAGACGGCTGTCAACCGGTCACAGGGTGACCGCATACAATACCCCAGAGGGTTTAGACTCGCCTCTATGAGAGCGTCCACCGAAGCGAAGTCACTTGGTGGATCGAGGCTGAATCCAAAAGGCATGAGATGGGAGTCGGTCGGTACCTCTTGGTCGACGGGCAGTGACGAAGTCGCGTCAGGGGCAGACTGCACCGTCGTCTCACATACGAGGGTGACGCCCAGCAAGTCCTTTGCGAGCGTGCTGGCATCGTCCGTTTGCTTGGAGTTGGCGTGTTGAGGGGAGACGGCGCTCGTCTTCGTCTCAGACGCGAGGTCGATGCCCGACGTGCCCCCCGTTGGGGCGCCGACGCCGTCGACTCGCTCGACAGCCGACGAGATGCCGCCTCCTGCTTGGCCTTGGTTGCCTCGCCTCCTCCTCCGTCAGCGGGGGAGGGGACGAGACAAGCTCAAATGTCGTTCTTCCTCCACATGGGGAAGACGTCATCGATTCCACCGCCAGCGGGCGGATTGTCGGCCGCCATTGTCGCTGTCGCGTGGCGGGGGAAGGAGTATCATGTCATAGCTGTCGTCGAGGGACATGAACTCAAGACTCCCGAAACAGAGCACCGTTCCGGGCTGGAAAGGTTGCTGGAGACTACCCATCTGGAGCTTGACGGGAAGCTATTCGTCAACACGCAGCAGGCCCCTACCTGGCGCGCCAACTGTCAGCGTTTCGACCCTGGGGGGTCCCTGGACCGACGAGTAAATTATCGCCGCGTGCCCTAACCCAGATGGGTCGGCGCGAGACGGAGCGCGAAGGGGGGAAGAAGCCAGAGGGAGACAGGCGTAAAAGGGGAAACCCGCGGCCTTCATGTTTGTCCCGTGCCCAGGTCGGGTGCGCTTGCAGTAGGGGGTTACAAGCGTCCACGCGGGAGGGAGCGAGAGGCTTACGCGAGCTCCGTCCTGTCCTTCCCCGCGCGGCCAACCCTCTGTAAGAGGGCCCTAGACCTTCCTTTTATAGGCGTAAGGAGAGGATCCAGGTGTACAATGGGGGGTGTAGTAGTGTCTTGAACTTGCCGTCAAGCTCAACCCTGGGGGGTCCCTGGGCCGACCACTCCCTCGGCGCTTCGGGCGTCCGAGGCGGAAACGGTGCCGAAGCCGGCGGTGGGGCAACCTTCGGTAGTGCCTGTGGGGATAGGGGCCCGAGGGGCCTCCCCACAGGCACGATTGGCCTTGCCCCGGAGCGGGTAAGCATCTGAGGATACCTCTATTTTGGTTCTTTCATTGTGTGTCTTGAACTTGCCGTCTCTCTCTTTCAACAAGCGATGGCAGGGCTTGGCTGGTCTGGCCCCCACGAAGGCCCTTAAGACGAAGCTGGCCTCGGCGGCCGGTGCTGCGGCGCGCCATGCCGGTTGGTTGGCCTCCGCACAAGGCGCCCTCTAGCGGGGGGCCCAGGCGGCGCAAGTTGCCATGGGGCAAGCCTCTCAGGATGACCCCCCCGTTGGAGCGGCCATCATGCTGGGGAGGCTGTTGATGCGGCCGTAGCCCCGAGCCCGCCTGACTTGTTGTCGGCGCCGGCATCGACTCTCGCAGGGGCCGTCGCTGATTCGCCCGCGGAACCGCCCGTCGCTGCCGACGTCGGGATGGTTGAGGTGCCACCGCTCGTGGTCATTCCCGACCTCCGCGTTCTCGGCCACGAGGAGAGTGCGGTCGTCATTGCCAAGGCTGGTGATTGGAGGCCCGCCACCTTAGCCGAGGAGAGGCCCAGTACGTTGATGGCGGTGGTACCTGACGCTTCGGCTGCAGGGGGACCCGACGCCTCGGTGGACGGGCGTATAGAACCATGGCCTGTCCTGGGTAGCAGCGGCCTTATCTCTGCGCAGCTCAATCCCAATAAATGGTGCGGGCAGCCGCTCCGGTTCTGGGGCCGTGGCACCTTGGAGCCCCTCCTCCTCCTCAACGATGAGTCAGAGAAGAAGGCCCGGGATAGTTTCCGCGAGTGTACCGAGGCGGCGATGAGGTCGCTTCGGTCGACCATGGAAACCCTTTCCAGGGACGTTCCCAAGGTTTTCTAGGTAAGGACTTAGACGTACACCTTGCATGACCAGGGCATTCTTTGTGACATCTCATTTTCCTCCCTCAGGAGCTCGCGGACACGAGTACCGCCGTCGCTGTTCATCCGCCGCGAAAGCGACATTTGGAGGTCGCTGCGATCCCAGCGGGCCACGCTTGCCGAGGCTAATGAGCACCTTGCCCAACAGAGCACCAAGGTGGCGGACCTTCGGTTGCTCTGCGACGGGCTGAAGTTGGAGGCAGCAGTGGCGCGGGCAGAGGCGGCGTCGGCACGAGCGGAGGTTTTATCGGCCCGGGAGCAGGTGGCTTCCCAGGCCGAGGAGATGCGGCAGCGGCAGCTGGAGCTCGGCCAGGCTATCGGCGAGCGGGACCAATCTCGGAGCCAAGCTGCCGAGGCCGTGAGCCGGGCTGAGGCCCTTGCGGAGAGCCTGGCCGAGGCCGTCGGGTCTGCCCAGTCCACGCTAGCCGAGGCCTCACAACAGCGTGCCCGGGCCGAAGGTATGTTTTGCCCGTTTTGTGACTTTGTTTTTGTCTCCATTCTTCTCCTTGCGTCTGAAGAATGTTGTCCTGCTGTCTACAGGGTTCGAGACGGCTCTTAACGAGTCCATCAAGAACTGCAAGGCGCTTGCTGAGGCGGCTGAGCGGAAAGAGGCCGAGCGTGTGGCCATGTCCGAGGCTGTCTCGGCTTTCTGCCAGGCCTTTGGCCTCGATGGCGTCTCCACGGGTAGCTCCCCCCAGAGTCATCTGCGAGCCTTGGGCGGCCATGTGCGCAACAAACTCCGTGGGGCGCTGCACCACGGCGTTAGGCGAGCCTTCGCTGTGCTCGCTTCCTACTACGACGTGGATCTGGAGCGGGTCAGCGAGGGGTACTGCTTACCCGACGAAGAGGAGGCTGTCTTAGCCGAGGTCTAGAGGCTTGACGCGGCTGTCGAGGGCCCAAGCGCGGTGCTGGATTCCTCCTTCGAGGTGGAGATCCTTCCGCCTGAGTCGCCGTCTGAGGCTAGGCCAGATTCTGCCGAGGGTGGAAATGACGCCGAGTGTGCTGCTCCTCCCTCTGCCAAAGTCTGAGCCTGCAGGAACAGTTTGCTTGAAGTATGCGTATGTCTTGTAAACATTATTGTCGGATTATAAACATTATTGTCGGATTATAAAGCTACGTTTTCTTTCCTCTTGTTTCATGCGTTAGGACTTGTTCGATAGTAGAATCGCTTATCCGAGCGTGAGTTACTTTTCGCGAAAGGTGATGAGTGAGGTATCCATATCCCGGAGGCGTAGGAGTCCCTCGGCTCGGTCGGCCTTGCCGCTTACGTGTTCTCCCGTCATTTTTAGGATTCTGTTAGCGACACAGTCAAAAAGGCACGAAAGTCGTTATGGCAGAAAAGTTTTCGGGCGTTAGGACTTGTTCGGTAGCAGAATCGCTTATCCGAGCGTGAGCTACTTTTCGCGGAAGGTGATGAGTGAGGTATCCGTATCCCGGAGGCGTAGGAGTCCCTCGGCTCGATCGGCCTTGCCGTTCAAGGTCTCTCTCGCTCGTCTTTAGGATTCTGTTATCGACGCAGTCGAAAAGCGCGAAAGACGTTCTGGTAAAGACTTTTTCCAGGAAAATTTTGACGTAGAGGGGGTTCCCCCCTTCTAGCCCCCGAGGGAGGGTCAGGCTTTGCCGAGGCAAGGCTGATCCTTCCTTGATGGTTAGACTTTATTTATGCATGTAAAGAAAGTGAGATACATGAACGACTTAAAACATTTTAAGGGTAAAAGCGACGTAGCTGTTCAATGTTCCAAGCGTTGCTGTAGACCTCGCCTTGATTGTTGGCCAGCTTGTATGTCCCGGGCTTTAAAATCTTGGAAATGATGAAGGGCCCTTCCCAGGGAGGGGTAAGTTTGTGGTGCCCTCGGGCGTCTTGTCGCAGCCGAAGTACCAAGTCTCCCCCTTGGAAGTATCGGGGCCGAACTCTTCGGGCGTGGTAGCGTCGCAGGGACTGCTGATACCGTGCCGAGTGTAGTAAGGCCACGTTCCGAGCCTCTTCCAGCTGGTCCAATGAATCCTCTCAGCTGGTTTGGTTGCTTTGGTCATCGTAAGACTTTGTCCTCGGGGAACCGTATTCCAAGTCCGTGGGTAAGATAGCCTCGGCCCCATAGACTAGGAAAACGACGTGAAGCCCGTGGCCCGGCTCGGCGTCGTCCTCAGACTCCAAACCACCGAGGGCAGTTCTTTTATCCATCGCTTGCCAAACTTGTTGAGGTCATTGTAGATCCTTGTCTTTAGTCCCTGCAAAATCATACCGTTGGCGCGTTCCACCTGCCCATTTGTCATTGGGTGCGCTACGGCGGCCCAGTCCACACAAATGTGGTGGTCCTCGCAGAAGTCCAGGAACTTTTTCCCAGTGAACTGCGTGCCATTGTCGGTGATGATTGAGTTGGGGACCCCAAAGCGATGGATGATATTTGTGAAGAACGCCACCGCCTGCTCGGACCTGATGCTGGTTAAGGGTCGGACTTTGATCCACTTGGAGAATTTGTCGATGGTGACCAGCAGGTGCGAGAAGCCCCTGGTTGCCTTCTGCAAGGGACCGACAAGGTCCAGACCCCACACGACAAACGACCAAGTGATGGGTATTGTCTGTAGGGCTCGAGCGGGCAGGTGCGTCTGTCTCGCGTAGAATTGACACCCTCGGCAGGAGCGTACAATTCTAGTAGCGCCGGCCACTGCGGTTGGCCAGTAGAAACCTTGTCGGAAAGCGTTTCCACAAGGGCTCGAGGTGCTGCATGGTGACCACAAGCCCCCGAGTGTATTTCTTGTAACAGCTCTTGTCCTTGGGCAATGGGTATGCATCGTTGGAAAATTCCTGAGGGGTTGTGGTGGTACAGCTCCTTTTCATCACCTAGTAAAACGAACGACTTGGCGTGCCGAGCCAGTCGCCGAGCTTCGGCCTTGTCGAGGGGCAGCTCTCCCCGGAGGAGATATTCCAGGTATAGGGTCTGCCAGTTTGGAACCGGTGTGACCCCATTCCGCTCCCCCTCAACGCGCAGGGCCTCACCCTCGGTGGCCGAGGGTACCTCGGGCTGGGCCAAGGCTTCCTCGGGCTCGGGTGCGTCGTCCATTTTGATGGATGGCTGATATATATCCTTGGAGAAGACGTCCGGGGGAACCGTCGTTCGCCCCGAGACTATTTTCGCCAGCTCATCTGCGGTTTTGTTGTACCGTCGAGCAACATGGTTGAGTTCCAGCCCGTAGAACTTATCCTCCAAGCGTCGAACTTCGTCGTAGTAGGCCTCCATTTTTTGGTCGTGGCAGTGGGAGTTCTTCATGACCTGGTCAATGACGAGCTGCGAGTCGCCACGAGCGTCAAGGCGCTGAACCCCTACCTCGATGGCGATGCGTAGGCCATTAACCAAGGCCTCGTACTCGGCCACGTTGTTTGACACCGGAAAATGGAGGCGCAGTACGTAGCGCACATGTTTCCCGAGGGGTGAAACGAAGAGCAAGCCAGCACCTGCTCCTGTTTTCATAAGCGACCCATCGAAGTACATGGTCCAAAGTTCGGGCTGTATTGGGGCCGTCGGCAACTCGGTGTCAGTCCATTCAGCCAGGAAGTCAGCCAAGACTTGGGATTTTATGGCCTTTCGAGGGGCAAATGAAAGTGTTTCGCCCATGAGTTCCACTGCCCATTTTGCTATCCTACCCGAGGCCTCTCGTCTCTGGATGATTTCTCCCAAGGGGAAAGATGACACCACAGTAACCGGATGAGACTCGAAGTAGTGTCGCAGCTTCCACCGTGTCAGAATCACTACGTAGAGCAGCTTCTGGATTTGCGGGTAGCCGACTTTGGTCTCAGATAGCACTTCGCTGATGAAGTAGACTGGCCTTTGGACGAGCAGTGCGTGCCCTTCTTCTCGTCTCTCGACTACGATCGCAGCGCTAACCACCTGAGTGGTTGCGGCGACATAAATCAAGAGGGCTTCTCCCGCAGCGGGGGGCACCAAGACGGGCGCATTTGTAAGGAGCGCCTTTGAGTTTCTGAGGGCTTCCTCGGCCTCGGGGGTCCAAGTGAAGCACTCGGCCTTCCTTAAGAGGCGGTATAAGGGCAATCCCTTCTCGCCAAGGCGCGAGATGAAGCGGCTCAGAGCCGTAAGGCATCCCATGACCCTTTGTACTCCTTTCAAATCTTTGATTGGCCCCATGTTGGTGATGGCCGCGATTTTCTCTAGGTTGGATTCGATGCCTCGTTCAGAGACGATGAACCCTAAGAGCATGCCTCGAGGGACTCCGAAGACACACTTCTCAGGGTTGAGTTTTACGCTCTTCACTTTTAGGCAACTGAATGTTACCTCAAGGTCAGAGAGGAGGTCGGAGGCTTTCCTTGTTTTGACGACAATGTCATCGACATAAGCCTCGACCGTTCTGCCGATGTGTTCTCCGAACACATGGTTCATGCACCTCTGGTAGGTTGCACCTGCATTCCTCAAGCCAAATGGCATAGTAGTATAACAATACATGCCAAAAGGTGTGATAAAAGAAGTCGCGAGCTGGTCAGATTCTTTCATCTTGATTTGGTGATAGCCTGAATAGGTGTCGAGGAATGACAGGGTTTCGCACCCAGCAGTGGAGTCCACAATTTGATCGATGCGAGGTAGAGGGTAGGGAACCTTCGGACATGCTTTGTTTAGACCAGTGTAGTCTACGCACATCCTCCACTTCCCACCTTTTTTCTTTACAAGAACAGGGTTAGCTAACCATTCGGGATAGAATACCTCTTTGATGAACCCTGCAGCCATTAGCTTGTGGACCTCCTCGCCTATGGCTCTGCGCTTTTCTTCATCAAAACGGCGCAGGTGCTGCTTCACGGGTCGGGCTCCAGCTCGGATGTCCAGTGAGTGCTCGACGACATCCCTCGGTATGCCTAGCATGTCCGAGGGACTCCACGCAAAAACTTCGGCATTTGCGCGGAGAAAGTCGACGAGCATTGCTTCCTATTTGGGGTGGAGCTCGGAGCCGATCCTGACTTTCTTACCGGCGTCGTTGCTGGGGTCGAGAGAGACGGACTTGACCGCCTCGACCGGCTCGAAGTGGTCGGCGTGCCGCTTTGCGTCGGGCGCCTCTTTGGAGAGGCAATCCAGGTCAGCGATGAGGGCTTCGGACTCGGCGAGGGCGTCGGTGTACTCCACGCATTCCACGTCGCACTCGTAAGCGTGGCAGTACATGGGCCCGATGGTGATGATTCCCTTAGGGCTAGGCTTCTTGAGCTTGAGGTAGGTGTAGTTGGGGATGGCCATAAACTTGGCGTAGCACGGTCTTCCCAGCATCACGTGAAAGGTCCCTCGGAACCCAACTACCTCGAAGGTGAGGGTTTCCTTTTGGAAGTTGGAGGGAGTTTCGAAGCAGATGGGCAAGTCAACCTGTCCGAGGGGCAGGATACACTTTCCGGGTGCAATCCCATGGAAGGGTGCTGCACCAGCCCGGATCTCGGACCGATCAACCCCCAAGAGCTCCAGGGTCTCGGCGTAGATGATGTTGAGGCTGCTGCCTCCATCCATGAGGACCTTGGAGAGCCTAACGTTGCCGATGATTGGGTCGACGACGAGCGGGTACCTTCCTGGGCTTGGACGAAGTCAGGGTGGTCGCCTTGGTCGAAGGTGATAGGCTTGTCGGACCAGTCTAGGTAGACCGGCGCCGCTACCTTCACCGAGCAGACTTCCCGACGCTCCTGCTTGCGGTGCCGAACCGAGGCGTTCGCCACCTGTCCGCCGTAGATCATGAAGCAGTTGTGGACCTCCGGGAACTCATGTTCCTTGTCGCCCCCCTATTTGTTGCCTTGGTCTTTGCCACCTTCTGCCGAGGGTCCAGCCTTGTTGAAGTAACACCGGAGCATGTGGCACTCTTCAAGGGTGTGCTTGACAGGACCCCGGTGATAGGGGCACGACTCCTTGAGCATTTTGTCGAACGCGTTGGCCCCTCCGGGAGGCTTTCGAGGGTTCCTGCGTTCGGCAACAGCGACGAGATCCGTGTTGACGGCGTTGCGCTTCGCTTGCACCTTCTTCTTGGCCTTCTTCTTCGTGCCACGCTGGGTGGACGCCTCGGAGGCGTCTTCCTTCTACCCTCCCTGAGGCTGCTTGTCTTTCCAGAAGATGGCTTCGACCGCCTCCTAACCAGAGGCAAACTTGGTGGAGATGTCCATCAATTCGCTCGCCTTGGTAGGTGTCTTGCGTCCTAGTTTGCTCACCAGGTCCCGGCAAGTGGTGTCGGCGAGGAAAGCCCCGATGACATCCGATTTGGTGATGTTTGGTAGCTCGGTGCGCTGCTTTGAAAACCGCCAGAAGTACTCTCACAGGGATTCCCTGGGCTGCTGGCGGCAACTTCGGAGATCCCATGAGTTCCCAGGGCGCGCGTACGTACCCTGGAAATTTCCAGCGAAAGCCTTGACCAGGTCGTCCTAGTCGGAGATCTGCGCAGGAGGCCGATGCTCCAGCCAGGCCCGGGCAGCGTCGGAGAGGAAAAGGGGAAGGTTGCGGATGATGAGGTTGTCGTCGTCCGCCCCTCCCAACTGGCATGCCAGCCGGTAGTCCGCAAGCCACAACTCCGGCCTTGTCTGCCCTGAGTATTTGGTGATGGTAGTCGTGGTTCGGAACCAGGCCGGGAACGGCGCTCGTCGTATGGCCCGGCTGAAGACTCGCGGACCTGGTGGCTCGGGCGAGGGACTTCGATCCTCCTCGCTGTTGTAATGTCCCCCGCGCCTGGGGTGGTAGCCTCGGTGCAACTTTTCCTCGAGGCGGGCTCGACGGTCACGGTGGCGCTGATTGTCGCCGAGGCGATCCGGGGCCACAGGCATCCTGTCCCGTGTGCGCTCAGTGTGGACCGAGGCCTCCCGCATGTGTCAGGAGGGCGCTGCGCGATGCTCCGAGGGGTCTCCTCGCCTCCGGGAGGCAGAGCTCTCGGCTTGCCGGACAGCGGCGTCTTCCAGGAGGCCCTTGAGCTCGCCCTGGATACATCGCCCTTCGGTGGTGGATGGCTCCAGCATTGTCCGAAGCAACATTGCTGTTGCGGCTAGGCTCTGGCCGGCCCCATTGAAGGCCGGGGGTGGCATTGCCCTGGCATCGTCAACAATGCGGCGCTGGACGTCCTGGGCCCGGTGACGCGCTCCTCCGGCGAGTGCCTGGCCTGTCCACTCCTACTCGATGTTTTGCCGGAGCTGCATAGGTCGCCCCGCTTCTTCGTCGAGCTTGGCCTGCATCTTCGTGGAGTTGCTCAAGCTGTGTGTCCTGACCCCCGCAGGGACTTGGACCACAGCTAGCTCCCGTGGGATCTCAACGCGAGACGCAGGTGCAAGGGCGCCGTCCCTTCCTGGCATGCCAAGGTGGTTTTCTCCGTCGTGATCCTCCTGATCGATGTGGTAGCACTCGCGAGTTGGGTCACAACCCTCGTCGTCAAGGCTGTGACCATCATCAGAGCAACCGGAGAGGCAGTGGTCACATGCGGACATGAAGTCGCGCATGGCACTGGGATCACGGAGTCCGGAGAAATCCCAACTGACGTCAGGGTCGTCCTCTTCCTCGGAACCTGTGGGTCCAGAGGTTGATACGACCGTCAGTCGGTCCCAAGTTGACCACATATGGTACCCCGGAAGGTCAGAATATGCCCTAGCGAGAGCGCTCACCGAAGCGGGGTCGCTTGGCGGATTGAAACTGAATGTAAAGGGAACAGGGTAAAAAACGGATGGTACCTCTTGGTTGATGGACGGTGGCGAAGTCGCATCAGGGACGGACTGCACCGTTGTCTTAGGTACGAGGCTAACGCCCAACAAGTCCTTCGTGAGGGTACTGGCGTCATCAGTCCGCTTGGGGTTGGCACATTGCTGGGAAGCGATGTTCATCGTTGTCTCAGGTGCGAGGACGACACCTGACATGTCCCTCGCGGGGGTGCCGGCGTCGTCGACTCGCTCTGGCCCGACAGCCGACGAGATGCTGCCTCCTACCTGGCCACGGTTGCCCTGTCTCCTCCTCCTCCGGCGAGGAGGGTTGCGGGGCAAACCTAGGTGTTCCTCTTATGCCATGGGAGGAAGTTGTCGTTGAGTTCGCCTTCGCCGGGCGAGCCGACGACCGTCGTTGTTGCCGTGCTGCGAGGGGAGGAGTACCATGTCGTAGCTGCCGTCGAGGGACATGAACTCGAGACTCCCAAAGCGGAGCACCGTCCTGGGCTGAAGAGGCTGCTCAAAGCTACCCATCTAGAACTCAACAGGAAAGTATTCGTTAACACGCAGCGGTCCCCTACCTAGCGCACCAACTGTCGGCGTTTCGGACCTGGGGGACCCTCAACCGGACCGACTAGTGAATTTGTTGCTGCGTGTCCCTGCCCAGATGGGTTGATGCAAGATGGAACACAAGAGGGAAATAAGGCTTATGTTATCTTGCACCGGGGTGCTCGTAGTAGGGGTTACAAGCATTGCGGGAGAGCGAGAATGAGTGAGAGAGAGGAGAGGGTTCGGCCTTGAGGCGAGCTGTTTGAGGCTGCCTGTACCGCGTCTCTCCTACTCTGCCTGCCTCTGCTCGTCTGCGTCGTGCGTCCGTGTGTTCGTACGTCGCGCGTTCGTCTCTCTCCTCCCCCCTCGTGGGGCCCTGGACATCCCCTTTTATAGATACAAGGAGATGCCCAGCTGTACAATGGGGGTGTAGCTATGTGCTAACGTGGCTGGCAGTCAAGTGCCTTGAGCCCTGTACAGGTAATAACGTGGCCGTCGGAGAAGTGCCTTGAGCCCTGTAGATGTACCAACGTGGCCATCGGAGTAGCGCCTTGTGCCCTGTAGAAGCATAGCTGGCGGTGCGACATGGATCTTGCTGATGTTTCCTTGCTTCCGTAGGGGGTTTGAGAGCACCCGACGTCATGGGCGCACGCGGGGAACCATCATTACCTGTTACTGGAGTAACTTAGATGGGACGCTGGTCTTGTTCCTTCGTAGCCTGAGGCGGCTAGCTAGGGATAGGGTAATGATGGGTCCTCAGTAGCGTAGTTGATACGGGGCCGAGGTCGGGCGAGGCGGTGACTCCTCCGAGGCCGAGGCTGAGGCCGAGGCCCAGGGTTGGGAGAGGCGGAGACCTCCTTCCGAGGCTGAGGTTGAGGCCGAGGCCCAGGGTCGGCGAGGCGGAGTCCTTCTCCCGAGGCCGAGGCTGAGGCCGAGGCCCAGGGTCGGGCGAGGCGGAGCTCCCTGTTGCACCCGAGGCCAGACTCAGGGGAGGTCGTGACTTGCTGTTGTCAGTCTTTCCCTGGTGGCTGGCACAGTTGCCAGAGTGGGGCGAACAACGCTGTTTTCTATCAGAACGGTCAGTAAGGGGGGCGAAGTGACTGCGGTCACTTCGACCTTGCCGACTGAGGCACGCGTGTCAGGATAAGGTGTCAGGCGTTCCCCGCATTAAATGCGCATGCGATACGGTCGGTTGGTAAGGCGATTCGGACGAGGTCGCTATACGACAAAGCTTGCCTGCGCTATACTTTGGGCGAGCCGAGGGTGTGTCTGCTGACTGAGGGGACCCTCGGTCAAGGCGTGAATCCGTCCGGGACTACCGTCCTTGCCCGAGGCTGGGCTCGGATGAGGTCGCGTCCCTTGGAGACGAGACCTGCGCTTTATCAGTCGTTTATGGTTTGTTCTGAAGATATTTTCCAGCCAGATTAAGGAGCATTGGGGGTACCCCTAATTACGGTCCCTGACAGCTACGTAGAAAATCATTTTTTGTTGCATGTGCACAAATTTAGGATTACTAGAATGTGCGTCGAGAGAAAATGGATTGACATGTATGAAAACAAAAAATCTGATTTAAATGTTTTATTTCTCTATAAATATAGGATCTCTCCAACAACAACAACGTAGCTAGGATCGTTGGAACCATTTTATGACATATACTGATACTAATTATGCTACACAGTATAGATATTTATGCGGTGTGGTACACCGTGTAAAAATCTGTTTTCTGTTGCATGCGCACAAATTTAGGATGACAAGAATGTGCGTTGAAAGGAAATAAATTGGCATGCGTGGAAAGAAAAAAATGCTTTATTTCGTCCATAGAAATAGGATCTCTACAACAGTCATGCAACTAGGCTCGTTAGAACCAGTTTATGACATATACCGATACTAATTATGCTACATGGTATAGATATTCATGCAGCGTGGTACACCGTGTAAAAAATCGGTTTTCTTATGCATGCACACAAATTTAGGATATCAAGAATGTGCGTTGAAAGGAAATAGATTGGCATACACGAGATTTATATAATCATGGCAAATGACCTCATTTCTTAGAGCGATTACCTTTTTCTAAATTTCTATTTTGTTGCGTAAATGTGTGTCGTAAATATCTTATACATATGACGTAAATGGTAGGAACCCAATTGAAGCGCCCCAATCCTTTGGGACTCAAATGTTATACAATTACTAGTCCCAGGAGGCTAGTAAACACATTTATGTATCATATGACCTATAAAGCTAACGATCAACTTTAAGAGTTGGTCCACAACTCGGGACATATCATTAGAGTGGGGCTAAAGCAGCTCGATATACGCAGCGAAGCAAATCAACGGTCCAACAGCCACAGGCAAGGTTGGGAACAGGCGTAACTCTTACCCGATCAGCGATCCCCTTCTCTTAAAAACAACAAATAAGCAAGGGTGAGTACTTACGTACTCAGCAGTCCACCTTCACCCATGGAATGGGGGAATCAGATATAATGCATGGAATATGAGGAGTTCAGGATATTTTGCAGAAAGAGCAATATTTAATGTAGGGTTATTTTGTAAAACATTATATATTTTTCAAAGCACATCCTCTCCCAAAGGAGTAGAAAGTTTTTCAATATAGAGAAAAATCCCCGGACTAAACCATTCAGGTATCTTAGCAGTTTCCCACTGGTTTTAATTTTCAAAAACAGCTACTAGACTTCCCGTCCACCATAGCTCACGGCTCAACCGCCGGACCTTTTAAAACCACTTTTCAAAAGTATTTTTAGAAAACAAAACACTAATTGTCAAATCCATGCCATGACTCATCCATATCCGTGGACACGGACCATTCAAATAGGTTTTCAAACTCTACGCAGAGGTGTATACTTTACCCACTAGTCCGGTTTCTACAATCTCAACGTCGTGAGATCCGAATGCACGTCCTTACCTTAGCAATTATACCAGAAGGAACAAGGCCACCACCATGTCCAAACCGGACAAAACATTCCCCTTCCTTATCCTCTCGGTGCTCCCCAGCCGTCATAACCTTTGGGTTCGGATCGTGCAAGTTCAGATCAAGCGACTGCCCATACAGTCTCGAGTGGTTGTACTTGATAAGAGTATAGGTAAGGAGTGATGACAAACCGGTCGTTACACTAGTACACAGAAGCTCTATAGTGGCGGTTCTAAACCTATTTACACTGGCGTTTTTCAGTACCGCCAGTGCTAGGGGTCAGTGGAAATCAGCATTTCCACTGGCGGTTATTTTGGAACCGCCAGTGAAAAGTGCATTTTCACTGGCGGTTTTCTTAAGGAACCGCCAGTGAAAAGTGCATTTCCACTGGCGGCTGAATAAAGAAAACCGCCAGTGAAAATGCATTTCCACTGGCGGTTTTATAAAGCAAACCGCCAGTGGAAATGCACTTTTCACTGGCGGTTTTCTTTATTTAGCCGCCAGTGGAAGTTTTCCTGCCTTTTTTCAAAATTTCAAACAATACTGAATTATATATATATATATTTACACACACACAAACATATATATATATATATATATAGATCTATATTGATATTGAAAGCAACATGAAATTAAATTCTATCATACATTTATATACATCAAAGTATTCTGTTTACAACCATATATGCTTCATGCATTCTATACATCATAAGTTTTCACCTAAGCTCTAATAACTATCTCGGCTAAGAGATAATCTACTAATTTCTGTTAGTATTCTAAACTCTGGCAAAGCTAATGTTCCGGAAGCATCGTGATATTTTCCTTCTGCGGGAATGACCTCTTTCAATATGAATGTGCAGAGGTCCTCGACTATGCCATACAATGCAGCTTCGGTCAAGTTCTCCGGGTTTCCTCGTTGAAATTGCTGTAAAGGAATTTTATAAACATCATCTATTTATACTCAATAATAACACATTTGCATCTTTAATGACATAAATACATACTTGACTATTACTAATAATACCTTGTCAGGGTTCGTGATGTATCGTCCGTTCACTCTCATGAACTCGCACGCATAGAATCCACATAGGACCGATCCTTGTGGTTGCTTGTGGCACTACATAACGGGAGATTGGTTATTTAGTTGCAACATTGTGTATGATATGTATTCATAAAATCACATACTTACCGGCCAGTGATGATGGATGTCTAGTGGCACGCATTGTTTCGACAGGTCGTACTTTCCACCTCTCATCTTATAGAATCTATAAGCCCTGTGATCTCAAATAGAATCACCATGTTATTCTCAAATTTTAATCGATAAAAGTATGCATGCATAGAAAAGGCTTACAGCTCTAAGATGCTGAGGAATGTTGCATATGTCGAAGGGTCGAAGTTCAAGGAGTCGAGCACCAGCACCTTTCCAACCTTAGGATAAATGAGGAAGCATATCCAGTGGTCCCTGTACGAATCAAATTTGTGATGCATGTGTATTGAAATTATTAATTTTATTTATGCAAAATCACACTTACTTAAAGTTGTACGGGGCCATTATGGCTTCCCTGTCTTGAAATTGAAGCATTGCATGTCCTATGTAGGTGGCGTATCGAGCTTCAAAATCCTTCTTCATATCCTTTATACGCTTCTCAACTTCTTCGTCCGTCTTTCCCCGTAATTCATCGTTGTCTTTCCCGATTCTAAAAGTGTGGCTTTCCTCGGATATAAGTATTGGGTTGAGATACCCAACCCTTTTACTGGCACTAGCATCGGGCTTGGTACCGTAAAGGATCTCCTGCTGATCATGTTGCATTCTGCAAGTCACACGTGCATGTCAGATATTGAAATTTTATACAGCTCACTAATAATAACACACATATGTGGAAGTATGAGCGACACTTACAATGCAAACATTGTTACAAGTTGCACGTCGAGTCTCTGAAGGTTCATCATTAACCACATGTCCTCGAATGTAACAACGGCCTTTTGGTCCGAACCAATAAAAGCATGGTCTGGTATATGCACACTGATGGTGTCGATGCCAACCGATGATGCCCGCATGTACCAGTCATGCAACCTTTTAACACCAGCCGGGACCTTTCTTAGTTTCTCAAGAGGTAGCAGAGGTCTGCCCGGCACATATTTTTTAGGCACGTTTTTGTAATCTGCCTTAGTTGGCTTCTTTATCTTTGCGGCCATTGCCTCAGCCTTTTTTGCAGACTCCTCGTGCTTGGCCAAATCAAAAGTTTGTGACGTGAGGCTCCATCCAATCCCTTTCAAAAACCGAGCTGTGCCAGCAGTAGTAGCTTTACTCTTCTTTTTCTGATACGGGGACACCAATTTTGGTATAGGAAGTTTAGATTTCTTTGATGGCCTTGGATCCTTTGATGGTTGTGGAGAAGGTGGATCCCTTGATGGTGGCGTAGACAGTGGGTCACCAAGAGGATGGGGAGGAGAAGGTGGTGGAGCCCTGAATGGTGATGCTTGTGGCGGAGACGGTGGGTCAGAAAAAGGATGAGGAGCAGCATGTGAAGTTTGAGGAGGTGATGATGGATGTACAATAGGAACAAGAATTTGAGAAGGCGGAGACGGTTGGGCCTGCGACGCCTGCGACGAATTCGACCAATCAAGCAATTCGACATCCCTTCGAGGCCAAAGGATAAAATTCTTGATAGCTTGTCCAAGTTTCTCGATACCTTCGGGCCCAGGGATGTCTAGCATGTCGTCCTCGGATCCTTGGACGACCGTCGTCACTTCTACTTTGCAATAATCATCTGGAATATCGTTTCCATGGAACTTGCGTCCTGGGATCGCAAGGCCTGTGGCTACTTTCTTTGTACGTTTATTGTTAATATCATATCTTATAACCAGTGTGCACGCCACAGGCCTTGTGATGTCATCAACTGGATAACGGTCCTTATTTCCCGTTGAAGCAACAGAGCTTAGTAATGTCGTACAATCTGTGGAAGCCGGCGGTTGAGCTGCTGGAATTATTTGTATCTGTGGAGTGGTCATCTGTTGAACAGACATCGCACTCGCCAACTGTTGCATCAATTCTGGAGGAGGATTCGATAGCATTTGAGACATCATGGCTTTGAACTCTTTCTTGGCCTCCTCCTTAAAATAATCTGCCATCTCTTCCTTGTATCGATCACGTTTCTTGTACAGACCTTCCCACTGTGGTCCGAATCCTTCCTTCCATCCTTCCTTAGACGAGATTCCTCGTACACGGCCAGGATGCTCAGGGTTACCGAGACCAGCCGTTAGGATGTCTCTTTCCCTTTGTGGCTTAAAAGTTCCTTGGCTCTGCTTAGCTGCCATTGTATATATGTTTTTTGCCGCTTCTTCGACAATGGGATCATCAAAAGATACACCGGTCTCGGTTTCCCTTGGTTTTCTAGCACGGAGCCAATTTGCCGCCCTTTCACCAAGTTGCTCGGACAGCGTCGGCAACCCTGCGGCCTTCTTCTCGGCGTCTTCTTGTCTCCATTTAGGAACCTGACGCTTGTAACCACCTGTGCCTAGGTGGTGGCGGTACTTGTTCTTCTTTGATAGTTCCGAATTTGCCTCACTTAGAGATATGAAATCAGGGTTGCTCCTCTGCTCTAGAAATACTGCCCACTGACCTGCTGAGATTTTATATTTTTTGGTCGGGTCCAGACCTTTCTTTGCAAACTTTGTGTTCATCTCAGACCTCCAGTTTCGGAAATTGATTGCAAGCTGCTTCATCGTGTATTCCTTCACGAGTTCTTCTGAACCCTGAGGCAGAACGAACCTCATTAATAGCTTATTCCATATTTGATTCTTGACATCATCTGACACATCTCTCCACTGTCGTATTGTTATGTCAAGATTATCTCTAACTAAAAACCCAAGTGCATTCCGGAACTTAGGTAGTGCCTCTTCTGGAGCTAGGGGCTGACCTTTCGGGCTCACGTCTGAGATTTTGTATGTTTTGTCGGGAAACTTGTTCAGCCCCCTGTCACCTCTTTTTCGATCGCTCTGCTTCCTTTTCCTTGACGTCTCGGTTGTTGTCTTGGTCTGTTCCGGTGCGTCTTGGGTCGGCTCCGGTACGTCTTCGTATCGTGCCACGGCTTCTTCGAGTATCGCACGAAATTCAGACACGACCTCCTATTCATGTAATAAAATGCACAAGAGATCATGCATGTGAAATCAGTAGGGTACACATACGAAGCTAAAGATGCGTACTTTTACCTCAGCTTCTCGTGGATCATAAGTAGGGTCACGTTGCAACTCACGGAGAGCGGCCCTATCTATGCTAGTGGTAGGAAAAGGGTCGCTAGGCGTTTCATATCCTTCACTGCTGGATTGTTCTTGAGCAACACTCTTGTCCATGTGCTCGGGCACTAATCCTTGGTCCTTGATCGGAGAACTCATTGAGCTATATATATACAAATACATAAGCAATAATTAAATACATATTAACACATATTAACGTAAGCAATAATTAAATTCATATTAACAAATACCCTAAACCCTTAACCCTAACCCTAACCCAAAACCCGAACCCTTAACCCTAACCCTAACTATAACCCTTAACTATAACCCTTAACCCTAACCCTTAACTATAACCCTTAACCCTAACCCTTAACCATAACCCTAACCCTAACCCTAACTATAACCCTTAACCCTAACCCTAACCCTAACCCTTAACCCTAACCCTAACCCTTAACCCTAACCCTAACCCTAACCCTAACCCTAACCCTAACCCTAACCCTAAACCCTAACCATATAGTATCGTATAGTCGTATAGTATCGTGTTACGGATATTATCGAGTTACGTATATTATCGAGTTACGTATAGAGAGGGAGAGAGGGAGAGTCGTATAGGACGGGGAGAGAGGGACAGAGGGAGAGTCGCATAGGACGTATAGAGAGGGAGAATCGTATGGATATTATCGAGTTACGTATAGAGAGGGAGAGAGGGAGAGTCGTATAGGACGAGGAGAGGGAGAGAGGGAGAGTCGCATAGGACGTATAGAGAGGGAGAGTCGTACGGAAAAATTATCGAGTTCAGATCGAATTCGGATTGGATCGGATACGTGTATTATCGAGTTGTGACGGATAAAATTACAATGTATATATTCAACCCGATGATTTTTATCGAGTTTAGCTCTTAATTTTTATGTATATATTCAACTAGATGAACACACACACACACATATATATATATATTAAACACATACATTTGAACACATATGAACACACATATATATCTTGAACACATATATTTGAACACATATAAACACACATATATATATTGAACACATACATTTGAACACATATGAACACACATATGAATAAAAATAAGTATTGTATGAATACTCTCATCTCCTCTCCTCTCTCTCCCTCTCCCTCCTCTCTCTATCTCTCTCCCTCTCCCTCTCTCTATCTCTCTCCTCTCCCTCATCTCTCTCCCTCTCCCTCCCTCCCTCTATCTCTCTCCTCTCCCTCTATCTCTCTCCCTCTCTCTATCTCTCTCCTCAACCTCCTCTCTCTCTCTCACCCTCCTCTCCCTCCCTCTATCTCTCTCCCTCTCCCTCTATCTCTCTCCCTCTCTCTATCTCTCTCCTCTCCCTCCTCTCTCTCTCTCACCCTCCTCTCCCTCCCTCTATCTCTCTCCCTCTCCCTCCTCTCTCTTCCCTCTCCCTCTCCTTCCTCTCTCTTCCTCCCTCTCGGCGGCGGCAGCGCGTGCCCTCCTCTCTCTTCCCTCTCCCTCTCCTTCCTCTCTCTTCCTCCCTCTCGGCGGCGCGCGGCGCGTGCCCTAGGAACGCGGCGGCGGCGGCTGCCGGCGCGGTAGACGGCGGCGGTACGGAAGAAGAGGGACAGAGGGAGAAACCTGACGGCGGTGCGGGGGCGCGGGGCGGGAATGGCGGCGTGGGGACGGGCGCGGGGACGATCGCCGGCGAAATCCTCGGGGTCGAAATCTAGCAGCCTGACGGCGTCTTGAATGTGAACTGGCGCCAGGGACTTGTAAATTTTTCGGCTCCCGCGCGCCACCCTTTATATAGGCGCCATTTCTACTGGCGGTTGACAACGAGAACCGCCAGTAGAAATGGCTTCCACAGACTGTAGAAGCCATTTCTACTGGCGGTTGACAACGAGAACCGCCAGTATAAAATATTTCTACTGGCGGTTCTCTATGAGAACCGCCAGTAGAAATGGCTTCTACAGTCTGTGGAAGCCATTTCTACTGGCGGTTCTCTATGAGAACCGCCAGTAGAAATAGTATTTTATTATTATTAACATAGTTTTTTATATATTGTTTTACTTCACTTTTTATATATTGTATTAATTATACTTTTATATATTGTTTAGTATACTTTTACCTCTCTCCATCCCCTCTCTCTCTCCTCTCTCTCCATCCTCTCTCTCCCTCTACCTCTCCTCTCTTTCCTCTCCACTCTCTCTCCCCTCTCCCTCTCCATCCTCTCTCTCCTCTCCACTCTCTCTCCCCTCTCCCTCTCCATCCTCTCTCTCCTCTCCACTCTCTCTCCCCTCTCCCTCTCCATCCTCTCTCTCCATCCCCTCTCTCTCTCCTCTCTCTCTCCTCTCTCTCCATCCTCTCTCTCTCCTCTCTCTCCATCCTCTCTCTCCTCTCCCTCTCCTCTCTCTCCTCTCTCTCCCCCTCTCCTCTCTCTCTATAAAGTCAATAGAAAGTCATGTAAAATTGTAAATGGTAGCCACGAAAATTGAATGAAGACAATTACATGCTTCGGTTTGTCGCTAACAATAATCAATTACATGACAAGTCCTAACAATAATCAATTACATGACAAGTATATAATCTAGGAAGCTATTGTTCTGCCTTGTCCATCGTGGCATACCCAGGGCAACGAATTGCGTGGGATGCTTCACTCAACGTTCCTTATCTTGGTTGGATGGTCTATGAAAAGAGACATGTCGTTGAACTGGTTAAAGTTCTCTAAATCAGATACACCATCAACTCCTATAGCTTGTTGTTTTCCAGGAAAAACTACATGCTTCGGTTTGTCGGTGCTTTTCTTCTCATTGTTAGAAATGATCTGTTCAGCATAGAAGACCTGTGCAGCACGATTAGCAAGGATCCATGGGTCATCTTTGTAACCTACCTTACTTAGATCAAGAACTCTGACCCCATAGTTGTCTACCGTGACATGTTTGTCTTCAACCCATTGACATCGGAAAACCGAGATCTGAAATGTACCATAGTCTAGTTCCCATATGTCCTCAATAAAGCCAAAATATGTAATAATCTCACCAGTTTCATCATCTATGGCTTCGCATCGAACACCACTGTTTTGTGACATGCTCTTTTTGTCCTTGGACTTGGTACAAAATGTGAATCCACTAATGTCATAGGTTTGCCATGTTGTGACCTGGCGTGATGGTCCAGATGCCAAGCCCTTGATGGTTTGTTCTTCTATTGTTTCTCCACGTGGAATGTCCTTCACCATTAGCCATGTGTTGAACCGCTGCTTATGTTGCTTCATTACCCAATCATCCGTATGCCCAGGATTTTGCTCGCGAAGCTCATTGATGTGTTGTTGGATAAATGGCTCCATTATCGTTAGCTGATGTAGGATGCTCTGATGTGCCTCAAGTACTATATCGTAATCCGGTGGGATGAAAGATTTCCGTCCCATCCTCCCGCTTCCATACAGTCTACCCTCGTGTCGTGACGGAGGCAGACCTATTGCAACCTGGTCTTTTAGGATACTATTGCAGAATGGACCTCCGGACTCAATGGCCTCTTCGGTACAGTACCCCTCTATCATGGATGCCTCGGGACGAGCACGGGTTGATACATAGCCATTCAGTATTGACATGAAACGCTCATACGTCCACATTTCATGCAAGTACATAGGACCCAATGCCTCTATTTGTGGCACCAAGTGCACCACAAGGTGCACCATAATATCAAAGAACGATGGAGGGAAACACATCTCAAACTGTGATATTGTCTCCACTGCGAATTCCTGAAGAGATGCCAACTCATCACGGCCAATTACCTTTTGTGAAATCCTGTTGAAAAAGTAGCACAACCGTGTGATTGCCATCTTTAAAAACAAAGGATTTATAGCCCTGATGGCAATAGGTAGGAATGTAGTCAGCATGACATGGCAATCATGTGAGTTGTAGTTGGTGATTGTCAGGTCTTTCATTGACACAATACTCCGTATGCTAGAGCAGAATCCGGATGGGACTTTCAAATTCTTGAGCCAAACACACATCGCATGTTTCTCATCTACATTGAGATTGTAGCTTGCTGCTGGGAGATGGTACTTCCCATTTTCTTGAAGAACGGGATGTAGTTCCTTTTTTATGCCTAAATCTACCAAGTCCATGCGTGAATTGAGCCCTTCTTTTGTTTTGCCCTTTATGTCTAGCAAGGTGCCCATTATGCTTTCAAACACGTTCTTCTGAACGTGCATACCATCGATCGCATGCCGCACATCTAACTCTTTCCAGTAAGGCAAGTACTCGAAGAAAATAGACTTCTTCTTGAATATAGCCCCCGAAGCTGGTTTGACATCCTTCCTTGTTTTTCCGTCTTTTGTCTTCTTCCCGAAAACAAACTTGATATTCCTGACTATTTCAAAAACTCTATGACCTCTATTGTTACCCGATGGAGCAGTAGAATGTAGTTCACCATTATTGTCGAAGTACTTATCCATCTTTCGCATGCGGTACCTGTGTCCTTCCAATAAAAAGCGTCTGTGCCTCATGTAAACTATCTTCCTAGATGCAGCAAGGGATACGTAAGCAGTTCCATCAATGCATACTGTGCAACCAACCTTTCCCTTAAACTGGCCTGATAATGTGAAGAGAGCAGGGTAATCGTTGATCGTAACAAAAAGAATTGCTCTCAGCGTGAATGAACCTTTACGATACTCATCCAACATTTGAACACCCGTTTCCCACAATATTTTCATATCCTCCATTAAGGGCTCCAAAAATACATCCATGTCAACTCCAGGTTGTGTAGGTCCAGAAATAAGGATGGTTAGCAAAATGTACTTCCGTTTCTGCATCAACCATGGAGGAAGGTTGTATATGGTGAGGATCACCGGCCATGTGCTATGCTTGCTGCTCCTCTCAGCAAATGGGTTCATTCCATCAGTACTCAGTGTGAACCTAACATTTCTCGGTTCATCGGCAAAGTCTCGGTGGTTGTCATTGAAATCTTTCCACTGCTTCCCATCGGCTGGATGTCGAAGCTTCCCATCGTTTTTGTGCTCATCAGAAGCATGCCAGCTCATAAGTCTGGCATCCTCAGGATTAGCGAACAAACACCTCAATCGATCGACGACGGGGAGGTACCACATCACCAAAGCAGGAATCTTTTTGAGCGCATAATAGTCTACTTCTTCTTTTTCTTTGCTCGTGGATTTTGAAGTCTTTTTTGGGCTTTCTTTCGCTTCTTCCCTTTAGACACGGATGCAACACACTCTTCGTCCTCTCGATAGTCTTTATTCGTCTTGTACCTACTTGCACCGCACTTTGGGCAGCTCTCCAAGTCTTTATAATCATCACCTCGATAAAGGATACAGTGATTTCTACACGCGTGGATCTTCTCCACACCCATAGTGAGCGGACTGATTAGTTTCTTTGCATAGTACGTGTTAGCAGGCACATTGTTCTCCTTTGGAAGCATGTCTGCGATAATACTCAAGAACGCATCGAAGCCAGCATCAGACACACCATATTTAGCTTTTAACATCAATAGCTTTAGCACAGACCGGAGCGTCGTGAACTCTTTGGTACAACCCTTAGACTCGTCGTACAAAGGCTCTTCTGCTGCCTTCTTCAGGGACTCCATACCTTTCATTAAGAACATCGATTGATCTGTATGACGACGCAACATTGCCTCTAGCAACTCTGCATCTTCCTCATCCATAACACTTGGCAGAACATGAGGTCTATCATGTTCATTTCCTCCAGCGTAACCATGATCAGTAACATTTTGCACTACATGTTCGCTCTGTGGAAGAGATTGGTGTGTCTCGTGAACGAACTGAAATCTGTCGTCGATGTTCTCAGGGTTTCCAGTCGTATAAGGCGAAGAGCTACCCTCTCCATGCCTTGTCCAAATTGTGTAATCCTTCATAAATCCTCGGCATACCAGATGAGATATGATTTGTTCTGTGTCATTAAATACAGCAGCATTTTTGCAGTCCATGCATGGACAATATATGTGTTTTGTCTTTGTTCTCCAATCATGGTTCGTAGCGACATCAATAAACCTATGGACCTCGGATATGTATGATGGATCTAGCCTTGATAAGTTATACATCCAGGATGTCCTCTCCATCACCACCTGTAAAAAAGTAACATAAAACACATGGTGAAACCCTATATCCAAAAATGTGGCTAAAATGTGAAACCCTCTCTCTCTCTCCTCTCTCTCTATCCTCTCTCTCTCTCCTCTCTCTCTCTCCTCTATCTCTCTCTCTCCTCTATCTCTCTCTCTCCTCTTGCAGTGTTTAAATACTACGTCGTCTCCTGGCTTCGCGTATCTCATCACCATTGGTGTGAAGTTCTTTCACAAGTATCAGATCTGGTAAACATCTTTCCAAGTTCTTTCACAACATGTTCTTTGAAGATGATGCTTGTTTCTTACTGCCTGATATGTATATATTAGTCGAATAGTCCTCCCTGCTTTTATTTTACCTCGCGTTCTAGGTGATAAACCATGACCGGGAAAAAGACCACGGCTTCTCTATGGAGGATGAGGAAGAGGCGGGGTTGGAGGATGAGGAAGAGGCGACTGTGACACTATCCATGGAGAAGGACGCGTTGGAGTGCGACATCTGCTGCCTACCCTTCCAGTCCGAAGTTTTCATGGCAAGTCAGATTACCATGCATGTATATATACAGTACATATTGATCGGTAGACTCCAGCATGATGCTCTGCTCTGTGTAAAATCAGTGCAAGAACGGGCATTCTGGATGTGCAAAGTGCTGCATCCGCACGGACGGTAAGTGCTGCACCTGCTCCGAGCGCATTGGCAACAATAGCTCTCTCTCCCTCTCCCTCTCCTCTCTAGAAAGTCGTGTAAAATTACATGCTTCGGTTTGTCGCTAACAAAATGTAATATAGACACAATTGATGTAGTAGTGTAGTGGTAGAGGTTGACGTATTAAATATTTGTAATAGCACAATGACATCTGTTTGTTTGAGGTAATCAATATTTTACCTCGCGTTCTAGGTGATAAACCATGACCGGGAAAAAGACCACGACTTCTCTATGGAGGATGAGGAAGAGGCGGGGTTGGAGGATGAGGAAGAGGCGACTGTGACACTATCCATGGAGAAGGACGCGTTGGAGTGCGACATCTGCTGCCTACCCTTCCAGTCCGAAGTTTTCATGGCAAGTCAGATTACCATGCATGTATATATACAGTACATATTGATCGGTAGACTCCAGCATGATGCTCTGCTCTGTGTAAAATCAGTGCAAGAACGGGCATTCTGGATGTGCAAAGTGCTGCATCCGCACGGACGGTAAGTGTTGCACCTGCTCCGAGCGCATTGGCAAAAATAGCTCTCTCTCCCTCTCCCTCTCCTCTCTAGAAAGTCGTGTAAAATTACATGCTTCGGTTTGTCGCTAACAAAATGTAATATAGACACAATTGATGTAGTAGTGTAGTGGTAGAGGTTGACGTATTAAATATTTGTAATAGCACAATGACATCTGTTTGTTTGAGGTAATCAATATTTTACCTCGCGTTCTAGGTGATAAACCATGACCGGGAAAAAGACCATGGCTTCTCTATGGAGGATGAGGAAGAGGCGGGGTTGGAGGATGAGGAAGAGGCGACTGTGACACTATCCATGGAGAAGGACGCGTTGGAGTGCGACATCTGCTGCCTACCCTTCCAGTCCGAAGTTTTCATGGCAAGTCAGATTACCATGCATGTATATATACAGTACATATTGATCGATAGACTCCAGCATGATGCTCTGCTCTGTGTAAAATCAGTGCAAGAACGGGCATTCTGGATGTGCAAAGTGCTGCATCCGCACGGACGGTAAGTGCTGCACCTGCTCCGAGCGCATTGGCAACAATAGCTCTCTCTCCCTCTCCCTCTCTTCTCTAGAAAGTCGTGTAAAATTACATGCTTCGGTTTGTCGCTAACAAAATGTAATATAGACACAATTGATGTAGTAGTGTAGTGGTAGAGGTTGACGTATTAAATATTTGTAATAGCACAATGACATCTGTTTGTTTGAGGTAATCAATATTTTACCTCGCGTTCTAGGTGATAAACCATGACCGGGAAAAAGACCACGGCTTCTCTATGGAGGATGAGGAAGAGGCGGGGATGGAGGATGAGGAAGAGGCGACTGTGACACTATCCATGGAGAAGGACGCATTGGAGTGCGACATCTGCTGCCTACCCTTCCAGTCCGAAGTTTTCATGGCAAGTCAGATTACCATGCATGTATATATACAGTACATATTGATCGGTTGTCACACCCGGCTTTAAGGAACAAAGCCAGGTGCATCTCATACATGCGCCAAAGAAGACAACACATATAATAACAGAGTGTATAGAGATAAATGTCACAATAATCAGAGTATTTATTACATAGCGGAAGACTTACAAAAATAAAAGATAAATATAACACAAACTAAGGATCGTCGGCGCCAATGCCAACTGAGAAACGCCACCTAGATCAGATCAAACTCCTCGATACTTGACTCCACTTGAAACCACCTGTTCTTCTCCTGTGGGGGGGTGTGAGACAGCAAGGGTGAGCTCACACATGTTCATCGCTCAACAAGTTGTGGGGAATAATGTGACATGAACTCACCAAAGGTGGGAGTTCATGAAGTGTAAGGCTGATCAACAATAAAGGTTAAAGCTGAGCATTGCTTTTAATAAGTTGATCAAATTTTATTAGCAGTTACTAAGTGTAAGTGAATACCAAACCATAATAAAATAAAAGAACACAATTAATAACAAATCCCATGCAAATGCAAATGACAAATTGAGTTTAGGTTCCATAATTTAATCATCGGAGAGTCCTGAGCCGCTCATGACCGTGAGCTCGGCTAGTATACCAGTTTTACACTCTGCAGAGGTTGTACCCTTTACCCACAAGTCGTGTTTCCCATGTCGCCAGGGTTAGCTAGGCCCTTAGACACTACCAAGGTGAATGGCTAGGTATCCACTACGAGGCCTTTACAAAGTTCCACTAGCTTCCGAAAACCCGCTACAGTTTATAGGAAGTTCCAATGCAGGGTTCCTGGCTGATCGCCATCGCAGCAAAATCAACCAGGGACCTCCCTACACTGACCACTCCCCTACTGCCCTTGCCCCTTTCGGGTAAGGTAGTCTTCCACTAGCTTTCCTAATTAGTCAGCCAAGGGGTCCCATTCCTCCCTTGTGGTGGCACGTGGTTCTCAAGTTAAGCTCCATGTTCCAATTAACAATAACATAATGATCTTGACATGAACATAAATAGAATAACAAAATAACTGGAACATGGATATAATGAAATATTAACCCAAAAACCACGTAAAGCAATAGCATAACTACCCATGTGATTCAGGGGTAAACAAGGTAAACAGGATAAACAGTCTAGGGAAACCTATTGGGTCCCATCAAAATTAAACCTATGCATGGTAAATGATTATAAAGAACATTATTGGGTAACAAAAGTGAATCAAGGGCACAACTTGCCTGGCACTTGAGATTTCAGGTACCAACTTGCTTTTCAGATGACACGTGCCCTCGCGCTAGTCGTAGCAATACAAACAAACATGGTATAGATAAAATTAACATCACACCAAACATAAGAAGAAACTGAATAATAATGATCTACACGTCGCTACGAGACTAACGCAACTTGAATGGATCAATTCGGAGTTAAAACGAAGGAGTTATGATTTTCTGAAGATTATATGTGTTTTGTACAAGATTAAATAGGATATAGATTTTAATGTGACATTCATGTCAAAACAGTGGTACTAATTGATAAACCATAATATTACAAAATTATAGGAACTGGAATGGACTAAAAAGGATTTAAAATGCATTTTCTATGCTTTATACAAGTTTCTACCATTATTTTGTATTAAAAATGAATTTAGAGTGAATTTCTCTGATTTTATAATTAGTCTGGACTGCACTTCATAATCAGAGAAGCGTAGGGGCTAGACTATAAGACTATCACCGAGTTGGACGGCGGGCTGAATCCATTAAAATGCGAGGGCTCTTTTGTTAATCCGACTGGCCGAATGGGTATGCATCAAATCTGGCCACTGGATCTACCACGCACGCCCCAGATTAGACCGAGGTAACAAGTGAATCGTTACGCGACGAGAATCACAGGATGTTAAATCTACGGTGCAGATCATATCTTTACCCGGATCCATCCGATCCATCCGATCGGATCTGAACGGAACCGGTCCACTCCGCCCAAATCGTTATGCCCGATTCAATCACGGTCGTCGATTACCTGATCAACGGTCGCGGTGACTTCGAATCCAGACCGTTCATAGCGCATCTAACGGGACTGTCTCTCATCTTCTTCCCCCAGGCCAGCCGACGGCGGCACATTACCAGCCACGGCGGAAATCTCCGGCGAGCTCCCAACGGCGCTACAGGCACTCAACCAACCCTTCCAATGCTACTGATGAAGTACAGAGGATTACGAGTTAGGTACTGTGGCGATTACCGGTGATTGACGCAGGGGCGGTCTTATCTGCGGTGACAAGCGGCACCACCGCGAAGCTTCAATTCCGGTGAAAAATTCCGGGTCCACCGGTTGTTTCCTTTGCCAGGCACGGCCTCGGACAACTCCCCCAGGAGCTGGCGAACTCTCCTAGGCCACACCCCAAGGACGGGGACCTGCCACCGCCGTGACCTCCGATGGCGGCCCAACTCGCTCCCCCTTGGTCTCTCTTTCTCACAACGACGGCGCTTTTGGCTAGATGCAGATGGCGAAACCGACAAAGGACGTAGGGTACGGTAGCTTAACCCTTATGTAGTGCGAAGAGGGGGAAAGAAGAAGCGAGATCGAGTACCCGCACTCCGGCCATGGCGCTATGGTTGTTACGGCTGCGCTCGGGACTATCAGGTGGGCCCCACTCGTAGGTGACCGAGTGTGGCGGCTGGCTGAGTCGCGGGGCGGCAGACTTCTGCGGAGATCGACTCATGCGCGCAGGAATGGGTCCAAGTTGTAGCGTCCCGCGAGATCCGCGGTAAGTCGTCATCCGCGGCATCAGTCCAAGACCGGGCAAGGAAGGGGGAGATCCAGACAAGTGGGTCCCAGCCGTCATCTTCACAGCGTCGCGCTGCGTGGGTTGGAAGGCGCCGACCACCCGGCCCCACCAGCCAGTGATCCAAGGCGAGAGGGAGGCAGCCCTGGCGGCGGCTGGGCCGAAATGCAGATCGGCGGCCCGGTTAGCTTTTCTGTTTTTTTCTTTTTACTCCTATTTGAATTTTCCCTTTTCATTTGAATCTCTAAATTTGAACTTGCATATGAGTTTCACCCTTAAGTCAGGTGTCACATTAAAATAATAGTATAGAAATAATATTTTATTTATTTATTTTGTATTATTTTTACTCACATGAAATTTTCTTTCTTTCCTTTTCTAGAATTTCTTTTAGATTGTCAAATTCTACTTTGGGTATTAATATTTTTCTTTTCACATTATTCTATGTTGTCATAAAATGCAACAAAATAAAACTCCAGCATGATGCATGTATTATTTTTGGGTGTCTTTCGTCATTTATTTATTTGTTTAATTGTGGTGTTCACATGAAATGATAAATAGAGATGGCACTCATGTATACAAAGGAATATAACTTTCTCCTTTAGATTTTCTTACAAAGTGGGTATTACAAATCCTACCCCCCTTAAAAAGAATCTCGTCCTCGAGATTTAAGAAGGACTAGGGAAAAGATGGGGAAAATCTATGCTAAGCTCTTCTTCTCTTTCCCATGTTGCTTCATCTTCTCCATGATAGCTTCATTGCACTTTGCACATCCTTGTAACCTTATTTCTTGTAGCTCGAGTCAATTTGTCAAGAATCTTGATAGGATACTCCGTGTAAGTCAAATCACCCTGAACACTTAGCTCTTCCATTGGTAACTGTTCCTCAGGGACACAGAGACACTTCTTAAGTTGAGACACATGAAATACATTATGCACTTAAGATAGATTATCAGGTAGCTCAAGTTGATAGGTCATCTCTCCAACTTGCCTAAAAACTCAGAATGGTCCAATATAGCGAGGGGACAATTTGCCCGTAACTTTAAACCTCCTCATTCCACGAAGTGGTGACCCCTTGAGGTACACATAATCTCCTTTCTCAAATTCCAGTGGTCTTCTTCTATTATCCGCATAGCTCTTTTGTTTGGTCTAAGCTACCCTCAAATTCTCCCGAATTGTACGGACTTGTTCTTCTACTTCTTGAATCAGTTCAGGTCCAAAGAACTGTCTTCCCCTAGTCTGATCCAATACAGAGGAGCCTTGTATTTCCTGCCATACAGAGTCTCGAATGGTGACATCTTTAGACTGGCCTGGTAACTATTATTATATGAGAACTCAGCATAAGGTAGACTCTTATCCCAACTTCTACCATGCTGAAGATCACAAGCTCTCAACATCTCTTCCAATACTTGGTTAGTCCTTTCAGTCTGAGGTAGGCCGAACTAAAATTCAACTTCGTATCCATATTCTCATGAAAACTTTTCCAAAATCTGGAGGTAAACTATGATCCTCTATCCAAAACGACCTTCTTCGGTACACTGTGTAGAGACACAATCCGAGCCATATATCACTCTACCAATTAAGACACCTTATAAGTAGTCTTGACCGGAATGAAGTGAGCCACTTTAGTCAATCTATCCACAATCACCCATATAGCATCATATCCTTTCTGGGTGCGAGGCAATCCAGTAATAAAATCCATACCAATCTCTTCCCACTTCCACTCGGGTATCTTCAGTGGGTGCAGTAGTCCAGCTGGCCTCTAGTGTTCAGCCTTAACTCTTTGACACACATCACACATAGCCACATGTGCAGCCACAACTCTCTTCAATCCATACCACCCATACTTCCGCTTCAATTCATGATACATCTTGGTACTACCAGGATGAATAGAATAATCTGAGTCATGGACCTCCTTTAAAATAGTCTCACGAAAGCTTCGATATCAGGAACACATATCCTGTCCTTGATCCACATGGTGCCTTGCTCACCCTCTGTGAATTCCGGACCTCGTCCTTCAGTAATCCATTCCTTAATCTCTTGTATTTTAGCATCACCAATTTGTCCTTTGCGGATTTCTTGTTCCAAGGTTGGTTCCACATCAATAATAACTCCTTCAGTGTGAGCGACTATCCCAGGTTAAGTCTCCTGAAATCCTCAACAATCTCATCGGGTAGCTGGGCAACAACAGCTGAATGAACATGCTCCTTTCGACTCAAGGCATCTGCAACCAAATTTGCCTTGCCCGGGTGATAGTGAATTTCCAAATCATAGTCCTTAATAAGCTCCATCAAATAGTGTTGCCTAAGGTTGAGATCCTTCTGAGTGAATATATACTTCAAACTCTTATGATCCGTGTATACTTGACACTTGGTTCCCATAATATAATGTCTCCAAATCTTAAGTGCATGCACAACGACTGTAAGTTCTAAGTCATGAGTGGGGTAGTTCAACTCTTGTTTCTGCAACTGACGAGACGCATAGGCAATCACATGTCCTTCTTGCATGAGCACACATCCCAAGCCTTGGCCACATGCATCGCAATAGATGTCAAATCCCTTCTGTAGATCTGGCATAACCAACATTGGTGGTGACATCAATCTCTTCTTCAATTGATCAAAGCTGTCTTGGCACTTCTCGTCCCACTTGAATTCTCTTTCCTTCACCAAAAGCGAGGTCATAAGCTTAGCAATCTTAGAAAATCCTTCAATAAATCTCCAATAATATCCTGCAAGTCCCAAGAAACTTCGGTCCTCCGTAACCGTAGTGGGTATGCTCCACACCACTATCTCCTTGACTTTAGCAGGATCCACTGATATCCCTCCATTAGAAATGATATGTCCAAGAAATGGCACCTCGCCAATCCAAAACTCGCATTTACCGTACTTGGCGTAGAGTTGATTATCTTAAAGCTTCTGTTGTACCAATCACATATGTTCCTCATGATCACTATCACTCTTGGAATAAATAAAAATATCGTCCATGAAAACCACGACGAATCTGTCCAGATCATGCACCTTATTCTTCAGATCCATAAAATAGGTTGGTGCATTAGTTGGTCCAAATGACATAACGGTAAACTCATATAAACCATATCGGGTCGAGAATTTCGTCTTGGGAATATCCGATGGCCAAATCTTCATTTGGTGATAACTCGGTCGGAGATCAATCTTCGACACCTCTCATCTGAATAAATCCTCAATACGGGGTAATGGACACTTGTTCTTCATAGTGACATTGTTAAGGGACCTATAATCCACGCACATCCCTTGCGATCCTTCTTTCTTTTGTACAAATAGAACCGGTGCTCCACAAGGTGAAGAATTCGGACGAATGTATCCAGCCTCTTGTAATTCCGTTAATTGTTTCTTAAGTTCCTTTAGTTCTTCTATGGACATCATGTATGGCCGTTTAGAAATAGGGGCAGTTCCAGGTAGAAGATCAATTACAAACTCAACTTCCCTATCTGGTGGCATCACTGGTAACTCCTCTGGAAAGACATCCAGAAAATCCCTAACTGCACGGATGTTGTCACCCAAAAACTTCTCATCTACTAAGAATGCCGCTAGTCTGATGGTGGTAGTTACTGCAACTTCAACTTCAAAACTTTGTCCTTTAGAACTGGTGAGTTCTATGGTTCCTTTAGCACAGTGTATAAACTACCTTTGCCTTTCTTAATCCATGACATACCAAGGATCACGTCTATAGTGCTCTCTTCTAACACTATAGGGATAGTCCATCCGGGTTAGAAACATAGGGTAAGAAAGAAAGAATTGTAGACAAGGCATGTAATTATGAGGCATGTTACTTTGGGGGATTTATTAGCTAAGTGTGTCACCTACTAAAGCTAATTCATTACCTTACGGTGGTACATGCTAAGATGCCCGTCTATACTATTTCAATCAATCAAAGAAGCAAATCAGGCATTGATCATCAGAACAATCAACCAACATTTTTAATAGAGAAAATAGTTTTAATTTTGTCTTAGGCTTCCTATCTCTTGAAATGTCATAGGGGTAGGGATTCTAAGGTGTGAAATCCATCTTGTCTTAGAATAGAAAAGGTAAGAATGATCAGAGTAGAACAGTAGAAGGTGAGACAGGATCAAGATGAGTGTAGAAAGAATCAGCGTAAGGTAAGTATAGAATGAATCAGAATAAGATAAGTAGATAAGGGTTTTGTCCATTTCTTATCTAGGTTTCGTCCTACAGTCAACATTCCTCTGATACCACTTCTGTCACACCCGGCTTTAAGGAACAAAGCCAGGTGCATCTCATACATGCGCCAAAGAAGACAACACATATAATAACAGAGTGTATAGAGATAAATGTCACAATAATCAGAGTATTTATTACATAGCGGAAGACTTACAAAAATAAAAGATAAATATAACACAAACTAAGGATCGTCGGCGCCAATGCCAACTGAGAAACGCCACCTAGATCAGATCAAACTCCTCGATACTTGACTCCACTTGAAACCACCTGTTCTTCTCCTGTGGGGGGGTGTGAGACAGCAAGGGTGAGCTCACACATGTTCATCGCTCAACAAGTTGTGGGGAATAATGTGACATGAACTCACCAAAGGTGGGAGTTCATGAAGTGTAAGGCTGATCAACAATAAAGGTTAAAGCTGAGCATTGCTTTTAATAAGTTGATCAAATTTTATTAGCAGTTACTAAGTGTAAGTGAATACCAAATCATAATAAAATAATAGAACACAATTAATAACAAATCCCATGCAAATGCAAATGACAAATTGAGTTTAGGTTCCATAATTTAATCATCGGAGAGTCCTGAGCCGCTCATGACCGTGAGCTCGGCTAGTATACCAGTTTTACACTCTGCAGAGGTTGTACCCTTTACCCACAAGTCGTGTTTCCCATGTCGCCAGGGTTAGCTAGGCCCTTAGACACTACCAAGGTGAATGGCTAGGTATCCACTACGAGGCCTTTACAAAGTTCCACTAGCTTCCGAAAACCCGCTACAGTTTATAGGAAGTTCCAATGCAGGGTTCCTGGCTGACCGCCATCGCAGCAAAATCAACCAGGGACCTCCCTACACTGACCACTCCCCTACTGCCCTTACCCCTTTCGGGTAAGGTAGTCTTCCACTAGCTTTCCTAATTAGTCAGCCAAGGGGTCCCATTCCTCCCTTGTGGTGGCACGTGGTTCTCAAGTTAAGCTCCATGTTCCAATTAACAATAACATAATGATCTTGACATGAACATAAATAGAATAACAAAATAACTGGAACATGGATATAATGAAATATTAACCCAAAAACCACGTAAAGCAATAGCATAACTACCCATGTGATTCAGGGGTAAACAAGGTAAACAGGATAAACAGTCTAGGGAAGCCTATTGGGTCCCATCAAAATTAAACCTATGCATGGTAAATGATTATAAAGAACATTATTGGGTAACAAAAGTGAATCAAGGGCACAACTTGCCTGGCACTTGAGATTCCAGGTACCAACTTGCTTTTCAGATGACACGTGCCCTCGCGCTAGTCGTAGCAATACAAACAAACATGGTATAGATAAAATTAACATCACACCAAACATAAGAAGAAACTGAATAATAATGATCTACACGTCGCTACGAGACTAACGCAACTTGAATGGATCAATTCGGAGTTAAAACGAAGGAGTTATGATTTTCTGAAGATTATATGTGTTTTGTACAAGATTAAATAGGATATAGATTTTAATGTGACATTCATGTCAAAACAGTGGTACTAATTGATAAACCATAATATTACAAAATTATAGGAACTGGAATGGACTAAAAAGGATTTAAAATGCATTTTCTATGCTTTATACAAGTTTCTACCATTATTTTGTATTAAAAATGAATTTAGAGTGAATTTCTCTGATTTTATAATTAGTCTGGACTGCACTTCATAATCAGAGAAGCGTAGGGGCTAGACTATAAAACTTCCGCAGACTCAGACTATCACCGAGTTGGACGGCGGGCTGAATCCATTAAAATGCGAGGGCTCTTTTGTTAATCCGACTGGCCGAATGGGTATGCATCAAATCTGGCCGCTGGATCTAGCACGCACGCCCCAGATTAGACCGAGGTAACAAGTGAATCGTTACGCGACGAGAATCACAGGATGTTAAATCTACGGTGCAGATCATATCTTTACCCGGATCCATCCGATCCATCCGATCGGATCTGAACGGAACCGGTCCACTCCGCCCAAATCGTTATGCCCGATTCAATCACGGCCGTCGATTACCCGATCAACGGTCGCGGTGACTTCGAATCCAGACCGTTCATAGCGCATCTAACGGGACTGTCTCTCATCTTCTTCCCCCAGGCCAGCCGACGGCGGCACATTACCAGCCACGGCGGAAATCTCCGGCGAGCTCCCAACGGCGCTACAGGCACTCAACCAACCCTCCCAATGCTACTGATGAAGTACAGAGGATTACGAGTTAGGTACTGTGGCGATTACCGGTGATTGACGCAGGGGCGGTCTTATCTGCGGTGACGAGCAGCACCACCGCGAAGCTTCAATTCCGGTGAAAAATTCCGGGTCCACCGGTTGTTTCCTTTGCCAGGCACGGCCTCGGACAACTCCCCCAGGAGCTGGCGAACTCTCCTAGGCCACACCCCAAGGACGGGGACCTGCCACCGCCGTGACCTCCGATGGCGGCCCAACTCGCTCCCCCGTGGTCTCTCTTTCTCACAACGACGGCGCTTTTGGCTAGATGCAGATGGCGAAACCGACAAAGGACGTAGGGTACGGTAGCTTAACCCTTATGTAGTGCGAAGAGGGGGAAAGAAGAAGCGAGATCGAGTACCCGCACTCCGGCCATGGCGCTATGGTTGTTACGGCTGCGCTCGGGACTATCAGGTGGGCCCCACTCGTAGGTGACCGAGTGTGGCGGCTGGCTGAGTCGCGGGGCGGCAGACTTCCGCGGAGATCGACTCATGCGCGCAGGAATGGGTCCAAGTTGTAGCGTCCCGCGAGATCCGCGGTAAGTCGTCATCCGCGGCATCAGTCCAAGACCGGGCAAGGAAGGGGGAGATCCAGACAAGTGGGTCCCAGCCGTCATCTTCACAGCGTCGCGCTGCGTGGGTTGGAAGGCGCCGACCACCCGGCCCCACCAGCCAGTGATCCAAGGCGAGAGGGAGGCAGCCCTGGCGGCGGCTGGGCCGAAATGCAGATCGGCGACCCAGTTAGCTTTTCTGTTTTTTTCTTTTTACTCCTATTTGAATTTTCCCTTTTCATTTGAATCTCTAAATTTGAACTTGCGTAAGAGTTTCACCCTTAAGTCAGGTGTCACATTAAAATAATAGTATAGAAATAATATTTTATTTATTTATTTTGTATTATTTTTACTCACATGAAATTTTCTTTCTTTCCTTTTCTAGAATTTCTTTTAGATTGTCAAATTCTACTTTGGGTATTAATATTTTTCTTTTCACATTATTCTATGTTGTCATAAAATGCAACAAAATAAAACTCCAGCATGATGCATGTATTATTTTTGGGTGTCTTTCGTCATTTATTTATTTGTTTAATTGTGGTGTTCACATGAAATGATAAATAGAGATGGCACTCATGTATACAAAGGAATATAACTTTCTCCTTTAGATTTTCTTACAAAGTGGGTATTACATCGGTAGACTCCAGCATGATGCTCTGCTCTGTGTAAAATCAGTGCAAGAACGGGCATTCTGGATGTGCAAAGTGCTGCATCCGCACGGACGGTAAGTGCTGCACCTGCTCCGAGCGCATTGGCAACAATAGCTCTCTCTCCCTCTCCCTCTCCTCTCTAGAAAGTCGTGTAAAATTACATGCTTCGGTTTGTCGCTAACAAAATGTAATATAGACACAATTGATGTAGTAGTGTAGTGGTAGAGGTTGACGTATTAAATATTTGTAATAGCACAATGACATCTGTTTGTTTGAGGTAATCAATATTTTACCTCGCGTTCTAGGTGATAAACCATGACCGGGAAAAAGACCACGGCTTCTCTATGGAGGATGAGGAAGAGGCGGGGTTGGAGGATGAGGAAGAGGCGACTGTGACACTATCCATGGAGAAGGACGCGTTGGAGTGCGACATCTGCTGCCTACCCTTCCAGTCTAAAGTTTTCATGGCAAGTCAGATTACCATGCATGTATATATACAGTACATATTGATCGGTAGACTCCAGCATGATGCTCTGCTCTGTGTAAAATCAGTGCAAGAACGGGCATTCTGGATGTGCAAAGTGCTGCATCCGCACGGACGGTAAGTGCTGCACCTGCTCCGAGCGCATTGGCAACAATAGCTCTCTCTCCCTCTCCCTCTCCTCTCTAGAAAGTCGTGTAAAATTACATGCTTCGGTTTGTCGCTAACAAAATGTAGTTAGACTACTTTATCTCTTCCAATAAAAGTAGTTAGACTACTTTATCTCTAACACATGGTGAAACCCTATATCCAAAATGTGGCTAAAATGGAGGAAAAATGAACAAAATTTGGCAAAAGAAACATAAGCCAAACTTTCCTAGCAACTAATAAACAAAAAAAATTAATACCCAAACCTATCTTTAACACATGGTGAAAGCCTAGTTTCAAAATGTAGTTAAAATTGAGCAAAAAAAAACAATAACTGACAATTGAAACATAATTAAACCAACCTTCCATACAACACATTCACCATTCATTAAGCAACTAAATATGTGTTATGGATAAACTTATTTGAGAACTAAACATGAAAAAGGAGAGGGAATAGACAAAAACTAACCATCTTATGCAACCTCATTTGAGGAAATAGAGAAAATTACCTAGCTATACTCTTCTCTCTCACATGTAAAACCCTAGATCCAAAATGTGGCTAAAATTGAGCAAAAATGAACAAAAATTGACAAACAAACATAAACCAACCTTTCTTATCCACCTTCTTCCAAGAAATGAAGACCAAAACCTCCCCCCTTATATTTTTGTGAAATCTGGACCTCCAAAATCGCCTCCAATGGAAGCTGGCTGCGAGCATACAGTTCACTGTCGCGGGGAAGAAGAGGTGTATTTATAACAGACAGTTCACTGGCGGTTGGCTTGAAAAACCGCCAGTGGAAACCTATTTCCACTGGCGGTTATCATAACACAACCGCCAGTGGAAATAGGGTATTTACACTAGCGGTTCTGTTACACCAACCGCTAGTGGAAATAGGTTTCTACTGGCGGTTTTGTTACACCAACCGCCAGTGTAAATACCCTATTTCCACTGGCGGTTGTGTTAAGGTAACCGCCAGTGAAAATAGGTTTCCACTGGCGGTTCCTAAGTCGGGTCCACCTTGTTTTTTTTACTGGCGCGTGATAACTGAAACCGCCAGTGATAATTTATGGGTGCCGCAGGCTATGAGCTCTTTTCTACTAGTGTTAGGCGAGAGGGACAATTCTTCATGCTCACACCTAACCCGGCTAAGCCATCACCTTAGACCCTCCCCTAAATTAGAGAGTCCCTGATCATCTCGCTCAAGAATGATAAGGGTGACAACCCTTCATCATACCCATTTTGAAAAATATTTTCTTTTGAAAACTCACACCTTTTATCAAATCATTTGTAACAAAGATGTTAAGGAGTACAAAGATTAATTGCGGCAAAGTTCTAAGGCTGGGTGGCCGTAATAACTTGTCTCTTAGCAGCAAAATCATATCATGCATAAAATAACAGGCTGAGGATTGTGGTTGAAAAAACATAGGTAATTTATGCATCAAGGGATCCAGTGAGTTTGCTGTGCTTGTGTGGTGCTTGTGTGGGAGTGGGAGTGGGAGTGGGGGGAGAGTTGCCATGAAATGGCTTGCTGTGGCTTGAGGGGAGGCCATTGCCCCTCTATTTATAGGCTAGGTGGGGGATTAGGGGAGGAGGCGAGGATTAGTGGGAGGATGCGAGGATTAGTGGGAGGATGCAAGGATTAGTCATGTATAAGTGAAATTAGCTTGCAGAGCTCATCGTATGATATCGGAGGCGTACGTATACGTATGAGCATGAGAAAAATTATGAAGAAAATATTTGCAGGGACTTTAAAAATGATTCTGAATGTATTTCTCAGGAGGAAAATATTTGGAGAATTATCGATGGAATATTTGGGCAGTACTTCTAAAAATAATTTGAGGGGGATCACTTAGGAAATATTTGTAGGATATTTTGAGGAGGATTTTGGAGATAATATAGACCACTATATTTTATTTGTTGAGATCAACTCGTAAACAAATATTTTGAAACAAAATTTAAAATTCATTTTGAATTTAGAGCGAGTTTGATGAAATTTGAAGATTTGAATTTTTGGGGTGCTACACCAATGCACACTGGATTAAGTAACGAGATAATGCATAAAATCAATAAATCGTTTACGTAAAATGTGAATAGAAATATGATAAACAAACACTAGATGAAAGCGGAGCCATGAACTGAAATATATATCGTAAAAACCTATTGATGTTGGCATAAATATGTATACAAAATATCATAAAACAAGGTTATCGCTTGTGGCTAGGGGATCTATCGATGCCACACGCTTCTAGGATATGTCGTCGCCCGCGGATGTTGTCGAACACGAAGCGGAGCAGCACGTCCCTGCAGGTCCACCGCCGCCGCGCCCCCTGGCCCTCGCTTGTTCAGCGCCTCCATCAGTGGCAACAGCTTGCCGTGCACCAGGGGCTCGACTATGGCCACCACCGCCGTTGCCGAAGCCTACCGTCGCCCAACCGCCATCGCCACTGGGCCTAGAGTGCACCGCCGCCACTCGTCCGCTTTGGGAGCGCCGTCGGCGCTCGCCTGCCCACCTCGAGAGCGTCGTCGTCACTCGATCCTAGGGAGTGCCGCCGCCTCTGCTCGCTCACCCGAGGGAACCGTGGCTGCCGCTAAAACCTAATCCCCTGGGTGTTTTTATAGTCGTCCGAACTTGGTGCGGCTGAACCTGATAGTACCATTGAGCCAGGACATCCTCTAGTTATTAGAAATCCAGGACTCCAAATATATATATTATAGATAAAATGTATTAATTTGCATAAATATAAGTTAAAACGTAGTCGAAACCGTAAATAAATCAGAATCACTAGTACATATACAAGAGATACACTGGTGGCTATGGCGATGAGTTTTGCGGATTTAACTTTGTCCAAGATTTTATTCCAAAAAAAATACGAGTCCAATTGAAATTTTAATTTTTTGAAGCATCATGATTATTTCCCTAATGCAGCGCGGAGTTTTTCTTAACTAAGGTGTCGTTCGGTAATAAGTTTTAATAAGCATGTATCTATTTTTAGTATGATATCGATTACGATTGAACTTAAACAAATATAATTTAACGTTATCGGTTATCCATTATGTTATCAATATGTGAACCAAACAACACCTAAATGTATTATAGTCTTATTTATATAACGCTGAAAAGATTTATTATAGTGATTATGATAGTGATTGAGTTTGAAGTGCTAGAAAAGATGGGCTCGAAGACATCATATGTGTGTATATATATTTTCATATGTGTATTGTATATATAGTTTTATATGTGTATATATAGTTTTGCTAATTTTGTATAGGGCCCTAAAAATCCAGGGACGCCACTATTACGAATTAAACAATTTAGGTCTTATTTCAAAGCAACTCAGTTTTTAAGGACCGATTTTTATTTTTTATCTATTATCTAGAAGAGGCTTGTTCTATGGTTTTTAAGAAACTTTGAATCCATTTTTTTATAAATTAATGTATAAAGTGGTATATTTGAAACCAACTCAGTTTCCATAAATCAATTTCTTAAAAACTGGGTGGCTTCAAACATACCCTTACAAATAGCAAAGCTAAAAAGTCTAATGACAACATATATTAGGTTAAATGAAATGCAAAGGGCACGTTTGGTAGCCAAATATTAATTTGCAACTACGGAAACATCGGCAGGCACATGGCGAATGTCTAGAAGTTAATTCCATCACGAATCCCATATACGAACGTTTTGTCCCAAAAAAAAGATTTGCGCTACAGGGAATCAACACTCCCAGCAAGGTCCAATCATCGTTAGCGCTGGCTGTAGTTCAAGCTATTGGCCACATATATATACACGTGTCAATTGCGAACTGTTCTTGGCTCCTAGCTTATCTCTGCAATATATTCATCCGTATTGTGTTGGCCATCGTATGGAGCGCTTTAGGTGTCGGTGTCCTGATTACAACACGGCAAATAGTACCGTCGCGTCGGCTCGTCTCCGTTAACACCCGTACCCGTGACTGGTCGACCCTGACATGAGAAAACTGTTTAATTCTATGCAGTGCTCAGTGGAAATGAGAGACAGAGAGAGACAAAATGGCAGAGAGGGTTCTTTATTGCATAGATTTCCATATATATACATGTACAGAGTGTATCTCTGACCCTTGGATTAACAACCGCATAATGGACGGTTTGGATGGGCTTTGATCAATACACATTGTTTTGTAACACTCCCCCTTGATCAACCCAAAAACCGTTTGATCATCTGCAATTTGTCTTATCTCCTCAAAAACCCTGTGGGAAAAATAAGGAGTACATAATACTCTTTTGGATAATGAGAATAATCTCACATAGTCTCCAAAAGAAAATATGCTTGTAATCATCATGTATAAAAAACCCCTGTGGGGAAAATTAATGATGAAGCATATAGCTTTGTTGATATTACCTCGTTAAAAACTTTGGATGAGAAAACCTTAGCAAGGCAAAACTCATACAAAGAAAAGAGTGTAATATGATGGTTCAATACAGGTCATATATCACGGAGAATTACTCCCCCTGAACCTTGCAAGCATTTAAGTCTTCTCATACCAATCCCCTCAACACATTTCTGAAATGTAGAGTATGGTAGAGATTTTGTGAATAGATCTGCAAGATTATCACAAGACTTTGTTTGCAAGATGTTTATATCCCCTTTTTCCTGAAGTTCATGGGGATAAAACAGTTTAGGAGAAATATGCTTATTGATATTACTCTTGATATAACCCGTATCCATCTGAACAACACAAGCTGAATTATCTTCATAGATAATTGTTGGTGAGTCAAGAGAACCAATACCACAAGTCGTGAGTATATGATTCACCATTCTGCGAAGCCATACACATTCACGTGATGCTTCAAATAATGCAATTATTTCAGAATGGTTGGTGGACGTGGTCACCAAGGTCTGTTTAGACGATTTCCACGAGATGGCAGTTCCACCTTGTAAGAATACGAATCCTGTTTGCGATCGGCCATTGTGGGGATCAGATAAATAGCCAGCATCTGTATACCCAATTAAACTAGGATCATTATTTCTCTTATAAAAGAGTCCTAGATCCTTTGTGCCATTTAGATATCGGAAGATATTCTTAATGCCAACCCAGTGCCTTTTTGTTGGGGCAGAACTGTGCCTTGCTAACAAATTTACTGCAAAAGCAATATCCGGCCGGGTATTATTAGCAAGATACATTAATGCACCAATAGCACTGAGATATGGGAACTCCGGTCCCAATATCTGTTCTTCATCATCCCGTGGTCTGAATGGATCTTTCTTTAAATCCAAAGATCTGACCACCATAGGAGTCTTTGAAGGATAAGACATATGCATATTGAATTTTTTCAATACCTTTTGGGTATATGTACTTTGATGTACAAGGATTCCAGAAGGTAAATGCTCAAGTTGTAGACCTAAGCAAAATTTGGTTTTACCCAAATCCTTCATCTCAAATTCCGTCGTTAAATGATGGCGTGCTTCATCGATATCAAGTTTATTTCCTATGATGTTAAGGTCATCAACATAAACTGATATGATACAGAATCCCACTTTGGACCTTTTGATGAAGACGCATGGGCAATCATCATTTTTCGTGTATCCCTTCCTTAAAAGGAATTCACTCAATCGGTTGTACCACATTCTACCCGATTGTTTTAAGCCATATAATGACTTCTGCAACTTTACGCAATACATGTTGCGCTTTGCCTTTGGATTCGGTACATCTATTCCATCAGGAACTTTCATGTATATATCAGAATCCAGTGACCCATAAAGATATGCGGTCACTACGTCCATTAACTGCATAGATAGACGATTTTGTACTGCCAATGATATTAAATATCGGAATGTTATTGCACTCATGACTGGTGAATAAGTTTCGTTGAAATCAACGCCGGGTCTTTGCGTAAACCCTTGTGCTACTAGCCTTGCTTTGTATCTCACTACCTCACCATTTTCATTTCGTTTCCGAATGAAAACCCACTTATATCCCACAGGGAAGATATCACGTGGTGTAGGTATTACAGCAGAGAAAACTTCTCTTTTGTAAAGCGAGGCTAACTCCGCTTCAATTGCTGCCTTCCATTTGATCCAATCCGAGCGCTTAGTGCACTCTGCCATGGTCTTTGGATCTAGATCATTTTGAAGGTCCTCAGCAATCTGCTCGGAGAAATATATGTCGACATTTGTAGCTTTTCTGTCATATGTTTCACCAGTCTCAACATAGTTGATGGCAATTTCATCATTCCTTAGAGACTCATCAGAATTTCCCAAATTGATGTGTCTAGGATTTTCCGATGTCCCAGCCTCGGTTATGTGCACATCCGAGCTGGGTTGTGGATCATCACAATCCACATGATACATTGTATCATTTTGGTGTCCTTTTGCATTCACTATTGTTCTTTGCTTCTTAGCAACAGAACTGCGCTTATTCACCATACTTCTCCTCTCTAGGAGTTGAGTGGCCTTACTCGGTACTTCCACTCTTTCTGGTGCATTCCTAGCAGGAATGAATGATTTAGTGACACCTTTGTAATTAGTGAATGCATCTGGCAGTTCATTTGCAAGTCTTTGCAAATGTATAATTTTCTGAACTTGTAGTTCAGTTTCTGAAGTACGTGGATCATAACCTGGAACACGTTGAGTATTCCAATTTATTTCCTGGCATTCTTTTTGGTACTTGAATTCTCCCCCTAATGCCGGGAAATGTTCCTCATCAAAGATAGAGTCAGCGAAACGGGCTGTAAATAGATCCCCTGTTAAGGGTTCTAAATACTTAATGATCGACGGAGAATGAAATCCCACATAGATCCCCACTTTCCTGTGTGGGCCCATAGCTGTTCTCTGAGGTGGTGAGATTGGGATGTATACACAACATCCAAATTTACGCAAATGGGAAATACTTGGAGGATTTCCACGTACCATTTGTATTGGGGATGTTGAATGGTATGCAGTTGGTCGTAATTGTATAAGGTCAGCAGCGTGCAGAACTGCATGTCCCCAACATGACGAAGGCAATTTGCAATTCATCAATAATGGCCTTGCTATGAGTTTAATCCTTTTGATTAGTGACTCAGCCAAACCATTCTGGGTGTGGACATACGGTACCGAGTGCTGTACTTGAATCCCCAGCGCCATACAATAATCATTGAATGCCTGAGATTTGAATTCAGCAGCATTGTCCATGCGGATTGAACTAATCCGATGTTCAGGAAAATTTGCCTTTAACTTGATAATTTGAGACATTATCTTGGCAAATGCATGGTTGCGTGTTGATAGTAAACACACATGTGACCATCTTGTAGATGCGTCAATCAGTACCATGAAATACCTGAACGGCCCAGAAGTTGGCATAATTGGCCCACAAATATCTCCTTGAATCCTTTCAAGGAATTTAAGCGGTTCAGCTTTAATTTTGAGATATGATGGTCTCAAAATAAGTTTCCCAGTTGCACATGCGGTGCAAACAAAATCCTTAGATTTGGGAAAACTTTTTGTAGGCAAATTATGACCAATTGAATTGCCTGTAATTTTCCTCATCATCCCTACGCCAGGATGACCAAGTCGATCATGCCAAATCTGGAATGCATCAACATCTTGGAAAATTACCTTATATGCAACATGTGCATTGCTCTTAATATATGTATAGTACAACCCTGACGTGAGTGATGGAATTTTCTCGCATATGCGTTTGCCATATTTATTCGGCTTGGTCAAGAAGAGAAACTCTTCTTGATTTTCATCATGGGTTTCAATATGAAATCCATTTTGCCGGATATCTCTAAAACTTAGGAGGGTACGTGTAGAATCAGGATACAATAATGCATCCTCGATCACGATTTCAGTACCCATGGGGAGGATAATAGTTGCTCGACCAGAGCCAACTATCACAGCATCGCGTCCGGCGATGGTCAAAACTTTCCCATCTCTTTTCTTAAGAGTCTGGAAGTATTTGATCTCCCTAAGTATAGAGTTTGTGGTACAACTGTCCACAAGGCATAATTCCTCTTCCGTCGAGTTGTCATCATTATGCATCTATACATAAAGAAATTCTGAATAAGAATTTTATGATGCAACTTAGTACTATACAGAACATGATATTTAAATATCACAATGTCGAAACAATATTACAATAATGGTATGGCGACTCAACCAATGAGTTCGCACTACACACAGGACCCAACACTGGTCTTGTAGAGTGTGTTACATCTCAAAACATGAGATTGTATACCTCTACTTATTACAACAACATTATAAAGACAGTATAGAACAACCACACAAGCCACAATGATCATGATCAAATCTCCAAGCATGAGAGATTTATGCCAAATCTCCAAATGGATCCTTTGACATATACTCAATGATCATATCATCAGACTCATCTTCTTGCAGAAGTGGAGGCTTGTTGTCAACCACATTGGGGTGCTCTTTAGTAAGAGTGTTCTTCAGATCACCAGAAGCCAGTGAAGAACTTCCAACCTCAATTGGTGCTTCAGTAGAATTGAAATGAGCCTCAAAAGCAGGCTTATCAGACTTTGGCTTCTTTAGGGATTGTTGATACAAAAGAACAAGGTGCTTAGGGCAAGTGCAATCCCTAGCAAAATGGCCCTCAGTACCACATTTAAGGCAAGCTCTGTTGCCCTTAGATGGTAGAGGCTTGCCATTTCCTTTCCCTTTTCCTTTACCTTTCTTGTGGAATTTGTTCTTATTGAATTTGCGAGGTCCAGAAGGATTCTTGAAGTTTTTCTTGAATCCTTTCTTATTCCCAGTTTTATGCACATTGAAATGTACCTCAGGCAGAGGGGCAGACCCAGGAGGGCGCTGCTGAGCATTCTTTAGAAGAAGCTCATGATGCTTTTCTGCTTGGGTCAATGTGTGCATAAGTTGAGAATATTTCTGGAAATTACTAGAGCGATACTGCTGATGCAATATCCTATCCTCTGGAAGCATGGTAGATAGAGTCTTCTCTATTTTGTCTGCTTCAGTGGGCTCTTTCTCGCAAAACTTCAATTTAGAACAAATGCTATGAAGAGCATGGTTATATTCTGCAACAGATTTAAAATCTTGCAGTCGAAGGTGGTTCCACTCATGGTTGGCTGACGGCCATATGAGCTCCTTCTGCTGTTCATAGCGCTCTTTGAGAGCTTTCCACAAGTTGTGAGGGCATCTCTCCATAAGGTACTCTTGCTTAAGGTCCTTATGGATATAAAGCCTCAAAAGGAAAAGTGCTGTGTTCTTTTTAACCTCATTCACTGGATCAGTACCAGTGATGGGAGCTGCAATAGCATCAACGATCCCACGAGAAGCAAAAGTTATTTCAATATCTGAAGCCCAAGTTGGGTAGTTATGCCCATCAAGGGCGAGTTCCTCGAACTCTTTGGTTGACATGTTCCTACAGTCATTACCATGGACATCCATTAATTTACGCATAAATTAATAGTCACAATGGTGATGTTGTAAGCTCAATATGCAAAAATATTAAAATTACATATGTAACGAGTTCTCTGAAGGTTCCAAACCTTCCCATTGAATAAGTACTTTGAATTTTAGTAAGCATAGTATAGATAATCCTCAAATTAATGAGGTAGATCTAGTAGTGGGCAAGAGACTTGCTGCCTAAAAGCACGGTCTCTGGGCTGATAAGTTCACGGATGAACAAACCGCAGCCAATGCTTAGGTCTCCACTACCCATGCTCTACTAATTATCAAAGTAAAATTCAATGACCCTTACATGTGATATGAGTTTCTTGAAGGTTCCAAACCTTCCCATTGAATAAATACTTTGAATATTAGTGAGCATTGTATAGATAATCCTCAAATTAATGAGGTAGATCTCCTAGTAGTGGGCAAGAAACTTGCTGCCTAAAAGCACGGTCTCTGGGCAGATAAGTTCATAAATGAACAAATCGCAGCCAATGCTTAGGTCTCCACTACCTATGCTCTACTAATTATCAAAGTAAAATTCAATGACTCAATATCATGTTATTTTGGATAGCACGTATAGGTAGTCATCCCGAGAGATGTAGACCTCATAGAGATAGGCATTCCAAATGCTGCCACAAGCACGGTCTCTGGGCTACTAAATTCTTTAAAAGAATTTAGTGCAGCCTATGCTTAGGACTCTATCTCCCTGTGCTCTTTATCCAAAATAATGTAATTTTATTTTTGCATGAGTTTTATTAAGTCTGAACTTAATAAATGCTATATTTATATGCAAACATAAATGAATGCGTAAATAATAGCAAGTAGAGATATGTGAATTATTAATGTAAAATAAACAATAATTCACGAACTAAAATCTGCTATATGTACAATGAAACAGATATGTCTTTACAATATATGCAGTCTAAATTTCGAATTTAGACGCCTAAGATAACTTGAACTGAAATTACATATAAAACAGAGTCTTATACTAAAATTCAGAATTTAAAATGGTAAAAACAGGCTATATTAGGCCTCTGAAAGTGGCCCAGGCGGCCTGCCAGGCGAGCCAGGCAGCGGCCAGAAAGGCCTGCACGCCGGCCCAGCCTAGCTGGCCTGCCCAGGCGGCCCAACAGAGGCCCAAGAGCCTATTTTATATTGGGGCGGCTAGGGTTTCAAACCCTAACCGCCCCCAGCCGCCGACACCCACAGTGCCTTTCCAGCCGCCACCAGGGGGGCATCCTCGAGCGCCAAGCAGCCACCGGTCGCGGGGCCGAGCAGGAGCCCGAGGCGCCGTGTGCCTGCTCCACCCGGCTCACTGCCCCCGCGTGCCTCCTGTGGCCGAGCGCCGCGCCGAGCCTCGCGTGGAGGCCGCGCGCGCGTAGGCTGCGGGGGCCGCGCCTGCCCTGGGTGGCCGAGCGCCGCGCCGAGCCTCGCGTGGAGGCCGCGCGCGCCCAGGCTGCGGGGCCGCGTCCGCCTGGCTGGCCGCGCCGCCTCTGGAGGCCGGCCGCGCCGCCCTGGCCGGGGCCGCGCCGCGCCGCTCTGGCAGCGGGGGCCGCGCCGACCGAGTGCCGAGGTGGGCCGCCGCCGAGCGCCTGGAGCGCGCCCTCGCCGGGTTGAAGCCGCCTGCGCCGAGCGCCTGGAGAGGAGCCGCGCCGAGCCCGCGTAGGAGGCCGCGCCAGGGCGCGCCAGTGGGCAGCGCCGCGCCGAGCGCCCAGGTGGGGCCCGCGCAGAGCGCCTGCGTGGTCTGCTCCCGCGCCGGTGTCGCCACTCCCCACCCCCTCCCCCCAATCGGCCGACGTAGCGGCCGGATCGAGGGCCATTAGGCCCTCCGATTGGAGGAGGAAGATGAGGCCACCCCATTTGGGTGATGGCCGGTGAAGATAATGCGGCCTCGCGGGGCATCAACTGCGCGAGCAGGCTGCCCACGACGGGCAGCGATGGTCCCGACGACCACGGGTGCCGACGGAGATGGTGAACGACGAGCAACTGCCGCAGCAGTGGGCGGAGGCGGTGGTGGTGCCGCCAAATCCACATCCATGGGGGCCGATGCAGACGATCCCGCGTCAAACACCGGCGCCGGTGGTGACGGGGACGCAATGGGTAGTCCACACTCCACCACGGGCAGCGGAACCACCGCTGTCCATCCATGGAGGACGCAGTAGTGCACATTTTGCACTTGCACACGGCGTGGAGGGATCGCATGCACCGGTGGAAGCGCTGCGGCTTGACCAGCGGCATACGCCTCCAACATTGAATCATCAAGAGTGTGCAGAACTTCGCGCATACGGCGTATGCGCATAGAAACGGTATGTTCCATACCTTGCTGTTGATGAGCAGATCGATCTTGTTGTTCTTGTGAAGAACAGCGTGTTCTTCCACTTCTCTTCCTCTGATTTTCCCTTGAGACAGTGCTGATAACGTGTTTAATTCTATGCAGTGCTCAGTGGAAATGAGAGACAGAGAGAGACAAAATGGCAGAGAGGGTTCTTTATTGCATAGATTTCCATATATATACATGTACAGAGTGTATCTCTGACCCTTGGATTAACAACCGCATAATGGACGGTTTGGATGGGCTTTGATCAATACACATTGTTTTGTAACAAAAACGAGGTCGCAAGTAGCAGAACACGCTGATGTGTACGCCCGGATCGACTGTGCAGAGACCTGCCTGCCGCTGCTTATACATACGATGAGACCACAGAGAGAGAGAGAGAGAGAGAGAGAGAGAGAGAGAGAGAGAGAGAGAGAAACCAGGTTAATTATTTCTTCACCAAATATTATTAGGACTCGCATGAGTATCCATTGTACCGCACATCGTAACTGGACAGACGGACACAGAGACGAATTTTCATCTCAAATAGGGGGCATTCAATTAAGTTTCCTTAAAACTTGCGTGTTTCTTAGAAGTACCACATTGACTATAGATCGCACACAAACACAATACGGGCCCTGAATCACGCTTGTACTGTTCGGCTAGTCTGCGTGCTAGGAAATTCCTGGAAACTATAATGATGTCATTTAAGCGAACAAAACATTATGAAAAAGGATCCGATAATGCAATTAAGAACAAAAGAAAAAGGGTTGCGATAGGAAACAATGACAATAACTAGTCCGGCCAATAATGTTTAACGACTAGTTTTGGCTCGCTCTATGGATATTTTTGTTTGAATCTTGATTACAGATCACCAGTTTGGAGCCTCCTTTTGTTAAAAAAAAAGAAGAAATCTGATGATTCTTGAGTCCAAGCCCTAGTTGTCCAGTATACGCTGTCTGATGTAATATGCCAGGTGCATGCAACACTTAAGTGTGTGCTAGCTCCGATCATAAACAAGGTGGCCGCTCCCAGATGATGTCGTCAGCCAAACTAAAAATCGATCATAAATAAATTTCTGAAACCGTCAGTCGCAGCTTCACAGTTGTTCTTCCAGCCCAACAAGCAGGCAGCAGGAACTACCGCCCTGGACAAGCGCCACCGTGGATACTCCAAACGTACCCCCTGACGCCGTCACGGCGCACCCACCCCCTACAATAACCCGTCGCCAACCACCTCGCCGCGCACAACACCACACAAGCTAAGCGCGTGTCTACCACACTGTAGCAGGAGGCCGGAGCAAGTTGTAGATGTAGCCCAGGACGATCCTGCAGGTAGCTAGCAGTGCAAAGCCGATCGATCAGCAAGGTACTGCTCTCCTAGCTAGCTTAGCTACTACCAGCTCCGATCCTGTGCGCGCTGCTGCCGCCATGGAGAATCCCTACTACACGAGCTTCTTCAACAGCCATCCGCAGCACCACCGGTACTACTACCACCCCGCGCCGCCACCGCCGGCGCCAGCCGCCTACCACCCTTCCCTGCCTTTCTTCGCTGCGCACCGCCAGCCACCCGCTCCGACGGCGCCCGCCCCGCCCTCGCCCCCGCTCCGGGAAGCCCTGCCGCTGCTCTCCCTGGCCCCCACGCGGCATGAGGAGCGGGAGCGCCGCGCCCGGCCACCGGCACCGCCAGCGTTGGAGGATTCTGAAGAGAACCGGGACGAGGGAGAAGAAGAGCAGGAGGAGGAGGGCCCCACGGCGAGCAGCAAGAGCAACCACGGCCAGCACCAGCGCCAGCTGGGAGTGGGACGACAGCGAGGGTTCTTCGCCGACCTGAACGCCAGCGCGGCGGGTGACGATGACGACCCGATGGACGTGGAGGCTGCAGCCGACGGCTCCGGCTCCGGCTCCAGCTCCGCGGCGGCGGGCGACGACGTGACCGTGGCGCTGCGCATCGGTCTGCCGCTGCCGGGACCTGCTAGCACCGGCGCCGCGGCCGAGCTAGTCTCGGGCCTCTCCTCTTCCGGCGGCGCCCGCAGGCAACAGCACCAGCACCAGCACGACGGCGGCGGCGGCGAGGAGGATGAGGAGGAGGAGGGTGACGGGGAGAACGGTGGCGGCGGCGAGGAGGAAGGAACCACCGCGGCGGCGCCGCTAGGGTTCCCGTCCTCGCCGATTGGGCGGCTCAACAAGGGGCAGTACTGGATCCCGACGCCGTCGCAGATCCTCATCGGACCGACGCAGTTCTCCTGCCCCGTCTGCTTCAAGACCTTCAACCGCTACAACAACATGCAGGTGAGGAGCTGATCGAGTCACGTCGCTCCATTAACTAATATACTACCATTTCACTGCTAGCGCTAGCTGCTGGTAGCTGCTGCCCTTCTTCCTTCTTGCAACTTGCACCGTGCATTATTATTTCCCCCTCGCTTTTCTTTTTTTTACTTGAAAACTAACAAATCTGCTAGTTTGGTTTTCTCAAAACGCTGGCAATTCGACTCCCAAACCGAATTTTTCTCTCGGGTCATTACCTCATCTCGTTGGTAATCAGTAACCAGCTGTGTTTCATTATTGCCTTCTTTAAATAAATTTAATTACCAAGAGACCTTTCTTTCTCGTCTGATTGAGGACGACGAACCGAATAATTTTGGGGTTGCTATATAGTTTCTTCGGCAACCCACACAAAGAGGGAACGTAGATGTCGTCGATCCCAATAATTGGAACTACTAGCTAGCTAGCTAGCTAGCTAGTTACCTACCACTGAATGATGTGGCACGCAGTAGCTTAGCTACGCTAACAAGCAAGAAGTAAATCAAAGTTTCTACAGTCGCCAACAAGCCGGCTGTGAAATGAGCACGACGACGGACGAAAACACACAAACAGCTCGATCGGTTGCTGCAAATAGTCCCCGGCCGGTTCCTTTGTCGGGGAGAAACGCAGAACAATACGCGCGCGTCTCATCACTGGCATCCGCTGCTATGTTCTAACTGTCCTTTCCTTTAACGTGTGCTATTGAAGGCTATAGATTCATTCTACGAATTAAAATTTGGCAGTGAGTACAAATAGCTAGCATATATGTGTTCTCCGTGTGCATCATACGATCTATCTGAGATGCGAACGACTATATGAGATAGACATAGAAAATCTCAAAGTGTGGTATATATGCTAAAATAAATGTTTTACCGGTGTAGATTGTATTCGTGCTAGTGTAACAATGATGGACCTGATCTTGTTAGAATTTTACGATGGTAGACACAGACACATACATACCAAAATACATATATATTTCTAGATCCAAAGGTTTGGCCACGCATGCAGTTCTTCTCTCTTTCTTTATTTGTTCTGCTGACTGAAGTAGCATATATAGATGGGCATCGTGTGTGTGTGTGTGTGTTTGTGGTTTCGTTTGGACAAACGACAAGAACCACGAAGCAGCAGCAAACTGTTCTCTCCTCGCCAATGGCCGCTGCCCTTTTTGGTCTACTAGGTAGCTTCTCCTGTAAAAGAGAGAGAGCAAGCTAGCAACAGGTGATTATAATCCGGATCGGAAACGAAGTAGCTCGTCGCTAGATACATATATACACGTGCTCCTGTCTGGTCCGTCTGAACGGCGGAAGGCCTGCTGCATGGGTGGCCGCAGTTGCCGCCTTTTCGTGTGATTGAACAAGACCGACCAGCCATGGCCAGGAGAAGCCATGCATGCATGCGGCTTTTGAGCTTTTTTTTTTTTCCGGCCGGGACGGGAGGGCTGGCCGGCCTTTGCCTTTTCCCGGGAGTTGTGGTCTCTTTCCTTTGGGAATGCATGCATGGAGATGCATGGAGCCCGCGCGCTGTGGAGATCCATGTGAAGATCTGTCTCCCTCAGTGTTTGCAGATCTGGGTCTAATTTCATTTGGGCATGACATGCATGTAGCTTGGTCATCAGATTCAGATGCATGCTGGTGTGCCTGCCTGCCTGTCTGGCTGGCCACGGAAAGAGATGAGCATGCATATCGCATAGCAGCAGCAGCTTGCATTGGTCATCAGGTAGTGCGCGTGTGTCTGGTCGATCCGTGTCGAAATTGCTGCTGCTGCCTGCCTGCCTGATCAGCTTCTGCGTGTAGTAGGCCATGGCCGCTACGACTTTCTTTTGTCTACACAGCCTAGCCTCTCTCCGAGCCACACCACTGGCCTGATGCATGCATATATATGCATGATCCATCTCCCAGAGCATCACCACTAACTACTGATCTATACATACATACCTTTGCTCATCTTAATCTTCATCTCCACATAGGATGAATGGCCGGGCACGAGTCACGAGTGCTTGAGGGGGTGTTTGGTTACATCCCGCTAAAATTTAGCCCCTGTCCCATCGAATGTTTGAACCTCCGTTCCGGGTATTAAATGTAGTCGGATTATAAAACTAATTTGTCAGCCGAAGATTAAAAGACGAGACGAATCTAGTCCAGTTGGTTGGGTCTATATTTCATACTCCTATTTAAAAGTCAAACGCTTGATGTGACCCGAGCTAAACTTTAGCAGAAGCAACCAAACACCCCCTGAGGACGACAAAGACTCCAGCTAGTCTCTGATTGAGCATTGACTTGGGATTCCTCCCTGTCCCTGGCAGGTGCCTCGCTCGCTCCTTCACGGCTCCCGAGAACTGCAAGAGATGTGCAGTGTTCTTGCTGTAGCTTAGCTATGCCGTCCTGCCCACGCTCGCTGCGCGCGCGCGCGGGCGGACGCAACCGCGCACGTACACGGTACAGCACACACGCTGACACGCACGGACGACGCACCCCCCCTCTCTGATCTCCCTCCTCCGAAAGAAACAACACGAACCACATGAGCCATGGTCTATACACTCCATAGCAAGCTAGTCTCTGGAAGCTAGCTAGATAATAGCCCTCTCGCTTTCAAAAGTTTGCATGCATGCTGCGAGTCCTCTTGCTCTCCGGCCCCATGCATGAATGCTGCCTCTGATCCGGTTTCGCCGCTGGACTGACATGGTGCAAAGCAAGAAGCCTGAGACAACACTGTTTGCGGGAGCCAGTCTTCTCTGATCAAAATTAAGCAACAATGCGTATGTCAAGGAGATCGCATGCATATGCATAATGCATGTATAGTTGTATGCGTCCCGAAATAAACAACCGCGTTCAAACCTTAATTAGCTTGCTGCTGCATGCATATTACTACTAACTACACAACTGGTTACTCTGTGCATGCATCTATATATGAATTTAGGGGGAGTTTGGTTTGAGGAATAACTACATCCAATATGAGGCGGTGCATCATGAGTTCATTCCTCAAATTTTATAGGATGACTGTACTCATGTTGGTACTAACTAACAGTACTCAAGTGTAGTAACAGTAGCAGTAATAGCTAATGTTACCTTCTTATGCATGCATGAATATAATGCATATAATCACATGACTGAACACTGCCCTACCTGATAATATTGCAGCATATGATCATGTGCGCTATGTTCGCTCAAAAGAAAAGAAAATAAAAACATGTACGCTAGTCCCCAGTACGTACGTAGCTATAGCTGCCAAGCATGCATACTCATATTAGGGACACTGCACGCACACAGTACGAGTATTATTCGTTCGCGCTGTTTCCTAGCAGCTTGTGCTTTTCGATCGCACCGCACGACGCACGTACGTCCGTATATATGTGCATACGTCTCGATCTGTTGCGTACGTACGTGTGTGGGTGATTGATTAAACTGGATGCATGCATATGTCTGCGATATGCAGATGCACATGTGGGGTCACGGGTCACAGTACCGCAAGGGCCCGGAGTCGCTGCGGGGCATCCAGCCGACGGCCATGCTGCGGCTGCCGTGCTACTGCTGCTCGCCGGGGTGCCGCAACAACATCGACCACCCGCGCGCCAAGCCGCTCAAGGACTTCCGCACGCTGCAGACGCACTACAAGCGCAAGCACGGCCTCAAGCCCTTCCTCTGCCGCCGCTGCGGCAAGGCCTTCGCCGTCAAGGGCGACTGGCGCACGCACGAGAAGAACTGCGGCAGGCTCTGGTACTGCCTCTGCGGCTCCGAGTTCAAGCACAAGCGCTCGCTCAAGGACCACGCCCGCGCCTTCGGCCGCGGCCACGGCTTCGTCGGCGGCGGCGGCCCTGGCGCCGGGTGCGGCGGGGGACTCGACGACGACGATGACGGCGCGGTTTCCGACGTCGAGCACGACGGTGCCGCCACGGCGGCCAGGTCGATGTGACCGATCCATGCAGCTGTGGCATCTATGGATCGATCGAGCTCTCTATATTCCTAGCCGGCCGGCAGGTCAATATTATATATACTTATTAGTAGGCCGACCGACTGGTGCAAGTGCAAAAGAAAATCTGTTATTGTACCATATAGTAACAGATTATCAAGCTGTTCTTTCATTTTGCAGCTGCTGTAGCGCTACTGCTATATAGAGTCTGTTCTCTTCGTCTGCTCCGTCCTAGCTAAGTACAGCACACGGCTCATCCCTGGCACGAGAAATAAATCACGGGCATGCGTGTGTCAACAGCTAGAATATGTGCTCGATCGATTGATGCACAGTGTGTTAGAGTTTATTGTCCATTTTCTAATAATACTTTTTTACCGTTGAAGTTCATTGTACAATTTTCATAACAATGATTTACTAAATAAATTTCAAAAGTCTTGCTCATATCATAAACTTTGCTTTGCTTTGCCCTGCGTTACCAACTTTGTTTTAGTTTCATATTCTATAGCGCACGGTAATGGTAAGTCTGTCCTCTTATATATACGAGAGAGGGTGTTCTCTCTTTAAGGTACAAGAAACAACCAATATAGTATGAGTTAGTCTTTTAGACAAGAGCTTCATCATTGTTGTGCCATCTCAGGCTCCTCTAACTATGACGGCAGCATGACGACTATGACGGGGAGAGTAGTGTTTTCGAAACCTCTCTCCGCTGAAGAACCTGCACGGGTTGGGACGAGTCAAGTTTTTTGGCAACGATCACATGACTACTCGTCTAGTTGATTAGCACTACAACATCTATGGACTTCAGGAACACTAGCTGCAGACTCACCTCTAACCAGGTTGGAGCAATTCTCATTATGAATAATGATGAGTCCATTCAAGATAGATTAAATCTACTATGTGAATATGCTTTTATTTGCTATGCATAGTTTATCAATTGTTCATGTAGTGATAGCTTTAAGAATCAATTTAATATTTAAAGTGCACAATTCTCTAACAATCTAAAAACCAAATAGACACATTAAAATGGGTAATAACCTTACAGATGCTATAAACCCTGAAAAGTTCTATGGTTCAAACTTTAAGAGATGATTCAAAAAACTGTAAGAGATGGGTCGAGAACATCTAGCCACCTATTGGCTCTTGAGCATCTCTCTAGTGACTTTCAGTGTTTTAGAGGTTTGGATGAAGATTTGGAACGCAAGACAAGATTGCCTTTGAGCAAAGATTTTTGTTGGCTCTAATCCATCCCTCCTCTAGTCACCTGATTCAATCCTTCAGAGTTGATAATCATTTTTGACGAGATTAATATGTTGTTATCTTGTTGTCAGCCTTCAATCCTTCCAACTCATTTGCTCCTTTTGATGCACTACCCGAGTTCTATCCAAATAAGTCCTTAAGTAATAATTTGCTTAAATTAACTTGAATTGCAACTTCATGATTATATTGATGTCTGATAAGACGATAGCTACAAAGGTCTAGTCAATATTATTAATTATCACTTGAGTATTTTTGAAACAAAGAGACACAAAATGTATGATATGGTTTCGAGCTTCTTAAATTGGTATTGCTTCTACAAATGGCAATGACAAGTGCTGAAAGAATAAAATAAAGTTAAGAAATAAGATGAAGGATAGTCTTTTGGATGAGTCTCTAGTCACTTTTATTGAGCGTGATATTTAATTTATAGAAGTTGATGAAAATAGTAGTCATGACATCTATGTCCCTTCAAAAGCATCGACTAAAACCGTTAGAAGAAAAGAATAGTATTTTAAGTTTTTGATACCCTTTTATGTCTATGTTAGAACTATTAGCTAGTATGTATTTTAAACTATTTATACTGCATCTAGTGGATGGTTTCAACAATATTTGAATTTAAGCCTTATCATGCATGTTACTTAGTGTATGTATACAGAATTATGTTGCAAATTTTATAATTGTTACTAAATTATTAAAATAGATTTATTGAATTGCATTAAAAAAGTCAAACTGTTGGACACCAAAATGAGCGGACGGTTCGGCCCTTGGGCCCGGACGGTCCGCGTGTCGTGAGATTAGATTAACTTGGATGTTTATCTTTATCTCGTGCGTGGTTATCTATCTAATCACGTGGGGGTTTGTCGGCTATCTCATAGAAAAAGGTCCAGACCTCCTCCCCTATAAATATAAAGGGGTACGGCCGATTGAGAACCTCCGAACACATTCCAATCGAACCAATTACTTTATTTACGTTTCCTGCCCTAGGAGTAGATGTAGCGTAGTTCTAGTTGTAGCATTCCACATATCCACCTCCATCTCTATTCGACTCTGCGTCGTCTAGATCCGTCTTGGGTGGTCTGCCGATCCCAAGACGACCCTATGATCTTACCTCTCCCGGGGGGCAAGATCTAGTTATCCACTCGAAACCTCTTTCTCGAATTGATCTCTTAATTCCTAGGCGACTACACGTCGTCTAGGGATGTCCCAGGTGACCTGTCGATCCGGAGCACCTTAAGATCTCTTCCCCCTAGGGGACGAGATCTAGATTCCAGCAAGGAAGAGGAAGACGACCCTGTCGCCAGGCCGCGGACCGTCCGGTGTGACGCAGAGAAGACACCGCTCCTGCGCCCAGGTCGCAGATTGTCTGGCCTAGGGCCACGGACCGTCCGCGCCCCGCAGAGGGCACCGCCAGGCGGTACACCACCTAGTGATCGGCGCTGCCCAGATCGGCGCCAACATACTTTTTGGCGACTCCGCTGGAGACGAGGTTGCAGATCTACAAAATCAGGCTTACATGGCCGATTCTAAAGATCTCAACGGTGCTTCTCCAAATAGCAACACTTGGCTGACTAATTTATCGGCCACTGAGCATGAAAGATTAAAAGATGACATGAAAAAAATAGACGAGGAGGCCCAGCGACAAACAGAGCAGGTGTTCAAGGTGGCGGATAAGTGGTTCCTCTCGCACTTCAGGGTAGATTGCCACCAGAAGACCGTCCAAAAGAAGGAGATAAATGTCGAGTACATGTCAGCCATGCTGCAACAGCTCCCCACGATAGGTGATGCCAGGTTGGCCGATGATATTCCGTTTATTAAAATATCTTTTGATAATCGGATTAAAAGTATCACAGAGGATATAGAAAGGATGACGCATGCATTAGGAAAAACTCACATGCCTAATTTTTTATCACATAAATTAGGCGCCAAAATAATTGCACCAAACACATCGACAACAAATGGGTTTCCCCAGCCATATTCTGGTATGCCGATGGACTCATATCCAGGACACCCGTCACCACCATCTTCGCTAAATGGTGAGTCAACTCTGAGCACGGTCGGACCGTCTGCACACAATCACGGACTGTCCGTCCTTCCGTCAGACCGTCCGGCACCCTACGCCAGACAGTCTGGAGTTACACAGAGCCCACCACAAGGGTCACAGGTGTTGCCTGACGTGACCGGACAGTCCGAGGAAAGTACCTGTCGGGTACCGTAATTAGGGGTTCCCCCAATGCTCCTTAACCCGGCTGGAAAACATCTTCAGAACAAACCATACACGGCTGATGAAGCGCGGTTCAAGTCAAGGCCTCGTCTACCAAGGGACGCGACCTCATCCGAGCCCAGCCTTGGGCAAGGACAGTAGTCCCGGACGAATTCACGCCTCGCCCGAGGGTCCCCTCAGTCAGCAGACACACCCCCGTCTCACCCAAGGCTAAGCTCGGGCGAACTTTGTCGTACAGCGACCTCAGCCGAATCACCTTACCAACCGACTGTATCGCATGTGCATTCAATGCGGGGATCGCCTGACACCTTATCCTGACACGCGCGCCTCAGTCGGCAAGGTCGAAGTGACCGCAGTCACTTCGCCCCTTTACTGACCGTTTTGACAGGAGAACAACACTATTCACCCTGTTCCGGCTACTGTGCCACCCACCAGGGTAAGACTAGCAACAGTAAGTCGTGACCTCCCCCGAGTTCAGCCTCGGGCGCAACAAGGAGCTCCGCCTCGCCCGACCTCAGCCTCGGCCTCGGGAGGAGTCACAACCTCGCCCGACCCTGGGCCTTGGCCCCAACCTCGGCCTCAGGAGAAGTCTCCGCCTCGTTCGACCTCGGCCTTGGACCGACTACGCTACAGGGGATACATCATTACCCTACCCCTAGCTAGCCGCTTCAGGCTACGAATGAACAAGACCGATATCCCATCTAAGTTACTCCGGTAACAGGTAATGATGGTTTCCCGCGTGCGCCCATGACGTCGGTTGCTCTCAACCCCCTACGGAAGCAAGGAAACGTCAGCAGGATCCATGCTGCACCGCCAGCTATGCTTCTATAGGGCTCAAGGCATTTCTCCGATGGCCACGTTAGTACATGTATAGGGCTCAAGGCACTTCCCCGCCAGCCATGTTAGCTCATAGCTACACCCCCATTGTACAGCTGGGCATCTCCTTGTATCTATAAAAGGGGATGTCCAGGGCATTCCTAAGGGAGGGGGGACGGAACGTACGAACGGGCGACATATGAACGGGCGAAGGCAGGCGAGCAGAGGCAGGCAGAGTAGGAGAGACGCGGTAGAGGCAGACTCAGATAGCTCACTTCAAGGCCGAACCCTCTCTTTCTCTCTCTCTCTCGCTCTCGCTCTCTCGCAACGCTTGTAACCCCTACTACGAGCACCCCGGTGCAAGATAACATAAGCCTCATTTCCCTCTTGTGTTCCATCTTGCATCAACCCATCTGGGCAGGGACACACAGCGACAAATTCATTGGTCGGTTGACGGTCCTCATGGGTTCGAAACGCCGACAGTTGGCACGCCAGGTAGGGGCTTGCTGCGTGTTGACAATACTTTCCCGTTGAGTTCCAGATGGACAATCTTCAGCAGCCTCTTCAGCCCGAGACGGTGCTCTGCTTCAGAAGTCTCGAGTTCATGTACCTCGATGGCGGCTACGACATGGTACTGCTCCCCTCGCAGCACGACGATGGTCGTCGGCTCGCCCGGTGGAGGCGAACTCGACGACGGCATCTCCCCGTGGCAGAAGAGGAACACCCGGGTTTGCCCCGCCACCCTCCTCACCGGAGGAGGAGGAGACGGGGCAACCGTGGCCAGGCAAGAGGTGGCACCTCGTCGGCTGTCGGACCAGAGCGAGTCGACGACGTCGGCACCCCTGCGGGGGACGTGTCGGGAGTCATCCTCACACCTGAGACAACGACGGGTGTCGCTTCCCAGCAACGTGCCAACCCCAAGCGGACTGATGACGCCAGCACCCTCACGAAGGACTTGTTGGACGTTAGCCTCGTACTTGAGATAACAGTGCAGTCCGTCCCCGATGCGACTTCGCCACCGTCCATCAACCAAGAGGTACCATCCGTTTTTCACCCTGTTCCCTTTAGATTCAGCTTCGATCCACCAAGCGACCCCGCTTCGATGAGCGCTTTCGCTAGGGCATATCCTTACCTTCCAGGGTACCATATGTGGTCAACTTGGGACCGACTAACAGCCGTCTCAACCTCCGGACCCATGGGTTCTGAGGAAGAGGACGACCCCGACGTCAGTGGGGATTTCTCCGGACTCCGTGATCCCAGTGCCATGCGTGACTTCATGTCCGCATGTGACCACTGCCTCTCTGGCTGCTCTGATGATGGCCACAGCCTTGACGACGAGGGTTGCGACCCGACTCGCGAGTACTACCATATCGTTCAGGAAGATCACGACGGAGAAAACCACCTTGGCATGCCAGGAAGTGACGGCGCCCTTGCACCTGCGTCTCGCGTTGAGATCCCGCGGGAGCTAGATGTGGTCTAAATCCCTGCGGGGGGTCAGGACACATAGCTTGAGCAACTCCGCGAGATGCAGGCCTAGCTCGACGAACAAGCAGGGCAGCTTGTGCGGCTCCGACAAAACATCGAGCAGGAGTGGGCAGGCCGGGCACTCGCCGGAGGAGCGCGTCATCGGGCCTGGGACGTCCAGCGCCTTTTCGTTGACGATGCAAGGGCAGGGCTGCCCCTGGCCTTCAGCGGGGCCGGCCATAACCTAGGTGCAGCGGCGATGCTACTTTGAACAATGCCGAAGCCATCCACCACCGAGGGGCGACGTATCCAGGGCGAGCTCAAGGGCCTCCTAGAAGACGCCGCTGTCTGACAAGCCGAGAGCTCTGCCTCCCGGAGGCGAGGAGACCCCTCGGAGCATCGTGCAACGCCCTCCCGACGCATGCGGGAGGCCTCGGTCCACACCGAGCGCACACGGGACGGGACGCCTGCAGCCCCGGATCGCCTCAGCGCCGAGCAACACCGCCACGACCGTCGAGCCCGACTCGAGGAAAGGGTGCGCCGAGGCTACCACCCTAGGTGCGGGGGACGCTACGACAGTGAGGAGGATTGGAGTCCCTCGTCCGAACTGCCAGGTCTGCGAGTCTTCAGCCGGGCCATACGACGAGCGTCGTTCCTGGCCCGGTTCCAAGCCCCGACTACCATCACAAAGTACTCAGGGGAGACAAGGCCGGAGTTGTGGCTTGCGGACTACCAGCTGGCATGCCAGTTGGGAGGGACGAACGATGAAAACCTCATCATCCGCAACCTCCCCCTTTTCCTCTCCGACGCTGCCCGGGCCTAGCTGGAGCATCTGCCTCCTGCGCAGATCTCCGACTGGGATGACCTAGTCAAGGCTTTCGCTGGAAATTTCCGGGGTACGTACGTACACCCTGGGAACTCATGGGATCTCCGAAGCTTCCGCTAGCAGCCGAGGGAATCCCTGCGAGAGTACATCTGGCGGTTTCCAAAGCAGCGCACCGAGCTGCCCAACATCACCGACTCGGACGTCATCGGGGCATTCCTCGCCGGCACCACTTGCCGAGACCTGGTGAGCAAACTAGGACGCAAGACTCCCACCAAGGCAAGCGAATTGATGGACATCACCACCAAATTCGTCTCTGGTCAGGAGGCGGTCGAATTCATCTTCCAAAAGGACAAGCAGCCTCAGGGAAGGCAGAAGGAAGACGCCCCCGAGGCGTCCGCCCAGCGTGGCATGAAAAAGAAGACCAGGAAGAAGGCGCAAGCGAAGCGCAACGCCATCGACGCGGATCTTGTCACTGCTGCCGAGCACAGGAACCCTCGAAAGCCTCCCGGAGGAGCCAACGCGTTCGACAAGATGCTCAAGGAGCCGTGCCCCTATCACAGGGGTCCCGTGAAGCACACCCTTGAAGAGTGCGACATGCTCCGGTGCTACTTCAACAAGGCTGGACCCTCGGCAGAAGGTGGCAAAGACCAAGGCAACAACAAGAAGTGGGGCAACAAGGAAGAGGAGTTCCCGGAGGTCCACAATTGCTTCATGATCTACGGCAGACAGGTGGCGAACGCCTTGGCTCGACACCACAAGCAGGAGCGCCGGGAGGTCTGCTCGGTGAAGGTAGCGGCGCTAGTCTACCTAGACTGGTCCGACAAGCCCATTACTTTCGACCAAGGCGACCACCCCGACTGCGTACCGAGCCTAGGAAGGTACCCGCTCATCGTCGACCCTATCTTCGGCAACTCTAGGCTCACCAAGGTCCTCATGGACGGAGGCAGCAGCCTCAACATCATCTACGCCGAGACCCTAGGGCTCCTGGGGGTCGATTTGTCCACGATCCGGGCCGGTACAGCACCTTTTCACGGGATCGTCCCTGGTAAGCGCGTCCAGCCCCTTGGGCAACTTGACTTGCCCGTCTGCTTCGGAACTCCCTCCAATTTCCGAAAGAAAACCCTCACCTTCGAGGTGGCCGGGTTCCGAGGGACCTACCACGCGGTGTTGGGAAGACCGTGCTACGCCAAGTTCATGGTCGTCCCCAACTACACGTACCTCAAGCTCAAGATGTCGGGCCCCAACGGAACCATCACCGTCGGATCCTCATACCGCCACACTTACGAGTGCGACGTGGAATGCATGGAGTACGCCGAGGCCCTCGCCGAGTCCGAAGCCCTCATCATCGACCTGGATTGCCTCTCCAAAGAGGCGCCCGACGTGAAGTGGCGCGCTGGTAACTTCGAACCAGCCGAGGCAGTTAAGTCTGTCCCTCTCGACCCCAGCAACGACCACGGCAAGAAAGTCAGGATCGGCTCCGAGCTCGACCCCAAATAGGAAGCAATGCTCGTCGACTTTCTCCACGTAAACGCCAAAATTTTTGTGTGGAGTCCCTCGAACATGCCCGGCATACCAAGGGATGTCGCCGAGCACTCACTGGACATCCGAGCCGGTGCACGACCCGTGAAGCAGTCCCTGCGCCGTTTTGATGAAGAAAAGCGCAGGGCCATAGGCGAGGAGGTCCACAAGCTGATGGCTGCAGGGTTCATCAAAGAGGTATTCCATCCCGAATGGTTAGCTAACCCTATGCTTGTAAAGAAAAAAGGTGGGAAATGGAGGATGTGCGTAGACTACACTGGTTTAAACAAAGCATGTCCAAAGGTTCCCTACCCTCTGCCTCGCATCGATCAAATTGTGGACTCCACTGCTGGGTGTGAAACCCTGTCTTTCCTCGACGCCTATTCAGGTTATCACCAAATTAAGATGAAAGAGTCCGACCAGCTCGCGACTTCTTTTATCACACCTTTTGGCATGTATTGCTACACTACTATGCCATTTGGTTTGAGGAATGAAGGTGCAACCTACCAGAGGTGCATGAACCATGTGTTCGGAGAGCACATCGGCAGAACGGTCGAGGCTTACGTCGATGACATCATTTTCAAGACAAGGAAAGCCTCTGACCTCCTCTCCGACCTCGAAGCAACTTTCGGGTGCCTGCGTGCAAAGGGCATAAAACTCAACCCCAAGAAGTGTGTCTTCGGAGTCCCCCGAGGCATGCTCCTAGGGTTCATCATCTCTGAATGAGGCATCGAGGCCAACCCGGAGAAAATCGTGGCCATCACCAACATGGGACCCATCAATGATTTAAAAGGAGTACAAAGGTCATGGGATGCCTTGTGGCTCTGAGCCGCTTCATCTCGCACCTCGGCGAAAAAGGATTGCCCTTGTACCACCTCTTAAGGAAGGTCGAGCGCTTCACTTGGACCCCCAAGGCCGAAGAAGCCCTCGGAAACTTAAAGGCACTCCTTACTAATGCGCCCATCTTGGTGCCCCCGCTGAGGGAGAAGCCCTCTTGGCCTGCGTAGCCGCAACCACTCAGGTGGTCAGCGCCGCGATCGTAGTCGAGAGACAAGAAGAAGGGCATGCACTGCTCATCGAGAGGCCGGTCTACTTCATCAGCGAGGTGCTATCTGAGACCAAGATCCGCTACCCACAAATACAGAAGCTACTGTATGCAGTAATTCTGACACGACAAAAGTTGCAACACTACTTCGAGTCTCATCCGGTGACTGTGGTGTCATCCTTCCCCCTAGGAGAGATCATCTAGTGCTGAGAGGCCTTGGGTAGGATAGCAAAATGGGCAGTGGAACTCATGGGCGAAACACTTTCATTCGCTCCTCAGAAGGCCATAAAATCTCAAGTCTTGGCAGACTTCCTGGCTGAATGGGCCGACACCCAATTGTCGACAGCTCCAATACAGCCCGAACTTTGGACCATGTACTTCGATGGGTCGCTTATGAAAACAGGAGCAGGTGCTAGCTTGCTCTTCATTTCAACCCTTGGGAAACATGTGCGCAACGTACTACGCCTCCATTTTCCAGCGTCAAACAACGTGGCCGAGTATGAGGCCTTAGTTAATGGACTACGCATTGCCGTCGAGCTAGGGGTTCGGCGCCTCGACGCTCGTGGCGACTCGTAGCTTTTTATTGACCAAGTCATGAAAAACTCCCACTGCCGTGATCGGAAAATGGAGGCCTACTGCGACAAAGTTTGGCGCTTGGAAGACAAGTTCTATGGGCTGGAGCTCAACCATGTTGCTCGACGGCACAACGAGACAGCGGATGAGCTGGTGAAAATAGCCTTGGGGCGAACGACGGTTCCCCCGGACGTCTTCTCCAGGGACATATATCAACCATCCGTCAAACTCGACGATGCGCCCGAACCCGAGGAGACCTCGGCCTAGCCCAAGGTACCCTCGGCCGCCGAGGGTGAGGCCCTGCGCGTTGAGGGAGAACAGAACAGGGTTGCGCCAAACCAAAACTGGCAGACCCCGTACCTGGAATATCTCCTCCGAGGAGAACTGCCCCTCGACAAGGTCGAAGCCCAACGACTGGCTCGGCGTGCCAAGTCGTTCGTTTTGCTGGGTGATGAAAAGGAGTTGTACCACCACAGCCCCTCGGGCATTCTCCAACGATGCATATCCATTGCCTAAGGACAAGAGCTGTTACAAGAAATACACTCGGGGGCTTGCGGTCACCATGCAGCACCTCGAGCCCTCGTGGGAAACGCTTTCCGACAAGGGTTCTACTGGCCGACCACGGTGGCCGACGCCACTAGGATTGTACGCTCCTGCCGAGGGTGTCAATTCTACGCGAGACAGACGCACCTGCCCGCTCAAGCCCTATAGACAATACCTATCACTTGGTCGTTTGCCGTGTGGGGTCTGGACCTCGTCGGTCCCTTATAGAAGGCACCTAGGGGCTTCACGCACCTGCTGGTCGCCATCGACAAATTCTCCAAGTGGATCGAAGTCCGACCCTTAATCAGCATCGGGTCCGAGCAGGCGGTGGCGTTCTTCACAAATATCATCCATCGCTTTGGGGTCCCAAACTCAATCATCACCGACAATGGCACGCAGTTCACTGGGAAGAAGTTCCTGGACTTCTGCGAGGACCACCACATCCGTGTGGAATGGGCCGCCGTAGCGCACCCAATGACAAATGGGCAGGTGGAACGCGTCAACGGTATGATTTTGCAGGGACTAAAACCGAAGATCTACAACGACCTCAACAAGTTTGGCAAGCGGTGGATAAAACAACTACCCTCGGTGGTTTGGAGTCTGAGGACGACGCCGAGTGTAATACTCAAATTGTAAGCAAGTGTAAAAGGAGAAAGAGTTTTCCCTTACATATATGTGTGTTACCTATATTCATCATTTCATGTGAAAACCACATTTAAACAAATAAATAACTAACAAAAGACACTCAAGTAATACATGCATCATGCTGGTGTCTCTTTTGGTTTGTGCATTTGTACACAGTGGTAATAATGATAAAGTAATATAGTAAGGTCAAAACATGCATTAAACCTAAAGTTGGAAATCGAGATTTGGAGAAAAATAGTAAGGATACTACACAAAATGAAGTAAATACATATATACAAATAATTAAAACCCTTCTATACCACTAAGCCTATTCTGTACATTAATTAGAATACAAGATTCACGACACTGTTTGAATTCAAATATGAATTTCAAACTAAAAAGGAAAAGCAAAATAGAAAAAAATAATAAGAAAAAGAAAAGAGGTACAGTGCTTACCTAGGCCGAAATCACCTACGGTCGGCCCATTAACTCCACCGCGCGGCCAAGCCCTTCACCCCCCCCTCCGCGCGCTCCGCCCTGACATCGGGGGCCCACTGGCATCTGTTATTCGTGCGCACACTCACTCCTTTCCCCGCTGACAGTTAGGGCTCGCATGTCAGGCTTGGGCGTCGTCAACTGCCCGCCCGAGCTTCACGCGAATGGTGGCGCTGTTCGCGAAATCCTCGGTCAAGGTGGTGCCCGGATACTGTGGTCGCGTCGTACTTATAAACCAACCGGTCTCGCCGCATGCCTGTGACCGAATCAATCGCGTAGACAACTGAACCTAAAACGAGAGGGAGAAGGGGAGCGGCGACCTTGCGTCGACTTGACTGCGCCACCGTCGAATCACTAGTCCGTCGTCGATTCGGGGTAATCGCGGGGTCTAGGCAACTCGCTTGGTTGTGTGGAGCGCGACTGTGGCGAAGTGGGGCCGGAGGTGCATTGAAGGATTGGGAATTCCTCGCCGGAGTGGAGCCCTTCGCCGAACTCACGCTGTACTGTGGACCTACCTCGACTCGTCAGCGGCGTCGGTACGACCTCGGCCATCTTGTCTGCCTCGTTCTCCGGGATGCATAGAACTAGTGCCGGTAGGGTTAGACCCCTGGGCGCCTCGCGCGCTGCTCGTCGGCGTGTGCCGCAGCGCGGTTGCCCTGCGCTGCCACGTCTGGGCACGTGTTGGAGACAATGGAGGGTGGTCCGTTGATCTCCCACGGGGCGGTCCAGATTAGACTATCGATGATCGTTTCACTCGGATCCGTGAGAACCGTTGATCCGGTGATAACCGACCGAGATTGGAGTTAGAAAATTTAGATCTGGGGCGTCGGATTGAGATCTGGTGGTTCTTGCCGCGTACCGTTTCGCGGCCGCTCCGATGTAATCCGGGGCACACATTCCTGATCCAACAGCTCTGATTAGAGGGTGCCCCTTCGCGGCGCAATTTGCTTAAGAGCCCCTGAAGTTCTAGGAATCAACCCACCGTCCAGGGACCCTGTTCCCTGTGTCTTAGGAAACTTGCACCGAGCCCCCCGCGCTTCACAGAAAATGAGGCCCAGTCCAGAACATTATAAAACCAGAGAAAATAATTTATAAATGGATTTTTAATAGATAAATAAATGCTAGAACATGTTTAAATCATAGAAAATCCATTTTTAGTCCAAATTAATCCATTCAACTTTCTAAATTTTTGTAATTTAATTCTCTATCACTTAGAGCCTCTGTTTTGTTATGAAAACAGTAAGAAATTTAATCTCTCACTTAATCCTATTTTAAGCACATAAAACCTTTGAAAATTCATAACTTAAAATCTATAACTCCAAAAATTATGATTTCTGTTCCTAGGATTTTATTTTAATATGTAGATTATTACTGTGTATATTGTGTACATGTTTGGTGTGATGTTAATTTTCTCTATATACTGTGCTTGTTTGTATTGCGGCGAGTAGAAGAGACCGTGACTGAGGATCCTGGTGAGCAGCAGATAGAGGTAGCTGAGCAGGAGCTCATTGAAGGCAAGTTGTGCCCTTGATCACTTTTTACCCAATAATGTTCTTTAATATCATTTATTCATGCATAGGTTAATTTTGATGGGACCCAATAGGTCACCCTAGATTGTTTATCTCATTACCTTGTTTACCCCTGAATCACTTGGGTAGTTTGCTATTGCTTTACATGGTTTTGGGATAATCATTTATTATATCTATGTTCCAATTCTTTTGTTATTCTATTTATGTTCATGTCAAGATCATTAATGTTAATTGGAACATAGAGCTTAACTTGAGAAACATGTGCCACCATAAGGGTTTAATGGGACGCCCTTGGCTGACTAATTAGGGAAGCTAGTGGAAGACTACCTTACCCGAAAGAGGCAAGGGTAGTAGGGGAGTTGCATGCAAGGAGGTTCTCGGGTTGATTTAGCTGCGAATGCGGTCAGACGGGGGATTCTTGCAAGTGCTCTTCCCATAAACTGTAGCGGGTTTTCGGAAGCTAGTGGAACTTTGTAAAGGCCTCATAGTGTTGCCCTGCCTCGCCTCCTAGGTAGAGGTGTATGGGAGTCGCGACCCCTTGGCAGATGGGTAACATGACTTGTGGGTAAAGGGTACAACCTCTCTAGAGTGTAAAACTGGTATACTAGCCGAGCTCACGGTCATGAGCAGCTCAGGACTCTCTGATGATTAATTTATGGAACTTAAATTCAATTTGGTCATTTGCATATGCATGGGATTATTATTAATTTTGTTCTATTACTTTTATTTAAGGTTTGATATTTACTTGCACTTAGTAACTGCTAATAAAATTTTGACCAACTACTTAAAAGCAATGCTCAGCTTTAACCCCTGTCATTGATTAGCCTTACACATCACATGAACTCTCACCTTTGTGAGTTCACGTCCACTAGTTCCCCACAACTTGTTGAGCTATGATCATGTGTGAGCTCACCCTTGCTGTCTCACACCCCCCCACAGGAGAAGAACAGGTGGTTCAGGAGGAGCCACAAGGCGAGGAGTATGATCTGATCTAGGTGGCGTTTCTCAGTTGACATTGGTGCCAACGACGATCCTTAGTTCATTTTATATTTATCTTTTATTTTGTAATAAGACTTCCGCTTTGTAATAAATACTCTGATTATTGTGACATTTGTCTCTATACACTCTGTTATTATATATATTATCTTCGTGGCGCATGTATGAGATGCACCTGGCTTTGTTCCTTAAAGCCGGATGTGACAGAAGTGGCATCAGAGCAAATGTTGACTGTAGGACGAGACCTAGATAGAAATGGACAAACCCTTACTTACTTACCTTACTCTGATTCATTCTATACTTACCTCATCTTGGTCTTGTCTCACCTTTTGCTTTTCTGCTCTGATTAATCTTATCTTTTCTACTCTAAGACAAGATGGATTTCACACCTTGGAATCCTAGCACTGTGATATTTTTTAGAGATAGGGAACCTAAGACAAAAAAAACTATTTTCTTTATTTAAAAATGGTTGGTTGATTGTTCTGATGATAAATGTCTGATTTGCTTCTTTGATTGATTGAAGTATTATATATGGACATCTTAGTATGTACCACCATAAGGTATTGAGTTAGCTTTAGAAGGTAAAATATTAATCTGCTTGGCTAATAAATCCCCCAAAGTAACCTGATTTGTAAATACCTGCCTTGTCTACTATTCTCTTACCATATGTATCTAACTCAGATGGTCAATACCAGGCGGGGTGGTGGAATTGATTTGCCTCCTAATCGACACACTTGGTGGATATGCAGACAACCCCAGCCACAGCCAGCAGAGATGAATCCTCCTAATCCTCCACTAGGCGGAGTTGACCCACTGATTGCAGCTTAGATGAGGATGATGCAACAAATGGCGGACACTATGGCAGATATGCGTGCTCAGATGCAGCAAGAACGCCAGGAGATGCGTCAGGAACGAGAAGAGATACGCCAAGAATTGCGCTAGGAACGAGAAGAGATACGCCAGGAGAGAAGGGTGCAACAGCAGCTGCAACAGCAAATGCAACAACAACAGCAACAACAGCAACAAGAACAAGTACCACTGCCTCCACCTCCACCACCAGTTCCACCCTAAGATAAGCATAGGGAGTTCATGAGTCATAAGCCACCTACATTTGCAAGCTCTCCCGATCCACTGGATGTAGATGATTGGCTGAAATCTGTGGAAAAGATGTTGAATATTGCCCAATGCACTGACCGGGAGAAGGTTTTATATGCTTCTGGACGTCTGATAGGTCCTGCTGCTGACTGGTGGGATTCATATACTGCTGCCCACGATGCTGCTGATACTATTACTTGGGCAGAGTTCAGTACACAGTTCAGGAATTACCATATACCTGCTGGATTAATGAAGATTAAGAAGAAGGAATTTCTATCGTTGAAGCAAGGAAGCATGTCAGTTAGTGAGTATCGCGACAAGTTTATTCAGTTATCCAGATACGCCCCTGATGAAGTCACTAAAGATGAGAGGAAGCAGGAGCACTTTATTGAAGGACTTAATGGACCTCTACAGTATGCTTTGGTGGCACATACATTTCCATCGTTTCAGAGGCTACTCGATAAGGCACTAGCTATTTAACACAAGCATGTTCAGCTAGGAGATTTGAAGAGAAAGGCTATATCTCAAGGACAAGGAAGCAGCAGTGTTCGTCCTCGCTACATTTCACCCCAGGGTACACCAGTTCGCACTGGCGGAGGCCAGCGCCCAGTTCAGCAATCACCTCTAAGGACTCCACCTCCTCGACAGGCTACCCCCACTGGCACCCCGACAAAGTTTTCAGGGCGGAGTCCAGGCACTACTTGTTTCAAGTGTGGGAAGACTGGTCATTATGCAAATGTCTGCCCGCAGAGGATTGCTACTACCCCAGTTCAGAATAGGCAGCAAACTCCAGGATCTGGCAAGGGATATTCTATTGCCAAGGTTAATCAAGTCAGCGTTGATGATACTCCGGATGGTGCTGACATCGTACTTGGTATGTTTTACGTTAATGCTATTACTGCAACTATATTATTTGATTCTGGTGCTACACATTCATTCATGTCTGCTCGATATGCCAACACCAATGAGATACCACTGCTAAATATGAGAAAACCAATGATAGTAATTACACCTAAAGGGCCTATTGAGGCGAATCAAATGACACGTAGATTGACATTAACAATTATGGGGAGAGAATTTGGAGCTACTGCTATAATATTAGAGGCAAGCAGTATAGATCTGATCCTTGGTATGTCATGGTTAAGAAAGGCAAAGGCCATTATAGCATGTGGTAGAGGCACCGTAGAACTCACTACCCCTAAAGGAGAAAGATTTCAAGTTAATATTGCAGTAACCACCTCATCCAAACGTGCAATGTTCTTCATACCTGATGAGTTTGTTGGCGACAACATCTGTGTGGTTAGAGATTTTCCGGATGTCTTTCTAGAGGAGTTACCAGGGATGCCACCTGATAGAGAAGTTGAGTTTGTTATTGATCTCCTACATGGTACTGCCCCTATTTCTAAACGGCCATATAGGATGTCTATAGAAGAGTTAAAGGAACTTAAGAAACAGTTAACGGAGTTGCAAGAGCTGGGTACATTCGTCCGAGTTCCTCACCTTGGGGAGCGCCGGTTCTGTTTGTACAGAAGAAGGATGGATCACAAAGTATGTGTGTGGATTATAGATCTCTTAATGATGTTACAGTGAAGAACAAGTATCCGTTACCCCGCATTGAGGATTTGTTTGATCAGATGAGAGGTGCAAGGGTATTCTCGAAGATTGATCTTCGATCCGGTTACCATCAGATGAGGATTAGACTATCGGACATTCCCAAGACGGCTTTCTCGACTCGATATGGATTATATGAGTTCACTGTTATGTCGTTTGGATTAACCAATGCACCAGCTTATTTTATGAACCTGATGAATAAGGTGTTTATGGAGTATTTGGACAGATTCGTCGTGGTATTCATCGACGATATTCTTATCTATTCCAAGAATGATAGTGATCATGAGGAACATCTGAGGTTGGTGCTACAGAAGCTATGGGATAATGTAAGGCCCAAAAATCTGTATAAGAAAATAATAATAATAATAATAAAATAAATACATGAAGAAAGAAAATAGTAATTTCAGATATCTCAAAGTATACCTTAGTGTTGAAATTTGAGGACTGAATTTTGAAATCCAAGAATTATTTCAGAAGAGAAGAGATTATGCATATCAGTAGATGATGTACCATAAGCATGTATTTACATGAATACTTAATTCTAAAGTAACTTTTACTTCTTACCTCACATTCAAAATACTATTTTTCTAAAAAGAAAGAAAACAATATAAGTGTTTTGCATATTTCAAATATCTACCAAACAAATAAATCAATTAAAATAAATACATACATATGACTTCATAATTAATTTTGAGTATGTAATAAAAATGTGAATTTCTAAACTTTATCATGGATTTGAATTTTAAATTTGTAAATCAAAAGGAAAGAAATTGTGATTAAATCATTTATTACTAGAATTATATAATGGGGAGGAGAATAAATAATAATATGGAAATAGTAATGTTTATATTCATGATTGGATTGCATGGATATGGGGAAATCTGAATTTAAAATAGGAAACTGAATTCAAATTGAATTTGGAAATAATAGAGAAAGTATAAAAGAAAAGAAGAAAACCCTAGCTGGGCCGCTCCTATCCTGTTCGGCCACCATCTCTCCACCACCACGCTGGCCCATTACCGCGCCAGTCAAAATTCACAGCACCATGGACGCACTGTCTCTCTACCACACGGGCCCCACGCATCAGTCGCGCGCCTGCTCGCGAAATCAGACGCTGACGGCATGGACCCCACTTGGCCACTACACTGCACGCTCATGGGCTAACCTGGGTGGCTGACCGTGGGCCCCTGCGCGCCAGTCCTTACCGGTTCACGCGTTTGCGTCCGGGCTGGATGACAGGTGGGGTCGCTTTGTTAGCTTCTCCATCCACCTCGTAACAGAAACTCCCGCGTAGCTCGCGTGCTCCGCCGGACTCCGTCAACACCCCGGCCAAATCGGCCGCGGCCATTGCGCCCTATGCTGTTCTGTGCCTATATATGATCTTCGGGCGCCGCCTTACCTTGCGACCGTCGAGGCAAGAACACCCACCTTCCGTGGAGAGCAATTAGAGAGAGGAGGGTCCGCCGCATGGGCATCTCGCCGGGAGCACTGCTCTGGGCTTGGTTGACGGTCGTGAAAAGTCTCCAAAGCACACCGAACACGTTCTTGACTTGGGTGGGGCCGCCAAACCGCAGCGCCATGGCCGGTCCCCTCCTCGTTCTCAGCACCAGTAGGTAATCCTCACCCGAGTTCGCTATTTTCGCCCCATCGTGTAGCACCGTTTGAATCATAGTTTAGGGCACAACTTCGGGGAGTCATTGCTCTCCGGCGTGGCCGCCGCCGTGTCTGGTGTGCACGCCGTCAAGGCTTGGAGCAAGGGGGGGGGGAAGAAGTCCAGGGACCATTGGATCCTTCATCGATGGTGCAGATTAGAAGTAGGGCACCGGTTGGTGTAGGTTAGATCTGTGACGTAGAATAAAAATCATGTGGGTGGAAGTTGATCTAAGGATTTTTAAATCTGGAGTGTTAGTCTGGCATCATAGGGCTCACGGTTGCGCGTAGGAGTGCAGCGCGGTCGCTTCTAATCCGGGCCGGTCATCTCAGACTACACGGCTCAGATTGGGCGATACCCTTTCGATTGAGAGTTTTACATAAGAATCCCTGGTTTTATTAGGAATAAACCCGCAGTCCAGGACCATAGTAAGTCCATTACAGAGAGGTCCAAAATTTTGTAGAAGTAACCCTGGGTTTCTGTTTAATCATGCGCTTTGTCCAGATATTGGTTATAACAGGGAAACTAATTGAGAAATTGATTTTTAATATAAAAACAAATCCCTAGAACTTGTTTAATTCATATAAAATTCATATGAAGTCCAAATCAATCCATTTCAATTTCTATAATTTTATAATATTATTGTTTATCAATTAGTGCCACTACTTCGACATGAAAGCCATATTAAAATTGACACCCTAATTGATCTTGTACAAAACACCTAGAATCTTTGGAAATCCATAACTTAAAATATATAACTCCAAAATTAATAATTCTTGTTCCTATGATCTTGTTTTAATGTGTAGATTATTATCATGTATTTTGTTTACATGTTTGGTGTGATGTTAATTTTGCCTATACCATGTATGTTTGTATTGCTACGTTTAGCGGTGAGGACACGTGTCATCTAAAGAGCAAGTTGGTACCTGGAATCTCAAGTCCCAGGCAAGTTGTGCCCTTGATCACTTCTTTTTACCCAGTCATGTTCTAATTAATCATAATAATCTGCCTAGGTTAATTTTGATGGGACCCAATAGGTTACCCTAGTTTGACTATCTTTATACCTTGTGCACCACTGAATTCTTGGGTAGTACCTGCTATTGCTTTATGTGGTTTTGGGTATAGAGATACATTTTATTCATGATTATACTTTTATTATCAGTTGTTATTTACTGTTCATGATAAGATCATTATGTTAATTGGAACATGGAGCGACCACCCGAGAAAACAGTGCTACCACAAGGGTTTAATGGGACGCCCTTGGCTGATTAATTAGGAAAGCTAGTGGAAGACTACCTTACCCGAAAGGGGCAAGGGCAGTAGGGGAGTGGTCAGTGTAGGGAGGCCCTTGGGATGATTTTGCTGCGATGCCTGTCATGCGAGGGGTCCCTGCATTGGAGCTTTCTATAAACTGTAGCGGGTTTTCTGAAGCTAGTGGAACTTTGTAAAGGCCTCGTAGTGTTACCCTGCCTCGCCTCCTCGGTAGAGGTGTATGGGAAGTCGCGATCCCTTGGCAGATGGGTAACATGACTTGTGGGTAAAGATGTGCAACCTCTGCAGAGTGTAAAACGGGTATACTAGCCGTGCTCACGGTCATGAGCAGCTCGGACCCTCACATGATTAATTTATGGAACTAAATTTAATTTGTAATATGCATTGCATCGCAGGTGATGATTATACTTTTGTTCTACTATTTAATTGGGTTGGTATTTACTTATACTTAGTAACCGCTAATAAAATTTTGACCAACTTTAAAAGCAATGCTCAGCTTCAACCATCCTCTTTGGTAAGCCTTACACTTCACGTGAGCTCCCACCTTTGGTGAGGTCATGCACATTATTTCCCACCACTTGTTGAGCTATGAACCTATGTGAGCTCACTCTTGCTGTCTCACACCCCCCCACAGGTCAAGAACAGGTACCGCAAGATGAGGCGCATGGAGGATGCTGTGATGTGTTCGTGAGAGATCTAGGCCGTTGTCTCCTAGTCAACTTTGGGTTGCTGGACCGTTGTCTCCTTATAATGTAATTATTTATTTATTTTGTATAGAACTCCTGTTATGTAGTAAATATGTGACATTCGATCCTGTGCCATGATTCATCATATGTGTGAGACTTGGTCCCAGCACACCTGGTGATTATGTTCACGCCCGGGCTTTGGACCCTTGAAACCCGGGTGTGACAGAAGTGGTATCAGAGGAATGTTGACTATAGGACGAAACCTAGATAGAATTGGACAACTATTGCCTACTTACCTTTGCTACTCTGATTCTTTCTAAACTTCTCTTAATCTTTTCTCATCTATTTCCGCTTTACTCTGATTATTCTTACCTTTTCCTTCTAAAGACAAATGTGGATTTCACACTTTGAAATCCTGTGCCTAAAGTGACCTTTAGGAATAGGAGGCCTACTCTTAGGAGGAACAAAAAACAAAACTATTTTTATATGTACGCTTGAGTGTTTGTTCTTATGTACTTGTTTGATTTGGATTTTTGATGGAGTGTGATGAGTTGTGGAGTAATGTCCACAATTACATCTACATATGCATATAAAAAATGCTTATAAAAATAATAACTAGACAAACTAGATTACTCCTCATTAAAGTATCTAGCCTAACAATATCCATCTCATCTTAAAAGACTCTCTCTTATCTTAATAGATACATCAGATCTTAAAGGATTCTCTCTTATCTCAAAAGATTCATCCTATCATAACCACTTTGCTTATCTCATCCTAAAGTAACGACCATGAGTTAATCCCAAAATTTAATTAGATCTTATCTAGTCCAAGCTAGTCACACCAATCTAGCTTGGATCTGATCTAACGTGATAAATTAATCTAACCTAATGAAGGCTAACCTTAGGTTGGGCTAATCTAATGAAAGTTGCTTAATAGTAAGGATAATATTGATGAAATAAATGAGACTCTACTCCTATAAAATATGTTTTAACTTAATTCACTCTGCACCAAATTAAGAACGACAGACCAACCCGGCCTCATGCCATCAGATAGTTGCATAATCCCTCTGTGTTAACCTAACAGAGCTTCTGACTTACTTACACCATATAATATATCCTATATCAAAAAGTTCCTAGCAATATTTATCCTACCCTAGTAGATCTAACTTAGACTAGTCTAATCTGGTTATATCCAATCTAATCTAGATCTTATCTAATCTAGAGTGAGTTACTTAATGTTGGTACAAAAGATAAGGCCATACTCCTAATTCACATACGCCTAAATTGGTGACTTCGATCAACTCGGCCACACCCAACAACTTGACCTACAAAACAGGTTACATAACTAATCCCATATAGCATATAGCTACCTACTAAACCCTCTACCCATCTATTGTCTATAGATCTACCTTAACCTCTTGTCCCAAATCTACCTTAACCTCTTGTCCCAAACCGGATGAAGACATCAAGACCCAAGAAGAAGGAGATCAAACTCATTGAGGAATAATAAGAGTCAAGACATACCTCCAAAGGAATCAAGATCCAGAGTTCAGGATGAAGTCTTTACCCTTGCCACGACCTATACTTGCCATAACCGTACCGCAACTAACCTAATTGATGATTAGACATACTATGTCCATATTCCTAATCCTTTACTAACTAGTATTTAAGAACTTGGAACAAAACTTTTGGTTCCTAAACATATGGGGAAACTAAATTCTTAAACCAAACTTAATACATCCCTTTTCTTACAAATCTCGAGGGCGAGATTTCTGTTAAGGGGGGTAGGATTTGTAAGGCCCAAAAATCTGTACAAGCAAATAATAATAATATAATAAATACATGAAGAAAGAAAATAGTAATTTCAGATATCTCAAAGTATACCTTAGTGTTGAAATTTGAGGACTGAATTTTGAAATCCAAGAATTATTTCAGAAGAGAAGAGATTATGCATATCAGTAGATGATGTACCATAAGCATGTATTTACATGAATACTTAATTCCAAAGTAACTTTTACTTCTTACCTCACATTCAAAATACTATTTTTCTAAAAAGAAAGAAAACAATATAAGTGTTTTGCATATTTCAAATATCTACCAAACAAATAAATCAATTAAAATAAATACATACATATGACTTCATAATTAATTTTGAGTATGTAATAAAAATGTGAATTTCTAAACTTTATCATGGATTTGAATTTTAAATTTGTAAATCAAAAGGAAAGAAATTGTGATTAAATCATTTATTACTAGAATTATATAATGGGGAGGAGAATAAATAATAATATGGAAATAGTAATGTTTATATTCATGATTGGATTGCATGGATATGGGGAAATCTGAATTTAAAATAGGAAATTGAATTCAAATTGAATTTGGAAATAATAGAGAAAGTATAAAAGAAAAGAAGAAAACCCTAGCTGGGTCGCTCCTATCCTGTTCGGCCCACCATCTCTTCACCACCGCGCTGGCCCATTGCCACGCTAGCCCAACTTCACAGCACCATGGACGCCCTGTCTTTCTACCACACGGGCCCCACGCATCAGTCGCGCGCCTGCTCGCGAAATCAGACGCTGACGGTGTGGACCCCACTTGGCCACCACACCGCGCGCTCATGGGCTAACCTCGGTGGCTGACCGTGGGCCCCTGCGCGCCAGTCCTTACCGGTTCACGCGTTTGCGTCCGGGCTGGATGACAGGTGGGGTCGCTTTGTTAGCTTCTCCATCCACCTCGTAACAGAAACTCCTGCGTAGCTCGCGCGCTCCGCCGGACTCCGTCAACACCCCAGCCAAATCGGCCGCGGCCATTGCGCCCTATGCTGTTTCGTGCCTATATATGATCTTCGGGCGCCGCCTTACCTTGCGACCGTCGAGGCAAGAACACCCACCTTCCGCGGAGAGCAATTAGAGAGAGGAGGGTCCGCCGCATGGGCATCTCGCCAGGAGCACTGCTCTGGGCTTGGTTGACGGTCGTGAAAAGTCTCCAAAGCACACCGAACACGTTCTTGACCTCATATGGCGATATTGGGGGCTGGAAGCATGGGAATTTCTCGCCGGACTTGGGTGGGGCCGCCAAACCGCAGCGCACCATGGCCGGTCCCCTCCACGTTCTCAGCACCAGTAGGTAATCCTCACCCGAGTTCGCTATTTTCGCCCCATCGTGTAGCACCGTTTGAATCATAGTTTAGGGCACAACTTTGGGGAGTCATTGCTCTCCGGCGTGGCCGCCGCCGTGTTTGGTGTGCACGCCGTCAAGGCTTGGAGCAAGGGGGGGGAAGAAGTCTAGGGACCATTGGATCCTTCACCGACGGTGCAGATTAGAAGTAGGGCATCGGTTGGTGTAGGTTAGATCTGTGACGTAGAATAAAAATCATGTGGGTGGAAGTTGATCTAAGGATTTTTAAATCTGGAGTGTTAGTCTGGCATCATAGGGCTCACGGTTGCGCGTAGGAGTGCAGCGTGGTCGCTTCTAATCCGGGCCGGTCATCTCAGACTACACGGCTCAGATTGGGCGATACCCTTTCGATTGAGAGTTTTACATAAGAATCCCTGGTTTTATTAGGAATAAACCCACAGTCCAGGACCATAGTAAGTCCATTACAGAGAGGTCCAAAATTTTGTAGAAGTAACCCTGGGTTTCTGTTTAATCATGCGCTTTGTCCAGATATTGGTTATAACAGGGAAACTAATTGAGAAATTGATTTTTAATATAAAAACAAATCCCTAGAACTTGTTTAATTCATATAAAATTCATATGAAGTCCAAATCAATCCATTTCAATTTCTATAATTTTATAATATTATTGTTTATCAATTAGTGCCACTACTTCGACATGAAAGCCATATTAAAATTGACACCCTAATTGATCTTGTACAAAACACCTAGAATCTTTGGAAATCCATAACTTAAAATATATAACTCCAAAATTAATAATTCATGTTCCTATGATCTTGTTTTAATGTGTAGATTATTATCATGTATTTTGTTTACATGTTTGGTGTGATGTTAATTTTGCCTATACCATGTATGTTTGTATTGCTACGTTTAGCGGTGAGGACACGTGTCATCTAAAGAGCAAGTTGGTACCTGGAATCTCAAGTCCCAGGCAAGTTGTGCCCATGATTACTTCTTTTTACCCAGTCATGTTCTAATTAATCATAATGATCTGCATAGGTTAATTTTGATGGGACCCAATAGGTTACCTAGTTTGACTATCTTTATACCTTGTGCACCACTGAATTCTTGGGTAGTACCTGCTATTGCTTTATGTGGTTTTGGGTATAGAGATACATTTTATTCATGATTATACTTTTATTATCAGTTGTTATTTACTGTTCATGATAAGATCATTATGTTAATTGGAACATGGAGCGACCACCCAGGAAAACAGTGCTACCACAAGGGTTTAATGGGACGCCCTTGGCTGATTAATTAGGAAAGCTAGTGGAAGACTACCTTACCCGAAAGGGGCAAGGGCAGTAGGGGAGTGGTCAGTGTAGGGAGGCCCTTGGGATGATTTTGCTGCGATGGCTGTCATGCGAGGGGTCCCTGCATTGGAGCTTCCTATAAACTGTAGCGGGTTTTCTGAAGCTAGTGGAACTTTGTAAAGGCCTCATAGTGTTACCCTGCCTCGCCTCCTCGGTAGAGGTGTATGGGAAGTCGCGATCCCTTGGCAGATGGGTAACATGACTTGTGGGTAAAGATGCGCAACCTCTGCTGAGTGTAAAATTGGTATACTAGCCGTGCTCACGGTCATGAGCAGCTCTGACCCTCACATGATTAATTTATGGAACTAAATTCAATTTGTCATATGCATTGCATCGCAGGTGATGATGTTACTTTTGTTCTACTATTTAATTGGGTTGGTATTTACTTATACTTAGTAACTGCTAATAAAATTTTGACCAACTTTAAAAGCAATGCTCAGCTTCAACCATCCTCTTTGGTAAGCCTTACACTTCATGTGAGCTCCCACCTTTGGCGAGGTCATGCACATTATTTCCCACAACTTGTTGAGCTATGAACGTATGTGAGCTCACTCTTGCTGTCTCACACCCCCCCACAGGTCAAGAACAGGTATCGCAAGATGAGGCGCATGGAGGATGCTGTGATGTGTTCGTGAGAGATCTAGGTCGTTGTCTCCCAGTCAACTTTGGGTTGCTGGACCGTTGTCTCCTTATAATGTAATTATTTATTTATTTTGTATAGAACTCCTGTTATGTAGTAAATATGTGACATTCGATCATGTGCCATGATTCATCATATGTGTGAGACTTGGTCCCAGCACACCTGGTGATTATGTTCACGCCCGGGCTTTGGACCCCTGAAGCCCGGGTGTGACAGATAATCAACTCTATGCCAAGTTTAGCAAGTGCGAGTTTTGGATTGGCGAGGTGCCATTTCTTGGTCATATTATTTCTAATGGAGGAATTTCAGTAGATCCTGCTAAAGTTAAGGAGATAATGGAGTGGAAAGTACCCATTACAGTTATTGAGATTTAGAGTTTCTTGGGATTAGCAGGCTATTATCGGAGGTTTATTGAAGGATTTTCTAAGATTGCTAAGCCTATGACTTCGCTTTTGGAGAAAGGAAGAGAATTTAAGTGGGACGAGAAGTGCCAAGGCAGCTTTGATCAATTGAAGAAGAGATTGATGTCGCCACCAGTATTGGTTATGCCAGACCTACAGAAAGGATTTGATATTTATTGTGATGCATGTGGCCAAGGCTTGGGATGTGTGCTCATGCAAGAAGGACATGTGATTGCCTATGCTTCTCGTTAGTTGCAGAAACATGAGTTAAACTATCCCACTCATGACTTAGAATTGGCAGCCGTTGTGCAAGCGCTTAAGATTTGGAGACATTATATCATGAGGACCAAGTGTCAAGTATACATGGATCATAAGAGTTTGAAGTATATATTCACTCAGAAGGATCTCAACCTTAGGCAACGTCGTTGGTTGGAGCTTATTAAGGATTACGATTTGGAGATTCACTATCTCCCGGGCAAGGCAAATTTGGTTGCAGATGCCTTGAGTCGCAAGGAGCATGTTCATTTATCTATTGTTGCCTAGCTACCTGATGAGATTGTTGAGGACTTCAGGAGACTTAACCTAGGGATAGTTGCTCATACTGAAGGAGTTACTATTGATGTGGAACCTACTTTGAAGCAAGAAATCCGCAAAGGACAAATTGGTGATGCTAAGATACAAGAGATCAAGGATCTGATTACTGAAGGTCGAGGTCCGGAATTCACGGAAGATGAGCAAGGCACCGTATGGTTCAAAGACAGGATGTGTGTTCCTGATATTGAAAGCCTTCGTGAGACTATATTGAAGGAGGCCCATGACTCGGATTATTCTATTCATCCTGGTAGTACCAAGATGTATCAGGATTTGAAGCAAAAATATTGGTGGTCTGGATTGAAGAGAGATGTGGCTGCACATGTGGCTATGTGCGATGTATGTCAAAGAGTTAAGGCTGAACACCAGAGGCCAGCTGGACTACTGCACCCACTAAAGGTACCCGAGTGGAAGTGGGAAGAGATTGGTATGGATTTTATTACTGGATTGTCTCGCACCCAGAAAGGATAAGATGCTATATGGGTGATTGTGGATAGATTGACTAAAGTGGCTCACTTTATTCCTGTCAAGACTACTTATAAAGGTTCTCAGCTAGCAGAGTTATATATGGCTCGGATTGTGTGTTTACATGGAGTACCAAAGAAGATCGTGTCTGATCGAGGTTCACAGTTTACCTCAAGATTTTGGAGAAGCTTTCATGAGAACATGAGTACAAAGTTGAATTTTAGTACGGCTTATCACCCTCAGACTGATGGACAGACTGAAAGGACTAATCAAGTATTGGAAGATATGTTGAGAGCTTGTGCCCTTCAGCATGGAGGAAGTTGGGATAAAAGTCTACCTTATGCTGAGTTCTCATATAATAATAGTTATCAGGCCAGTCTGAAGATGTCACCTTTTGAAGCTTTGTATGGGAGGAAGTGCAGGACTCCTCTATATTGGGATCATATGGGAGAGAGACAGTTCTTTGGGCCTGAATTGATTCAAGAAGCAGAAGAACAAGTCCGTATAATTCGAGAGAATTTGAGGGTAGCTCAAACCAGGCAAAAGAGCTACGCGGATAATAGAAGAAGACCACTGGAATTTGAAGAAGGAGATTATGTGTACCTCAAGGTGTCACCACTTCGTGGAATGAGGAGATTCAAAGTCAAGGGCAAATTGTCCCCTCGCTATATTGGACCATTCTTGATCTTTAGGCGAGTTGGGGAGATGGCATACCAACTCGAGTTACCTGATAGCCTATCGGATGTGCATAACGTGTTCCACGTATCTCAACTTAAGAAGTGTCTCCATGTCCCTGAGGAACAGTTACCAATGGAAGAGCTCAGTGTTCAGGGTGATTTGACTTACACAGAGTATCCGATCAAGATTCTTGATACTTTGACTCGAGTTACAAGAAATAAGGTGATAAAGATGTGCAAAGTGCAATGGAGTCACCATGGCGAAGATGAAGCAACGTGGGAAAGAGAAGAATAGCTTCGCATAGATTTTCCCCATCTTTTCCCTAGGTCTTCTTAAATCTCGAGGACGAGATTATTTTTAAGGGGGTAGGATTTGTAATACTCAAATTGTAAGCAAGTGTAAAAGGAGAAAGAGTTTTCCCTTACATATATGTGTGTTACCTATATTCATCATTTCATGTGAAAACCACATTTAAACAAATAAATAACTAACAAAAGACACTCAAGTAATACATGCATCATGCTGGTGTCTCTTTTGGTTTGTGCATTTGTACACAGTGGTAATAATGATAAAGAAATATAGTAAGGTCGAAACATGCATTAAACCTAAAGTTGAAAATTGAGATTTGGAGAAAAATAGTAATGATACTACACAAAATGAAGTAAATAAATATATACAAATAATTAAAACCCTTCTATACCACTAAGACTATTCCGTACATTAATTAGAATACAAGATTCACGACACTGTTTGAATTTAAATTTGAATTTCAAACTAAAAAGGAAAAGCAAAACAGAAATAAATAATAAGAAAAAGAAAAGAGGTACTGTGCTTACCTAGGCCGAAATCACCTACGGTCGGCCCATTAACTCCATCGTGCGCCCAAGCCCTTCACCCCCCCCTCAGCGCGCTCCGCCCTGACATCGGGGGCCCACTGGCATCCGTTTTTCGCGCGCACACTCACTCCTTTCCCCGCTGACATCTAGGGCTCACACGTCAGGCTTAGGCGGCGTCAATAGCCCGCCCGAGCTTCACGCGAATGGTGGCGCTGTTCGCGAAACCCTCGGTCAAGATGGTGCCCAGATACTGTGGTCGCGTCGTACTTATAAACCAACCGGTCTCGCCGCATGCCTGTGACCGAATCAATCGCGTAGACAACTGAACCTGAAACGAGAGGGAGAAGGGGAGCGGCGACCTTGCGTCGACTTGACTGCGCCGCCGTCGAATCACTAGTCCGTCGTTGATTCGGGGTAATCGCGGGGTCTAGGCAACTCGCCTGGTTGTGTAGAGCGCGACTGTGGCAAAGTGGGGTCGGAGGTGCATTGAAGGATTGGGAATTCCTCGCCGGAGTGGAGCCCTTCGCCGAACTCACGCTGTACCGTGGACCTACCTCGACTCGTCAGCGGCGTCGGTAAGACCTCGGCCATCTTGTCCGCCTCGTTCTCCGGGATGCATAGAACTAGTGCTGGTAGGGTTAGACCCTTGGGCGCCTCGCGCGCTGCTCGTCCGCGTGTGCCGCCGCACGGTTGCCCTGCGCCGCCGTGTCTGGGCACGGGTTGGAGACGATGGAGGGTGGTCCGTTGATCTCCCACGGGGCGGTCCAGATTAGACTGTCGATGATCGTTTCACTCGGATCCGTGAGAACCGTTGATCCGGGGATAACCGACCGAGATTGGAGTTAGAAAATTTAGATCTGGGGTGTCGGATTGGGATCTGGTGGTTCTCGCCGCGTACCGTTTCGCGGCCGCTCCGATGTAATCTGGGGCACACATTCCTGATCCAACGGCTCTGATTAGAGGGTGCCCCTTCGCGGCGCAATTTGCTTAAGAGCCCCTGAAGTTCTAGGAATCAACCCACCGTCCAGGGACCCTGTTCCCTGTGTCTTAGGAAACTTGCACCGAGCACCCTGCGCTTCACAGAAAATGAGGCCCAGTCCAGAACATTATAAAACCAGAAAAAATAATTTATAAATGGATTTTTAATAGATAAATAAATGCTAGAACATGTTTAAATCATAGAAAATTCATTTTTAGTCCAAATTAATCCATTCCACTTTCTAAATTTTTGTAATTTAATTCTCTATCACTTAGAGCCTCTGTTTTGTCATGAAAACAGTAAGAAATTTAATCTCTCACTTAATCCTATTTTAAGCACATAAAACCTTTGAAAATTCATAACTTAAAATCTATAACTCCAAAAATTATGATTTCTGTTCCTAGGATTTTATTTTAATATGTAGATTATTAATGTGTATATTGTGTACATGTTTGGTGTGATGTTAATTTTCTCTATATACTGTGCTTGTTTGTATTGCGGTGAGTAGAAGAGACCGTGACTGAGGATCCTGATGAGCAGCAGATAGAGGTAGCTGAGCAGGAGCTCATTGAAGGCAAGTTGTGCCCTTGATCACTTTTTACCCAATAATGTTCTTTAATATCATTTATTCATGCATAGGTTAATTTTGATGGGACCCAATAGGTCACCCTAGATTGTTTATCTCATTACCTTGTTTACCCCTGAATCACTTGGGTAATTTGCTATTGCTTTACATGGTTTTGGGATAATCATTTATTATATCTATGTTCCAATTCTTTTGTTATTCTATTTATGTTCATGTCAAGATCATTAATGTTAATTGGAACATAGAGCTTAACTTGAGAAACATGTGCCACCACAAGGGTTTAATGGGACGCCCTTGGCTGACTAATTAGGGAAGCTAGTGAAAGACTACCTTACCCGAAAGAGGCAAGGGCAGTAGGGGAGTTGCATGCAAGGAGGTTCTCGGGTTGATTTAGCTGCGATGGCGGTCAGACAGGGGATTCTTGCAAGTGCTCTTCCCATAAACTGTAGCGGGTTTTCGGAAGCTAGTGGAACTTTGTAAAGGCCTCGTAGTGTTGCCCTGCCTCGCCTCCTAGGTAGAGGTGTATGGGAGTCGCGACCCCTTGGCAGATGGGTAACATGACTTGTGGGTAAAGGGTACAACCTCTCTAGAGTGTAAAACTGGTATACTAGCCGAGCTCACGGTCATGAGCAGCTCAGGACTCTCTGATGATTAATTTATGGAACTTAAATTCAATTTGATCATTTGCATATGCATGGGATTATTATTAATTTTGTTCTATTACTTTTATTTAAGGTTTGGTATTTACTTGCACTTAGTAACTGCTAATAAAATTTTGACCAACAACTTAAAAGCAATGCTCAGCTTTAACCCCTATCATTGATTAGCCTTACACATCACATGAACTCTCACCTTTGTGAGTTCATGTCCACTAGTTCCCCACAACTTGTTGAGCTATGATCATGTGAGAGCTCACCCTTGCTGTCTCACACCCCCCACAGGAGAAGAACAGGTGGTTCACAAGGAGCCACAAGGCGAGGAGAATGATCTGATCTAGGTGGCGTTTCTCAGTTGACATTGGCACCAACGACGATCCTTAGTTCGTTTTATATTTATCTTTTATTTTGTAATAAGACTTCCGCTTTGTAGTAAATACTCTAATTATTGTGAAATTTGTCTCTATACACTCTGTTATTATATATGTTGTCTTCGTGGCGCATGTATGAGATGCACCTGGCTTTGTTCCTTAAAGCCGGGTGTGACACCGAGCCGGGCCACGGGCTTCTCGCCGTTTTTTCTAGTCTATGGGGCCGAGGCCATCTTACCCACGGACTTGGAATATGGTTCCCCGAGGACAAAGGCTTACGACGACCAAAGCAACTAGACCAGCCGAGAGGATTCATTGGACCAGCTGGAAGAGGCTCGGGACGTGGCCTTACTACACTCGGCGCGGTATCAACAGTCTCTGCGACGCTACCACGCCCGAAGGGTTTGGCCTCGAGACTTCCAAGTGGGAGACTTGTACTTCGACTGCGACAAGACGCTCGAGGGTGCCACAAGCTTACTCCTCCCTGGGAAGGGTCGTTCATCATCGCCAAGATTTTGAAGCCCAGGACATACAAGCTGGCCAACGATCAAGGCGAGATCTACAGCAACGCTTGGAACATCGAACAGCTACGTCGCTTTTATCCTTAAAATGTTTCAAGTCGTTCATGTATCTCGCTTTTCTTTACATGCATAAATAAAGTCTAACCATCAAGGAAGGATCAGCCTTGCCTCGGCAAAGCCCGACCCTCCCTTGGGGGCTAGAAGGGGGGAACCCCCTCTGCGTCAAAAATTTCCTCGAAAAAGTTCTCTACCAAAACGTCTTTCGTGCTTTTCGACTATGTCAATAGCGGAATCCCAAAAACGAGCGAGTGAGACCTCGAACGGCAAGGCCGACCGAGCCGAGGGACTCCTACACCTCCGGGATATGGATACCTCACTCATCACCTTCCACGAAAGGTAGCTCACGCTCAGATAAGTGATTCTGCTACCGAACAAGTCCTAACGCTCGGGTAGAAAATGACTTTTGTACCATTTCGACTATAGCGATAACAAAATCCTAAAGACGAGCGAGAGAGACCTTGAACGGCAAGGCCGACCGAGCCGAGGGACTCCTACGCCTCCGGGATACGGATACCTCACTCGTCACCTTCCACAAAGGGTAGCTTACGCTCGAATAAGTGACTCTGCTACCGAACAAGTCTTAATGCTCGAAACGAGAGGAAAGAAAACGCAGCTTTAAACTTCAACATTGAAAATGTTTAGGCCTCAGCGGCCGCGAAAAACATACACATACTTAGAACAAACTGTTCCTGCAGGCTCAAACATTGGCAGAGGGAGGAACATCACCCTCGGCGTCGTTTCCACCCTCGGCAGGATCTGGCCCGGCCTCGGACGGCGACACAGGCGGAAGGACCTCCACCTCGAAGGAGGAAGCCAGCACCGCGCTTGGGCCCTCGACAACCACATCAAGCCTCTGGACCTCGGCTAAGGCAGCCTCATCTTCATCGGGTAAGCAGTACCCCTCGCTGACCCGCTCCAGATCCACGTCGTAGTGGGAAGCGAGCACAGCGAAGGCCTGCCTAATGCCATGGTACAGCGCCCCGCGGAGTCTGCTGCGCACATGGTCGCCCAAGGCCCGTAGATGACTCTGGGGGGAGCTACCCGAGGGGACTTCGTCGAGGCCAAAGGCCTGGCAGAAAGCCGAGATGGCCTCAGACATGGCCACACGGTCGGCCTCCTTCTGCTCAGCCGCCAGGGTGAGCGCCTTGCAGTTCTTGACAGACTCGTTAAGAGCCGTCTCGAACCCTGCAGACAGCAAGACAACATTCTTCAGACACGAGGTGAAGAATGGGGACAGAAACAAAGTCACACAACAGGCAAGACATACCTTCGGCCCAGACACGCTGATGCGAGGCCTTAGCTTGGGCGGACCAAGCAGACCCGACGGCCACGGCCAAGCCCTCCGCAAGGGTCCCGGCCCGAGCGGTCGCCTCGGGGTCTAGAAACGGGGAACCCCCTCTGCGCCAAAACTTTCCTCGAAAAAGTTTTTCTACCAAAAACGACTTTCGTGCCTTTCGACTGCATCGATGGCGGAATCCTAAAAACGACAAGAGAGACCTTGAACGGCAAGGCCGACCGAGCCAAGGGATTCCTACGCCTCCGGGATACGGATACCCTACTCATCACCTTCCACGAAAGGTAACTCACGCTCGGATAAGTGATTCTGCTACCGACGAACAAGTCTTAATGCTCGAAATAAGAGGAAAGAAACACGGCTTTGCACACAAATACCCAAACGATCAGGCCTCGGCATCCACGGAAAACAAACACACGTACTTAAGATAACTATGCTACATAGGTGTCGGCAGCACCCTCGGCGGCTCCCCTGACCTACAGCAGATATCTCAGTACTTGGAGCAATTACATTTTTGCTCTTACATTCCCTTACAAACGGGACCCAGTTCCATTCCCGCAGGAATGAACTACCTCCACACCGGAGGGAGGCATCGAGCCCTCGGACCCTATCGAATGTGTCCGGGTCCAGCAAATCACCTGCAGGTACTTTTGGAGCACGCCTCTGGGCCACTAGCCGACCCTTATCGAATGGGGCTCGGGCGTCCACTTGGATCACGCGCTAGCAACTCACTGGAAACACCATGTTCGGTGCCCTCCGAGGGTAACATGGCACTTCCCCCCCCTTCCTCCTCGCGGAGAGGCGACGAAGGGGCGTACGATAAAAGTCGAGATGGTCCTTGATCGTCCTCTCACTCCGTGCAGAGGCTCGGGGGCTGCTCTCGCGCCAGGCTACGGCCAAACTGTTGACCACGTCAACAAACCAGCTTAAAAACTCGGAGCCTGACCATGCACCCGGGCTACGGCCAGGCCGCATGAGGGAACAACAAGGCTGACCAAGGCATCACAAAAAGGATTAAGACCTCAGAGGAGTCAAACCACTCCTCCGAGGCCTCGGGGCCTACACCTGGTGGGTGCGCTCGCGCGCACCCACCGGAACAAAACATAACCAAGAAAGGCTAGTCCCCTTGCTAGAAATCCGGCAGAACCTCCAAGTGAGTACCTACACTCCCTTGAAGGCTCGGGGGCTACTGTCGGGTACCGTAAATAGGGGTACCCCCAATGCTCCTTAACCCGGCTGGAAAACATTTTCAGAACAAACCATACACGGCTGACGAAGCGCGGTTCAAGTCAAGGCCTCGTCTACCAAGGGACACAACCTCATCCGAGCCCAGCCTCGGGCAAGGACAGTAGTCCCGGACGAATTCACACCTCGCCCGAGGGTCCCCTCAGTCAGCAGACACACCCCCGTCTCACCCAAGGCTAAGCTCGGGCATACTTTGTCGTGCAGTGACCTCAGCCAAATCACCTTACCAACCGACCGTATCGCATGCGCATTCAATGCGGGGATCGCCTGACACCTTATCCTAACACGCGCGCCTCAGTCGGCAAGGTCGAAGTGACCGCAGTCACTTTGCCCCTTTACTGACCGTTCTGACAGGAGAACAGCACTATTCACCCTGTTCCGGCTACTGTGCCAACCACCAGGGTAAGACTAGCAACAGTAAGTCGTGACCTCCCCCGAGTTCAGCCTCGGGCACAACAAGGAGCTCCGCCTCGCCCGACCCTGGGCCTTGGCCCCAGCCTCGGCCTCAGAAGGAGTCACAACCTCGCCCGACCCTGGGCCTTGGCCCCAACCTCGGCATCAGGAGAAGTCTCCGCCTCGTTCGACCTCAGCCTCGGATCGACTATGTTATAGGGGATACATCATTACCCTACCCCTAGCTAGCCGCTTCAGGCTATGAAGGAACAAGACCGGTGTCCCATCTAAGTTACTCTGGTAACAGGTAATGATGGTTCCCCACGTGTGCCCATGACGTCGGTTGCTCTCAACCCCCTACGGAAGCAACGAAGCATTAGCAGGATCCATGCCGCACCGCCAGCTATGCTTCTACAGGGCTCAAGGCACTTCTCCGACGGCCATGTTAGTACATGTACAGGGCTCAAGGCACTTCCCCGCCAGCCACATTAGCTCATAGCTACACCCCCATTGTACAGCTGGGCATCTCCTTGTATCTATAAAAGGGGATGTCCAGGGCCTTCCTAAGGGCCTCCGCATGGGTCCTATTCAAGGCCCATGTATGTCCCATCCTGGGACCTTGGGACCCCACTATGGGCGGTTCGGACCCCATCTGGGGGGTCCGGATCCCATTCCAGAGGTCCGGCTTGCACACGTGGAGATCCGGGACCAACCTTGGGGGTCCAGACTGTATATCCGGGGGTCCAGCGTTCTCTCGTGGGGGTCCGGACCACTGTTGATGCCTTGGAGTATATCACATTCTCTCTTCACGTGGCGGCTTCGGACCCGCTCATGTGGTGGAGTCGGGCGCTGCTGTGGACCCAGAATAGCCTCCTGAGATTGGGGCGAGCCGTGGCTTGGTCCCACACGCAGCACTTCTACCATGCGACTAAGGGATAGCCGCGTGGGTTCTTCATCTTTGTACAGTAGCAGGGGGTACCCTAGTTTCAGGGTACCGACAGTGGCCCCCGGGTCCACCTTAGGGGAGGATGCGAGCCTGCAGGTGGGGCCAAAGCTTGTACTTCGCGTCAACATGGCATGATCGGTGATTGGGGCGCCATCTTAGCATGTCTGCTGACGCGCCACATTAACTAAGCACGTCTGTCGACGCGTGCACTGTCAATCTACCTTCGGTCACGTCAACTGCCACATCTGTCCCCGCGGCTGACTGACCCACGGCCCCACGTCTGGTAGTCTCGACTGGGACCTGGACCTATACACAGCTCTAGCTAGGAAGTTTTAGTAGCACACCCATAGGACCCGCCAGCTGGTATCTTCTATCCTTTGATTCATGCAACAGGGACCTGCAGGACTTAGCCTGGGAAGCCAAGTCGTGTGTCCGGACCCCCTAGATCACAGCTCCAAATACTAGGGCACCCATCGCAGAGTGGTGGAGCGTGCAGGCTTAGGGTACGGAACCAGGCTAAGCGGCTACACAGCTCCGGACCACCCCAAGAGACGAGTGTCCATTCTCTAGAACCGGATCCCAGGTTACCGGACTCACAGGACTATAGTTCCAAATACTAGGATACCTGTCACAGAGTGGTGGAGTGTGTAGGCTTAGGGTACGGAACCAAGCTAAGCGGCTACACAGCTCCGGACCACCCTAGGGAACGAGCACCCATTCTCTAGAACTGGCCCCTAGGCTGCCGGACCCCCCTGCCGAGGGGTCCTAAACTGCAAGCCTGGCTTACTCAATTTGGACGTCATTATACCAGCAAGGATAGGAACTGTATGGGTGGGTTAGATAAAAAATAATGCTCGTAGACTAAAGTAGAATAAAACCGACACAAAAACAAATCAGGGGGGTGAATCTTTCCCTTATAACTTGATGTACATAAGTGTAGGCCAATAGACCGGGTTTATGAGGGCGGACCTCACCGGGTTGACGTACATATACGCGGACCTAGTTACAAAGGAAGAAAAATTGAACCCCCAGGTTTGTTTTTATGGGTAAAACTTACGGAGATGCTCTATGTTCCAGGGATTGGGAAGAGGCTCTCCTTCAGTTGTAGCAAGGCGGACACACCCGGGTCAGCATATTTCCGTCACCTTGAAGGGTCCTTCCTAGCTGGGGGAGAGTTTGTGGAGCCCTTCTCGGTTCAGTACTCGCCTTGGGACCAGGTCCCCAACCCTGAGCTCCCTACTATGCACGAACCGTTGGGGGTAGCACCTGAGCGCCTGGTTGTCTCGTGCATTTCGGATCGTCGCTCACCATCTACGCTCGTCGATGAACTCCACGTCCTTACGCCGTAGCTGTTCCTGCACAGACTCATTGAACGACTACAAAAAATTCTGATAGGTTTGACGCATCGTCGTAGTTCTCTGGCAGGTGTGGCCAAAACTTAGGTGGCCAAGTCACCGCGTGGAGGTGGTCCGCCAGCGCGGCACAGCCTACGCCGACCAATGGGACACTCGTGTGGGTCTGGGCACCCCTTGGAGTTTGTGGCGCAAGTGGAGGGAAGCCCTGGTCGAGGCTGCGACCTTCGAAGTTTAGCAGACGCTCACGCGCTCTCTCTAGAGAGATTTGGGCATCCTCGCCCGCACGCCTACGGTTGAGTTCTGCCCGCAGGTTCTCAGTTGGTGCAGCCCTCACTGAGGGTGATCGCACTGACACCGACGCCTCATGCTGACATCGGGATGACCGAGGCCTGGGCCTGGCTGAGCCAGAATGCGCCATGCCGAGCAGGCGGTCGACATCGTCACACCACTGCTTCATGGCCCCCGACGAAGCCGTGGAGCTAGGAGGGTGGCGCAGCAATTCCCTGGCTGCAGACAAGGACCAAGGCGCAGCCCTCGACGCTCTAGATGTCTACGCAGGAGTGTGCTGTCGCGTAGAGCGCACAGCAGCAGCACCAGGTGCAGGCGGCTGGAGGCCCGTGGCGTGGAAGACGCGGCCTCTTCCTCCATCGGGAAGTCCTCGGGAATGAAGTCATGGTGCTCGACGATATGGACCATGGTGTCAAACAGGAAAACAAGCAAAAACCTAAAGCCAAGTCTCCTACCTGGCGCGCCAAATGTCGGAGAGAAAATCTCCGCTCGGTTGGCGGAACGCACCCGCCCTAAATCCTAAGATGAGGACGGGTCTAAGCGTTTTGCTTATCTGCTAGATGGTCGATGAACTCGCGAGAGCACACAAGAGTTTAGAGTGGTTCAGGCCGCCGGAGCATAAAACCCTACTCCACTGTGTGTAGTATTGCTGATGCTCGAGAGCTTGGAGAACTTCCCGAGGGTCTAAGTGAGTTTGAGTCTCTAAGTTTGCTTGCCTTGTAACGTTGTGTGCCCTCCCTTTTATAGCCCAAGGGGGGCACATACAAGGTTGCTGAGCCCCGACATGTGGGCCCAGGGACATAATGGAAGAAATTGTCACACCCGGGTTTTAGAGGCACCAAGACCCAGGCGCGAACATAATCACCAGGTGTGCTAGGACCAAGTCTCACACATATGATGAATCATGGCACAGGATCGAATGTCACATCTTTACTATATAACAGGAGTTCTAAACAAAATAAATAATTACATTATAAGGAGACAATGGTCCAGCAACCCAAAGTTGACTGGGAGACGACGGCCTAGACCTCTCACGAACACACCACGTCATCCTCCAAGCGACTCATCCTGCGGTACCTGTTCTTGACCTGAGGGGGGCGGTGTGAGACAACAAGAGTGAGCTCACATACGTTCATAGCTCAACAAGTTGTGGGGAATAATGTGTATGAACTCGCCAATGGTGGGAGCTCATGTGAAGTGTAAGGCTTACCAAAGAGGATGGTTAGAGCTGAGCATTGCTTTTAAAGTTGGTCAAAATTTTATTAACAGTTACTAAGTGTAAGTAAATACCAACCCAATTAAGTAGTAGAACAAAAGTAACAACATCACCTGCGATGCAATGCATATGACAAATTGAATTTAGTTCCATAAATTAATCATGTGAGTGTCCGAGCTGCTCATGACCGTGAGCACGGCTAGTATACCAGTTTTACACTCTAGAGAGGTTGCGCATCTTTACCCACAAGTCATGTTACCCATCTGCCAAGAGACAGCCAATCCCATACACCTCTACCGAGGAGGCGAGGCAGGGTAACACTATGGGGCCTTTACAAAGTTCCACTAGCTTTAGAAAACCCGCTATAGTTTATAGGAAGCTCCAATGCAGGAATCCCTCGTCTGACTGCCATCATAGCAAAATCAACCCAAGGACCTCCCTACACTGACCATTCCCCTACTGCCCTTGCCCCTTTCGGGTAAGGTAGTCCTCCACTTGCTTTCCTAGTTAGTCAGCCAAGGGCGTCCCATTAAACCCTTGTGGTAGCACTGTTTTCCTGGGTGGTTCTCCATGTTCTAATTAACATAATGATCTTGTCATGAATAGTAATTAACAAACTAATAATAAAAGTATAATCATGAATAAAATGTATCTCTATACCCAAAACCACATAAAGCAATAACAGGTACTACCCAAAGATTTAGTGGTGAACAAGGTATAAAGATAGTCAAACTAGGGTAACCTATTGGGTCCCATCAAAATTAACCTATGCAGATCATTATGATTAATCAGAACATGACTGGGTAAAAAGAAGTGATCAAGGGCACAACTTGCCTGGCACTTGAGATTCCAGGTACCAACTTGCTCTTTAGATGACACGTGTCCTCACTGCTAAACGTAGTAATACAGACAAACATGGTATAGGCAAAAATTAACATTACACCAAACATAAGAATAAACTGCATGTAATAATCTACGCGTTGTAACGAGATCGTGGGTTCGAGAACTGCTAAATTCGGAGTTATGGTTATGAAGTTATGATTTATGGAAGATAAACATGATTTAAAATATTAAACTATATTATAAATTGGTTAGTATACATCATATGAGAAAATATATTCCAAATAGTTAAGTAAACTTTAATCCAGATTATAACTTGTTTAAAAATCATATTATAGTCAAATCACTGTCATGGTCTAGTTTAACTTGGGTTAAAAGGTATTATCTGCCAAACATAGGCTAAACAAATATCTAATTATAAAAGTCTGTTCTATGGTACAATTAGTGTTGCCACTGCGTAGACAATATTTTTATGAAGCTAACGCAATTTGAATGGGTCAAATCGGAGTTAGAATGGATTTTCTATGAATTAAATAAGTTTCTGGGTTTATTTTTATATTAACAATTCATTTTATGATTTAATTATGAATTTCTCTATTAATTCTAGACTAGGGACACTATTTTGACAAAATCCAGGGTGCTCTGCACAAGATTTCTGGGCCAAACTGTAATAGTTTTCAACAAGCGAGGGATGGCGGGTTAATTTCAAGCTTCCTCGAGGACTCTTTAGCAAAAAGACCCAGCCGAAGGGGTATCTGTAGATTCAGGTCGTTGGATCTGAAGCCCGTGGCCCAGATTAGATTGTCTCCAACCCGCATCGATATCCAGCATCGACCACACGATTTAACGTCGACCGCCCAGATTCGATCACGGGTTCCGCGCGCTGGATCACCATCTAACGGTCCTGGTTCTTCACTCGAGTTCCAGCCGTCAATAGCCGATCGGATGACCAGGATGTTTCATTCAACCTCCAGACCCAGACGACGGCGCAGGAACACCCTCTGCCCCATAGCGGCGGCCGATTCCACGACGGCGTTCCCCACCAGGGATGGTCGTGAACCCCAAACCCAACCCCCGACTAGCGCAGTATGCGTGGGAAACCAAGGCGAATCAGGTGGAGTGCTCCTTACCACCATTTGAGGCGTAGGTCGGCTGTTCGGTGGGACGACGCTTCTTTAATCACCGCTAGTGAGGTTCCGCTTCGATGTCACAGTGATGCCGCGGATGATCCCCCCCTTCACTCCGAACATGGAGATGCGTGGCCTTTCCCCCGTGCTTACCTTCACACGCCGAAGGCCGCGGCACGCGGTGTTAATCACGCGATACTTTCCTCTCGGACGTCTAAGACGACGAGCACCAGGACAATGGCTTTATAGGGCGGTTCACGACGGGGTCTCGGCAGGTTGTTGCGGTATGCGCCCAAGGCTACAGTCGAAGCGTAGCATACGGTGTGGGAGCGACGGCGCAAGATCCGCGCGGCTTCTGTTTAGCCCGCCTGACTCGCGTTCTATTGAGAACGATCGATCAGGCATAAGGGGCCCACCCACCGGTGACACGCGAATCAGGCGCGTGCAACAGAGGCTGACCAGTGGGACCTGCGGAACAGTGGCTCAAGCTATGGACGCACGCGAGTGAGTCACTGGCCGAGCGGGTCCATGCGACGGCACACGGAGGTAAATTACGTAGGCGCGCGCACAGGGAGTAGACTGGGCTGGCTGGCAAAAGGGAAAGAAGGGATTTGGGCCGCGACGAGGAAGAATTGGCCCATGCGCATGTGAGTCATCTCTTCCCTTTTTCTTTATTTTCTTTTATGTTCTCTAGTTTCTCTTCATATTATTTATAAATTTAAATCTAGTTTCAGAATTTCAAACTTAAAGTGATTATACAAACCAAAAGAGTTCAGCATGAAATGCATATTTATTTATTTATTGGTTAATTATCCCCTTAAATGAATGCTCCTATATGCATAATTCACAAGGGATTGATTTACACATTACTTATTTAGTTTAGGAGAATTTTAATATCAAGCCTTCATTATGATTTATTTTTCTTTTGATCCAAATATTTCTAAGGAGTGCTCTAATATTTATTCTTGTATGATACTTATTAACTTAAATAAAGGATAATTCATTTAAGAATCCCTTTTATTGAATCTTTACTATAAAACATTTTATTTTAGGAGATGTGACTTCAAAAAAAATTGGAAGAAGAGATACAACAATATTCTAACCCCAAATCTTTGGAAAATTTTACATAACTCACAAAATGAGATTTTGAGGTGTTACAAATCCTACTCCCTTAACACAAATCTCGTCCTCGAGATTTGTAAGGACAGGGATGTAAAAAGCTTTATTTATAGTTTGGCCTTTAACGTCTAATTAGTTTATGAATAGGAAGTTTCATGTTATTTAGAAAGTGGTTATGGAAGCATGGGTATATATATGTATAGTCACCTTATTGTGTAGCATAAAAGGTAGGTTAGGGCAAGAATAGCCTGAGGTAAGAAAGTTTATAGTGAGAAAGAATTTTTGTTGGGTAGTAATGCCTCTAAAGATCAAGTTTAACTTCTCTCCTTTCTTGACGAGGTTGAGCTTGTCCTTCTCTGGTCTTGGTCTCATTGGTTCGAGATTAGTGTATATCAGCGGAGTTGGGGGAATATGGTTAAGATGGTTATGGATGAGATAGACTACATGATGTAGGTCAAAAGTTTGTTTTATGTTAGGTGAGGATAGGCAGATTTTGCAATCCATCATGATTCTATTGGTTGGGTTGGTCTGTCATTCTTTATTTAGTGTAGGGTGAACTATGTTAAAACATGTGGATATGGTCTAATCTATTTCACAAGTATTAATTGGTCCATTAAGTAACTCACTTTAGATTGGACCATATAAGATTAGATGGGATCTAGATTAGATTGGTATAACTAGGTTAGACTAGATAATATCTAATTACTTTGGATTAGATCATGGTTGTTATTCAAGAGTGGGATAAATATGCTAATTAGGGCAAGATGAATCCATAAAGATGAGGTAGAATCTTTTGAGGCCCGTTAGATCTGTTAGGATAAGATAGAATCTTTTCAAGATAAGACAGATCTATTAAGATAAGAGAGAACCCTTTAAGACAAGATGGATCTATTAAAATGGATACACTTTAATGGAGGATAATCTAGTTTTTTTATCTTATGAATTTTATTTATTTATATTTATGCTTATATGTATATGCAGATGTAATTGTGGACATTACTTCACAACTCATCACACTCAATCAAAAATCCAAATTAGACAAGTATCATAAGAACAAGCATTCAAGTGTATAGATACCTACAAAAATAGTTTTTTTTGTTCCTAGGATTAGGTCTCCTATTCCTAAATGTCACTTTAGGCACAAGATTTCGAAGTGTGAAATCCACATTTGTCTTTAGAAGAAAAGGTAAGGATAATCAGAGTAAAGCGGAAATAGATGAGACAAGATTAAGAAAAGATTACAAAGAATCAGAGTAGCAAAGGTAAGTAGACAATGGTTGTCCAGTTCTATATAGGTTTCGTCCTACAGTCAACATTCCTCTGATTCCACTTCTGTCACACCCGGGTTTTCGAGGCACCAAGACCCGGGCGCGAACATAATCACCAGGTGTGCTAGGACCAAGTCTCACACATATGATGAATCATGGCACAGGATCGAATGTCACATCTTTACTATATAACAGGAGTTCTATACAAAATAAATAATTATATTATAAGGAGACAACGGTCCAGCAACCCAAAGTTGACTGGGAGACGACGGCCTAGACCTCTCACGAACACACCACGGCATCCTCCAAGCGACTCATCCTGCGGTACCTGTTCTTGACCTGAGGGGGGGTGTGAGACAGCAAGAGTGAGCTCACATACATTCATAGCTCAACAAGTTGTGGGGAATAATGTGTATGAACTCGCCAATGGTGGGAGCTCATGTGAAGTGTAAGGCTTACCAAAGAGGATGGTTAGAGCTGAGCATTGCTTTTAAAGTTGGTCAAAATTTTATTAGCAGTTACTAAGTGTAAGTAAATACCAACCCAATTAAGTAGTAGAACAAAAGTAACAACATCACCTGCGATGCAACGCATATGACAAATTGAATTTAACTCCATAAATTAATCATGTGAGTGTCTGAGCTGCTCATGATCGTGAGCACGGCTAGTATACCAGTTTTATACTCTGGAGAGGTTGTGCATCTTTACCCACAAGTCATGTTACCCATCTGCCAAGAGACGGCCAATCCCATACACCTCTACCGAGGAGGCGAGGCAGGGTAACACTACGAGGCCTTTACAAAGTTCCACTAGCTTTAGAAAACCCGCTACAGTTTATAGGAAGCTCCAATGCAGGAATCCCTCGTCTGACCGCCATCGCAGCAAAATCAACCCGAGGACCTCCCTACACTGACCACTCCCCTAATGCCCTTGCCCCTTTCGGGTAAGGTAGTCCTCCACTAGCTTTCCTAGTTAGTCAGCCAAGGGCGTCCCATTAAACCCTTGTGGTAGCACTGTTTTCCCGGGTGGTTCTCCATGTTCCAATTAACATAATGATCTTGTCATGAACAGTAATTAACAAACTTATAATACAAGTATAATCATGAATAAAATGTATCTCTATACCCAAAACCACATAAAGCAATAACAGGTACTACCCAAAGATTCAGTGGTGAACAAGGTATAAAGATAGTCAAACTAGGGTAACCTATTGGGTCCCATCAAAATTAAGCTATGCAGATCATTATGATTAATCAGAACATGACTAGGTAAAAAGAAGTGATCAAGGGCACAACTTGTCTGGCACTTGAGATTCCAGGTACCAACTTGCTCTTTAGATGACACGTATCCTCACTGCTAAACGTAGCAATACAAACAAACATGGTATAGGCAAAAATTAACATTACACCAAACATAAGAATAAACTGCGTAGTAATAATCTACGCGTTGTAACGAGATCGTGGGTTCGAGAACTACTAAATTCGGAGTTATGGTTACGAAGTTATGATTTATGGAAGATAAACGTGATTTAAAATATTAAACTATATTATAAATTGGTTAGTATACATCATATGAGAAAATATATTCCAAATAGTTAAGTAAACTTTAATCCAGATTATAACTTGTTTAAAAATCATATTATAGTCAAATCACTATCATGGTCTAGATTAACTTGGGTTAAAAGGTATAATCTGCCAAACATAGGCTTAACAAATATCTAATTATAAAAGTCTGTTCTATGGTACAATTAGTGTTGCCACTGTGTAGACAATATTTTTATGAAGCTAACACAATTTGAATGGGTCAAATCGGAGTTAGAATGGATTTTCTATGAATTAAATAAGTTTCTGGGTTTTTTTATATTAACAATTCATTTTATGATTTAATTATGAATTTCTCTATTAATTCTAGACTGGGGACACTACTTTGACAAAATCCAGGGTGCTCTGCACAAGATTTCTGGGCCAAACTTGTCGGCGTTTCGAGACTGGAGGGTCCCTAAGCCGACGAGTGAGTGTGTCGCGTGCCCCAGCCCAGATGGGTCGAGCGCGTGGGCGAGCGCGAAGGGGGGAAAGCGAGGTGGCCGGAGCCGAGTCGTGAGGGAGGTGGAGATCCCGCGGCCTTCGTGTTCGTCCCGCGCCCAGGTCGGGTGCGCTTGCAGTAGGGGGTTACAAGCGTCCACGCGGGTGAGGGAAGCGAGCGGCCCCAAGAGAGCGCCTGCCCCGTCCTCGTTCCCGCGCGGCCAACCCTCTCTAAGAAGGCCCTGGTCCTTCCTTTTATAGGCGTAAGGAGAGGATCGAGGTGTACAATGGGGGTGCAGCAGAGTGCTACGTGTCTAGCGGGGGAGAGCTAGCGCCCTAAGTACATGCCAAGGTGGCAGCCGGAGAGATCTTGGCACCCAGCTGGTGTGGTGTCGTGGCTGTCGGTGGAGCAATGGAGCCTGGCGGAGGGACAGCTGTCGGAGCTGTTGGGTCCTTGCTGACGTCCCCCTGCTTCCGTAAGGGGGCTGAGAGCCGCCGTCGTCATGGGTCTAGCGGGGCGCCATCATTGCCTATCTGGTGAAGCTAGCCAGATGGGACGCCGGTCTTGTTCCCTGCGGCCCGAGTCGGCTCAGGGTAGGGTGATGATGGCGCTTCCTGTTGACGTGGCGGACTTGTGTCCTAGGTCGGGCGACGTGGAGGCTCCTCCGAAGCCGAGGTCGAGTCTGTCCTGTATGGCCGAGGCCGAGCCCGAGCTCCTGGGTCGGGCGAGGCGGAGGTCGTTCGGCAGAGGCCAGGGCGGAGTCCGACCCCTGGGGTCGGGCGAAGCGGAGTTCGTCGTCTTCTGGGGCCTAGCCCGAGTCCGAGCCCTGGGTCGGGCGGAGCGGAGTTCGCTGTCTTCCGAGGCCTTAGCCCGAGTCCGAGCCCTGGGTCGGGCGGAGCGGAGTTCGCTGTCTTCCGGGGCCTTAGCCCGAGTCCGAGCCCTGGGGTCGGGCGGAGCGGAGTTCGCCGTCTTCCGGGGCCTTAGCCCGAGTCCGAGCCCTGGGTCGGGCGGAGCGGAGTTCGCCGTCTTCCGGGGCCTTAGCCCGAGTCCGAGCCCTAGGTCGGGCGGAGCTTCCTATGGCGCCTTTGGCAAGGCCTGACTGCCTGTCAGTCTCACTCTGTCAAGTGGCACTGCAGTCGGGATGGCGCAGGCGGCGCTGTCCTTCTGTCAGACCGGTCAGTGGAGCGGCGAAGTGACGGCGGTCACTTCGGCTCTGCCGGGGGGCGCGCGTCAGGATAAAGGTGTCAGGCTACCTTTGCGTTAAATGCCCCTGCGACTCGGTCGGTTGGTGCGGTGATTTAGTCAGGGTTGCTTCTTAGCGAAGGCAAGGCCTCGGGCGAGCCGGAGATGCGTCTGCCGTAAAAAAGGGGGCTTCGGGCGAGACGGAAACACCTCAGGGTCGGCTGCCCTTGCCCGAGGCTAGGCTCGGGCGAGGCGTGATCGAGTCGCTCGTATGGACTGATCCCTGACTTAATCGCACCCATCAGGCCTATGCAGCTTTATGCTGATGGGGGTTACCAGCTGAGAATTAGGCGTCTTGAGGGTACCCCTAATTATGGTCCCCGACAGTAGCCCCCGAGCCTCGAAGGGAGTGTTAGCACTCGCTTGGAGGCTTTCGTCGCACTTTTTTGCAAGGGGACCAGCCTTTCTCGGTTGCATTTTGTTCCGGTGGGTGCGCGCGAGCGCACCCGCCGGGTGTAGCCCCCGAGGCCTCGGAGGAGTGGTTTCACTCCTTCGAGGTCTTAATGCCTTGCGTAATGCTTCGGCTGGTCTGGTGGTTCCCTCATGCAAACTGGCCGTAGCCCGGGTGCACGGTCGGGGCCCAAGTTCTCGGGCTGGTATGTTGACGCTGTCAACGGTTTGGCCGGAGCCGGGTTTGCGAGAGCAGCCCCCGAGCCTCCGCACAGGGCGAGAGGGCGATCAGGGACAGACTCGGCTTTTTTACATACGCCCCTACGTCGCCTTTCCGCAAGGAGGAGGGGGGAGAGCGCCATGTTACCCTCGATGGGCACCAAACATGGTGTCTCCGGTGAGCTGCAAGCGGGTAATCCGAGTGGACGTCCGTGCCCCGTTCGTTGGGGGTCGGCTAGGGGCCCAGAGGCACGCCCAAAAGTACCTGTGGGTGATCTGCCGGACCCGGTCCCCTGGCGACGAGGTCCGAGGGCTCGATGCCTCCCTCCGATGGGATTCCGTTACAGGATCGCTCCCGCTGGTCTCGGAAATGTCCTAGGGTACCTCGGGAGCGCAGTCCGAGCCTCGGTTATGTATCGAACGTACCCCTGGTCATCCCTCGCTCGGTGTCTGAGGCGACTGTGAACCCTTCGGGGGGCCAGCCTTCGAACCCCTGATCAGTAATGGGTGCGGAGCCCGAGTAGCCTGAGGCGGCTGTGGAACCCTTCGGGGGGCTGGCCTTCGAACCTCTGACCAGTAGTGGGTGTAGGGCCCACGCGATCTGAGGCGGTTGTTGAACCCTTCGGGGGGCCAGCCTTCGAACCCCTGATCAGTAAGGAGGCTCGGAGCCTAGTTCCTTCACGGGGAAGGATCCCTTTTGGGGTATCCCCCTTTCCCGGTCCCTGTTGCAAGAGATAGAGAAAGAGGAAAAAAAAGGAAAAAGGATACGAAACCGAACGACGCGGCGTACCTTTTTTGGTGAGGTTGTTTTGGCGAAGGCGAAGAATCGCCCGCTGCTCCTGCCAGAAGCGCCGCCTGTCCAGCCGCGGAGTTAATGCGACGGGGCGAGTAGTTGGCGGGGCTGCCGTTGCGCGTGCGCGAGCCGTTCGAGGAATGGGTCACGGGCGCGTTGTCTTCACGCCGTGAGAGGGGGTTCTCTCGCTGCCTCCGGATGGGACGTGAGCTTGGCTGACGGCGTGACCGCTGCTCCCGTGTGCCTGCCACCGTCATCACTGCTGGCCCACTTTTGACCGCGTTGACCGCTGCGTCAGGCTGACGCTGCTGGGTCGCACGCTGGGTCGCCTCGAGTCGCGGTATCGGTTCCGCAATCGAGGAGGTGCGGTGGTGGCGCAAGTGGTACAGTTGCTTGCATGCAGCATCCGGCGCGCAGGTCGCGCGACGCGTGGGCCTGGGCCTCCATGCTGGCGTGTCGGGAGTCGGAGAGGCGCGTCCACTTGGCGTGGTTGCATGCCGCCTGCATGGCTGCCCGCCCCTTTCGCCCGTTGGTCTGGGCAAAAGTGGAGGGTCACTTGTAACCGCCGGGCGGTTGCGTGCGCCATGTGCGGCGGTTTGGCTTCTTCTGCTCGGAGCCGGTCTGCATGACATGCGGGACCCAGCCCCCGCGTCGCAGGGGAGGGCTTTGGAGCATGTTGGAGAAGACTCAGCCCGTGACGGTTGGGGGCGCAAGCAGGGAGAGTCGCTTTTAAAAGGAGGGCGACCCCTTTCGTAAGGCGACCATGTCTTCTTCCTCCCTTATGCACCGTGTCTTTCCACCTTCCAAGCCCCCGGATGGGGGGGAACCGCCGTCTTTTCGCCTCATCGTTGGAGGAACGCAACTCCATGGGAGTTGGTACCTTTCAGCCATCATTCGGCTTCAAGGATTTTCATCATGCAGCCCGGTTGCACCCCTCCACCGGCGGTCACCCAAGATGGTGACCTCCGGCTCGATGGTGGGGGAAAGCGAGCCGGGCTGCGGCCTCTGCCCCTCCCTCAGCCTCAAGGATTTTCATCACCAGGGCTGGGGAGGGGAGTGTGCCGAGTTGAGGTCGGCCCCCGCGTGGGCGGCGGCCCGCTCCTTTACTCAATGATCGGAGGGAGGAGCGGCCGTCGTCCGTGACGCTGGCATCTGCAGCGTGCCTGGCCTTCGGACGCGAGTGGCTTCGGAGCCGCTCGCGGCGCCGGCGTTTGCCATGGCAACTGGAAGAGGTTCTTCCGCCGGCGCGACAGCCAAGGCTGGCCACGGACCGACCTCCAACTCTACGGCCTTCTGCCCGTCCTTGCCTCTCGAGTTTGGGCAAGGGCGGGGGCCTCCTAGCAGCAGCATCCGCCCTGAGGTCATCACTGCTGTTGTTCGGCCCCCCGGGATAGAAGTCTTCATCGTCGCCGCTGCTGGGGTGGGCGATGACTAGCCGTTCGTCGGTCTTCTGTTGCTCCGCAGGCCCACCCCTATCGAGTGGGGTTGTTCGTACCTACGGGGGGGAACCAGAGTTCCATTTGTAATGGCACTTCGAATGCCTGGGTTTTTTGTTCATTTCGGCTTTCGGGGCCTGAACATGTATGTAACTTCGGCACGGAGCCGTGTATTTTCCTCATTTTTGAGCACTAAGACTCGTCTGTTGACTATCTGAACCGCTTCACCAAGCATGAGTCACCCCGTGTCAAGGTGACGAGTGAGGTATCCGTATCCTGGAGGCGTAGGAGTCCCTCGGCTCGGTCGGCCTTGCCGTCCGAGGTTCCTCTAGCTTAGTTAAAGAGACCCCTCGGCCGCTCTTCGTCGAGCCGAGGCCAGGGGTAGCGATATCAGCATGAACAGAGGTGGAGTCGGCTCGAAAATGAAACCTGGTTGGCCGGAGCCTAGCCGGGTTGTCCGTTGGCCGGATCAACGTCGGACCTGATCAGCCGAGGCTTCGAACCGGGCTGGCGCCCTCGGAAGATGGTTGGCCGAGGCCCCAGGGGTAACCGGCCGAGCCGCCAGCTCGGGCCGGATTCCCGGAGAAGTCCCTGGCGGCGATTGTTCGGGCATGGTGATGACGTCGTCCTTCGGAGCGGAGACCCTCGGACCGCGTCGCCGTCCGAGGCTAGGTCGGGCCTCGCCGAAGGTGTCGCTGATGCCGAGGGTGTTGCTGCCCCCTTCCAGCGCCAAGACCCGAGCCTGCAGGATCAGATTGTCTTGTAGCGTGTGCCTTGTGCGGCCGTCGAGGCCAGAACGCACACCCTCGCTGCGTTGTAAAGCTGCGTCTCTTTTCCTCTTGTTTCGAGTATCTGGACTTTTTGTCGGTAACAGGGATGTTTGTGCGAGCGAGAGCTGCTTCTCGCGGAAGGTGATGAGTGAGGTATCCGTATCCCGGAGGCGTGGGAGTCCCTCGGCTCGGTCGGCCTTGCCGCTTACGCGTACTTTCACCCGTCCATGAAGCCCTGTCACCGACTCGGTCGAGAAGGCTCGAAGGATCGCTTCGGCAGAAGGGCTTTCGAACGTAAAGACTTGTTCGATCCGCGGAGCCACTTTATCCGAACGCGAGTTACTTATCGCAGAAGGTGATGAGTGAGGTATCCGTATCCCGGAGGCGTAGGAGTCCCTCGGCTCGGTCAGCCTTGGCTGCTTACGTGTACTCCGTCGTTTCCAGGACCCACTTTTCGAAGTAGTCAAAAAGCACGAAAGATATTCTGGTAGAAGAGATTTTTTTCGAGGAAAATTTTGACGCAGAGGGGGTTTCCCCCCTTTTAGCCCCCGAGGGAGGGTCGGGCTTTGCCGAGGCGAGGCCGACCCTTCCTTGTTGACTAAACTTTGCGTGAGTGCAAGGTATATGAACAACTTGGAAACATCTTAAGGGTAGAAGCGACGTAGCTGTTGGATGTTCCATGCGTTGTCGTAGACCTCGCCTTGACTGTTGGCCAGCTTGTACGTTCCGGGCTTCAGGACTTTGGCGATGACGAATGGCCCTTCCTAGGGGGGCGTGAGCTTGTGCCTCCCTCGGGCGTCTTGCCGTAGACGAAGCACCAGGTCGCCCACCTGGAGGTCTCGGGGTCGGACCCCTCGGGCGTGGTAGCGTCGCAGGGACTGCTGATACCGCGCCGAGTGTAGTAAGGCCCTGTCCCGAGCCTCTTCCAGCTGGTCCAGCGAGTCTTCTCGGCTAGCTTGGTTGCTTTGATCGTTGTAGGCCCTCGTCCTCGGGGAGCCGTATTCCAGGTCAGTGGGCAAGACGGCCTCGGCCCCGTAGACCAGGAAGGACGGCGTGAAACCCGTGGCTCGGCTCGGCGTTGTCCTCAGGCTCCAGACAACCGAGGGGAGTTCCTTCATCCATCGCTTGCCGAACTTGTTGAGGTCGTTGTAAATCCGAGGCTTGAGCCCTTGTAGAATCATGCCGTTGGCACGCTCTACTTGCCCATTCGACATGGGATGAGCTACGGCAGCCCAGTCCACCCGGATGTGGTGATCCTCGCAAAAATCCAAGAATTTTCTGCCGGTGAACTGGGTGCCGTTGTCGGTGATGATGGAGTTTGGGACCCCGAAGCGATGGATGATGTTGGTGAAGAACGCCACCGCCTGCTCGGACCTGATGCTGTTTAGGGGTCGGACCTCGATCCACTTGGAGAATTTGTCGACGGCGACCAGCAGGTGCGTGTAGCCCCCGGGCGCCTTCTGCAGAGGGCCGACGAGGTCCAGACCCCACACAGCGAAGGGCCAGGTGATGGGTATCGTCTGCAGAGCCTGAGCAGGCAGGTGGGTCTGCTTCGCATAGAATTGACACCCTTCGCAGGTGCGGACGATTCTAGTGGCGTCAGCCACCGCCGTTGGCCAGTAGAAGCCTTGCCGGAAAGCGTTCCCGACGAGGGCTCGAGGTGCTGCGTGATGGCCGCAAGCCCCCAAGTGTATCTCTTGCAGGAGTTCCTGACCTTCGGTGATAGAGATGCATCGCTGGAGGATGCCCGAGGGGCTGCGGTGGTAGAGCTCCTTCTCATCGCCCAGCAAGACGAATGACTTGGCGCGTCGCGCTACCCGCCGAGCCTCGGCTTGGTCGAGGGGTAGCTCTCCTTGGCGGAGATAGTGCAAGTACGGGGTCTTCCAATCTCGATCAGGCATGACCTCGCTCCGCTCCTCCTCTATGCACAGCGCCTCACCATCGGGGGCCGAGGGTACCTCGGGCTGAACCGAGGACGCCTCGGGCTGGGCCGAGGGTACCTCGGACTGGGCCAAGGACGCCTCGGGCTCGGGCGTGTCGTTGATCTTGACGGAGGGTTGGTGCAGATCCCGGGAGAAGACGTCCGGGGGAACCGTCGTTCGCCCCGAGGCTATCTTCGCCAGCTCGTCCGCAGTCTCGTAGCGCCGGGCGATGTGGTTAAGCTCGAGCCCGTAGAACTTGTCTTCCAGGCGTCGAACCTCATCGCAGTAGGCCTCCATCTTCGGGTCGCGGTAGTGGGAGTTCTTCATGACCTGGTCGATGACGAGCTGTGAGTCGCCGCGAGCGTCGAGGCGTCGGACCCCTAGCTCGATGGCGATTCGCAATCCGTTGATCAGAGCTTCGTACTCAGCCACATTGTTGGACGCCAGGAAATGGAGGCGCAGCACGTAGCGCAGGTGTTTCCCGAGGGGCGAGACGAAGAGCAGGCCTGCGCCGGCTCCCGTCTTCATCAGCGACCCGTAGAAAAACATGGTCCAGAGCTCCGGTTGGATCGGAGCCGTTGGCGACTGGGTGTCGACCCATTCGGCTACGAAGTCCGCCAATACCTGGGACTTGATGGCCTTCTGAGGGGCGAATGAGATTGTCTCGCCCATGATTTCCACCGCCCACTTTGCGATCCTGCCCGAGGCCTCTCGGCACTGGATGATCTCCCCCAGGGGGAAGGATGACACCACAGTTACCGGATGAGACTCGAAGTAATGTCGCAACTTTTGCCTCGTCAGGATTACTGCATACATTAGCTTCTGAACTTGTGGGTAGCGGACCTTGGTTTCGGACAGCACCTCGCTGACGAAGTAAACTGGCCTCTGAACGGGCAATGCATGCCCCTCTTTTTGCCTTTCGACCACAATCGCGGCGCTAACCACCTGAGTGGTCGCGGCGACGTAGACCAAGAGGGCTTCTCCATCAGCTGGGGGTACCAAGATAGGCGCCTTGGTGAGGAGCGCCTTCAGGTTCCCGAGAGCTTCCTCGGCCTCAGGGGTCCAAGTGAAGCATTCGGCCTTCCTTAAGAGATGGTACAGAGGCAGGCCTCTTTCGCCGAGGCGTGAGATGAAACGGCTCAAGGCCGCGAGACATCCCATGACCCTCTGTACGCCTTTTAAGTCCTTGATGGGCCCCATGCTGGTGATGGCTGCGATCTTCTCCGGGTTGGCTTCGATGCCTCGCTCGGAGACGATGAACCCCAGGAGCATGCCTCGGGGCACCCCGAAGACACACTTCTCGGGATTGAGCTTGACGTCCTTTGCCTTGAGACACCAGAATGTCACTTCAAGGTCGGAGAGGAGGTCGGAGGCTTTCCTTGTCTTGACTACGATGTCATCGATGTAGGCCTCGACCGTGCGACCGATGTGTTCGCCGAACACATGGTTCATGCACCGCTGGTACGTCGCACCCGCGTTCCTCAAACCGAACGGCATGGTGACATAGCAGTACATGCCGAAGGGCGTGATGAAAGAAGTCGCGAGCTGGTCGGACTCTTTCATCTTGATTTGATGATACCCTGAGTAGGCATCGAGGAAAGACAGGGTTTCGCACCCAGCAGTGGAATCCACGATTTGATCGATGCGAGGTAGAGGGTAGGGAACCTTCGGACATGCTTTGTTGAGACCAGTGTAGTCTACACACATCCGCCATTTCCCCCCTTTCTTTCTCACAAGCACAGGGTTGGCAAGCCATTCGGGATGGAATACCTCTTTGATGAACCCTGCTGCCATTAGCTTGTGGATCTCCTCGCCTATCACCCTGCGCTTTTCCTCGTCGAATCGGCGCAGAGGCTGCCTGACCGGTCGGGCTCCGGCCCGAATATCCAGCGAGTGCTCGGCGACATCCCTCGGTATGCCAGGCATGTCTGAGGGACTCCACGCAATGACGTCGGCGTTTGCGCGGAGAAAGTTGACGAGCACTGCTTCCTATTTGGGGTCGAGCCCGGAACCGATCCGGATCTGCTTGGAGGTGTCGCCACTGGGGTCGAGAGGGACGGCCTTAACCGTCTCCGCCGGCTCGAAATTGCCAGCGTGTCGCTTCATGTCTGGCACCTCTCGGGAGAGGTTTTCCAGGTCGGCGATGAGGGCCTCGGACTCGGCGAGGGCCTCGGCGTACTCCACGCACTCCACGTCGCATTCGAACGCGTGTTTGTACGTGGGGCCGACGGTGATGACCCCATTAGGGCCCGGCATCTTGAGCTTCAGGTAGGTGTAGTTGGGGATGGCCATGAACTTCGCGTAGCATGGCCTCCCCAATACCGCGTGGTAGGTTCCTCGGAACCCGACCACCTCGAACGTCAAAGTCTCCCTTCGGAAGTTGGAGGGCGTTCCGAAGCAGACAGGAAGGTCGAGCCGTCCGAGGGGCTGGACGCGCTTCCCAGGAATGATCCCGTGGAAGAGCGCAGCGCCTGCTCGGACGGAGGACAGATCGACGCGCAGGAGCCTGAGGGTCTCGGCGTAGATGATGTTGAGGCAGCTGCCTCCATCCATCAGGACCTTGGTGAGCCTGACGTCGCCGATGATGGGATCGACGACGAGCGGGTATTTCCCCGGGCTCGGCACGTGGTCGGGGTGGTCAGCTTGGTCGAAGGTGATGGGCTTGTCGGACCAGTCTAGGTAGACTGGCGCCGCCACCTTCACCGAGCAGACCTCCCGACGCTCTTGCTTGCGATGCCGAGCCGAGGCATTCGCCGCATGCCCTCCGTAGATCATGAAGCAGTCGCGGACCTTGGGGAACTCTCCTGCTTGGTGATCTTCCTTTTTGTCGTCGTCGCGGGCCCTGCCACCCTCTACGGGTGGCCCGGCCCGGTGGAAGTGGCGCCGAAGCATGACGCACTCCTCGAGGGTGTGCTTGACGGGCCCCTGATGGTAAGGGCACGTCTCCTTGAGCATCTTGTCGAAGAGGTTAGCACCTCCGGGGGGCTTCCGAGGGTTCTTGTACTCGGCGGCGGCGACAAGGTCCGCGTCGGCGGTGTCGAGTTTCGCTTGCGACTTCTTCCTGCCTTTCTTCTTGGCGCCGCGCGGAATAGACGCCTCGGGAGCATCTTCCGACGGGCGGCCCTGGGGCTTCTTGTCCTTTCGGAAGATGGCCTCGACCGCCTCCTGGCCAGAGGCAAACTTGGTGGCGATGTCCATCAGCTCGCTCGCCCTGGTGGGGGTCTTGCGACCCAACTTGCTCACCAGGTCACGGCAGGTGGTGCCGGCAAGGAACGCGCCGATGACATCGGAGTCGGTGATGTTGGGCAGCTCGTTGCGCTGCTTCGAGAATCGCCGGATGTAGTCCCGAAGAGACTCTCCCGGCTGTTGCCGGCAGCTTCGGAGGTCCCAGGAATTTCCGGGGCGCACGTACGTGCCCTGGAAGTTGCCGGCGAAGGCTTGGACCAAATCCTCCCAGTTGGAGATCTGCCCCGGAGGCAGGTGCTCCAACCAGGCGCGAGCAGTGTCGGAGAGGAACAGGGGGAGGATGCGGATGATGAGGTTGTCGTCGTCCATTCCACCCAGTTGGCAGGCCAGGCGGTAGTCCGCGAGCCACAATTCCGGTTTCGTCTCCCCCGAGTACTTTGTGATAGTAGTCGGGGGTCGGAAACGGGCCGGAAACGGCGCCCGCCGGATGGCCCGGCTGAAGGCCTACGGACCGGGTGGTTCGGGCGAGGGACTCCGATCCTCCCCACTGTCGTAGCGTCCCCCACGCCTGGGGTGGTAGCCTCGGCGCACCCTTTCGTCGAGGCAGGCCCGACAGTCGCGACGATGGTGCTCGTTGCCGAGGTGGCCCGGGGCCGCAGGCGCGGTGTTGCGCATGCGCCCGGTGTAGACCGAGGCTTCCCGCATGAATCGGGAAGTCGCGGCATGAGGTTCCGAGGGGTACCCCAGCCTTCGGGAGGCAGAGCTCTCGGCCCGCCGGGCCGCAGCGCCTTCCAGGAGATTCTTGAGCTCCCCCTGGATTCGCCGACCCTCGGTGGTTGATGGCTCCGGCATCGCGCGGAGGAGCATCGCTGCGGCTGCCAGGTTCTGACTGACCCCGCTGGATGCGGGTGGCGGCCTGTCCCTGACATCGTTGGCGACGCGGTGCTGGAAACCCTGGGGCAGATGACGTATTTCTCCGGCCGGGGATTGGCCCGCCCATACCTGCCCGACGTCCCGGCGGATCGACTCGAGCGCTCCTGCTCCCTCGTCGAGCCCGGCCTGCGCCCCGCGGACTTGCTCGAGCTGTGGGTCGTGACCCCCCGCCGGAACGGGGACCACAGCTAGCTCCCGCGGGATGTCGGCGCGAGGCACCGGCCTAGGGAGATCACCGTCCTCCGGCATGCCAAGATGGTTGACTTCGGAGGGATCCCCTAGCTCGACGTGGAAACATTCGCGGCTCGGGCCGCAGTCCTTATCGTCAAGGCTGCGGCTGCCGTCGGAACAGTCGGAGAGGCAGTAGTCACATGCGGTCATAAAGTCCCGCATGGCACTGGGGTTGCCAAATCCAGAGAAATCCCAGCAGATGCTGGGATCGTCATCTTCCTCGGATCCAGAGGGCCCGTAGGTCGAGACGTCCGTCAATCGGTCCCAAGGCGACCGCACACGAAACCCCAGTGGGGTTGCACTCGCCTCAACGTGAGCGCCCGCCAAAGCGAGGTCGCTAGGCGGGTTGAGGCTGAGTCGAAATGACGTAGGATGGGAATCAGTCGGTACCTTTTGGTCGACGAGGAGCGACACAGTCACGTCGGGGACTGATTGCGCCGTCGTCTTGGGTACGAGGGCGACGTCCTGTAGGCCCTCCGCGAGCGTGCTGGCGTCGTCCACTTGCTCGGGATTGGCGTGTCGCGGGGGGACGGCGCTCGCCTTCGTCTCAAACGCGAGGTCGATGCCCGACGCGTCCTCCGTTGGGGCGCTGGGGATGTCGATTCGCTCGACAGCCGACGGAGCGCAACCTCCCGCCCGGCCTTGGTTGCCCCGCCTCCTCCTCCGATGGCGAGGGAGAGGACGGGGCAAGCTCGAATGTTGTTCTTCCACCACGCGGGGAAGACGTCGTCGATTCCGCCGCCGGCGGGCGGGCTGTCGGCCGCCATTGTCGTCGTCGTGCGGCGGTGGAAGGAGTATCATGTCGTAGCTGCCGTCGAGAGACATGAACTCGAGACTCCCGAAATGGAGCACCGTCCCGGGTTGGAGAGGTCGTTGGAGACTGCCCATCTGGAGCTTGACGGGAAACTGCTCGTCAACACGCAGCAGGCCCCTACCTGGCACGCCAACTGTCGGCGTTTCGAGACCGGGGGGTCCGTAAGCCGACGAGTGAGTGTGCCGCGTGCCCCAGCCCAGATGGGTCGAGCGCGTGGGCGAGCGTGAAGGGGGGAAAGCGAGGTGGCCGAAGCCGAGTCGTGAGGGAGGTGGAGATCCCGCGGCCTTCGTGTTCGTCCCGCGCCCAGGTCGGGTGCGCTTGCAGTAGGGGGTTACAAGCGTCCATGCGGGTGAGGGAAGCGAGCGGCCCCAAGAGAGCGCCTGCCCCATCCTCGTTCCCGCGCGGCCAACCCTCTCTAAGAAGGCCCTGGTCCTTCCTTTTATAGGCGTAAGGAGAGGATCCAGGTGTACAATGGGGGTGCAGCAGAGTGCTACGTGTCTAGCGGGGGAGAGCTAGCGCCCTAAGTACATGCCAAGGTGGCAGCCGGAGAGATCTTGGCACCCAGCTGGTGTGGTGTCGTGGCTGTCGGTGGAGCAACAGAGCCTGGCGGAGGGACAGCTGTCGGAGCTGTTGGGTCCTTGCTGACGTCCCCCTGCTTCCGTAAGGGGGCTGAGAGCCGCCGTCGTCATGGGTCTAGCGGGGCGCCATCATTGCCTATCTGGCGGAGCTAGCCAGATGGGACGCCGGTCTTGTTCCCTGCGGCCCGAGTCGGCTCGGGGTAGGGTGATGATGGCGCTTCCTGTTGACGTGGCGGACTTGTGTCCTAGGTCGGGCGACGTGGAGGCTCCTCCGAAGCCGAGGTCGAGTCTGTCCTGCATGGCCGAGGCCGAGCCCGAGCTCCTGGGTCGAGCGAGGCGGAGGTCGTTCGGCAGAGGCCAGGGCGGAGTCCGACCTCTGGGGTCGGGCGAAGCGGAGTTCGTCGTCTTCTGGGGCCTAGCCCGAGTCCGAGCCCTGGGTCGGGCGGAGCGGAGTTCGCTGTCTTCCGGGGCCTTAGCCCGAGTCCGAGCCCTGGGTCGGGCGGAGCGGAGTTCGCTGTCTTCCGGGGCCTTAGCCCGAGTCCGAGCCCTGGGGTCGGGCGGAGCGGAGTTCGCCGTCTTCCGGGGCCTTAGCCCGAGTCCGAGCCCTGGGTCGGGCGGAGCGGAGTTCGCCGTCTTCCGGGGCCTTAGCCCGAGTCCGAGCCCTGGGTCAGGCGGAGCTTCCTATGGCGCCTTTGGCAAGGCCTGACTGCCTGTCAGTCTCACTCTGTCAAGTGGCACTGCAGTCGGGATGGCGAAGGCGGCGCTGTCCTTCTGTCAGACCGGTCAGTGGAGCGGCGAAGTGACGGCGGTCACTTCGGCTCTACCGGGGGGCGCGCGTCAGGATAAAGGTGTCAGGCTACCTTTGCGTTAAATGCCCCTGTGACTCGGTCGGTTGGTGCGGCGATTTAGTCAGGGTTGCTTCTTAGCGAAGGCAAGGCCTCGGGCGAGCCGGAGATGCGTCTGCCGTAAAAAAGGGGGCCTCGGGCGAGACGGAAACACCTCAGGGTCGGCTGCCCTTGCCCGAGGCTAGGCTCGGGCGAGGCGTGATCGAGTCGCTTGTATGGACTGATCCCTGACTTAATCGCACCCATCAGGCCTCTGCAGCTTTATGCTGATGGGGGTTACCAGCTGAGAATTAGGCGTCTTGAGGGTACCCCTAATTATGGTCCCCGACAAAACTGTAATAGTTTTCAACAAGCGAGGGATGGCGGGTTATTTTCAAGCTTCCTCGAGGACTCTTTAGCAAAAAGACCCAGCCAAAGGTGTATTTGTGAATTCAGTCCGTTGGATCTGAAGCCCGTGGCCCAGATTAGATTGTCTCCAACCCGCATCGATATCCAGCATCGACCGCACGATTTAACGTCGACCGCCCAGATTCGATCACGGGTTCCGCACGCTGGATCACCATCTAACAGTCCTGGTTCTTCACTCGAGTTCCAGCCGTCAATAGCCGATCGGATGGCCAGGAGGTTTCCTTCAACCTCCAGACCTAGACGACGACGCAGGAACGCCCTCTCCCCCACAGCGGCGACCGATTCCGCGACGGTGTTCCCCACCAGGGATGGTCGCGAGCCCCAAACCCAACCCCCGACTAGCGCAGTATGCGTGGGAAACCAAGGCGAACCGGGTGGAGTGCTCCTTACCACCGTTTGAGGTGTAGGTCGGCCGCCCGGTGGGACGGCGCTTCTTCAATCGCCTCTAGTGAGGTTCTGCTTCTCTGTCATAGTGATGCCGCGGATGATCCCCCCTTCACTCCGAACATGGAGATGCGCGTGGCCTTTCCCCCATGCTTACCTTCACACGTAGAAGGCCACGGCACGCGGTGGTAATCACGCGATACTTTCCTCTCGGACGTCTGAGACGGCGAGCACCAGGACAATGGCTTTATAGGGCGGTTCACGGCGGGGTCTCGGTAGGTTGTTGCGGTATGCGCCCAAGGCTACAGTCGAAGCGTAGCATACGGTGTGGGAGCGACGGCGCAAGATCCGTGCGGCTTCTGTTTAGCCCGCCTGACTCGCGTTCTGTTGAGAACGATTGATCAGGCATAAGGGGCCCACCCACCGGTGACACGTGAATCAGGCGCGTGCAACAGAGGCTGACCAGTGGGACCTGCGGAACAGCGGCTCAAGCTATGGACGCGCGCGAGTGAGTCACTGGCCGAGCGGGTCCATGCGACGGCACGCGGAGGTAAATTACGTAGGCGCGTGCGCACAGGGAGTAGACTGGGCCGGCTCGCAAAAGGGAAAGAAGGGATTTGGGCCGCGACGAGGAAGAATTGGCCCATGCGCATGTGAGTCATCTCTTCCCTTTTTCTTTATTTTCTTTTATGTTTTCTAGTTTCTCTTCATATTATTTTTAAATTTAAATCTAGTTTCGAAATTTCAAACTTAAAGTGATTATACAAACCAAAAGAGTTCAGCATGAAATGCATATTTATTTATTTATTTATTTATTTATTTATTTATTTATTTATTGGTTAATTATCCCCCTAAATGAATGCTCCTATATGCATAATTCACAAGGGATTGATTTACACATTACTTATTTAGTTTAGGAGAATTTTAATATCAAGCCTTCATTATGATTTATTTTTCTTTTGATCCAAATATTTCTAAGGAGTGCTCTAATATTTATTCTTATATGATACTTATTAACTTAAATAAAGGATAATTCATTTAAGAATCCCTTTTATTGAATCTTTATTATAAAACATTTTATTTTAGGAGATGTGACTTCAATTTTTTTTGGAAGAAGAGATACAACAATATTCTAACCCCAAATCTTTGGAAAATTTTACATAACTCACAAAATGAGATTTTGAGGTGTTACAGAAATACATGGAGCAACTAATGCAGGTGATGCCTGAGAGATCTCCTAGTCCATGTTGTCCGCACCACGCGCAGTAATGATATGCAACGGTAGCTTCCTTGGTGTGTATGAGTGATGATGAGTATAGTGCATGCGGCAGCATAGGCGTGTCGCCTGCCAATCGAATAGGCAGGCATGCCGCCTGCCAGCGGAATGGACATGTATCATTAAATGCTGAGGCGGCACACTGTTTGCCAGTAGAAAGGATAGGTCGCCGCCTAACAGCAGAGTGGACAGGCCTCATTAAATGTCGAGGTGGCACATCGCTTGTCAAGCGGCGCGCCTTATCCGCAATAAATGCGGGGGCCGCATAACCCGGAGGCCTTACGTCAGGCTCCGCCCGCTGGCTTACGTCACGTACTATAGGCCACGTGGCAGCATCGGGTCTCCGCCTGGACGGGGAGCAGGAGTGTATGCGGATAGGTCCGCACCTGACTGGGTCTGGACACGTGTCAGTACCGGACCCCCGCCTGGGTCCTGTTCAAGGTCCGTGTATGTTCCGTCCTGGGACCTTGGGACCCAACTGTGGGCGGCCCGGACCCCATCCAAGGGGGGTCTGGATCCCATTCCAGGGGTCCGGCTTACACACGTGGAGGTCCGAGACCAACCTTGGGGGTCCGGACCACTATTAACGCCTTGGAGTATATCACCTTCTCTGGACATGTGGCAGCTTCGGACCCGCCCATGTGGTAAAGTCGGGCGCTGATGTGGACCCAGAATAGCCGCCTGAGATTAGGGGCGGGTCGTGGCTTGGTCCCACACGCAGCACTTCTACCACGCGACTAAGGGATAGCCGCGTGGTTCTTCATCTTTGTATAGTAGCAGGGGTACCCTAGTTTTAGGGTACCGACAGCGTATATATTATAAATGGCATGGCTCCTTTCTTCATAACACCAATGATTGTGCTGTCTTTCGTCAGCAAATACAATCGGCTATAAACGAAGGCCGGTTGTGGTTTCAAAAGGAGGTGAGGATTGACAGGCCACCTGTCCCTGCCACCACATTAGAGTCGACAAGCAAAAAAGTCATAGTTCGGCCCTGTGCGGCCGATAAAAGCAAAGATAAAAATATCGTCATTGGTGATCCCCGCACACCAAATATGTCACGCAGAATGGTTACTCGGAAGACTCCAGACAAAAGAAAGACCGGAGGCACCGGGGGGCAAGCACGATCGGACACCCGATCACGGTCACCTATCCTGCGTATGCCGGACGATCCAGGTACTAAGGCCGAACAGTCCGAGACGGGAGCGGACGGTCCAGCTATAATGGTCGGACGGTCCGCAGACAGTCAGAAGCAGCAACCTCAGACCACCGGACCACAAGGTTCCAAAACAAGTGTTAGGAAATAAAATACTACTAAGACGTCTGGACAACTCAGTAGAGTCGGCCCTACTTTTGGTCAGTTGCTTGCCAAATATATGAAGAAGGCCGTTCCACACAACCGGCCAATAAAGCAGACAAAGTCAAAAGGGCGATTTGTGCGAAAGCAAAAGCCGACTAACTGGATCCAAAAGGTAGCACAACCAAGATCGCCTTGTCATCCTCCTCCGGGGATAGCACGGTGCGTCCCGTTCTATCCATCACCGATGTGTTGTCCTGCTCATGTGTGGGGTGGTACGGCGATGAATTCGTATTACTGGTCCAATCCGTTTGCTTATTTGTGCTGGGGGGCACCACAAGTTTTTGCCTATTGACAGGTTGATCAGGTAGACATGGCCGAAGAGGATACGATCCGAAACGGCCTCTGTGCATTAATGTTCCATCAAGTATTTATATTATCTGATCGCAAGAGCCAATGACTTGTATCGAGCTGAGTCCTTACTTTGGAAACAAAAGCTCATGAGGTCAATTATTTCCAAAGTTTTCACTGATGCTTTTGGTTTGCCAAGCTCCACCAAAAGACAGGGGCATATGTTGGACACCAAAATGAGCGGACGGTCCGGCCCTTGGGCCCGGACGGTCCGCGTGTCCCGAGATTAGATTAACTCGGATGTTTATCCTTATCTCGTTTGTGGTTATCCATCTAATCACGTGGGAGTTTGTTGGCTATCTCTTAGAAAAAAGTCCAGACCTCCTCCCCTATAAATATAAAGGGGTACGGCCAATTGAGAACCCCCGAACACATTACAATTGAACCAATTATTTTATTTACTTTTCCTGTCCTAGGAGTAGATGTAGCGTAGTTCTAGTTGTAGCCTTCCACATATCCACCTCCATCTCTATTCGACTCTATGTCGTCTAGATCCGTCTTAGGTGGTCTGTCGATCCCAAGACGACCCTATGATTTTATCCCTCCCGGGGGCAAGATCTAGTTATCCACTCGAGACCACTTCCTCGAATTGATCTCTTAATTCCTAGGCGACTCCACGTCGTCTGGGGACGCCCTAGGTGACCTGTCGACCCGAAGCACCTTAAGATCTCTTCTCCACAGGGGACGAGATCTAGATTCCAGCAAGAAAGAGGAAGACGACCCTGTCGCCAGGTCACGGACCGTCCGGCCTAGAGCTGCGGACTGTCCGGTGTGACGCAGAGAAGACACCGCTCCTGCGCCCAGGTCACGGACCATCCGGCCTAGGGCCACGGACCATCTACGTTGCTGGCCTGCCGCAGAGGGCACCGCTAGGCGGTACACCACCTAGTGATTGACGCTGGTCAGATCGCCAACACAAACTATACACGCTTAACTAAAATCCTAAATCCAACATTGATACGTATGCGCTCATACGCATAAACAGAAACCTAACTTATACGCATGTACAAAACTAAAAGAGCGAAGGTTTGAAGTATTTCATATAATTTGGTATCAGAAAATATTACCTGAACTGTCCGAACTAAACTCAGGTTTTTATTCCAGAGCTGCGTTCTGATATTTTGGGTGTGGAGTCGGATAGTTCGAGCTTGCGATTTGGGTACCGGCCGGGCGTCGACCGGACACGCACGCACGCACAGCCTGCTTTCGAGGCTGGCGACGGCGGATGAGAATCAGATGGACCTTCTTTCCACGCGATCGAGCGAGCAGCAGACGGATCGGCGCGGAGCGAGGATCAACTTTTTGGCTCACCTGAATGGGCGACAAAAATATGTGTAGGCAGTCTGATGGATGGAACCGTCAGATTCGGATGCGCGCACCCACAATAATACCATGTGATGTCCATGTCAGCTGATGAGCTTTTCATCGCGCGCGTCCGAAAGGGGAATCCTAACCTAAATACACGGTGCCCTCTCCAAATAAATACATCGTCGGCTGGTTTACAGGTTTCATCCGGGTTGCAACAACTGGACCATGTACAGTACAGTACAGGCCTAAAACGGGGTGCCCCCGGCCTCTGATCGTGCCGGTGCAAGGGCCATGGAGGCATCGCCGTCGCCGCGCCAGGACGCGTGGTCTCGCTCGCCGTCGCCGGCGACGGATCGGTGGCGTTGCGTGCACTCTAGTGGCTTGCGCTTGCCGCACTCTGAGCTCGGATCCTGCAAAGCAAAGGGGAGGAGAGGACGGACCGACCGACGGAGGGAAGCAGTCAGGGTGGCAGCGTGCCGGAGACTGCACTCTTTCTTTTAGCAGCCTTCCGTCTTTTCAGCTTGTCAGATACTACTACTACCTGAACGCAATACCTTTGCAATGTAACGTCTCGTCACTCGCTCGCTGCCCTCTGCCTGCCACCTTCAGCCTTTTTTGTCGTGCAAAAAAAAAAAAAGATACGCTGGTGCGCCAAAGTACATTCCAACAGCAGCAGGTCAGCGCATCTCCTTTTCTTCCCCTCGATTAATTAAAAAAAGCTTAGTTACACAGTGCATTTCGAATTTTAAAGTAAAATAATTACATGTTCGCTTGGCTTTAATCCGTACCGATGTTTCTACAATGTTTTTGTCTCTATGTATTACAGCTGCAGCAGTACACACAGCCGGCTTTAATCTGAATCGAATAGGACTAAAATAACAGTTGCTTATCTTATATAATAGTATAGAGGGGGTATAATCGATACGACACAGTTAACAATAGCACCATAAAATAATGAAGTGATGTGGCGGCCTATGAAACTACACGTTGAGGTTGACTACTTTAATCATTTATAGAGTTGATGTAACATTCTATACAACATAAGCTTTAAAAATATATTTCTAGGTACCTAAACATGTTAAAATGTATGCCATTGGTCCATTCTAGACCATAATGACCATGTGAAGTGCACCACTTAACATTTTTAGGGGCATAGAATCATGTTTGGGGACAATTGTGATTATACACTTATGTGGCAATGCAATTGCGATTTTACCTCTAGTTTTTCAACTTTGTGATTTTATAATTGCAAGGTGAGAGAAGGGTATTGTCGGCGTTCCGAGACCTGGGGGTCCCTAGGCCGACGAGTGAATGTCGCCGCGTGCCCCAGCCCAGATGGGTCGAGCGCGAGAGCGAGCGCGAAGGGGGGAGAGCGAGGCGGCCGGAGACCGGCGTGAGAGAGGTGGGAATCCCGCGGCCTTCGTGTTCGTCCCGCGCCCAGGTCGGGTGCGCTTGCAGTAGGGGGTTACAAGCGTCCACGCGGGAGAGGGAGCGAGCGGCCTCCAGCGAGCGCCTGTTCTCGTCCTCGTCCCCGCGCGGCCAACCCTCTCTAAGAGGGCTCTGGTCCTTCCTTTTATAGGCGTAAGGAGAGGATCCAGGTGTACAATGGGGGTGTAGCAGAGTGCTACGTGTCTAGCGGAGGAGAGCTAGCGCCCTAAGTACATGCCGTTGTGGCAGCCGGAGAGATTTTGGCACCCAGCTGGTGTGATGTCGTGGCCGTCGGAGGAGCGATGGAGCCTGGCGGAGAGACAGCTGTCGGAGCGGTTGAATCCTTGCTGACGTCCTCTTGCTTCCGTAAGGGGGCTGAGAGCCGCCGTCGTCACAGAGTATGCAGGGCGCCATCATTGCCTATCTGGCGGAGCGAGCCAGATGGGACGCCGGCCTTGTTCCCAGCGGCCCGAGTCAGCTCGGGGTAGGGTGATGATGGCGCCTCCTGTTGACGTGGCTGGTCTGCGCCCTAGGTTGGGCGATGTGGAAGCTCCTCCGAAGCCGAGGTCGAGTCTGCCTTCCATGGTCGAGGTCGGGTCCGAGCCCTAGGTTCGGGCGAGGCGGAGATCGCCAGCTGGTGCCGGGGCGGAGTCTGAGCCCTGGGGTCGGGCGAAACGGAGTTCGTCGTCTTCTGGGGCCGAGCCCAAGCCCGAGCCCTGGGTCGGGCGAGGCGGAGATCGTCGTCTTCTGGGACTTAGCCCGAGTCCGAGCCCTGGGTCGGGCGGAGCGGAGCTTCCTATGGTGCCTTTGGCCAGGCCTGACTGCCTGTCAGTCTCACTCTGTCAAGCGGCACCGCAGTCGGAGTGGCGCAGGCGGCGCTGTCCTTCTGTCAGGCCGGTCAGTGGAGCGGCGAAGTGACGGCGGTCACTTCGGCTCTGCCGGCTGGGGGGCACGCGTCAGGATAAAGGTGTCAGGCCACCTTTGCATTAAATGCTCCTGCGACTTGGTCGGTCGGTGCAGCGATTTGGTCAGGGTTGCTTCTTAGCGAAGACAGGACCTCGGGCGAGCCGGAAATATGTTCGCCGCTGAAGGGGGGCCTCGGGCGAGACGGAAATCCTCCGGGGTCGGCTGTCCTTGTCCGAGGCTAGGCTCGGGTGAGGCATGATCGAGTCCCTTGAATGGGCCGATCCCTGACTTAATCGCACCCATCAGGCCTTTGCAGCTTTGTGCTGATGGGGGTTACCAGCTGAGAATTAGGAGCCTTGAGGGTACCCCTAATTATGGTCCCCGACAGTAGCCCCCGAGCCTCGAAGGGAGTGTTTGCACTCGCTTGGAGGCTTTCGTCGCACTTTTTTGCAAGGGGACCAGCCTTTCTCGGTTGCGTTTTGTTCCGGTGGGTGCGTGCGAGCGCACCCGCCGGGTGTAGCCCCCGAGGCCTCGAAGGAGTGGTTTCACTCCTTCGAGGTCTTAATGCCTTGTGTAGTGCTTCGGCTGGTCTGGTCGTTCCCTCATGCGAGCTGGCCATAGCCCAGGTGTACGGTCGGGTCCCAAGTTCTCGGGCTGGTATGTTGACGCTGTCAACGGTTCGGCCGGGGCCGGGTTTGCGAGAGCAACCCCCGAGCCTCTGCACAGAGCGAGAGGGCGGTCAGGGGTAGACTCGGCTTTTTTACATACGCCCCTGCGTCGCCTTTCTGCAAGGAGGAGGGGGGGAAGCGCCATGTTGCCCTCGATGGGCGCCGAACATGGTGTCTCCGATGAGCTGCAAGCGGGTAATCCGAGTGGACGTCTGTGCCCCGTTCTTTAGGGGTCGGCTAGGGGCCCAGAGGCATGCCCAAAAGTACCTGCGGGTGATCTGCCAGACCCGGTCCCCTGGTGACGGGGTCCGAGGGCTCGATGTCTCCCTCTGATGGGATTCTGTTACAAGATCGTTCCCGCTGGTCTCGGAAATGTCCTAGGGTACCTCGGGAGTGTAGCCCAAGCCTTGGTTATGTATCGAACGTACCCATGATCATCCCTCGCTCGGCGTCTGAGGCGGCTGTGAACCCTTCGGGGGCCAGCCTTCGAACCCCTGATCAGTAATGGGCGCGGAGCCCGAGTAGCCTGAGGCGGCCGTGGAACCCTTTCGAGGGGCCGGCCTTCGAACCTCTGACCAGTAGTGGGTGTAGGGCCCACGCGATCTGAGGCGGCTGTCGAACCCTTCCGGGGGGCCAACCTTCGAACCTCTGATCAGTAGGGGGCTCGGAGCCTGGTTCCTTCTCGGGGAAGGATCCTTTTCGAGGTATCCCCCTTTCCCGGTCCCTGTTGCAAGAGAGAGAAAGAGGAAAAACGGAAAAGGATACGAAATCGAACGATGCGGCGTACCCTTTTTTTGACGCGGTCATTACGGCGAAGGCAAAGCGTCGCTCGCTTCTCCTGCCAGAGGCGCCGCGTGTCCCACCGCGGAGTTGATGCGACGGGGCGAGTAGTTCGCAGGGTAGCCGTTGCGCGTGCGTGAGCCGTTCGAGGAACGGGTTACGGGTGCGTTGTCTTCACGCTGTGAGAGAGGGTTCTCTCGCAGCCCCCGGATGGGACGTAAGCTTGGCTGACGACGTGACCGCTGCACCTGCCTGCCTGCCACCGTCATTACTGCCGGCCCGTCTTCGGCCGTATTGACCGTCGCGCCAGGCTGGAGCCGCTGGGTCGTGCGCTGGGTAGCCTCGAGTCGCGGTATTAGTTCCGCAGTCAAGGAGGCGCGGTGGTGGCGCAGGTGGCGGTGCAGTTACTCACACGTAGCAACCGGCGCACCGGTTGCATGACGCGTGGGCCTGGGCCTCCATGCCGGGCGTGTTGGGAGTCGGAGAAGTGCGCCCACTTGGCGCGGTTGCATGCCGCCTGCATGGCTGCCCGCCCTTTCGCCCGTTGGTCTGGGCAGAAGTGGAGAGTCGCTTGTAACCGCTGGGCGGTTGTACGCACCGCGCACAGCGGTTTGGCCTCTTCTGCTCTGAGCCGGCTTGCATGACGCGTGGGACCCAGCCCCCGCGTCGTAGGGGAGGACCTTGGAGTGTGTTGGAGAAGACTCAGCCCGTGACGGCTGGGGACGCAAGTAGGGAGAACCGCCTTTAAAAGGAGGGTGACCCCCTTGGAAGGCGACCATGTCTTCGCGCTCCCTTATGCATCGTGTCTTTCCACCTTCCAAGCCCCCAGATGGGGGAGATCTGCCGTCTTTCCGCCTCGTCGTTGGGGGAACACAACTCCGTGGGAGTTGGCACCTTTCAGCCATCGTTCGGCTTCAAGGATTTTCATCATGCAGCCCGACTGCACCCCTCCACTGGCAGTCACCCAAGATGGTGACCTCCAGTTTGATGGTGGGGGAAAGCGAGCCGGGCTGCAGCCTCTGCCCCTCCCTCAGCCTCAAGGATTTTCATCACTAGTGCTAGGGAGGGGAGTGTGCCGAGTTGGGGTCGGCCCCTGCGTGGGCGGTGGCCCGCTCCTTCCCTCAGTGATCGGGGGGAAGGGCGGGAGTCGTCCGTGGCGCTGACAGCTGCACCGTGCCCGGCTCTCTGAGCCGAGCGGCTTCGGAGCCGCTCCCGGTGCCGCCTCCCGCCACGGCAGCTGGAAGAGGTTCCGCCGCCGACGAGTTTGCCGGCGCCACCCGCGGACCGACCTCCAACTCTACGGCCTTCTGCCCGTCCTTGGCTCTCGAGTTTGGGCACGGGCGGGGGCCTCCTGACAGCAGCATCCGCCCTGAGGTCATCGCTGCTGCTGTTCGGACCCCCGGAGCAGAAGTTGTTGTCGTCGCCGCTGCTGGGGCGGGCGACGACAAGCCGTTCGTCGGTCTTCTGTTGCTCCGCAGGCCTCTCCCCCGTCGAGTGGGGTTGTTCGTACCTGCGGAGGTGGAACCGGAGTTCCGTTTGTAATGGCACCTTGGATGCCAGTGTTTTTGTTCATTGTGGCTGTCGGGGCCTGAACATGTATGTATTTTCGGCACGGAGCCGTGTTTTTTCCTCATTTTCGAGCACTAAGACTCGCCTGTTGTTTGTCTGAACCGCTTCACCAAGCGCGAGTCGCCCCGTGTAAAGGTGACGAGTGAGGTATCCGTATCCCGGAGGCGTAGGAGTCCCTCGGCTCGGTCAGCCTTGTTGCTCGAGGCTTCTCTAGCTTAATTAAAGGAACCCCTCGGTCGCTCTTCGATGAGCCGAGGCCAGGGGTAGCGGCGTCAACATGAACAGAGGCAGAGTTGGCTCGAAAAGAAAACCTAGTTGGCCGGAGCCTGGCTGGGTCGTCCGTTAGCGGGACCGACGCCGGAATTGACCAGTCGAGGCCTCGGGTCGGGCCAAAGTCCTTGGAGGATGGCTGGCCGAGGCTCCGGGGTGACCGGCCGAGCTGCCTGCTCGGGCCGGATTCCCGAGAAGATCCTGGTAGCGATGGCCCGGGCATGGCGATGACGTCGTCCTTCAGGATGGAGATCTTCGGACCGCGTCGCCGTCCGAGGCAAGGTCAGACCTCGCCGAAGGTGTCGTCGATGCCGAGGGGGCTGCTGCTCCCTTCAGCCGTCAAGATCCGAGCCTGCAGGATCAGATTGTCTTGTAGCGTGTGTTCCCTGCGGCCGCCGAGGCCAAAACACACCCTCGCCGTATTGTAAAGCCGCGTCTCCTTTCCTCTTGTTTCGAGTATCTGGACCTTTTTGTTGGTAACAGAAATGTTTGTGCGAGCGAGAGTTGCTTCTCGCGGAAGGTGATGAGTGAGGTATCCGTATCCCGGAGGCGTAGGAGTCCCTCGGCTCGGTCAGCCTTGCCGCTTACGCGCACTCTCACCCGTCCATGGGGCTCTGTCACCGACGCAGTCGAGAAGGCTCGAAGGATCACTTCGGCAGGAGAGCTTCCGAACGTGAAGACTTGTTCGGTCCGCGGGATCACTTATCCGAACGTGAGTTACTTATCGTAGAAGGTGATGAGTGAGCTATCCGTACCCCGGAGGCGTAGGAGTCCCTCAGCTTGGTCAGCCTTGGCTGCTTACGTGTACTCCGTTGTTTTCATGATCCACTTTCGAAGTAGTCAAACAGCCCGAAAGACCTTCTGGCAGAAAAGATCTTTTTTCGAGGAAAACTTCGACGCAGAGGGGGTTCCCCCCCATTTAGCCCCCGAGGGAGGGTCGGGCTTTGCCGAGGCGAGGCCGACCCTTCCTTGACGACTAAAATTTTGCTGGGCGCGAGGTATATGAACAACTTGAAAACATCTTAAGGGTAGAAGCGACATAGCTGTTGGATGTTCCAAGCGTTGTCGTAGACCTCGCCTTGACTGTTGGCCAGCTTGTACGTTCCGAGCTTCAGAACTTTGGCGATGACGAACGGACCCTCCTAGGGGGGCGTGAGCTTGTGCCGCCCTCGGGCGTCTTATCGCAGCCGGAGCACCAGGTCTCCCACCTGGAGGTCTCGGGACCGGACCCCTCGGGCGTGGTAGCGTCGCAGGGACTGCTGGTATCGCGCCGAGTGTGGTAAGGCCTTATCCCGAGCCTCCTCTAGGGATGGCAATGGGTCGGGTTGTGTTCGGGTATAATAATACCCGACCCGATATCATACCCGCCCCTTATACAAATATCCATACCCACCAAGCCAATCGGGTAAAAAAATGGACCCGTACCCGTGCCCACCGGGTACCCGTTGGGTATCGGGTATCCGGTGGATATGCTGCTGTAAAATATAAATCTACATGTAAATTAATGAGCAACACAGTTTATGACAGATAGGATTTAATGAACAACATCACAATATGTGAAATTGATAAGCAAAGCAACATCACCAATTTACAAATCATAGTACAGTTGCTCATTGGCCGGTTAGCTAGCCGGTTAGGAGAATAGGAATTAGGACTACAAGTACCAGGCTAGCAGCAGCCAACAGGGACACGGGCCACACTGCGCTTGGGTTGGGCACTTCCGTTCTTGGTGGCCTTTGGGCCATTTTGCTTTGGTTCATGGGCCGAAAACACAACATATGAAATTGTGAATTAATATTTCGGGTATCCAGTGGATATCCATGGGTAAACTATACTATCCATACCCTACCTGACTTATTTCGGGTACCCGACCCGACAGGATCCACGGGTGAATTTTTCAACCCGTATCCATGTCCATCGGGTACGAAACCCGTGGGTATCCATACCCACATACCCACGGGTCCAATTGCCATCCCTAGCCTCCTCCAGCTGGTCCAGCGAGTCTTCTCGGGTAGCTTGGTTGCTTTGGTCGGTGTAGGCCCTCGTCCTCGGGGAGCCGTATTCTAGGTCTGTGGGCAAGACGGCCTCGGCCCCGTAGACTAGGAAGAACGACTTGAAGCCCGTGGCTTGGCTCGGCGTTGTCCTCAGACTCCAGACCACCGAGGAGAGTTCCTTCATCCATCGCTTGCCGAACTTGTTGAGGTCGTTGTAGATCCGAGGCTTGAGCCCTTGTAGAATCATGCCATTGGCACGCTCTACTTGCCCATTTGACATGGGGTGAGCCACGGCGGCCCAGTCCACCCGGATGTGGTGGTCCTCGCAGAAGTCCAGGAACTTTCTGCCGGTGAACTGGGTGCCGTTGTCGGTGATGATGGAGTTCGGGACCCCGAAGCGACGGATGATGTTGGTGAAGAACGCCACCGCCTGCTCGGACCTAATGCTGTTTAGGGGTCGGACCTCGATCCACTTGGAGAATTTGTCGATGGCGACCAACAGGTGCGTGTAGCCCCCGGGTGCCTTCTGCAAGGGGCCGACAAGGTCCAGACCCCACACAGCAAAAGGCCAGGTGATGGGTATCGTCTGCAGAGCCTGAGCGGGCAGGTGGGTCTGCCTCGCGTAGAACTGACACCCTTCGCAGGTGCGGACAATTCTAGTGGCGTCGGCCACCGCCGTCGGCCAGTAGAAGCCTTACCGGAAAGCATTCCCGACAAGGGCTTGAGGCGCTGCGTGATGGCCGCAAGCCCCCGAGTGTATCTCTCGCAGGAGTTCCTGACCTTCGGCGATGGAGATGCATCGCTGGAGGATGCCGGAGGGGCTCTGGTGGTAGAGCTCCTTCTCATCTCCCAGCAAGACGAACGACTTGGCGCGCCACTCGCCGAGCCTCGGCTCGGTCGCAGGGTAGCTCTCCTCGGTGGAGGTATTGCAGGTACGGGGTCTGCCAGTTTTGATCAGGCGTGACCCCACTTTGCTCCCCCTCGACGTGCAGCGTCTCGCCCTCAGGGGCCGAGGGTACCTCGTGTTGAACCGAGGATACCTCGGGCCAAGCCGAGGGTGCCTCGGGCCAAGCCGAGGGTGCCTCGGGTTGAACCGAGGGTACCTCGGGCTAGGCCGAGGGTGCCTCGGGCTGGGCCGAGGGTGCCTCGGGCTCGGGCGTGTCGTCGACCTTGACGGAGGGTTGATGCAGATCCCGGGAGAAGACGTCCGGGGGAACCGTCGTTCGCCCCGAGGCTATTTTAGCCAGCTCGTCCGCAGTCTCGTTGTAGCGCCGAGCGATGTGGTTGAGCTCGAGCCCGTAGAACTTGTCTTCCAGGCGCCGAACCTCATCGCAGTAGGCCTCCATCTTCGGGTCGCGGCAGTGGGAGTTCTTCATGACTTGGTCGATGATGAGCTGTGAGTCACCGCGAGCGTCGAGGCGTCGGACCCCTAGCTCGATGGCGATCCGCAACCCATTGACCAGAGCTTCGTACTCAGCCACATTGTTGGATGCCGGGAAATGGAGGCGTAGCACGTAGCGTAGGTGCTTCCCGAGGGGCGAGCTGAAGAGTAGGCCTGCGCCGGCTCCTGTCTTCATCAGCGACCCGTTGAAGAACATGGTCCAGAGCTCCGGTTGGATTGGAGCCGTCGGTAGTTGGGTGTCGACCCATTCGGCTACGAAGTCCGCCAAGACCTGGGACTTGATGGCCTTCCGAGCGAACGAGATCGTCTCGCCCATGATTTCCACCGCCCACTTTGCAATCCTACCCGAGGCCTCTCGGCACTGGATGATCTCCCCCAGGGGGAAGGATGACACCACAGTTACCGGATGAGACTCGAAGTAGTGTCGCAGCTTCCACCGTGTCAGGATCACCGCGTACAGCAGCTTCTGAACTTGTGGGTAGCGGATCTTGGTTACGGACAGTACCTCGCTGAAGAAGTAGACTGGCCTCTGAACAGGCAACGCATGCCCCTCTTCTTGCCTCTCGACCACAATCGCGGCGCTAACCACCTGAGTGGTCGCGGCGACGTAGACCAGTAGGGCTTCTCCGGCAGCTGGGGGCACCAAGATAGGCGCCTTTGTGAGGAGCGCCTTCAAGTTCCCGAGGGCTTCCTCGGCCTCAGGGGTCCAAGTGAAGCACTCGGCCTTCCTTAAGAGGCAGTACAGAGGTAGACCTCTTTCGCCGAGGCGTGAGATAAAGCGGCTCAGAGCCGCGAGGCATCCCATGACCCTCTGTACGCCTTTCAAGTCCTTGATGGGCCCCATGCTGGTGATAGCTGCGATCTTCTCCGGGTTGGCTTCGATGCCCCACTCGGAGACGATGAACCCCAAGAGCATGCCTCGGGGTACTCCGAAAACACACTTTTCGGGATTGAGCTTGACGCCTTTCGCCTTGAGACATCGGAATGTCGCTTCAAGGTCGGAAAGGAGGTCGGAGGCTTTCCTCGTCTTGACTACGATGTCATCGACGTAGGCCTCGACCGTGCGGCCAATGTGTTCGCCGAACACATGGTTCATGCACCGCTGGTACGTCGCGCCCGCATTTCTCAAGCCGAACGGCATGGTGACATAGCAGTACATGCCGAAGGGTGTGATGAAAGAAGTCGCGAGCTGGTCGGACTCTTTCATCCTGATTTGATGATACCCTGAGTAGGCATCGAGGAAAGACAGGGTTTCGCACCCAGCAGTGGAATCCACGATTTGGTCGATGCGAGGCAGAGGGTAGGGAACCTTCGGACATGCTTTGTTGAGACCAGTGTAGTCTACACACATCCGCCATTTCCCCCCTTTCTTTCTCACAAGCACAGGATTGGCAAGACATTTGGGATGGAATACCTCTTTGATGAACCCTACCGCCATTAGCTTGTGGATCTCCTCGCCTATGGCCCTGCGCTTCTCCTCGTCGAATCGGCGCAGTGGCTGCTTGACGGGTCGGGCTCCGGCTCGGATGTCCAGCGAGTGCTCGGCGACATCCCTCGGTATGCCGGGCATGTCCGAGGGACTCCACGCGAAGACGTCGGCGTTCGCACGGAGAAAGTCGACGAGCACTGCTTCCTATTTGGGATCGAGCCCAGAGCCGATCCGGATCTGCTTGGAGGCGTCGCCGCTGGGGTCGAGGGGGACGGACTTAACCGTCTCCGCTGGTTCAAAGTTGTCGGCGTGACGCTTCACGTCTAGCACCTCCTTAGAGAGGCTCTCCAGGTCGGCGATGAGGGCCTCGGACTCGGCGAGGGCCTCGGCGTATTCCACGCACTCCACGTCGCATTCGAACGCGTGTTTGTACGTGGGGCCGATGGTGATGACCCCGTTGGGGCCCGACATCTTGAGCTTCAGGTAGGTGTAGTTGGGGACGACCATGAACTTCACGTAGCATGGCCTCCCCAGCACCGCGTGGTAGGTTCCTCGGAACCCGACCACCTCGAACGTTAGGGTCTCCCTTCGGAAGTTAGAGGGCGTTCCGAAGTAGACGGGAAGGTTGAGCTGTCCGAGGGGTTGGACGCGCTTCCCGGGAATGATCCCATGGAAGGGCGCAGCGCCTGCCCGGACAGAGGACAGATCGACACGCAGGAGCCTGAGGGTCTCGGCGTAGATGATGTTGAGGCTGCTGCCTCCGTCCATGAGGACCTTGGTGAGCCTGACGTCGCCGATGATGGGGTCGACGACGAGCGGGTATTTCCCCGGGCTCGGCACATGGTCGGGGTGATCGTCTCGGTCGAAGGTAATGGGCTTGTCGGACCAGTCTAGATAGACTGGCGCCGCCACCTTCACCGAGCAGACCTCCCGGCGCTCTTGCTTGCGGTGCCGAGCCGAGGCGTTCGCCGCTTGCCCCCATAGATCATGAAGCAGTCGCGGACCTCGGGGAACTCTCCTGCCTCATGATCTTCCTTCTTGTCGTCGTCGCGAGCCTTGCCACCTTCCGCGGGTGGCCCGGCCCTGTGGAAGTGGCGCCGAAGCATGACGCACTCCTCAAGGGTGTGCCTGACGGGCCCCTGGTGATAGGGGCACGGCTCCTTGAGCATCTTGTCGAAGAGGTTGGCACCTCCGGGGGGCTTCCGAGGGTTCTTGTACTCGGCGGCGGCGACAAGGTCTGCGTCAGCGGCGTCGCGTTTCGCTTGCGACTTCTTCTTGCCCTTCTTCTTGGCGCCGCGCTGAGTTGACGCCTCGGGAGTATCTTCCGATGGGCGGCCCTGGGGCTGCTTGTCCTTTCGGAAGATAGCCTCGACCGCCTCCTGGCCGGAGGCAAACTTGGTGGCGATGTCCATCAGCTCGCTCGCCCTGGTGGGGGTCTTGCGACCCAACTTGCTCACCAGGTCGCGGCAGGTGGTGCCAGCGAGGAACGCGCCGATGACATCAGAGTCGGTGATGTTGGGCAGCTCGGTGCGCTGCTTCGAGAATCGCCGGATGTAGTCCCGGAGAGATTCTCCCGGCTGTTGTTGGCAGCTTCGATGGTCCCAGGAATTCCCAGGGCGCACATACGTGCCCTAGAAATTGCCGGCGAAAGCTTGGACTAGGTCATCCCAGTTGGAGATCTGCCCCGGAGGCAGGTGCTCCAACCAGGCGCGAGCGGAGTCGGAGAGAAACAGGGGGAGGTTGCGGATGATGAGGTTGTCATCGTCCGTTCCACCCAGTTGGCAGGCCAGACGTTAGTCCGCGAGCCACAGTTCCGGTCTCGTCTCCCCCAAGTACTTTGTGATAGTAGTCGGGGGTCGGAACCGGGTCGGGAACGGCGCCCGTCGGATGGCTCGGCTGAAGGCTTGCGGACCGGGTGGTTCGGGCGAGGGACTCCGATCCTCCCCGCTGTTGTAGCGTCCCCCACGCCTGGGGTGGTAGCCTCGACGCACCCTCTCATCGAGGTGGGCCCGACGGTCGCGGTGATGGTGCTCGTTGCCGAGGCGACCCGGGGCCGCAGGCGCGGTGTTGCGCGTGCGCCCGGTGTAGACCGAGGCTTCCCGCATGAATCGGGAAGTCGCGGCATGAGGTTCTGAGGGGTACCCCTGCCTTCGGGAGGCAGAGCTCTCGGCCTGTCGGACCGCGGCGCCTTCCAGGAGATTCTTGAGCTCTCCCTGGATTCGCCGCCCCTCGGTGGTTGATGGCTCCGGCATCGCGCGAAGAAGCATTGCTGCTGCCGCCAGGTTCTGGCCGACCCCACTGGATGCGGGTGGTGGCCTGACCCTGACGTCGTCGGTGATCCGGTGCTGGAAGCCCTGGGGTAGATGACGTATTTCTCCGGCCGGAGGTTGGCCCGCCCATGCCTGCCCGACGTCCCGACGGATCGGCTCAAGCGCTCCTGCTCCCTCGTCGAGCCTGGCCTGCACCCCGCGGATTTGCTCGAGCTGTGGGTCATGGCCCCCCGCCTGAGCGGGGACCACAGCTAGCTCCCGTGGGATGTCAACGCGAGGCACCGGCCTAGGGAGGTCACCGTTATCCGGCATGCCGAGATGGTTGCCTTCGGAGGGACCCCCTAGATCGACGTGGAAGCATTCGCGACTTGGGCCGCAGTCCTCGTCGTCGAGGCTACGGCTACCGTCGGAACAGTCGGAAAGGCAGTAGTCGCATGCGGTTATGAAGTCCCGCATGGCACTGGGGTTGCCAAGTCCAGAGAAATCTCAACAGATGTTGGGTTCGCCGTCTTCCTCGGACCCAGAGGGCCCGTAGGTCGAGACGTCCGTCAGCCGGTCCCAAGGTGACCACGTACGAAACCCCAGAGGGTTTTGACTCGCCTCTACAAGAGCGCCCGCCAAAGCGGGGCCGCTAGGCGGGTCGAGGCTGAATTCGAAAGACGCGGGATGGGAATCGGTCGGTACCTTTTGGTCGACGGGCGGCGATGAGGTCACGTCGGGGACTGACTACGTCGTCGTCTCAGGTATGAGGGTGACGTCCAGCAAGCTTTCCGCGAGCGTGCTGGCGTCGTCCGCTTGCTCGGGATTGGCGTGTCGCGGGAGGACGGCGCTCGCCTTCGTCTCAAACGAGAGGTCGACGCCCGGTGCGCCCCCCGTTGGGGCGCTGGGGCCGTCGACTCGCTCGACAGCCGACGAGGCGCTGTCTCCTGCTTGGCCTTGGTTGCCTCGCCTCCTCCTCCGTTCGCGGGGGAGAGGACGGGGTGAGCTCGAAGGTTGTTCTTCCACCATGCGGGGAAGACGTCGCCAATTCCGCCGCCGGCGGGCGGGTTGTTGGCCGCCACTGTCGCTGTCGCACGACGGTGGAAGGAGTATCACGTCGTAGCCGCCGTCGAGGGACATGAACTCAAGACTCCCGAAACGGAGCACCGTCCCGGGTTGGAGAGGTTGCTGGAGACTGCCCATCTGGAGCTTGACGGGAAGCTGTTCGTCAACACGCAGCAGGCCCCTACCTGGCGCGCCAACTGTCGGCGTTCCGAGACCGGGGGTCCCTAGGCCGACGAGTGAATGTCGCCGCGTGCCCCAGCCCAGATGGGTCGAGCGCGAGGGCGAGCGCGAAGGGGGGAGAGCGAGGCGGCCGGAGACCGGCGTGAGAGAAGTGGGAATCCCGTGGCCTTCGTGTTCGTCCCGCGCCCAGGTCGGGTGTGCTTGCAGTAAGGGGTTACAAGCGTCCACGCGGGAGAGGGAGCGAGCGGCCTCCAGCGAGCGTCTGTTCTCGTCCTCGTCCCCGCGCGGCCAACCCTCTCTAAGAGGGCCCTGGTCCTTCCTTTTATAGGCGTAAGGAGAGGATCCAGGTGTACAATGGGGGTGTAGCAGAGTGCTACGTGTCTAGCGGAGGAGAGCTAGCGCCCTAAGTACATGCCGTTGTGGCAGCCGGAGAGATTTTGGCACCCAGCTGGTGTGATGTCGTGGCCGTCGGAGGAGCGATGGAGCCTGGCGGAGAGACAGCTGTCGGAGCGGTTGAATCCTTGCTGACGTCCTCTTGCTTCCGTAAGGGGGCTGAGAGCCGCCGTCGTCACAGAGTATGCAGGGCGCCATCATTGCCTATCTGGCGGAGCGAGCCAGATGGGACGCCGGCCTTGTTCCCAGCGGCCCGAGTCAGCTCGGGGTAGGGTGATGATGGCGCCTCCTGTTGACGTGGCTGGTCTGCGCCCTAGGTTGGGCGATGTGGAAGCTCCTCCGAAGCCGAGGTCGAGTCTGCCTTCCATGGTCGAGGTCGGGTCCGAGCCCTAGGTTCGGGCGAGGCGGAGATCGCCAGCTGGTGCCGGGGCGGAGTCTGAGCCCTGGGGTCGGGCGAAACGGAGTTCGTCGTCTTCTGGGGCCGAGCCCAAGCCCGAGCCCTGGGTCGGGCGAGGCGGAGATCGTCGTCTTCTGGGATTTAGCCCGAGTCCGAGCCCTGGGTCGGGCGGAGCGGAGCTTCCAATGGTGCCTTTGGCCAGGCCTGACTGCCTGTCAGTCTCACTCTGTCAAGCGGCACCGCAGTCGGAGTGGCACAGGTGGCGCTGTCCTTCTGTCAGGCCGGTCAGTGGAGCGGCGAAGTGACGGCGGTCACTTCGGCTCTGCCGGCTGGGGGGCACGTGTCAGGATAACGGTGTCAGGCCACCTTTGCATTAAATGCTCCTGCGACTTGGTCGGTCGGTGCAGCGATTTGGTCAGGGTTGCTTCTTAGCGAAGACAGGACCTCGAGCGAGCCGGAAATATGTTCGCCGCTGAAGGGGGGCCTCGGGCGAGACGGAAATCCTCCGGGGTCGGCTGTCCTTGTCCGAGGCTAGGCTCGAGTGAGGCGTGATCGAGTCCCTTGAATGGGCCGATCCCTGACTTAATCGCATCCATCAGGCCTTTGCAGCTTTGTGCTGATGGGGGTTACCAGCTGAGAATTAGGAGCCTTGAGGGTACCCCTAATTATGGTCCCCGACAGGTATAATCACAATTAACCCTAAAAATGTTGAATTTTTGGGTTAATTGTGATTATACCCTTCTCTCACCTTGCAAATGTGATTTTACCACTCATTTTTTTTATTTTTTAATCACTAATTCTGATTTTCACTAACAGTGTTAATGGGGAGGGGGAAATGATGGCATCTTTTTCAAAACATAGGAGTAAAATCACAAAGTTTAAAAAAGAGGGGTAAAATCGCAATTGCAAGATTAGACAAGGATATAACCACAATTGCCCTTATATTTTAAAAGTTTATGAACCTAAATAACATTCCTTGATAAGCTAGACATTATTATTCATGTATTTAATTCATATTTTTATTGTCCATAGCTAGAAAGGACTAGAGTAAATTAAACCGCAGAAGTTAAGTTCTAAGGAAGGTTAAGCACCGTTTAATTACAAATTGATCCAAGTTCGACTCATTAGATTTGTGGTGGTGGTGTCTGTTCTCCTAGGTTTAAGTTCTAGATTTGATATGGGTGCTCATATTTTTCTATATATATTTTGGGGTTCAAGGATGCCATATTTTTAATTTAGGGTTAGACTTCTACGGGTAGGTGGCATACGCGTCACATAAGGTGAGTTTATGTGTGTCTTTATAATATCTATATCTATACTGCATAAGGGCATGCACAACCTAGATACTATGTTGCGGTACTCGAAGCACTAGATACACCTAAGAAACTTCTTCATACAACACGATGTATCTAAATCTTGTATCTTATTCATTAGAATATCAAGATACAACTCATTTATATGTGTTGTATAGCTAAAACTGTATCTAGGCTTAGAGAACCGTGTTAGAGATGTTTTTCACCAAGATATCGTCTCTTATGTTTTTTGCACTTACCCCCTTGATACCCCTTAAGATACAGGACATTTATGTGGGTTGTACATGCCCTAATAATCTTATCTGAAATAAATGTCGTGGGATACGGAATTAATGACTAGTAACTTTGTTTTCTTAGGGCATGTACAATGGGTGTCTTAAGTTGTGTCTTAGAGTGTGTCTAGGGGGTGAATGTAAAAAAAACTCAAGACACGTATCTTGACAAAGACACAGTGTCTTAGCTCTATGTTCGAGACAGGAGACTAGCTGATTGGTCACTTTAATTTATTGAATGCTCTGATTGGTACAATGAATATCGTAAGACACATGTTTTAGACATGACCACTGTATTATGTTGTGTTTTAGTTGTATCTTGTACTTGGAGTACCGTGCAGCAGTGTCTTAGGGCATGTACAACCTAGACACTGCCGCACGGTACTCCAAGTACAAGACACAACTAAAACACAACATAATACAGTGGTCATGTCTAAAACATGTGTCTTATGATATTCATTGTACCAATCAGAGCATTCAATAAATTAAAGTGACCAATCAGCTAGTCTCCTGTCTTGAATATAGAGCTAATACACTGTGTCTTCGTCAAGATGCATGTCTTGAATTTTTTTACATTCACCCCTTAAACACAATCGAATACACAAAAGACACCCATTGTACATGTCATTAGAAGGATCTTGAGAAGACCGCCGTCTACCAACACAAGGATATCAACCTGTTTTACCTTTGGCTTAGCGATATTCATGTAATATTAAAAACTCTTAGGACTAGTTTGGAAACTATATTTTTAAAGAGATTTCTATTTTTTCAAGTGAAAATGAACTAATTTTTTTTTGGTAAAATAGAAATCACTTAAAAACTGGGCTTTCCTAAAGTATCCCTTAAATTCATTTTCGGCTCCCGATGCAAAAAAAGGGGCAAATCGCCGGCACTCAACGTCAGGTACCAGCAGTACCACATTGAGCTTCACCATTTTTGGATCTTGTTGGGCTCTAATTCGGGCTTTGTTTTCGGCCCAATCGAGACTAACAGGGCCATAGGCCCAGATGACGTTTTCCATATCATCGAGATGCTGCGGGCTCAATCGAAACTAACGTCAAATATTATCCTCTCATCTCCAGCAGCCTACGGGCTACGGAGAGCGAGCGGTCCGGCCACACCGCTTACAAACGTTGCTGTTTGTTTGGGCTTTATACTTAATCTTATAGGCCACATGTCGACCCACGACTAATGTAGATGGAGGCCCATACAAACCCATAGATGCTTCCCGGTTCTGAGGCCGGGTATCTGAGCTTGTGTGTGTCAAAAAAAAATTGAGCTTGCGTTGCGTCTTGCGTGTAAACCTTGCCGTGTGCATCGCAGGCGAGATCGGGCTGTTCTCGTCGTCGTCGCCGCACCAGGGCATCGACGGCGAGTGGAGCGACAAGAGCGGGATCATTGTGTACCGCTGGAACGACTAGGGGAGGCGGCCCAACACAGGCCACGCTAAATGGAAGAAACGCTGGAGCTACTGCAAAAGCGCGAGGAGGACGCGCCGCCGTGCCGACGCCGGTGGCACGTCTCCTACGACAACGGCTACTCCCTCCATCCGTGGGGTGTATATGTGCTGTGCCAATAAAACCTTGTACCGGTATCTGACGACAAACTCCTTTTGATGTCTATCACTTGAGTAGTACAGAAGACAAACATCTAGTTGAAATTGCCGTGGCCGAACGAAATGAAACCATGTGGCCCGAGGCGGGCTCGACAGCAAAACACGGTTAACGAGCTTGGCGAGTGAGGCCACGGCTGACGCTCTGTGGCTCCCGACAGCCCACGCTGACGCTTTGAGGCTCCAAGGTCCTCGCTTCCATCCATCCCGACAGGCTACGGCTCCGCCCCCACCGCTCTCGCTAGTCGCTACCATGGTGGTATCCTACACGGAGGAGCACGTGTACCGCCACCCCTGGCACCGGGTGACCGCCGCGGCGATGCGCAAGTTCACGGACCCGGCCGCGCGCGCCGCCTCCGGGGCGCTCTCCCACATCCTGGACGTCCACACGCTGTCCCGCGACGTGGACGCGCGGTCGGGCCGGCTGCGCGCCGTGCGCGCCATCGCGGGGCGGACGCCGCCGCTCCCTTTCCCGCTCCGCGCCGCCGTGGCGGGAGCGGCCGGCGACGTGGTGGTGCTCTGCGTCGAGCGCACGGACGTGGACGCGCCCGCGCGCGACATGCGGGTTGCCTCCCGCAACGCCACGCTCCGGGGGCTCGTCGACGTGCGGGAGCTGTGCAGCTACGAGCCCCACCCGGCGCGGCCCGACGAGTGGACCCTGTTCCGGCAGGAGACGACCATCCGCTGCTGCGCGCCGCTGGCGGCCGTGGCGGCCAAGGTGGCCGAGCTCGTGGAGCGGCGCTGCGCGGAGAGGTTCGCGCAGAACGCGGGCAGGGGGAAGGAGGTCGTGGAGCGCATCTGCGAGGACCTTGCGGCGGAGCAGGACTCGCTCCCCAGCTGAGGTACAAGTTGGAACGGCGACCAAGAGAGCGTGGTGTTTGTGCCAGTGCCGAAAAATTGCTGTTGCTTCACGGTGCTTTGCTGTGTGCAGAGGCTTGGGCCTTGTGTAATGTGTGATTGTGAGTGCTCCACGTCAAATAAAAAAAAGTGAAAAGAGTTCGAAAATTCTGAACTGGTGCCCAGTGCCCTCACCTGAAATTGTAAAAGAAACCCACATGATAAAAAAAAACACAGAATTCAGGAAATCCAGCGTTCTAAAAAGGTCCGAAAAATCTGAACTGATGCCCTTACCTGAAGTCTATTTCGTGTGCCCATTCTCTCAGCCTGATCACTGTATCCTAGTAACGCTTTTGTCGTCTAAAAACAGCATGTACACATCGAGCGTCCTGTGTGCCAAAAAAAAAAAGAGGCAGGAGTACCTGTCGCCGTGAGCCTGGTTCAGTTCGTGAATCCAGATATCGAGAATAGCTATCTGCTATCCAGTGTGGCAAAAGCTTTTCCCTCATCTGCACAAGTTGGCGATGTGTCCCATAGTGCTACAAATCGAGATAATATCTCGCAGGATATGCCCTTCTTGGTTCTCATCCTCCCAGCTGAGGATCGTTTCGCCGATAGAGACGACCCAGAGAGAAAAGCAGTTCTATCCAACTAGCTATCCAGCTGCTGCTCTTCTGTCAGCATTAGACTAATAGAATCTAGCTCTTCAAAAAAAAAAAACTAATGATAGATCTAAATATTTATTCAGAAATTAAAATTTTGTCTTATTTTTCTTGATTGTGAATAAATTGTTGGATCTTTTATGGGCATGACCTATTTATTTAATAAACTCTATGGTGTGTAATGGTGGAGAATTCCAATAGTATCATATTGGAAGTCCAAGAGTCTTTTGACTTTACTTATATGGTGGGAATTATTTCACTTAATTTGAGAAGTCAAGAAATGGTCAAGGGCGTGTCACGCGCCCGCGCGCGCCGCCGCTGCCGCCGGCCGGGCCGGGCGTGGCGTGGCGTGGCAGGCAGGCAGGCGACAGCGGGAGTTTTCACTCCGGGTTAACCTTTCAGTTGCCCGTCTCTTCGTCTGCCGCATGCGTCGGCGAGCCGACTCATGGCGTGACTCGGCTCTTCCCCTTCAGCTGGCCGACTCATGGCGTGACTCGGCGTGACCCTTCTCCTTCAGCTGGCCGACTCATGGCATGACTCGGCGAGAGCTGACCGACTCTTCGCTTGACTCGGCGAGACCTTTCTCCTTCAGCTTCTCTCTACGAGAGGTTAAATAGAGGAGCACCCCTGTCACTCGATACACGCGAGAAAACACTTTCAGAATCATAGTCCAGCCGCCGAGTGAAGGTATTTCCATCTCGTGACTCTGCGCGCATAGAGAAGCGAGAGGGCAGGTGCCTCCGAAGCCGGTGCCGTTCGAGACCTTGCACGGGGGATCGGCAATTAGGTTTTTGGGGAGCGTCTACGCGACTGCCCAAAACATCTCCAACATGACAAAAGAAGCTGGCCAAGGATCTGGATCATCAGAGCGCATGAGAGGGTATGATCAGTTTATTTACTTACTGTTTTGCGTTCTGGAGATTATATATGTTTCATATATTCATTTATGTTGTTTCATATGTAGGAGTGACTTTATCTTATCTGTTTTGTCTTATCATAATATGATAGATCTGTCTGTTTTAATTTTACAGTCATGTTGTTTATGCTTCTATCTGTTTATTTTCAATTGTTCAGTCAGTTTACATGTTTATCGTATTTATATGATTTATATAATTCATATGCTTTATATTCTCATGATCCATATTGTTATGGATATATTTGATGTCATGATTAATTATCTTTTATATGTCATCATCATAATATTAATTTAAGGAATTAAAATGATACGGAAAATGCCTATAATTCTAACAATCCAAAAACCTAATGTTAGGCATTTTTCTATCAGAGGTTTTGCTGTTGTGCTAAAGCCTGATCCTTTTGATGGTAAAAACTTTTTGATATGGAAAGCTAAGATGGAATTGTGGCTAACTGCAATGTGTTGTTTTTATGCCGCTGAGGGCAAGCCTGCCGACTTACCTCCTGAAAATGAGGCTAAGTTTAAGGCTGATGACAACCTCTTTCGAGGAGCAGTGATTAGCGCACTTGACACAAAATTCCAGAAAAGCTATATCATCCTTCCTACAGGGAAAGAGCTGTGGGATGCACTTGTTGGAAAGTTTGGAGTTACTGACGCTGGTAGCGAGCTGTATCTCATGGAGCAGCTGTATGACTACAAGATGGTTGAGAACCGATCTATAGTGGAACAGGCTCATGAGTTTCAGGCACTAGCTAAGGAACTCGAACTTTTTCCTTGTCCTTTGCCTGACAAGTTTGTGGCTGGCGGTATAATCGCCAAGTTGCCACCTTCTTGGAAGGACTTTGCTACCTCTCTCAAACATAAGAGACAAGAGTTCAATGTGGAAGAGCTCATTGGTACTCTTGATGTTGAGGAAAGGGCTAGAACAAAAGACAATGGAAAAGGTGTGGAGACCTCTACTGCTAATGTGGTGCAGAAGAGAAACTTCCGCAAGTTTAACAAGAAGAAAAACCAGAACAAACCAGAGAACACAAATAAACCTGTTCAAACAGCACAGTTTAAAAAGAAGAACAACAACAACAAGGGAAAGGGAGGATGCTTTGTCTGTGGCAGTGATCAACATTGGGCTAGAGAGTGCCCTGATCGCAAGTTCACACAGGACAAGAAATCAGCTAATGTTGTAACCACTGAAACTGGAGATGGAACATCTGGGTATGGTAATTCTTTACCATTTGTTCTCTCAGTTTGTAATTCACCTGAGTGATGGATGGATAGTGGTACAAACATTCATGTGTGTGCTGATGCCTCTATGTTCTCCTCCTACCAGGTCGGGAGGTCTGGCACCTTGTTAATGGGAAATGGGTCGCGTGCTCATGTTCTTGGTGTTGGTACGGTCATTCTGAAGTTTACTTCGGGGAAGACGGTGCCATTGAAGAGCGTGCAACATGTGCCCTCTATCAAGAAGAATCTCGTTAGCGCTTCTATGCTATGTCGAGATGGATACAAAGTTGTTCTTGAGTCTAATAAATGTGTTGTGTCTAAACATGGTACTTTTGTTGGTAAAGGATATGACTGCGGAGGCTTGTTCCGCTTATCACTGCATGATGTGTATAATAAAATGGTGAATTCTGTTCATTTTTCTGATGAGTCAGATTTATGACATTCACGTTTTTGTCATGCAAGCTTTGGCTGTCTTATGCGGCTAGCAAATATAAATCTAATTCCTAAATTTAACTTGGTCAAAAAAGTCTAAGTGTCATATATGTGTTGAATCAAAACAACCTCGCAAGCCTCACAAGGCTGCTGAGGCGAGGAGTTTGGCACCTCTAGAACTTGTTCATTCTGATCTGTGCGAGATGAATGGAATTTTGACCAAAGGTGGTAAAAGATACTTTCTCACTTTTATAGATGACTCCACTAGATTTTGCTATGTGTATCTCTTAAAAACAAAAGATGAAGCGTTCAATTATTTTAAGGCCTATAAAGCTGAAGTTGAGAACCAACTTGAGAGGAAAATAAAACGGTTAAGGTCCGATCGAGGTGGAGAATATTTCTCTAATGTGTTCGATGAGTTCTGCGTGGAACATGGTATTATTCATGAGAGGACACCGCCATTCTCACCACAATCCAATGGGATTGCTGAAAGGAAAAACCGCACTCTAACAGATTTGGTGAATGCCATGTTGAGTACAGCGGGATTATCCAAGGCATGGTGGGGTGAGGCGATTTTGACGGCATGTCATGTCCTGAACAGAGTTCCAACAAAGAACAAAGAGATCACACCATTCGAGGAATGGGAAAAGTGAAGATTAAATCTCTCAAATTTGCGCACTTGGGGTTGCATGGCTAAAGTGAATGTGCCAATCAACAAAAAGCGTAAACTTGGGCCTAAAACTGTTGATTGTATATTCCTTGGGTACTCTTTTCACAGCACTGGGTATAGGTTCTTAATTATAAATTCTGATGTGCCTAATATGTATGTTGATACTATCATGGAATCAAGAGACGCAACATTTTTTGAGAATGAGTTTCCCATGAAGAATACACCTAGTGATACAAGTCATGAGACTATAATTCCCCATGAGCACGAACTGTCGCTTCCTATAGATCATGTTGAGGATTCTCACGTTCACATCCCTCAGGAGGATGACACTATAGTCACTCGAAAGAGCAAGAGATAGAGGGTTGCAAAATCCTTTGGTAATGACTTTATAGTGTACCTTGTGGAAGACACACCAACTACCATTAGTGAGGCATATTCCTCTCCTGATGCTGACTTATGGAAGGAAGCAGTAAGGAGTGAGATGGAATCGACTATGTCTAATGGAACTTGGGAGGTCATTGACCGTCCTTATGGTTGTCAACCTATAGGCTGCAAATGGATCTTCAAGAAAAATCTTAGACCTGATGGTACAATTGAGAGGTACAAGGCAAGGCTTGTGGCCAAAGGATATACCCAAAAAGAGGGTGAAGATTTATTTGATACCTACTCACCAGTGGCTCGATTGACTACGATTCGCACATTAATAGCCGTGGCAGCCTCTTATGGTCTTATCATTCATCAGATGGTTGTTAAGACAGCTTTCCAAAATGGAGAGTTGGATGAGGAGATCTATATGGATCAGCCAGAAGGGTTCATTGCGGATGGTCAAGAGAGCAAGGTGTGCAGGTTGATAAAATCATTGTATGGCCTAAAACAAGCACCTAAGCAATGGCATGAAAAGTTTGATAATACTCTTGCAGCTGCTGGTTTTGCTGTAAATGAATCTGACACGTGTGTATATTATCGGTATGGTGGGGGTGAGTCTGTTATGCTGTGCCTTTATGCTGATGACATTTTGATCTTTGGATCACATCTCAATGTGATAGAGGAAGTTAAAAATATTCTATCGAGCAATTTCGAGATGAAAGATTTGGGAGAGGCTGATGTCATTCTAAACATCAAGCTTGTTAGAGAAGCTGATGGTGGGGTAACTTTGTTACAATCCCATTATGTGGAAAAGGTATTGAGTCGCTTTGGTTTTAGTGACTGTGATCCTGCTCCAACACCTTATGATCCAAGTGTGCTATTGAGAAAGAATCGGAGAATAGCAAGGGATCAATTGACATACTCCCAGATCATTGGCTCGCTCATGTACCTTGCAAGCGCAACAAGACCAGACATCTCATATGCTGTGAGTAAGCTAAGTCGGTTTGTGTCAAAACCAGGAGATGATCACTGGCGTGCTCTTGAGAGAGTGTTGCGGTATTTGATAGGTACTATGTCATACGGTATTCATTATACCGGAAACCCAAAAGTGCTGGAAGGCTATTGTGATGCTAACTGGATTTCTGATGCTGACGAGCTTTATGCCACAAGCGGATATGTGTTTCTGTTTGGAGGTGGCATTGTTTCCTAGAAGTCTTGCAAGCAGACTATCTTAACGAAGTCTACAATGGAAGCAGAACTCGCAGCATTAGACACTGCTGGGGCTGAGGCCGAGTGGCTTCGTGATTTCCTATTGGACTTACCGGTAGTTGAAAAACCGATACCGGCTGTTTCCATGAACTGTGACAATCAAACTGTGATTACAAAGGTTAACAATTCTAGGAATAACATGAAGTCTACAATGCATGTTAAGAGGAGATTAAAATCTGTCAGAAAGCTGAAATACTCCGGAGTTATAACAGTGGATTATGTCCACACATCTAATAATCTGGCAGATCAATTCACTGAGGGTCTATCACACAATGTGATAGAAAGTGCATTGAGAGAAATGGGTATGAGACCCATGTGAAATCTACTCTAGTGGTAACCTGCTCTATGTGATCGGAGATCCCGTGAAGTAGAGTGGAGAAACAAGCTAGGAGTAGATTGTGAGGAAAGATCCCTTCTTTAACTCATTTCTGATGCACATCTTTCCTATCTGTAAGGCAGGATGGTATTTTACCTTAATGTATTCCAAGAGTCTTATAAAGGTGAGATGTTGTCCTACAGAACATCTTTTGAGGAATACACCTATATGAGTCAGACTGCTGGTCACAGTCTATGGGACTTGGGTAATCCCTAAATACTCATGAAAGGCACTGAAGTGTGACTTATATGCTTCTAAACAGCGGGAATACCCTTTTGCAGCCTAGTATCAGCAAAGGATTTGAGTGAATCTTATTTCGCACAAAACTATCAATTCAAGGCTTAGTCCATTGTTCAGTTGTGAATGAGTGAAACTCTAATTCTAGATGGATGTTCAACTTAACAGACTCCATCGAAACACTGGTATATCGAAGTATTGTGATTCTGATACTTCATCATTACAAACCCTAGAGTTTGGTGGGGATTGTTGGATCTTTTATGGGCTTGGCCCATTTATTGAATAAACTCTATGGTGTGTAATGGTGGAGAATACCAATAGTACCATATTGGAAGTCCAAGGGTCTTTTGATTTGACTTATATGGTGGGAATTATTCCACTTAATTTGAGAAGTCAAGAAATGGTCAAGTGCGTGCCACACGCGCGCGCGCGCCGCCGCCGCCGGCCGGGCGTGGCGTGGCGTGGCAGGCAGGCAGGCAGGCGAGCGGGCGAGGCGTGGCATGGCGTGGCGTGGCATGGCGTGGTTGTGTTAATTTTTAGCACTCATTAACCGCGGGAGTTTTCACTCTGGGTTAACCTTTCAGTTGCGCGTCTCTTCGTCTGCCGCATGCGTCGGCGAGCCGACTCATGGCGTGACTCGGCTCTTCCCCTTCAGCTGGCCGACTCATGGCGTGACTTGGCGTGACCCTTCTCCTTCAGCTGGCCGACTCATGGCATGACTCGGCGAGAGCTGACTGACTCTTGGCTTGACTCAGCGAGACCTTTCTCCTTCAGCTTCCCTCTGCGAGAGGTTAAATTGAGGAGCACCCCTGTCACTCGGTACACGCGAGAAAACACTTTCAGAATCACAGTCCAGCCGTCGAGTGAAGGTATTTCCATCTCGTGACTCTGCGCGCGCAGAGAAGCGAGAGGGCATGTGCCTCCGAAGCCGGTGCCGTTCGAGACCTTGCACGGGGGATCAGCAATTAGGTTTTTGCGGAGCGTCTACGCGACTGCCTAAAACATCTCCAACATGACAAAAGAAGCTGGCCAAGGATCTGGATCATCAGAGCGCATGGGAGGGTATGATCAGTTTATTTACTTACTGTTTTACGTTCTAGAGATTATATATGTTTCATATATTCATTTATGTTGTTTCATATGTAGGAGTGATTTTATCTTATCTATTTTGTCTTATCATAATATGATAGATCTGTCTGTTTTAATTTTACAGTCATGTTGTTTATGCTTCTATCTGTTTATTTTCAATTGTTCAGTCAGTTTACATGTTTATCGTATTTATATGATTTATATAATTCATATGCTTTATGTTCTCATGATCCATATTGTTATGGATATATTTGATGTCATGATTAATTATCTTTTATATGTCATCATCATAATATTAATTTATGGAATTAAAATGATACGGAAAATGCCTATAATTCTAACAATCCAAAAACCTAATGTTAGGCATTTTTCTATCAGAGGTTTTGCTGCTGTGCTAAAGCCTGATCCTTTTGATGGTAAAAACTTCTTGATATGGAAAGCTAAGATGGAATTGTGGCTAACTGCAATGTCTTGTTTTTATGCCGCTGAGGGCAAGCCTGCCGACTTACCTCCTGAAAATGAGGCTAAGTTTAAGGCTGATGACAACCTCTTTCGAGGAGCAGTGATTAGCGCACTTGACACAAAATTCCAGAAAAGCTATATCATCCTTCCTACAGGGAAAGAGCTGTGGGATGCACTTGTTGGAAAGTTTGGAGTTACTGACGCTGGTAGCGAGCTGTATCTCATGGAGCAGTTGTATGACTACAAGATGGTTGAGAACCGCTCTGTAGTGGAACAGGCTCATGAGTTTCAGGCACTAGCTAAGGAACTCGAACTTTTTCCTTGTCCTTTGCCTGACAAGTTTGTGGCTGGCGGTATAATCGCCAAGTTGCCACCTTCTTGGAAGGACTTTGCTACCTCTCTCAAACATAAGAGACAAGAGTTCAATGTGGAAGAGCTCATTGGTACTCTTGATGTTGAGGAAAGGGCTAGAACAAAAGACAATGGAAAAGGTGTGGAGACCTCTACTGCTAATGTGGTGCAGAAGAGAAACTTCCGCAAGTTTAACAAGAAGAAAAACCAGAACAAACCAGAGAACACAAATAAACCTGTTCAAATAGCACAGTTCAAAAGAAGAACAACAAAAACAAGGGAAAGGGAGGATGCTTTGTCTGTGGCAGTGATCAACATTGGGCTAGAGAGTGCCCTGATCGCAAGTTCACACAGGACAAGAAATCAGCTAATGTTGTAACCACTGAAACTGGAGATGGAACATCTGGGTATGGTAATTCTTTACCATTTGTTCTCTCGGTTTGTAATTCACCTGAGTGGTGGATGGATAGTGGTGCAAACATTCATGTGTGTGCTGATGCCTCTATGTTCTCCTCCTACCAGGTCGGGAGGTCTGGTGCCTTGTTAATGGGAAATGGGTCGCGTGCTCATGTTCTTGGTGTTGGTACGGTCATTCTGAAGTTTACTTCGGGGAAGACGGTGCCATTGAAGAGCGTGCAGCATGTGCCCTCTATCAAGAAGAATCTCGTTAGCGCTTCTATGCTATGTCGAGATGGATACAAAGTTTTTCTTGAGTCTAATAAATGTGTTGTGTCTAAACATGGTACTTTTGTTGGTAAAGGATATGACTGCGGAGGCTTGTTCTGCTTATCACTGCATGATGTGTGTAATAAAATGGTGAATTCTGTTCATTTTTCTAATGAGTCAGATTTATGGCATTCACGTTTTTGTCATGCAAGCTTTGGCTGTCTTATGCGGCTAGCAAATATAAATCTAATTCCTAAATTTAACTTGGTCAAAAAGTCTAAGTGCCATATATGTGTTGAATCAAAATAACCTCGCAAGCCTCACAAGGCTGCTGAGGCGAGGAGTTTGGCACCTCTAGAACTTGTTCATTCTGATCTGTGCGAGATGAATGGAATTTTGACCAAAGGTGGTAAAAGATACTTTCTCACTTTTATAGATGACTCCACTAGATTTTGCTATGTGTATCTCTTAAAAACAAAAGATGAAGCGTTCAATTATTTTAAGGCCTATAAAGCTGAAGTTGAGAACCAACTTGAGAGGAAAATAAAACGGTTAAGGTCCGATCGAGGTGGAGAATATTTCTCTAATGTGTTCGATGAGTTCTGCGTGGAACATGGTATTATTCATGAGAGGACACCGCCATTCTCACCACAATCCAATGGGATTGCTGAAAGGAAAAACCGCACTCTAATAGATTTGGTGAATGTCATGTTGAGTACAGCGGGATTATCCAAGGCATGGTGGGGTGAGGCGATTTTGACGGCATGTCATGTCCTGAACAGAGTTCCAACAAAGAACAAAGAGATCACACCATTCGAGGAATGGGAAAAGAGAAGATTAAATCTCTCATATTTGCGCACTTGGGGTTGCTTGGCTAAAGTGAATGTGCCAATCAACAAAAAGCGTAAACTTGGGCCTAAAACTGTTGATTGTATATTCCTTGGGTACTCTTTTCACAGCACTGGGTATAGGTTCTTAATTATAAAATCTGATGTGCCTAATATGTATGTTGATACTATCATGGAATCAAGAGACGCAACATTTTTTGAGAATGAGTTTCCCATGAAGAATACACCTAGTGATACAAGTCATGAGACTATAATTCCCCATGAGCACGAACTATCGATTCCTATAGATCATGTTGAGGATTCTCACGTTCACATCCCTTGAGGAGGATGACACTATAGTCACTCGAAAGAGCAAGAGATAGAGGGTTGCAAAATCCTTTGGTAATGACTTTATAGTGTACCTTGTGGAAGACACACCAACTACCATTAGTGAGGCATATTCCTCTCCTGATGCTGACTTATGGAAGGAAGCAGTAAGGAGTGAGATAGAATCGATTATGTCTAATGGAACTTGGGAGGTCATTGACCGTCCTTATGGTTGTCAACCTATAGGCTGCAAATGGATCTTCAAGAAAAAGCTTAGACCTGATGGTACAATTGAGAGGTACAAGGCAAGGCTTGTGGCCAAAGGATATACCCAAAAAGAGGGTGAAGATTTCTTTGATACCTACTCACCAGTGGCTCGATTGACTATGATTCGCACATTAATAGCCGTGGCAGCCTCTTATGGTCTTATCATTCATCAGATGGATGTTAAGACAACTTTCCTAAATGGAGAGTTGGATGAGGAGATCTATATGGATCAGCCAGAAGGGTTCATTGCGGATGGTCAAGAGAGCAAGGTGTGCAGGTTGATAAAATCATTGTATGGCCTAAAACAAGCACCTAAGCAATGGCATGAAAAGTTTGATAATACTCTTACAGCTGCTGGTTTTGCTGTAAATGAATCTGACACGTGTGTATATTATCGGTATGGTGGGGGTGAGTCTGTTATGCTGTGCCTTTATGTTGATGACATTTTGATCTTTGGATCAAATCTCAATGTGATTGAGGAAGTTAAAAATCTTCTATCGAGCAATTTCGAGATGAAAGATTTGGGAGAGGCTGATGTCATTCTAAACATCAAGCTTGTTAGAGAAGCTTATGGTGGGGTAACTTTGTTACAATCCCATTATGTGGAAAAGGTATTGAGTCGCTTTGGTTTTAGTGACTGTGATCCTGCTCCAACACCTTATGATCCTAGTGTGCTATTGAGAAAGAATCGGAGAATAGCAAGGGATAAATTGACATACTCCCAGATCATTGGCTCGCTCATGCACCTTGCAAGCGCAACAAGACCAGACATCTCATATGCTGTGAGTAAGCTAAGTCGGTTTGTGTCAAAACCAGGAGATGATCACTGGCGTGCTCTTGAGAGAGTGTTGCGGTATTTGAAAGGTACTATGTCATATGGTATTCATTATACCGGAAACCCAAAAGTGCTGGAAGGCTATTGTGATGCCAACTGGATTTCTGATGCTGATGAGCTTTATGCCATAAGCGGATATGTGTTTCTGTTTGGAGGTGGCGCTGTTTCCTGGAAGTCTTGCAAGCAGACTATCTTAACGAAGTCTACAATGGAAGCAGAACTCGCAGCATTAGACACTACTGGGGCTGAGGCCGAGTGGCTTCGTGATTTCCTATTGGACTTACCGGTAGTTGAAAAACCGATACCGGCTATTTCCATGAACTGTGACAATCAAACTGTGATTACAAAGGTTAACAGTTCTAGAAATAACATGAAGTCTACAAGGCATGTTAAGAGGAGATTAAAATCTGTCAGAAAGCTGAAAAACTCCGGAGTTATAATAGTGGATTATGTCCACACATCTAATAATCTGGCAGATCAATTCACTAAGGGTCTATCACGCAATGTGATAGAAAGTGCATCGAGAGAAATGGGTATGAGACCCATGTGAAATCTACTCTAGTGGTAACCTGCTCTATGTGATCGGAGATCCCGTTAAGTAGAGTGGAGAAACAAGCTAGGAGTAGATTGTGAGGAAAGATCCCTTCTTTAACTCATATCTGATGCACATCTTTCCTATCTGTAAGGCAGGATGGTATTTTACCTTAATGTATTCCAAGAGTCTTATAAAGGTGAGATGTTGTCCTACAGAACATCTTTTGAGGAATACACCTATATGAATCAGACTGCTGGTCACAGTCTATGAGACTTGGGTAATCCCTAAATACTCATGAAAGGCACTGAAGTGTGACTTATATGCTTCTAAACAGCGGGAATACCCTTTTGCAGCCTAGTATCAGCAAAGGATTTGAGTGAATCTTATTTCGCACAAAACTGTCAATTCAAGGCTTAGTCCATTGTTCAATTGTGAATGAGTGAAACTCTTATTCTAGATGGATGTTCAACTTAACATTCTCCATCGAAACACTGGTATATCAAAGGATTGTGATTCTGATACTTCATCATTACAAACCCTAGAGTTTGGTAGGGATTGTTGGATCTTTTATGGGCTTGGCCCATTTATTGAATAAACTCTATAGTGTGTAATGGTGGAGAATACCAATAGTACCATATTGGAAGTCCAAGGGTCTTTTGATTTGACTTATATGGTGGGAATTATTCCACTTAATTTGAGAAGTTAAGAAATGGTCAAGGGCGTGCCACACGCGCGCGCGCGCCGCCGGCCGGGCGGGGCGTGGCGTGGCGTGGCAGGCAGGCAGGCAGCGAGCGGGCGAGGCGTGGCGTGACGTGGTTGTGTTAATTTTTAGCACTCATTAACCGCGGGAGTTTTCACTCCGGGTTAACCTTTCAGTTGCCCGTCTCTTCGTCTGTCGCATGCGTCGGCGAGCCGACTCATGGCGTGACTCGGCTCTTCCCCTTCAGCTGGCCGACTCATGGCGTGATTCGGCGTGACCCTTCTCCTTCAGCTGGCCGACTCATGGCATGACTCGGCGAGAGCTGACCGACTCTTGGCTTGACTCAGCGAGACCTTTCTCCTTCAGCTTCCCTCTGCGAGAGGTTAAATAGAGGAGCACCCCTATCACTCGGTACACGCGAGAAAACACTTTCAGAATCACAGTTCAGCCGCCGAGTGAAGGTATTTCCATCTCGTGACTCTGCGCGCACAGAGAAGCGAGAGGGCAGGTGCCTTCGAAGCCGGTGCCGTTCGAGACCTTGCATGGGGGATCAGCAATTAGGTTTTTGGGGAGCGTCTACGCGACTGCCCAAAACATCTCCAACATGACAAAAGAAGTTGGCCAAGGATCTGGATCATCAGAGCGCATGGGAGGGTATGATCAGTTTATTTATGTCGGTGTTTCGAGACCGGGGGGTCCCTAAGCCGACGAGTGAGTGTGCCGCGTGCCCCAGCCCAGATGGGTTGAGCGCGTGGGCGAGCGCGAAGGGGGGAAAGCGAGGTGGCCGGAGCCGAGTCGTGAGGGAGGTGGAGATCCCGCGGCCTTCGTGTTCGTCCCGCGCCCAGGTCGGGTGCGCTTGCAGTAGGGGGTTACAAGCGTCCACGCGGGTGAGGGAAGCGAGCAGCCCCAAGAGAGCGCCTGCCCCTGCCCTCGTTCCCGCGGGGCCAACCTTCTCTAAGAAGGCCCTGGTCCTTCCTTTTATAGGTGTAAGGAGAGGATCCAGGTGTACAATGGGGGTGCAGCACAGTGCTACGTGTCTAGCGGGGGAGAGCTAGCGCCCTAGGTACATGCCAATGTGGCAGCCGGAGAGAACTTGGCACCCAGCTGGTGTGGTGTCGTGGCTGTCGGAGGAGTAACGGAGCCTGGTGGAGGGACAGCTGTCGGAACAGTTGGGCTCTTGCTGACGTCCCCCTGCTTCCGTAAGGGAGCTGAGAGCCGCCGTCGTCATGGGTCTAGCGGGGCGCCATCACTGCCTATCTGGCGGAGCTAGCCAGATGGGACGTCGGTCTTGTTCTCTGCGGCCCAAGTCGGCTCGGGGTAGGGTGATGACGGCGCTTCCTGTTGACGTGGCGGACTTGTGCCCTAGGTCGGGCGACGTGGAGGCTCCTCCGAGGCCGAGGTCGAGTCTGCCTTCCATGGCCGAGGCCGAGCCCGAGCTCCTGGGTCGGGCGAGGCGGAGGTCGTTCGGCAGAGGCCAGGGCGGAGTCCGACCCCAGGGGTCGGGCGAAGCGGAGTTCGCCGTCTTCCGGGGCCTTAGCCCGAGTCCGAGCCCTGGGTCAGGTGGAGCGGAGTTCGCCGTCTTCCGGGGCCTTAGCCCGAGTCCGAGCCCTGGGTCGGGCGGAGCGGAGTTCACCGTCTTCCGGGGCCTTAGCCCGAGTCCGAGCCCTGGGTCGGGCGGAGCGGAGTTCGCCGTCTTCCGGGGCCTTAGCCCGAGTCCGAGCCCTGGGTCGGGCGGAGCGGAGTTCGCCGTCTTCCGGGGCCTTAGCCCGAGTCCGAGCCCTGGGTTGGGCGGAGCGGAGTTCGCCGTCTTCCGGGGCCTTAGCCCGAGTCCGAGCCCTGGGTCGGGCGGAGCGGAGTTCGCCGTCTTCCGGGGCCTTAGCCCGAGTCCGAGCCCTGGGTCGGGCGGAGCTTCCTATGGCGCCTTTGGCAAGGCCTGGCCGCCTGTCAGTCTCACTCTGTCAAGTGGCACCGTAGTCGGGACGGCGCAGGCGGCGCCGTCCTTTTGTCAGACCGGTCAGTGGAGCGGCGAAGTGACGGCGGTCACTTCGGCTCTGCCAGGGGGCGCGCGTCAGGATAAAGGTGCCAGGCTACCTTTGCGTTAAATGCCCCTGTGACTTGGTCGGTCGGCGCGGCGATTTAGTCAGGGTTGCTTCTTAACGAAGGCAAGGCCTCGGGCGAGCCGGAGATGCGTCTGCCGTAAAAAAGGGGGCCTCGGGCAAGACGGAAACACCTCAGGGTCGGCTGCCCTTGCCCGAGGCTAGGCTCGGGCGAGGCGTGATCGAGTCGCTCGTATGGACTGATCCCTGACTTAATCGCACCCATCAGGCCTCTGCAACTTTATGCTGATGGGGGTTACCAGCTGAGAATTAGGCGTCTTGAGGGTACCCCTAATTATGGTCCCCGACAGTAGCCCCCGAGCCTCGAAGGGAGTGTTAGCACTCGCTTGGAGGCTTTCGTCGCACTTTTTTGCAAGGGGACCAGCCTTTCTCGGTTGCATTTTGTTCCGGTGGGTGCGCGCGAGCGCACCCGCCGGGTGTAGCCCCCGAGGCCTCGGAGGAGTGGTTTCACTCCTTCGAGGTCTTAATGCCTTGCGTAATGCTTCGGCTGGTCTGGTGGTTCCCTCATGCGAACTGGCCGTAGCCCGGGTGCACTGTCGGGGCCCAAGTTCTCGGGCTGGTATGTTGACGCTGTCAACGGTTTGGCCAGAGCCGGGTTTGCGAGAGCAGCCCCCGAGCCTCCGCACAGGGCGAGAGGGCGATCAGGGACAGACTCGGCTTTTTTACATACGCCCCTACGTCGCCTTTCCGCAAGGAGGAGGGGGGAGAGCGCCATGTTACCCTCGATGGGCACCGAACATGGCGTCTCCGGTGAGCTGCAAGCGGGTAATCCGAGTGGACGTCCGTGCCCCATTCGTTGGGGGTCGGCTAGGGGCCCAGAGGCACGCCCAAAAGTACCTGCGGGTGATCTGCCGGACCCGGTCCCCTGGCGACGGGGTCTGAGGGCTCGATGCCTCCCTCCGATGGGATTCCGTTACAGGATCATTCCCGCTGGTCTCGGAAATGTCCTAGGGTACCTCGGGAGCGCAGCCCGAGCCTCGATTATGTATCGAACGTACCCCTGGTCATCCCTCGCTCGGTGTCTGAGGCGACTGTGAACCCTTCGGGGGGCCAGCCTTCGAACCCCTGATCAGTAATGGGCGCGGAGCCCGAATAGCCTGAGGCGGCCGTGGAACCTTTCGGGGGGCCGACCTTCGAACCTCTGACCAGTAGTGGGTGTCGGGCCCACGCGATCTGAGGCGGCTGTTGAACCCTTCGGGGGGGGCCAGCCTTCGAACCTCTGATCAGTAAGGAGGCTCGGAGCCTAGTTCCTTCACGGGGAAGGATCCCTTTAGGGGTATCCCCTTTCCCGGTCCCTGTTGCAAGAGATAGAGAAAGAGGAAAAAGGAAAAAGGATACGAAATTGAACAACGCGGCGTACCTTTTTTGGCGCGGTTGTTTTGGCGAAGGCGAAGCGTCGCCAGCTGCTCCTGCCAGAAGCGCCGCCTGTCCAGCCGCGGAGTTAATGCGACGGGGCGAGTAGTTGGCGAGGCTGCCGTTGCGCGTGCGCGAGCCGTTCGAGGAACGGGTCACGGGCGCGTCGTCTTCACGCCGTGAGAGGGGGTTCTCTCGCTGCCTCCGGATGGGACGTGAGCTTGGCTGACGTTGTCGGCGTTTCGAGACCGGGGGGTCCCCGAGCCGACGAGTGAGTGTGCCGCGTGCCCCAGCCCAGATGGGTCGAGCGCGTGGGCGAGCGCGAAGGGGGGAAGAGCGAGGTGGCCGGAGCCGGGTCGTGAGGGAGGCGGAGATCCCGCGGCCTTCGTGTTCGTCCCGCGGCCAGGTCAGGTGCGCTTGTAGTAGGGGGTTACAAGCGTCCGCGCGGGTGAGGGGAGCGAGCGGCCCCAAGAGAGCGCCTGCCCCTGCCCTCGTTCCCGCGAGGCCAACCTTCTCTAAGAAGGCCCTGGTCCTTCCTTTTATAGGCGCAAGGAGAGGATCCAGGTATACAATGGGGGTGTAGCCGAGTGCTACGTGTTTAGCGGGGGAGAGCTAGCGCCCTAAGTACATGCCAAGGTGGCAGCCGGAGAGATCTTGGCACCCAGCTGGTGTGGTGTCGTGGCTGTCGGGGGAGCAACGGAGCCTGGCGGAGGGACAGCTGTCGGAGCTGTTGGGTCCTTGCTGACGTCCCCCTGCTTCCGTAAGGGAGCTGAGAGCCGCCGTCGTCATGGTCTAGCGGGGCGCCATCATTGCCTATCTGGCGGAGCTAGCCAGATGGGACGTCGGTCTTGCTCTCTACGGCCCAAGTCAGCTCGAGGTAGGGTGATGATGGCGCTTCCTGTCGACGTGGCGGTCTTGTGCCCTAGGTCGGGCGACGTGGAGCCTCCTCCGAGGCTGAGGTCGAGTCTGTCTTCCATGGCCGAGGCCGAGCCCGAGCTCCTGGGTCGGGCGAGGCGGAGGTCGTTCGGCAGAGGCCAGGGCGGAGTCCGAGCCCTGGGTCGGGCGAAGCGGAGTTCGTCGTCTTCCGGGGCCTTAGCCCGAGTCTGAGCCCTGGGTCGGGCGGAGCGGAGTTTGCCATCTTCCGGGGCCTAGCCCGAGTCCGAGCCCTGGGTCGGGCGGAGCGGAGTTCGCCGTCTTCCGGGGCCTTAGCCCGAGTCCGAGCCCTGGGTCGGGCAGAGCGGAGTTCGCCGTCTTCCGGGTCCTTAGCCCGAGTCCGAGCCCTGGGTCGGGCGGAGCGGAGTTCGCCGTCTTCCGGGGCCTCAGCCCGAGTCCGAGCCCTGGGTCGGGCGGAGCGGAGTTCGCCGTCTTCCGGGGCCTCAGCCCGAGTCCTGGCCCCTGGTCGGGCGGAGCTTCCCATGGTGCCCTCGGCAAGGCCTGGCTGCCCGTCAGTCTCACTCTTTGCGTTAAATGCCCCTGTGACTTGGTCGGTCGGTGCGGCGATTTAGTCAGGGTTGCTTCTTATCGAAGACAAGGCCTCGGGCGAGCCGGAGATGCGTCTGCCGTGAAAAGGGGGCCTCGGGCGAGACGGAAATACCTCAGGGTCGGCTGCCCTTGCCCGAGGCTAGGCTCGGGCGAGGCGTGATCTAGTCGCTCGTATGGACTGATCCCTGACTTAATCGCACCCATCAGGCCTCTGCAGCTTTATGCTGATGGGGGTTACCAGCTGAGAATTAGGCGTCTTGAGGGTACCCCTAATTATGGTCCCCGACAGTAGCCCCCGAGCCTCGAAGGGAGTGTTAGCACTCGCTTGGAGGCTTTCGTCGCACTTTTTTGCAAGGGGACCAGCCTTTCTCGGTTGCACTTTGTTCCGGTGGGTGCGCGCGAGCGCACCCACCGGGTGTAGCCCCCGAGGCCTCGGAGGAGTGGTTTCGCTCCTTCGAGGTCTTAATGCCTTGCGTAATGCTTCGGCTGGTCTGGCGGTTCCCTCATGCGAACAGGCCGTAGCCCGGGTGCACTGTCGGGGCCCAAGTTCTCGGGCTGGTATGTTGACGCTGTCAACGGTTTGGCCGGAGCCGGGTTTGCGAGAGCAGCCCCCGAGCCTCCGCACAGGGTGAGAGGGCGATCAGGGACAGACTCGGCTTTTTTACATACGCCCCTACGTCGCCTTTCCGCAAGGAGGAGGGGGGGAGAGCGCCATGTTACCCTCGATGGGCACCGAACATGGTGTCTCCGGTGAGCTGCAATCGGGTAATCCGAGTGGACGTCCGTGCCCCGTTCGTTGGGGGTCGGCTAGGGGCCCGGAGGCACGCCCAAAAGTACCTGCGGGTGATCTGCCGGACCCGGTCCCCTGGCGACGGGGTCTGAGGGCTCGTTGCCTCCCTCCGATGGGATTCCGTTACAGGATCGTTCCCGCTGGTCTCGGAAATGTCCTAGGGTACCTCGGGAGCGCAGCCCGAGCCTCGGTTATGTATCGAACGTACCCCTGGTCATCCCTCGCTCGGTGTCTGAGGCGACTGTGAACCCTTCGGGGGGCCAGCCTTCGAATCCCTGATCAGTAATGGGCGCGGAGCCCGAGTAGCCTGAGGCGGCCGTGGAACCTTTCGGGAGGCCGACCTTCGAACCTCTGACCAGTAGTGGGTGTCGGGCCCACGCGATCTGAGGCGGCTGTTGAACCCTTCGGGGGCCAGCCTTCGAACCCCTGATCAGTAAGGAGGCTCGGAGCCTAGTTCCTTCACGGGGAAGGATCCCTTTGGGGGTATCCCCTTTCCCGGTCCCTGTTGCAAGAGATAGAGAAAGAGAAAAAAGGGAAAAAGGATACGAAATTGAACGACGTGGCGTACCTTTTTTGGCGCGGTCGTTTTGGCGAAGGCGAAGCGTCGCCAGCTGCTTCTGCCAAAAGCGCCGCCTGTCCAGCCGCGGAGTTAATGCGACGGGGCGAATAGTTGGCGAGGCTGCCGTTGCGCGTGCGCGAGCCGTTCGAGGAACGGGTCACGGGCGCGTCGTCTTCACACCGTGAGAGGGGGTTCTCTCGCTGCCTCCAGATGGGACGTGAGCCTGGCTGACGGCGTGACCGCTGCTCCCGTGTGCCTGCCACCGCCATTACTGCCGGCCGCTTTTGACCGTGTTTGACCGCTGCGTCAGGCTGGCGCTGCTGGGTCGCGCGCCTGGTCGCCCTGGGTCGCGGTATCGGTTCCGCAATCGAGGAGGTGCGGTGGTGGCGCAAGCGGTACAGTTGCTTGCATGCAGCATCTGGCGCGCTGGTCGCGCGACGCGTGGGCTTGAGCCTCCGTGCTGGCATGTCAGGAGTCGGAGAGGTGCGTCCACTTGGCGCGGTTGCATGCCGCCCGCATGGCTGCCCGCCCCTTTCGCCCGTTGGTCTGGGCAAAAGTGGAGGGTCACTTGTAACCGCTGGGTGGTTGCGTGCGCCGTGCGCGGCGGTTTGGCTTCTTCTGCTCGGAGCCAGTCTGCATGACATGCGGGTCCCAGCCCCCGTGCCGCAGGGGAGGGCTTTGGAGGCGTGTTGGAGAAGACTCAGCCCGTGACGGTTGGGGGCGCAAGCAGGGAGAGTCGCCTTTAAAAGGAGGGTGACCCCTTTCGTAAGGCGACCATGTCTTCTTCCTCCCTTATGCGTCGTGTCTTTCCACCTTCCAAGCCCCCGGATGGGGGAAACCGCCGTCTTTTCGCCCCATCGTTGGAGGAACGCAACTCCGTGGGAGTTGGTACCTTTCAGCCATCGTTCGGCTTCAAGGATTTTCATCATGCAGCTCGGCTGCACCCCTCCACCGGTGGTCACCCAAGATGGTGACCTCCGGCTTGATGGTGGGGGAAAGCGAGCTGGGCTGCGGCTTCCGCCCCTTCCTCAGCCTCAAGGATTTTCATCACCAGGGCTGAGGAGGGGAGTGTGCCGAGTTGGGGTCGTCCCCTGTGCGGGCGGTGGCCCGCTCCTTCCCTCAGTGATCGGGGGGAAGGGCGGGTGTCGTCCATGGCGCCAACAGCTGCACCGTGCCCGGCTCTCTGAGCCGAGCAGTTTCAGAGCCGCTCCCAGTGCCGCCTCCCGCCACGGCAGCTGGAAGAGGTTCTTCCGCCGGCGCGACAGCCAAGGTTGGCCATGGACCGACCTCCAACTCTACGGCCTTCTGCCCGTCCTTGCCTCTCGAGTTTGGGCAAGGGCGGGGGCCTCCTAGCAGCAGCATCCGCCCTGAGGCCATCATTGCTGCTGTTCGGCCCCCCAGGGCAGAAGTCTTCATCGTCGCCGCTGTCGGGGCGGGCGATGACATGCCGTTCGTCGGTCTTCTGTTGCCCCGCAGGCCCACCCCTATCGAGTGGGGTTGTTCGTACCTGCGGAGGGGGAACCAGAGTTCCGTTTGTAATGGCACTTCGAGTGCCGGGTTTTTTGTTCATTTCGGCTTTCGGGGCCTGAACATGTATGTAACTTCGGCACGGAGCCGTGTTTTTTCCTCATTTTTCGAGCGCTAAGACTCGTCTGCTGATTATCTGAACCGCTTCACCAAGCATGAGTCGCCCCGTGTCAAGGTGACGAGTGAGGTATCCGTATCCCGGAGGCGTAGGAGTCCCTCGGCTCGGTCGGCCCTGCTGTCCGAGGCTCCTCTAGCTTAGTTAAAGAGACCCCTCGGCCGCTCTTCGACGAGCCGAGGCCAGGGGTAGCGATATCAGTATGAACAGAGGCGGAGTTGGCTCAAAAATGAAACCTGGTTGGCCGGAGCCTAGCCGGGTTGTCCGTTGGCAGGATCGACGCCGGAGTTGATCAGCCGAGGCTTCGGACCGGGCCGGCGCCCTTGGAAGATGGTTGGTCGAGGCCCCGGAGGTGGCCGGCCGAGCCGTCTGCTCTGGCCGGATCCCGGAGAAGTCCCTGACAGCGATTGCTCGGGCGTGGTGATGACGTCGTCCTTCGGAGCGGAGACCCTCGGACCGCGTCACCGTCCGAGGCTAGGTCGGGCCTTGCCGAAGGTGCCGTTGATGCCGAGGGTGTTGCTGCCCCCTTTCCGGTGTCAAGACCCGAGCCTGCAGGATCAGATTGTCTTGTAGCGTGTGCCTTGTGCGGCCGTCGAGGCCAGAACACACACCCTCGCTGCGTTGTAAAGCTGCGTCTCTTTTTCTCTTGTTTCGAGTATCTGGACTTTTCGTCGGTAACAGGGATGTTAGTGCGAGCGAGAGTTGCTTCTCGCGGAAGGTGATGAGTGAGGTATCCGTATCCCGGAGGCGTGGGAGTCCCTCGGCTCGGTCGGCCTTGCCGCTTACGCGTACTTTCACCCGTCCATGAGGCCCCGTCACCGACTTGGTCGAGAAGGCTCGAATGATCGCTTCGGCAGAAGGGCTTCCGAATGTAAAGACTTGTTCGATCCGTGGAGCCACTTTATCCGATCGCGAGTTACTTATCGCAGAAGGTGATGAGTGAGGTATCCGTATCCCGGAGGCATAGGAGTCCCTCGGCTCGGTCAGCCTTGACTGCTTACGTGTACCCCGTCGTTTCCAGGACCCACTTTTCGAAGTAGTCAAAAAGCACGAAAGACATTCTGGTAAAAGAGATTTTTTTCGAGGAAAATTTTGACGCAGAGGGGGTTTCCCCCCTTTTAGCCCCCGAGGGAGGGTCGGGCTTTGCCGAGGCGAGGCCGACCCTTCCTTGTTGACTAAACTTTGCGTGGGTGCGAGGTATATGAACAACTTGGAAACATCTTAAGGGTAGAAGCGACGTAGCTGTTAGATGTTCCAAGCATTGCCGTAGACCTCGCCTTGACTGTTGGCCAGCTTGTACGTTCCGGGCTTCAGAACTTTGGCGATGACGAATGGCCCCTCCCAGGGGGGCGTGAGCTTGTGCCTCCCTCGGGCGTCTTGCCGCAGCCGAAGCACCAGGTCGCCCACCTGGAGGTCTCGGGGTCGGACCCCTCGGGGGTGGTAGCGTCGCAGGGACTGCTGATACCGCGCCGAGTGTAGTAAGGCCTTGTCCCGAGCCTCTTCCAGCTGGTCCAGCGAGTCTTCTCAGCTAGCTTGGTTGCTTTGATCGTCGTAGGCTCTCGTCCTCGGGGAGCCGTATTCCAGGTCCGTGGGCAAGACGGCCTCGGCCCCGTAGACCAGGAAGAACGGCGTGAAACCCGTGGCTCGGCTTGGCGTCGTCCTCAGGCTCCAGACCACCGAGGGGAGTTCCTTCATCCATCGCTTGCCGAACTTGTTGAGGTCATTGTAAATCCGAGGCTTGAGCCCTTGTAGAATCATGCCATTGGCACGCTCTACTTGCCCATTCGACATGGGATGAGCTACGGCAGCCCAGTCCACCCGGATGTTGTGATCCTTGCAAAAATCCAAGAATTTTTTGCCGGTGAACTGGGTGCCGTTGTCGGTGATGATGGAGTTCGGGACCCCAAAGCGATGGATGATGTTGGTGAAGAACGCCACCGCCTGCTCGGACCTGATGCTGTTCAGGGGTCGGACCTCGATCCACTTGGAGAATTTGTCGACGGCGACCAGTAGGTGCGTGTAGCCCCCGGGCGCCTTCTGCAGAGGGCCGACGAGGTCCAGACCCCACACAGCGAAGGGCTAGGTGATGGGTATCGTCTGCAGAGCCTGAGCGGGCAAGTGGGTCTGCTTCGCATAGAATTGGCACCCTTCGCAGGTGCGGACAATTCTAGTGGCGTCAGCCACCGCCGTCGGCCAGTAGAAGCCTTGCCGGAAAGCGTTCCCGACGAGGGCTCGAGGCGCTGCATGATGGCCGCAAGCCCCCGAGTGTATCTCTTGCAGGAGTTCCTGGCCTTCGGCGATGGAGATGCACCGCTGGAGGATGCCCGAGGGGCTGCGGTGGTAGAGCTCCTTCTCATCGCCCAGCAAGACGAACGACTTGGCGCGTCGCGCTACCCGCCGTGCCTCGGCCTGGTCGAGGGGTAGCTCTCCCTAGCGGAGATATTGCAGGTACGGGGTCTGCCAATCTTGATCAGGCGTGACCCCGCTCCGCTCCTCCTCGATGCGCAGCGCCTCGCCCTCGGGGGCCGAGGGTACCTCGGGCTGAACCGGGGACGCCTCGGGCTGGGCCGAGGGTACCTCGGACTCGGGCGTGTCGTTGATCTTGACGGAGGGTTGGTGCAGATCCCGGGAGAAGACGTCCGGGGGAACCGTCGTTCGCCCCGAGGCTATCTTTGCCAGCTCGTCCGCAGTCTCGTTGTAGCGCCGGGCGATGTGGTTAAGCTCGAGCCCGTAGAACCTGTCTTCCAGGCGTCGAACCTCATCACAGTAGGCCTCCATCTTCGGGTCGCGGCAGTGGGAGTTCTTCATGACCTGGTCGATGACGAGCTGTGAGTCGCCGTGAGCGTCGAGGCGTCAGACCCCTAGCTCGATGGCGATTCGCAATCCGTTGATCAGAGCTTCGTACTCAGCCACATTGTTGGACACCGGGAAATGGAGGCGCAGCACGTAGCGCAGGTGTTTCCCGAGGGGCGAGACGAAGAGCAGGCCTGCGCCGGCTCCCGTCTTCATCAGCGACCCGTCGAAAAACATGGTCCAGAGCTCCGGTTGGATCGGAGCCGTCGGCAACTGTGTGTCGACCCATTCGGCTACGAAGTCCGCCAGTACCTGGGACTTGATGGCCTTCCGAGGGGCGAACGAGATTGTCTCGCCCATGATTTCCACCGCCCACTTTGCGATCCGTCCCGAGGCCTCTCGGCACTGGATGATCTCCCCCAGGGGGAAGGATGACACCACAGTTACCGGATGAGACTCGAAGTAATGTCACAACTTTCGCCTCGTCAGGATCACTGCATACAGCAGCTTCTGAACTTGTGGGTAGCGGATCTTGGTTTCGGACAGCACCTCGCTGACGAAGTAAACTGGCCTCTGAATGGGCAATGCATGCCCCTCTTCTTGCCTTTCGACCACGATCGCGGCGCTAACCACCTGAGTGGTAGCGGCGACGTAGACCAAGAGGGCTTCTCCATCAGCTGGGGGTACCAAGACGGGCGCCTGGGTGAGGAGCGCCTTCAGGTTTCCGAGAGCTTCCTCGGCCTCGGGGGTCCAAGTGAAGCACTCGGCCTTCCTTAAGAGACGGTACAGAGACAGGCCTCTTTCGCCGAGGCGCGGGATGAAACGGCTCAAGGCCGCGAGACATCCCATGACCCTCTGTACGCCTTTTAAGTCCTTGATGGGCCCCATGCTGGTGATGGCTGCGATCTTCTCCGGGTTGGCTTCAATGCCCCGCTCGGAGATGATGAATCCCAGGAGCATGCCTCGGGGCACCCCGAAGACACACTTCTCGGGATTGATCTTGACGTCCTTTGCCTTGAGACACCGGAATGTCACTTCAAGGTCGGAGAGAAGGTCGGAGGCTTTCCTTGTCTTGACTACGATGTCATCGACGTAGGCCTCGACCGTGCGACCGATGTGTTCGCCGAACACATGGTTCATGCACCGCTGGTACGTTGCACCCGCGTTCCTCAAACCGAACGGCATGGTGACATAGCAGTACATGCCGAAGGGCGTGATGAAAGAAGTCGCGAGCTGGTCGGACTCTTTCATCTTGATTTGATGATACCCTGAGTAGGCATCGAGGAAAGACAGGGTTTCGCACCCAGCAGTGGAATCCACGATTTGATCGATGCGAGGTAGAAGGTAGGGAACCTTCGGACATGCTTTGTTGAGACCAGTGTAGTCTACACACATCCGCCATTTCCCCCCTTTCTTCCTCACAAGCATAGGGTTGGCAAGCCATTCGGGATGGAATACCTCTTTGATGAACCCTGCTGCTATCAGCTTGTGGATCTCCTCGCCTATCACCCTGCGCCTTTCCTCGTCGAATCGGCGCAGAGGCTGCCTGACCGGTCGGGCTCCGGCCCGAATATCCAGCGAGTGCTCGGCGACATCCCTCGGTATGCCGGGCATGTCCGAGGGACTCCACGCAAAGACGTCGGCGTTTGCGCGGAGAAAGTCGACGAGCACTGCTTCCTATTTGGGGTCGAGCCCGGAACCGATCCGGATCTGCTTGGAGGTGTCGCCACTGGGGTCGAGAGGGACGGCCTTAACCGTCTCCGCTGGCTCGAAGTTGCCGGCGTGTCGCTTCACGTCCGGCACCTCTCGGGAGAGGTTTTCCAGGTCGGTGATGAGGGCCTTGGACTCGGTGAGGGCCTCGGCGTACTCCACGCACTCCACATCGCATTCGAACGCGTGTTTGTACGTGGGGCCGACGGTGATGACCCCGTTGGGGGCCCGGCATCTTGAGCTTCAGGTAGGTGTAGTTGGGGATGGCCATGAACTTCGCGTAGCATGGCCTCCCCAATACTGCGTGCTAGGTTCCTCGGAACCCGACCACCTCGAACGTCAAAGTCTCCCTTCGGAAGTTGGAGGGTGTTCCGAAGCAGACAGGAAGGTCGAGCCGTCCGAGGGGCTGGACGCGCTTCCCAGGAATGATCCCGTGGAAGGGCGTAGCGCCTGCTCGGACGGAGAACAGATCGACGCGCAGGAGCCTGAGGGTCTCGGCGTAGATGATATTGAGGCAGCTACCCCCATCCATCAGGACCTTGGTGAGCCTGACGTCGCCGATGATGGGATCGACGACGAGCGAGTATTTCCCCGGGCTCGGCACGTGGTCGAGGTGGTCATCTTAGTCGAAGGTGATGGGCTTGTCGGACCAGTCTAGGTAGACTGGCGCCGCCACCTTCACCGAGCAGACCTCCCGACGCTCTCGCTTACGATACCAAGCCGAGGCGTTCGCCGCATGCCCTCCGCAGATCATGAAGCAGTCGCGGACCTCGGGGGACTCTCCTGCTTGGTGATCTTCCTTTTTGTCGTCGTCGCGGGCCCTGCCACCCTCTGCGGGTGGCCCGACCTTGTGGAAGTGGCGCCGAAGCATGACGCACTCCTCGAGGGTGTGCTTGACGGGCCCCTGATGGTAAGGGCACGTCTCCTTGAGCATCTTGTCGAAGAGGTTAGCCCCTCCGGGGGGCTTCCGAGGGTTCTTGTACTCGGTGGTGGCGACAAGGTCCGTGTTGGCGGCGTCGCGTTTCGCTTGCGACTTCCTCCTGCCTTTCTTCTTGGCGCCGAGCGGAGTAGATGCCTCGGGAGCATCCTCCGACGGGCGGCCCTGGGGCTGCTTGTCCTTTCGGAAGATGGCCTCGACCGCCTCCTGGCCAGAGGCGAACTTGGTGGCGATGTCCATCAGCTCGCTCGCCCTGGTGGGGGTCTTGCGACCCAACTTGCTCACCAGGTCACGGCAAGTGGTGCCGGCAAGGAACGCGCCGATGACATCTGAGTCGGTGATGTTGGGCAGCTCGGTGCGCTGCTTCGAGAACCGCCGGATGTAGTCCCGAAGAGACTCTCCCGGCTGTTGCCGGCAGCTTCGGAGGTCCCAGGAATTCCCGGGGCGCACGTACGTGCCCTGGAAGTTGCCGGCGAAAGCTTGGACCAAATCCTCCCAGTTGGAAATCTGCCCCGGAGGCAGGTGCTCCAACCAAGCGCGAGCAGTGTCGGAGAGGAACAGGGGGAGGTTGCGGATGATGAGGTTGTCATCGTCCGTTCCACCCAGTTGACAGGCCAGGCGGTAGTCCGCGAGCCACAATTCCGGTCTTGTTTCCCCCGAGTACTTTGTGATAGTAGTCGGGGGTCGGAATCGGGCCGGAAACGGCGCCCGCCGAATGGCCCGGCTGAAGACCTGCGGACCGGGTGGTTCGGGCGAGGGACTCCGATCCTCCCCGCTGTCGTAGCGTCCCCCGCGCCTAGGGTGATAGCCTCGGCGCACCCTTTCGTCGAGGCGGGCCCGACGGTCGCGATGAGAGTGCTCGTCGCCGAGGTGGCCCGGGGCCGCAGGCGCGGTGTTGCGCGTGCGCCCGGTGTAGACCGAGGCTTCCCGCATGAGTCGGGAAGTCGCGACACGAGGTTCCGAGGGGTACTCCTGCCTTCGGGAGGCAGAGCTCTCGGCCCGCCGGGCCGCAGCGCCTTCCAGGAGATGCTTGAGCTCTCCCTGGATTCGCCGACCCTCGGTGGTTGATGACTCCGGCATCGCGCGGAGGAGCATCGCTGTGGCTGCCAGGTCCTGACCGGTCCCGCTGGATGCAGGTGGCGGCCTGTCCCTGGCATCGTTGGCGATGCGGTGCTGGAGACCCTGGGGCAGGTGACGTATTTCTCCGGCCGAGGGCTGGCCCGCCCATACCTGCCCGACGTCCCGGCGGATTGACTCGAGCGCTCCTGCCCCCTCGTCGAGCCCGGCCTGTGCCCCGCGGACTTGCTCGAGCTGTGGGTCGTGACCCCCCGCCGGAACGGGGACCACAGCTAGCTCCCGCGGGATGTCGGCGCGAGGCACTGGCCTAGGGAGATCACCATCCTCCGGCATGCCGAGACGGTTGCCTCCGGAGGGATCCCCTAGCTCGACGTGGAAACATTCGCGGCTCGGGCCGCAGTCCTTGTCGTCAAGGTTGCGGCTGCCGTCGGAACAGTCGGAGAGGCAGTAGTTGCATGCGGTCATGAAGTCCCGCATGGCACTGGGGTTGCCAGGTCCAGAGAAATCCTAGCAGATGCTAGGGTCGTCATCTTCCTCGGACTCAGAGGGCCCGTAGGTCGAGACGCCCGTCAATCGGTCCCAAGGCGACCGCACACGAAACCCAAGAGAGGTTGCACTCGCCTCAACGTGAGCGCCCGCCAGAGCGAGGTCGCTAGGCGGGTTGAGGTCGAGTCGAAATGACGAAGGATGGGAATTAGTCGGTACCTTTTGGTCGACGAGGAGCGACGAAGTCACATCAGGGACTGATCGCGCCGTCGTCTTGGGTACGAGGGCGACGTCCTGCAGGCCCTCCGTGAGCGTGCTGGCGTCGTCCACTTGCTCGGGGTTGGCGTGTTGTGGGGGGACGGCGCTCGCCTTCGCCTCAAACGCGAGGGTGACGCCCGACGCGTCCTCCGTTGGGGCGCTGGGGATGTCGATTCGCTCGACAGCCGACGGAGCGCAGCCTCCCGCTCGGCCCTGGTTGCCCCGCCTCCTCCTCCGATGGCGAGGGAGAGGATGGGGCGAGCTCGAATGTTGTTCTTCCCCCACGCGGGGAAGACGTCGTCGATTCCGCCGCCGGCGGGCGGGCTGTCGGCCACCATTATCGCCGTCGCGCGGTGGTGGAAGGAGTATCATGTCGTAGCTGCCGTCGAAAGACATGAACTCGAGACTCCCGAAACGGAGCACCGTCCCGGGTTGGAGAGGTCGTTGGAGACTGCCCATCTGGAGCTTGACGGGAAACTGCTCGTCAACACGCAGCAGGCCCCTACCTGGCGCGCCAACTGTCGGCGTTTCGAGACCGGGGGGTCCCTAAGCCGACGAGTGAGTGTGCCGCGTGCCCCAGCCCAGATGGGTCGAGCGCGTGGGCGAGCGCGAAGGGGGGAAAGCGAGGTGGCCGGAGCCGAGTCGTGAGGGAGGTGGAGATCCCGCGGCCTTCGTGTTCGTCCCGTGCCCAGGTCGGGTGCGCTTGCAGTAGGGGGTTACAAGCGTCCACGCGGGTGAGGGAAGCGAGCGGCCCCAAGAGAGCTCCTGCCCCTGCCCTCGTTCCCGCGGGGCCAACCTTCTCTAAGAAGGCCCTGGTCCTTCCTTTTATAGGTGTAAGGAGAGGATCCAGGTGTACAATGGGGGTGCAGCAGAGTGCTATGTGTCTAGCGGGGGAGAGCTAGCGCCCTAGGTACATGCCAATGTGGCAGCCGGAGAGAACTTGGCACCCAGCTGGTGTGGTGTCATGGCTGTCGGAGGAGTAACGGAGCCTGGTGGAGGGACAACTGTCGGAACAGTTGGGCTCTTGCTGACGTCCCCCTGCTTCCGTAAGGGAGCTGAGAGCCGCCGTCGTCATGGGTCTAGCGGGGCGCCATCACTGCCTATCTGGCGGAGCTAGCCAGATGGGACGTCGGTCTTGTTCTCTGCGGCCCAAGTCGGCTCGGGGTAGGGTGATGATGGCGCTTCCTGTTGACGTGGCGGACTTGTGCCCTAGGTCGGGCGACGTGGAGGCTCCTCCGAGGCCGAGGTCGAGTCTGTCTTCCATGGCCGAGGCCGAGCCTGAGCTCCTGGGTCGGGCGAGGCGGAGGTCGTTCGGCAGAGGCCAGGGCGGAGTCCGACCCCAGGGGTCGGGCGAAGCGGAGTTCGCCGTCTTCCGGGGCCTTAGCCCGAGTCCGAGCCCTGGGTCGGGCGGAGCGGAGTTCGCCGTCTTCCGGGGGCCTTAGCCCGAGTCCGAGCCCTGGGTCGTGCGGAGCGGAGTTCACCGTCTTCCGGGGCCTTAGCCCGAGTCCGAGCCCTGGGTCGGGCGGAGCGGAGTTCGCCGTCTTCCGGGGCCTTAGCCCGAGTCCGAGCCCTGGATCCGGCGGAGCGGAGTTCGCCGTCTTCCGGGGCCTTAGCCCGAGTCCGAGCCCTGGGTCGGGCGGAGCGGAGTTCGCCGTCTTCCGGGGCCTTAGCCCGAGTCCGAGCCCTGGGTCGGGCGGAGCTTCCTATGGCGCCTTTGGCAAGGCCTGGCCGCCTGTCAGTCTCACTCTGTCAAGTGGCACCGCAGTCGGGATGGCGCAGGCGGCGCCGTCCTTTTGTCAGACCGGTCAGTGGAGCGGCGAAGTGACAGCGGTCACTTCGGCTCTGCCAGGGGGCGCGCGTCAGGATAAAGGTGTCAGGCTACCTTTGCGTTAAATGCCCCTGTGACTTGGTCGGTCGGCGCGGCGATTTAGTCAGGGTTGCTTCTTAACGAAGGCAAGGCCTCGGGCGAGCCGGAGATGCGTCTGCCGTAAAAAAGGGGGCCTCGGGCGAGACGGAAACACCTCAGGGTCGGCTGCCCTTGCCCGAGGCTAGGCTCGGGCGAGGCGTGATCGAGTCGCTCGTATGGACTGATCCCTGACTTAATCGCACCCATCAGGCCTCTGCAGCTTTATGCTGATGGGGTTACCAGCTGAGAATTAGGCGTCTTGAGGGTACCCCTAATTATGGTCCCCGATAATTTACTTACTGTTTTGCGTTCTGGAGATTATATATGTTTTATATATTCATCTATGTTGTTTCATATGTAGGAATGATTTTATCTTATCTGTTCTGTTTTATCATAATATGATAGATCTGTCTGTTTTAATTTTACAGTCATGCTGTTTATGTTTCTATCTGTTTATTTTTAATTGTTCAGTTAGTTTACATGTTTATCGTATTTATATGATTTATATAATTCATATGCTTTATGTTCTCATGATCCATATTGTTATGGATATATTTGATGTCAGGATTAATTATCTTTTATATATCATCATCATAATATTAATTTATGAAATTAAAATGATACGGAAAATGCCTATAATTCTAACATAAATAAGATATAAATCCTGCTATGCAAATATATATTCTTTTTTGTTGATTCATAAAAATTGACTTCGAATTGGTCCTATTCCTCTTCAAAAGATAAATATAAAAGCTAGATATGGATACGGATTCGGATTCGGATTCGGATTCGGATTCAGATTCGAATGGTTTTTATATTTCATAAGTTCCACAGCTCGATCTCCACCCTTTGGAACCACGGAGCGGCCCCGGCGGGCCATGCGTTTTCTGGTGCGCACCGCAGCTGGCCCCTGCAGCACTAGGCCGGCGCCCGACGGATCCGATGTCGGCAGCGCGCGCCGTTCACCGTGCGATGGTGATCACGACCAGCCGTCCTCCGTCGTGCAATCTCCGTGGTTAGCTGGGGTGTCCCCGCGCGTGCTCCGATTAGTCGATTGCGGCCACGCCTCGCTCGCGTAATAATTGGGGCACCGCATGGTTGGGGAGTTGCCAGTTTCGGGTGCCGCTGCAGGCAGCGACGCGAGCTGGGGGTAAAGCAAAGTCGTTTGTCGTGGCGTCCTTTCGCCGGCCGGCGCGAGAGAGAGAGCATCTGCTTGCTTATCCCGATCGATGGAAGGATCGCGTTCGTACGCGCCGGCGCCTGTTCGTCCCCGGGCGGGGGCGGCCCGCCACCTTGTTAGCATCGATACGGTGGAATGTAACCCCGCCTTGTCCGCGCTGAACCGTAATTTTCCCGGTCGAGGAAAATTTTGGTACAGACGCCGAGACGCGGCTGTGAGGCGTCCGTCCTCCGTGCTGGCCTCATGCGCGGGCGCGGCGGCCAAAAAAAAAAAAGAAAGAAAAATGGCGTGTGCCGGGGCACGGCCACGCGTTCCCCATGTCGACATGCAAATCTGGCCAGAGAAGAGGTCGCCCATTCGGTTTAAGTATTCTCCGTCTCATCTATCATCTTCCAGCTAGTGCTAGACTGAGGGGGTACAGTAGTATGTAGACGGTGACATGGACATGCGGGGGCTGGAATATTAAAAAAAAGAAAGAAATGGGCATGATAATCCAGACAGCTCAGCGTCCGAAAGCGACGCCATCCACGGTGAGCTCGGCTTAGTTCCACTCATTGACCGACGGGGAGGATCAAGCTGAACGTTCGTGCGGTAGATGGGAGACGCGGACGACGACGACGGTTTCCAAGTTCCAAGCACCTGCGGCCGTCCATCGTACGCCGATCCCGAGGGAAGTCGGCGGTGCGCGCGCGCTCGCCGACCGATGCTTGGTTTTATGCCGTATCGTATCCCTCGGCAGCGCGTCCGCGCCGGCCTCGGTCAGCCCGGGCGGCTACTTGCTTGCCTTGCCCCGGTACCAGACCAAACCCAACCCGCCCACCCGCTCACGGTCACGGCCGGGACGGAACAACCAGCACACGACCAGTCCGTGCGACCGCGTCCTGTATAGAAATCCTAGCGCACCCAGAGGGACCATCCTTCCTACCCCTCCGCATCCCAGCTGTGCGCGTGCGCCATTAGAGATGGTAGTGGGGACCTGATCGATTTCCTGCTGGGATTTTCTTTAGCGGTTATTTCTATACAACATGGATAGGACTAGAGAAAAGTTAGTAGAGATATTAACTTATTATGAATTTAATCTTACCAAATCTCATCCAATCCATATGGATGGAAGTTGGAAGTAAAAATGAACATACCTTTAGCGGATGGAATGAGGAGGTTTCTTCGCTAGGTGGATGTAAAGGGTGAAAAAAAATTCTCCGACAGGTAAACGTGGACCAGGATTCCTCATTCCTGTTCTTTGCAGGACCCGTCAAACTTATATGTAACAATGTTGACAATAAAAATAAATAATTGTCTTGTTAAAAGATCACCCGTTATACAAATATATTCATTTTAATGTATACATAATGATTTTTACATTTAATAATGTGTATAAGTGACAATGTTTTATATTTATAACTAATAAATGTAGTACTATCTAATTATATTTTATGCGGGGATGTGAGTCTCGGACCGGGATTTATCGCTGGGAAAGAATATCCCCACAATCGTTTGTTGGGATCTCCGCAGGAATTTTTTTTCGTCGGGGGAATGATTATGGTAACCCGCTCCGTTGCCATCTCTGTGCGCAGCGTGCCATGTTATTCACATTCCTTTGCCGTCTGCGCCAGGGCGCGAGCCCCGCGGCCTAGGTCGCGACAGGTGGCCAGCCGAAACCGGGAGGCAGGAGCGCGAGGCAGAGGGGCAGCGTCATCAACCGGGCGCGCCAACGACAACGAGGCCGAGGCCGGAAATAACACGGCGGGCGGGCGGGTCACTGCTGCTGCCTTTGCCGCTGCGCGTCCGCGGAAGGGGACGCGTCCCCGTCCGTCTTCCCACTTTTCCCCGATAAAACCACGGGCGCCTCTCGTCCATTCCTCGCTCGCCCACCCTCCCCGCGGATCACAGACAGCCTGTGCCCGCCTTCCAGTCCACAATCTCCCTGCCTCTCCTCTCCCACCCTCCGAAAAGCAAGCTCCGGCCGGACCGCCCCACCGTGCGCGGATACACACACACACAGAGAGAGAGAGAGAGAGACCGCACGGTCGTTCGGGGTTCCTTTGGCCAGGCGCACGACACGAGCATGGCGCAGCGCGACAAGAAGGAGGAGCCCACGGAGCTGCGGGCGCCGGAGATCGCGCTCTGCGCCAACAACTGCGGCTTCCCGGGCAACCCGGCCACGCAGAACCTGTGCCAGAGCTGCTTCTCGGCGTCGAGGTCGTCGTCGTCGTCGTCTTCGCAGCCGTCCCCTACCTCCTCTCCCTCAGCTTCCGCGCCGGCCGCCGTGGTGCCGCAGCCGAGGCCGGCGCTCCTGGGCGCGGCGCTGGAGCTGGCGCCTCCGGCCGCGGCCGCGGCCGCGGGCCAGCCTGTGGAGGCCACGGCCAGGACTTCTGCCAACCGGTGCTCCAGCTGCCGGAAGCGCGTGGGGCTGACGGGGTTCCGGTGCCGCTGTGGCGACCTGTTCTGCGGCGCGCACCGGTACTCGGACCGCCACGGCTGCCGCTACGACTACAGGGGCGCCGCCCGGGACGCCATCGCCCGGGAGAACCCGGTGGTGCGCGCGGCCAAGATCGTTAGGTTCTGATTCGACCGCCGGGCGGAGGAAGGAATTGCAGAGAGGGAAAACGAAGATTCCAAGGGCGGAAGGGGGGAAAGGCATGCGAAATCAAAGAGGTCTTCGGTGTTACTACAATACTACTATGCTGTTCTTGGACGTGTTTGATTTTTAATCTCCTTTTATATATATATATATATATATATATATAATTTTCCTACGGAGGTGGGAGGAGGAGAGGTGGACGAAGAATAGTGTAATGATAATGGTGGTGGTTGAGGGCCCGAAACGATGAACACATGGGGTTGGGTTGGGTGTATGTATCTGTCACACGCAGCTTTTGTGCAAGACTATTATACTACATCGCTGGTCCCTCCAATTTGCTCAATCGTTCAGGCTCCTAATCATATCTGCCGACCCCCTTATTTCCTCCGCTTAAACTTTTTGCTCGCGGAGAATGAGAAGCACTGAAGCAATCAAGTCCTCTCTTTTTTTCCCGTCTGGCCCACCTGCCAATCTCCATAATGGAACCGTCGCATTATCGCGCCGCGGTCGGCAGAATAGTCATCTCCCGGGCCGGCTGGCCATCGTGCCACGGCGTCGCTGTCGCGGACGCCACACGGTCCTCCGGCCGCAGTGGAGACGCATGCCAACCCGCATTACTCCTCCCTCTCCTATCCTCCTCCACTCGAGAGGCGCCATTGGCCGGCCGGCCGGCCAACCGCTCGTCTTTTCTCCGCGCGGTTGCCATCGCGGCCCTCACCGGCGCCGGCCGCTTGCCGCTGACTTGGTTTCCCCTGGTCCGTGATCGCCTCTCCTTAATTTTGCTTATTATTACGTCGATAGATTATTGCTGGTGGTTGGCGTGCTGTGTTGTTCCTCGTCGATGCGTCGAGAGGCTTCGCTAGTTCGGCTGCTCGATGCACAGCAGCGGTCAGCGCAGCGCCGCAGCGCATTCGTTGAACCGATACCTTGTTGCCTCTCGTCTAGACTTAAAAATTTGGGGCGGGCTATTGAGACCGACACGACACGAAATCTCTACTGGTTATTAAGATCGCAAGAGCAGCGTGTCATTTCATGTTGCTCCTATGTTCTGCCACCATTATATATTATGTCATTCTTATTCTTAGTTGTCTTTCTCATTCCTACCTCTTCACAAGGCTCATTTCTATTCTCATTCCCTAGTACAGCTCACGTCTAGTTAAAATTAAAAAACACACATGGCCCTAAGAGATTAAAACCCGCTACCTCTCAAGCAAATGTCAGCAATAGCTACCGCTACACCACATGTGTGTTTATGCATATATCTATAATAGGAAACACATCTACTACATCTCTTACCAAGCCCACTTGCTACCCATGCACAATGCGTAGTAGTAGATAAGTATCACCGAGATTCTTGAATTATATTTTTGAATGGAGGGAGTAGTATTTAAAGAAGAGCCTTGCATGCAATTTATTTCGTTTGAATAATGTTTTCAACTTAAATTCTTTTTTTTTTGCATGTGTGACATTTATTCTTCGTAATATTTTTTCCGTGGATCTGACTTGTGAGTCATTTTTATAAACCAACGCCAACCATGAATCCATGTTTCTTACTTGGAAACCCCGAACAAACACCATTAGCAGGAGACACTCGCATTGGCGTCGCTCATCGACGACAAAAAGAAGCTTGGCGACTGTCAGTTCGACCTTTATAAGCAGTCCTACGTGGCCGCATACGCCGTTGTGTACGATAACCTCTGGCGCAAGCGATCTCAATCTTAGGCACTACACGAAAAAAAATTATTGGGACCGACACCACACGAAAAAAATATTTATTGGGACCAACACGACACGAAAATAAAAACTTAAAAGCACGATATGGTACGAAGGAAAAGAGGTCGAGCCAGTACGGTCCGAATTGTTGGTCCGTGTGTCCCAATCTTAGGCACGATAGGCAACACAACACAACATGACTAGATAGACTGTGTTTAAGCCGGCATGACACGAACTAAGTCACGAATTAAAAAAAACTACCATTTAACTGGTTATTTCATGCTCTAATATTTTTTTATCTCTTCACAAAAGTTATAGAAAACATTGATTTTTCGATATTGTTGACGCCTTTTCGGAGCGCCAAACACTCAACAAGAACCGTGGCGGTATCTTCTGCACAGGGGCGGACGGTCCGCGCGCAGGGGCCGGACGGTCCGCGGCCTGGTGCGAGGCGCAGGGGTGCTCTCTGCGCAAGGGCGGACTGTCCGCGGCCTGGGGCCGGACGGTCCGCGACCTGGTGTGCGGCTGGGGCTCCTGCCTGACGGCCGGACGGTCCGCGCCCTGGGGCCGGACGGTCCGCGCGTACGCAGGGACGGCGGAAGATCGCCGACGGCGCCTGGATCTCGCTCCCGGGAGGGACCCCGTCGGGGAGTAGAGATCCTAGGTTGTGTCTAGGCTCGGGCCGGCCGACCTAGACTCCTCTAATCGGCGTAGAGTCGAAGAGAGACGAAGAATTTGGGGATCGAGAGGCTAAACCTAAACTAGACTAGAACTACTCCTAAGATAAATGCGAAATAGAAGTTGTATTGATTCGATTGTTGATGATTACAAATCGGCCGTAGACCTCTCTATTTATAGAGGAGGGGGGCTGGACCCTTTACACAACTGATTCCGAGCTAATCCCGCGAATATAGCTAACAACCGTAGCACAAAACTCGGAACCCTAATCTGTTCTGCGCACGCGCGGACCGTCCGGCCCACAGGCGCGGACCGTCCGGACCGCGGACCGTCCGGCCTCAGGGCCGGACTGTCCGCCGGCTCAAAACCGGTTCGAACATATGCCCCCCTGCCTTTTGGTGGAGCTGAGCGAACTAAAAGCAACTAACTCGATGTGATCACATCGGTTTTCTTAGGCATCTTGCCACATACTAGGATGGTACTGTTTGAGGAAACGCCCATTCAAAGCCTTAGGTAAATCCTTGCCTTGTAACGTTTGCAGTAAATAAGCGTTACCAGACATCACCTGTTTCACTTTATAAGGACCCTCCCAGCTTGGCGACCATTTCCCGAACTTCCGGTCTTTATTCCTTAGAGGTAGAATGGTCTTCCACACCAAGTCTCCTACTTGGAATGATTTTGCTTTGACCTTCTTGTTGTAGGCCCTGGCTACCATGATCTTGTCCTTTTCTATTGTTCCCAAAGCTATCATCCTCTTGTCGGTCACCTCATCAATATTATCCATCATTGAATTATAATAATCAGTAGCAGTTAGATCATTTTGTCTGGCAAACCTGACAGCATTCAAACTTATTTCCACAGGTAACACTGCTTCCTGCCCATAGACAAGCTCAAAAGGAGATACTTTAGTAGCACTATGCTTAGATATTCTATGAGCCCATAAAGCTTCAGACAAAATCTTATGCCAATGTCTAGGATTATCAGATACCTTTTTCTTTATCAAATTAATCAACGTCCTATTACTAGACTCGGCCTGTCCATTGGCCTGAGCATAATATGGAGACGAATTAAGCAGCTTAATTCTGTATAATTCAGCAAATTCACGTACCTCCTTTGACATAAAAGAAGTACCTTGATCTGTAGTCAAGGTCTGGGGAATGCCGAATCTATGAATAATATGCTCAGTTATGAACTCAATTACCTCCTTGTGCGTCATGTTCTTTAGAGCAACGGCTTCAGTCCATTTGGTGAAATAGTCAGTGGCAACTAACACAAACCGATGCCCCTTTGATGACGAAGGATGAATTTCTCCAATAAAGTCTAATCCCCATCCTCTGAATGGCCAAGGCTTGATGATAGGATGTAATTCGGCTGCAGGGACCAACTGTAGGTCGCCGAATTTTTGACACACTTGGCACCCCTTGTAGTACTTGAAACAATCAGCTGTCATACTAGGCCAATAAAAACCAGACCTTCGCAACAACCACTTCATCTTTGGAGCTGATTGATGGGTACCACAAATTCCTTCATGTACTTCGGCCATGGCTAATATAGCATCATCTGGGCCCAAGCACTTAAGCAGGATATCATTAACCGTTCGGCGGTAAAGTTCATCACTCATCAACACATACTTGAAAGCTGTTCGCCGAATGTTCTTATCTGTCCTGATATTGGGATTTTGCAAATAATTAAGTATAGGTGTCCTCCAATCACTTGCATCGGCTTCATTGTCAGCCGAATTAATGAAAAGAACACTTCTGGTAACCCCGGACGGTCCGGCGTCATCACGCGGACGGTCCGCGACCTGGGAATTTGGCTTTGCACTGGTTATCAGATTTTCAGTTTTGTGAAACTTCCCTCTCTTTATCCGATAACCTGATGCATCTTGTGCCAAACCATTAGCTCTATGATTCTCAACTCTAGAGATATGCCGAATACTGAATTCGTCAAAAGAATGAATTATGCTCCAACATTTCTCAAGATAACTATTTAGAGTACCATCAAGACATTGATATTCTTCTAACACTTGTTGGACAACTAGCTGAGAATCACCAAATACCTTCACATGTTTTACTCCCATACCATTTAAAAGTTCTAAGCCGAATAAGAGAGCCTCATATTCAGCTTGATTATTAGTGCAATAAGTTTCCAATCGGCTAGAGAAGTCAAAGGAGACATTTCTTGGTGAAACAAGCACAATGCCAATTCCTTGCCCTTCATTGCAAACCGATCCATCAAAATATAAAGTCCAAGGAGTAATAATGAGGTATGACATGTCTAGTTCATGAATATCATTAACCCGATGTTCTACAATAAAATCCGCTACGACTTGGCCTTTCATAGATTTCAATGGTTCATAGGCCAAGTCATATTCTATGAGTGCATAAGCCCACTTACCAATTCTACCACTCATAATTGGGTTATGCAACATGTATTTGATTACATCGGCTTGACCAGAAACAGTGCAATGACTAGACAGTAAATAACCTCTACATTTGGTGCATGCATAAAACAAGCATAAGCATAATTTTTCAATAAAAGTGTACCTTGTTTCAGCATCCACCAACCTTCGACTTAGGTATGTCACCACATGCTCCTTCCCCTCAGCGTCTTGTGTCAGAACAGCCCCAATAACCTTGTCTTCAGCTGCAATGTATAATCTGAATGGTGCTCCTACTTGCGGTGCTTTTATCACGGGAGCCGAAGACAAGTATTTTTTAATGAGATCAAATGCTTCCTGCTGCTCTGCCCCCCAAGTGAATTCAGCATCATTCTTAAGCCGAAGGATAGGGGTGAAGGCATCAATCTTCCCGGCTAGGTTAGAAATAAACCTTCGTAAATAATTTACCTTGCCGAGAAACCTCTGCACTTCGACCTTACAAGTCGGAGGCCCCACATTCCGAATAGACTTGATTCGGTCAGGGTCTATTTCTATACCATGTTCATGGATGACAAATCCTAAAAACTTACCAGCCGACACTCCAAAAGCACATTTACGTGGGTTCATTTTTAAACCATACCGACGCATTTTATCAAAGGCTTTGCGCAAATCGGCTATATGAGAACTAAACTTAGCCGATTTGACTACAATATCATCAATGTAGACTTCCACAGTGTTTCCTAACAACTCATGGAAAATCAGATTCATAGCCCTCTGATAAGTAGCACCAGCATTTTTAAGACCGAATGTCATGACAACCCATTCAAATAAACCAATAAAGCCTGGACATATAAAGGCCGTTTTAGACGCATCTTCTTCGGCCATGAAAATCTGATTATATCCGGCATTACCATCAAGAAAGCTAATAATTCTATTTCCTGATGCATTATTGATTAATGTGTCGGCTATGGGCATGGGATATTCATCTTTAGGAGTTGCTTTATTTAAATTACGAAAATCAATGCATACCCTAAGTTTACCTGACTCCTTCTTCTCCACCGGCACAATATTGGAGACCCACTCTGCGTATCTGCAAGGTCTAATAAAATTAGCTTCTAGCAGCCGGTGGATTTCGTCCTTGATTCGTGGGAGAAGATCTGGACGAAACGTTCTAGCTTTCTGCTTGAAAGGTCTGAAACCAGACTTAATGGGCAGCCGATGTTCGACAATCTCTCGGCTTAGTCCAGGCATTTCAGTGTAATTCCAAGCAAAACAATCTGAATATTCCTTCAATAGACCGATCATCTCATTTCTAGAATCGGTCTCCAGGGTCTTGTTTACAAAAGTCGGCCTTGGAGTTTTGCCATCTCCTATGTCAATCTCTTCCAAAGGATCGGCCGATGTAAACCCCTGTCCTAGTTTATCAAGATCTCTGAATTCTTCTATCATGTCCCCCACAGAGGAATCAGATGATCTTTGTGCGATGGCGGACTTTCCGGTTTTGGGGACCGGATCATCCGTAATACTATCTTTTCGTTGTGGTAGATGTTCGGTCTTAGAGTCCGAACTGTTCTGTGATAGATCAGACCATCCGGCTTTGAGGGCCGAATTGTCCGTGATCAAAGACTCATGAACTTTGTGTGTATTCATCGTTTAAACTTTATTTAGGATTCAGCCGATTCTCCATCGGCTCTAGCATTACAGGAATGAAACCTTTCTTATCTATACTTATGAACTGATAATCAGAAAAATCTACCCCTGTGAGACATGTAACAGTCTCATAAGTCCAGAGTACAGGGGCATCGGCCACAGCGATGCAGGCCAATACATCAGCATGTACTTGTTCTACTTCATCGCCTACCCATTGTATTAGCATTTGATGTAATGTAGAAGGTACACATTGATTGGCATGAATCCAATCTCTGCCTAGAATTAAACTGTAATTCCCTTCTACATCAGCGACGAAGAATGCAGCAGCAAGGGTCTTAGTCCCGATGGTTAATTCAACGGACGTGACTCCCCTGGCTTTAATCGAACTATCCCCAACACCGCTGAGGGTCATGTTGGTTTTGACAAGTTCGTCATCTTGTTTACCTAATTTTCTGTATAATGAATAAGGCATTAGATTTACAGCCGCCCCTCCATCCACCAACATCTTAGCAATCGGTATTCCATCAATGTGACCGCGCACGAAGAGCGGCTTTAAATGATTTACCGATTCCTTTGGTTTAGTAAAGGCGGCTTCTTTAGGACCAAAATCAAACTGGGCAGCAACGGGTTCATCGTCGCTAATGATAGTGCAATCGGAAGAAAATGTAATAATATTTACATCCATACCTGGGCGTTCTGGAGAAGCCTCGTAGTCGACCAGGTCTTCTCCTAGCAGGTCGTCCTCTTCCATGGATGTTGTCGTGTTGTTGGAGGCTTCCTGATGAACGGCGGACGGTCCGCGCGCAGGGGCCGGACGGTCCGCGCCTGGTGCAGGTTGTCCAGAGCCTTCCTGGTGAACGGCGGACGGTCAGCACGCGGGGGCCGGACGGTCCGCGCCTGGTGCAAGTTGACTTTCTATTTTTGTGGCCGTTTGTTTTTCCTCAACGGCCTTCGGTCTCCATTTCTTTTGCGGTGGTGGGTATAGCGGATGTGTGTCATTAAATGTCTTTTCCGCCTCCTTCTCCTGGATCTCCTTTGCTCTTAGGCGCTGTAATTTTCTCTTTTGAGATCGTGTCAATCCCGCTGGGCACCATCGAGGCATGGAGTATTTTGGATCGGCTATTTTGATGGTAGCCGTATCCTTTTCGGTTGTGTTGGCCGTGGTAGCCGTATCCTTTTCGGTTGTGTTGGCCGATTCGCCGAAAATCATCGGCCCTTTATTGTCTCCCTGTATGACAACATCTGCGGTGCCTATTTTGATGGTGTCCCTTTTTGTTGTTTTTTGAGTTGCTGCAGGCATATGCCCCCCTGCCGGATTGGTCGGCCTAGGAGGCCGAGTAGTCCGGTAACCTTGTGGGGCCTGTGCCTGGTGACCGGATTCAGCAGTGCTCAATCGGTCTTGTACTGGCGGTGCCAATCTATCAAAAACGGATGTTTGGGGTGCCCCCCAGGCGGGGTACTGTGGCATCCCAAATGGATATGGTGGCATGCCCCACATTTGATTTGGGACATATGGTGGAGGTAAGTATGTGTATGGATATGGCATAGATGGATAAGGAGGTGGAGGGGTCCATGTCGGCATGTTAGGTCTCAATTGTACAATAGGACCTTTCATTTCTTCCGATTGGTGAGGTGGTCCAATCGGCCTGACCTGACGTTGCTCATGAATGGGTGAGCGGGGTCGCTTCGGTGGCCGGTCACTGGGGCCAGCCTTCTTTTTCACATATTTAGTCAACAATTGATCAAAAGTCGGGCCAGGCTTGATCAGCCGACCAGCTGCTTTAAATGTATTTGTTTTCCACGTACCTATCTCTGGTCGTCGTGGTTTGAAAGTACGTGGTCGCTGCGAGTCCTGAGCATAGCCGGACCGTCCGCCAGAGCTCTCCGGACCGTCCGGTGGGGTCCCGGACCGTCCGCGCCTACGTGCCGGACCGTCCGGGATACGCAGCACGGGTTCCTGTATCTGTCTCCCTGTCTGCGCCTGCCCCCCAGTACTGGAGGCTGTGATGGTCACCTTTAGAGTCTCCCCTCCATCGGGAGTCTTTTCTGCTACCACTTTCCTGCAAGAAACTTTATGACCCTCATCGGCCTTTTTTGTATTGCCGATGACTATTTCTTTGCCTTTGCCTTCATCAGCTGTGTTTGGCCGAGTCAGGACTTTCTTGCCCTCAAAGTCGATCATGTTCATTGGAAAGGGCTCCGTGTCCACCTGCATTTCCTGAAATTTCAATCGTCCTTCGTTAATGGCCGATTGAATCTGTCGACGGAATACATTACAATCATTAGTGGCATGAGAAAATGAGTTATGCCACTTGCAATATGCACGACGTTTTAGCTCGTCGGCGGATGGAACAGTGTGATTTATTTTAATATTGCCATTTTTGAGTAGTTCGTCAAATATTTTATCACATTTACCAACATTAAATGTAAACTTAACCTCCTCTTGCCGTTTCTTTTGAACCGGCTGCAAGGAGGAACAAACCGAAGATTTGGCCTGTTTTGGCCAAACCATTTCAGCAGCATACACTTCTGCTGATTCGTCATCTGAGCTACTTTGGTCGTATTCTACTATATGTACGTTGTGACGCATTGTTTTAGCAGTTTCTTTACTCCGGCTTTCGCAAGCCGAAGCTCTCTGGTGTAATTGTGCTAGTGTAAAGAATTGGATGCCTTCTAATCTTTCTTTTAAATAATATCGCAGACCATTAAAAGCTAATCCTACTAGCTGCTTCTCTGCTAAATGAATTTGAAAGCATCGGTTTCTTGTATCTCGGAATCTCCGGATGTAATCATTAACCGATTCATCTTTTGTCTGTCGCAACGACGCTAAATCTACCAAATCCAATTCATAGTCACCGGAGAAAAAATGATCATGAAATTTTTGTTCTAAATCCCCCCATGATGAAATGGAATTAGGAGGTAAAGTGGCGTACCATGCAAACGCAGTTCCTGTTAAAGATAATGAAAACAAACGTATGCGAAATGCCTCTATGTCGGCTAACTCTCCTAATTGTGCTAAAAATTGGCCTATGTGTTCACGTGTGTTTTTCCCTTGATCACCCGAAAACTTTGCGAATTCGGGTATCCTGGTTCCCTGTGGGTATGGGTGGTGATCAAATCGGCTGTCATAAGGTTTCCGATATGATTGCCCCCCAGGGACCATGCTTACTCCGAGCTTATCTCGGAACGCCCCGGCTATTTCTTCCCTTACTATATCAATGGCAGCCGGTGCGAGACCACCGGCTCTCTGGTCAAACATAGATGGGGTTGGCTGGATATTAGCATGCTGTCTTTCCCCCCATTGGTTTGAGTTACGTGGTGCATTTTCATTTGCCCTATATGGGTCATAGGTTTGATCGTTTCTTTCCGGCCTCCTGGGTGGTGCCGGAAAGCTTTCCTGGGCTCTGGATCTTGAATTAATGGGTTGATGCATTGTATAGTGTGATGGGAAGTGTTGCTGGGACGGGCGAGGATTCATGTAATAATCCTCCTCAAAAGACTCCTGCACGGACTGTCCGGATACGTACCCGAACCGTCCGGCTGGGTAGTTTGGGTTCTGTGTCGTGTGTGGTGGCTCGGGCGCATACCTAGGTAACTCATTAAAAATAGGCCCGACTGTTGCTGGCCCGGACGGTCCGCGCTCACGTGCGGACGGTCCGGGCATGTGCAGATCGGCTGGTTTGCTGCCGATTTGCGGTTGCTTAGGGTATGTGTCCATCGGCATCCCATAAAGGGGTTGTGACTGGTCGTGACAACCTTTAGCCGATGTGTTACACGCGTTATTTCCTAACTCAACCTCGTGTGAAGGAAAATTTGCGGTACTAGATTTATCAAATGCACGTACTAGTCTCTTAAGATCGCTTTGCATACCCCCTATGATGTTCTGCATTTGTTCACGCTGATCTTCTACATAATTTCTAAGAGATTGCAGATCGTTGGTATTACTTACATTGGGGATATCTGGCGTGGGTTGGAGCGAAGCCGGATCCGTCGCCCGATGTCGGACGACCTTGTTGTTCCTGTCCACTTTGAAGTTGGCCAAGAACTTTGCTTTCGCCTCCTGGATCATCCGCTCCTTGTGCTCCTCGAACTGGAGCTGCTCGTCAGCCGGCAAGGTTTCCCAAGTCGGCTCTATGATGTTGCTTGGAGAAATATCAGAGCTATCCCTTGAACCGGCCATTGAGGGCCGATCTGATGAGCTTAGATGTGTTTTCCCCAGCGGAGTCGCCAAAAAGTATGTTGACGCCTTTTCGGAGCGCCAAACACTCAACAAGAACCGTGGCGGTATCTTCTGCACAGGGGCGGACGGTCCGCGCGCAGGGGCCGGACGGTCCGCGGCCTGGTGCGAGGCGCAGGGGTGCTCTCTGCGCAAGGGCGGACTGTCCGCGGCCTGGGGCCGGACGGTCCGCGACCTGGTGTGCGGCTGGGGCTCCTGCCTGACGGCCGGACGGTCCGCGCCCTGGGGCCGGACGGTCCGCGCGTACGCAGGGACGGCGGAAGATCGCCGACGGCGCCTGGATCTCGCTCCCGGGAGGGACCCCGTCGGGGAGTAGAGATCCTAGGTTGTGTCTAGGCTCGGGCCGGCCGACCTAGACTCCTCTAATCGGCGTAGAGTCGAAGAGAGACGAAGAATTTGGGGATCGAGAGGCTAAACCTAAACTAGACTAGAACTACTCCTAAGATAAATGCGAAATAGAAGTTGTATTGATTCGATTGTTGATGATTACAAATCGGCCGTAGACCTCTCTATTTATAGAGGAGGGGGGCTGGACCCTTTACACAACTGATTCCGAGCTAATCCCGCGAATATAGCTAACAACCGTAGCACAAAACTCGGAACCCTAATCTGTTCTGCGCACGCGCGGACCGTCCGGCCCACAGGCGCGGACCGTCCGGACCGCGGACCGTCCGGCCTCAGGGCCGGACTGTCCGCCGGCTCAAAACCGGTTCGAACAGATATACAACAAAGTTAAGAATATTTTGAATTATATATATACTAGGTGTGTGCCCGTGCGTTACAACGGAAACATATAACTGTGGACGCCCATGGCAGGTACTGGTCGCATGTGGTGCAGTGCAGGAGCTACAACGCGGCGCTCAAGGCCATGAAGGCGCTCGAGGCTGCCCTGCAGGTTGCCTCGGTCGCCGTCGCCAAGGGAACGGTCCTCACGTCGACTGTTCAGAGGGTCGCGGTCGTGTCGGCGGCCGTGCTGTGCTTCGCTGCCTCCCGCTGGCTTGCCAACTTCATCCAGAACTTCTACTTCCAAGACTACATCCACGTCTACAAGTGACGCGCTCAGGAATACATCTGTTTTTTAAAGGTTTTTGTTGCTAGGAGATTGTTGTATTTACTATGAATGCATATTATTAGGAGAATTGGGTGGGTAGAAAGCAGTATCTATGCTGCATTAACTTGTATATAATAATGCATATAATAAGTAAAATGACTTATTTAAATGTTTTCTAAAGGTACCTTATAATCTGCTCCATCAACTCCACCAAAATTTCTGGAGATGGAGTTTTTGTTGTCTCCATGCTATTATGCAATCTATCTATGATTTATGGGTCCATTATCTCCTTGGTATTATAATATTTTTATGATTTATGAGTCCACTTGTGTCTATGATTTATTGGTCTGATGATAAAATTCCAAAGCTTACTGATAATAATGATAAAATCACCACGGAGTTTCTATTGGCCATAAGCCTTGCTTCTTGCAGCCTGGCCAGAAATCTGCCCGGAATCTTCAACTGGTCATCGCCCAGTTCCAGTGGGTCATCGCCCAATTCCAGTGGCTCACGAGAAAACAAGCAATTCAAGGACAGTCACAAACATCTGGGCAGTTTCTCATGCTGTTGGCTGAATCTTTAGACACGCCGACACGAAAACGACCAGATACGAATTCCATTATCATGACAGTCAACCTTGACAAGAGCATCTTTCATTTACCACACGCACATGACATAGTATGAACCTTCCTTCCAAGATACAAGCAACCTCAATGTATTTTGATCTTTGTACGCTCACAACAAAGATCAAAATACAAACGCGTAATAGGAATCCTCTACAGAGCCGTAGCTGTGCAAGAACTACTTTCAACTGTCGGTGATGCACCCGCGAGTCCGCGACCCAATCCAAGCAGCGAGGCGGGGAAAGAACCAGCTGCTCTGCTGACACTGAGGCTGTACCAGCCTTGATAGAGAAAACTGGTGCCGAGGTTGCTGTTGCTGCTGGAGTTGCACAAGCAAGCACCACGACAGGTTTGTAGTAATTTTATCAGTGAGTCAGCGATGGTGTCCCCTAAAAGCTTTCACAAGCAATAATCTGATAAGCCATGACTTATCTGCAAAAGCCTCTTGAAGAAGCAACTCTGCCTAATTAGAATAGAATAGGGGGTGCTATAAATAGATTGCAAGAAACCTGTTACAAGCTACTGTTTTTTCCCAGTTATTTTTATTCGAATTTTCTGTTGCATGGATGATGGATGTAACACACATTGGTACCAATCATTGAGTTCTGCCCCTGGTAGCCAAAAGGGTGGACCTGCATAGATCATGAAACTCACCTTCTAATGTATTATTTTGATCAATCATTTATCCACATTTGCAAATATTTTTTCTTTGATTTATGTTTCTTGTGACATGTCAGCTGCATAGTTTTGCTCAAGACTGACTTGTCTGCAGGTCCACATGTTACTTGTCTGCTGGCACTTCGAATGGATGAGACAAGACTGACTTCCTGATGGTATACGAAGTCCGATAGCCTGGTTCAAAATTTTATTCCTGTCTTTTTTTGTTAATTGGACAATGTAACCCTGAAACATAATTCTGTAACTTGCCTATTGAATTTGTGTCGATTTAGAGTGATAATGAAGTCTTGCATCTTAATTTTTTAATTACCTTATTCGCCTTTGTGGACCTGCTATACGCTGCATTTTCCTTAGCAAAAGTTCACCGCATATTGCAATTTGTTGACAATGACAAACTATTGCTAAGACAACACAAGGATAAAATGACCATCTTTTCTGCACTTGAACAGCCACTATTTCTCCTACCCTTGTCAAGCAATTGCGTGAGGCAACTGGAGCAGCCATGATGGACTGCAAAAAGGCTCTTGCTGAAACAGGGGGTGACATTGATAAAGCTCAAGAATTCTTATGGAAGAAAGGGCTGGCGGCTGCTGACAAGAGGGCTGGCAGAGCAACAGCTCAGGGAAGAGTTGGCTCTTACATACATGACAGCAGAATCGGGGTCCTTATTGAAGTGAATTGTGAGACTGACTTTGTGTCTCGAGGTGACATTTTCAAAGAGTTAGTTGACGATCTTGCCCTGCAAATTGCTGCTTGCCCTCAAGTGCAGTACATCTCTATTGATGACGTCCCTAAGGAGGTTGTGAAGAAGGAGACCGAGCTGGAGATGCAGAGGGAGGACCTTTTGACAAAGCCTAAGCAGGTCTGGGCTAAGATTGTCGAAGGGCGTGTAAAGAAGAGGCTTGGAGAATTCGCGTTGTTCGAACAGCCATTCATCAAGAATGACAAGGTCACAATAAGTGATTGGCTGAAGCAAACTATAGGTACAACTGGAGAGAATATGAAGGTCAGGAGATTTGCCCGACACAACCTAGGTGAAGGGCTGGAGAAGAAAAGCCAGGATTTTGCTGCTGAAGTTGCAGCACAGACAGCAGTGAAGCCGGCACCATCTGCTCCCCCCAAGGATGAGAAGCCTGCTGAAACAACAGAATCCGCGGAGAAGTAATCTCCCTCCTCTCACATTTGGGGCAACAGAAACCGAACAATATTGTTACATTCCTCTTAGTGACAACACCACTCACATTTGGGGCAATAGAAACCGAACTACTTCAGCGGAGATTTTATTTGGAGACGAGTAGCAAAATAAGGCCTTCGACTCTACAGAGAGAAGGTAGATGCCTCCCCACACACAATTTTATCTAAAAATTAGCATCAACCGATATATACCGGAAGAATGCATATAAACTTTATACCCCAATAAAAAACCCCAATACACACAAGCAATGAAAGAAGTCTTTTCATTTTATGTTTAGCGACAAATTCACTAACATATCAAGCAACGAAAGAATTGATTATTGTATAATCAGTTGATCAACTATCCATTGTGATCATATAAACACTGCAAACTTGTTTGAATTGTGCATACTAATAAAACATTTCAATCATACCAATCATCATAAGAAAAAAGAATCACATGCACAATATTCTCAAATGTTATAACTGAATAGAAAAAAGAATCACATGCAAAATGTAAACTGACCAAACTACTGTGATGCTCCTCCTCTCAACTGCTTGGTCAGCGGTGTGCTGTCAGTTGTCCTCTTGAAGCCGGAGATGAAAAAATGTATAAGAATTAAGAAGGAATATGCATAATTGATATGTTAGTGAATATGCATAATTGATATAACAGAAATCCATTTTGATATAACAGAAATAGCTTTATTCTCAAATGTTATAACTGAATAGAAAAAAGAATCACATGCAAAATGTCAACTCACCAGACTACTGTGATGCTCCTCCTCTCCACTGCTTGGTCAGCGGTGTGCTGTCAGTTGCCCTCCTGAAGCCGGAGATGAACAAAAATGTATAAGAATTAAGAAGGAAATAGCTTCGACACAATTGCAACGTAGAAGGAACACATGGACAATGTGATCCCAAAAGCAATGAACGCCGACCGGATCAGCTAATCTATAGAACACCACACTCTTCCACATCGACTTGAATAGCACCCTCCAAATCTACAAACTTCAGTTTGCATTCGGTTCACCACAATGCCTACGTATGGAAGCTGCATCCATGAAAGTTGCTAGCAAGCTTCGATCGCCAAAGATCCCATCTAACCGGAACATTGAACACGTTGTCGCTCTCGAAGCGCTCCTAACTACGCTAATCATACCATAATAGTGAGAGTGGGAGAGAAGCAGTACCTTGCAGCGCTAGTTGTCGCGGTAGAAGTGACAGACGAGGCGCTCATTGGCCTTGGCGATGGAAAAGAACTCCTCGGAGACCTAGGTGTACTCCCTGTGGCGGCGCTGCGCATCTGGCCTTGGCGATGGAGAACTCTTTCTCATAGACCTCGGTGTACTCCCTGTGGCGGCGCTGCGCATCCGGCCTTGGCGATGGAGAACTCTTTCTCATAGACCTCGGTGTACTCCCCATGGCGGATGTGAATATGCCTTGAATTAAAAAGAAGTGCTAGAAGTGCACATAAAGACTTTCAAACCTGATAAAGAAAGAGAAGCAGTTCATCAGGAACAATAGATTAATCATAGATCGCATGTGTGTGTAACAATCAATTCACAATCAACTCACAAAAGAACTCAATGATCTCATTGGCTATCATGCCATCCAAGTTTCCCTAATCCGTGTTCAACCTGCAGAAATGTCAAATTCACATATTAAAGAAAATCAGAAATATCATAGGAACACCTAGTACACAGGAACAATAAATCACAGACACCGACCAACAGGGCTTGCTACAATAAAAAGGTATTATGATCAGCAAGACCACAAGTAGTTTAATAATATCAACATATTTCACTTTCCACCATCAGTCTACCCATTCCTGATGAAGATCCTAGCATACCAAAATACCAAGGTCCATGACATGTAGGCTATCCCATAAGTGCATCCAATTCCAAGGCCTTGCTGGTATGAGTAGATGATGAATTAAGACAGGCTGCATTCTGTATAGACATGCAAAAGAACCAAATAATGTGTCAGTATATTGTGCCTGCAAGATTTCTACACACATCGACAAAAGACTGATTCTAGCAACAAGTGTTCCACACACATCAACGAAAGATTGTTTTTTGGAGCAAAACCAAAGAGGCCCATAGTATCTGAAACCAGTTTTAGATAGAATAAAATACCCAGATTTATGTTTGTCCCCACGTTCATTCATGTTCTACAAACAAAGGATCAGGGAAATACTGAAAGGGAATTAGGCTTACACCTATTTCCTAAACTAATTTTGGTGGTTAAATTGCCCAACACAAATAATTGAACTAACTAGTTTGCCCAAGTTTATAAGTTCTACAGGTACAAAAGGTTCACCATAAGCCAATAAAAAGACCAAGAAAAAGGGTTCAAACAATGGAGCAAAGGGACAACCGAAGGCACCCTGATCGGGCGCACTGGACTGTCCGGTGCACCACCGGACAGTGTCCGGTGCACCAGGGAAGATCGACTGCAAACTCTTCACCTTCGGGAATTCTCAGAGCCGGCGCACTATAATTCACCAGACTGTCCGGTGTACACCGGACAGTGTCCGGTGCTCCAAGAAAGCGAGGCTCTGAACTCGGCAGTCTCGGGAATTCGCATCGGCTGCTTCGCTATAATTCATCGGACATGTCTGGTGTACACCGGACTGTCCGGTGTAACTGCGGAGCAACGGCTACTTCGGCGCCAACGGCTACCTGCAAGCGCATTAAATGCGCACCAGCGCGCGCAGAAGTCAGACACGCCCATGCTGACGCACCGGACACTCCACAGTACATGTCCGGTGCGCCACCAGACATCCAGGCGGGCCCGACGTCAGAGCTCCAATGGTCAGAACCCCAACGACCTGGTGACGTGGCTGTCGCACCGGACATGTCCGGTGTGCACCGGACTGTCCGGTGCGCCATACGACAGACAGCTTCCACCAAACGGCTAGTTTGGTGGTTGGGGCTATAAATACCCCCAACCACCCCACATTCAAGTCATCCAAGTTTTCCACCTCTCAACCACTTACAAGAGCTAGGCATTCAATATAAGACACACTCAAGTGATCAAATCCTCTCCAATTCCACACAAGGCTTTAGTGATTAGCGAGAGAGATTTGCCGTGTTCTTTTGAGCTCTTGCGCTTGGATTGCTTCTTTCTTTCTCACTTGTTCTTGTGATCAAAACTCCATTGTAACCGAGGCAAGGGACACCAATTGTGTGGTGGTCCTTGCAGGAAAGTTTTGTTCCCGGTTTTGATTTGAGAAGAGAAGCTCACTCGGTCCGAGGGACCGTTTGAGAGAGGGTAAGGGTTGAAAGAGACCCGGCCTTTGTGGCCTCCTCAACGGGGAGTAGGTTTGCGAGAACCGAACCTCGGTAAAACAAATCCGCGTGTCACACTCTTCATTCGCTTGTGATTTGTTTTGCGCCCTCTCTCTCGGACTCATTATTATTTCTAACGCTAACCCGGCTTGTAGTTGTGATTAATTTTGTAAATTTCAGTTTCGCCCTATTCACACCCCCTCTAGGCGACTTTCAATTGGTATCGGAGCCCGGTGCTTCATTAGAGCCTATCCGCTTGTCGGCGTTCCGAGACCGGGGGGTCCTCAAGCCGACGAGTGAGTGTGCCGCGTGCCCCAGCCCAGATGGGTCGAGCGCGTGGAGCGAGCGCGAATGGGGGAACAGAGAGAGAGAGATCGGTGGCCGGAGCCGGGTCGTGAGGGAGTCGGAGAATTCCCGCGGCCTTCGTATTCGTCCCGCGCCCAGGTCGGGTGCGCTTGCAGTAGGGGGTTACAAGCGTCCGCGCGAGGTGAGGGGAGTGAGCGGCCCCAAGAGAGCGCCTGCCCCTGCCCTTCGTCCCCGCGAGGCCAACCCTCTCTAAGAAGGCCCTGGTCCTTCCTTTTATAGTCGCAAGGAGAGGATCCAGGTGTACAAGATGGGGGTGTAGCAAGGTGCTACGTGTCTAGCGAGAGAGAGCTAGCGCCCTATGTACATGCCAAGGTGGCAGCCGGAGAGATCTTGGCACCCTGTTGGTGTGGCGTCGTGGCTGTTGGAGGAGTAACGGAGCCGGACGGGGAGACAGCTGTCGGAGTGGCTGGGTCCTTGCTGACGTCCTCCTGCTTTCGTAAGGGAGCTGAGAGTCGCCATCGTCATGGTCTAGTGGGGCGCCATCATTTGCCTATCTGGCGTGGCTGGCCAGATGGGACGCCGGTCTTGTTCTCTGCGACCCAAGTCGGCTCAGGGCAGGGTGATGATGACGCTCCCTGTTGACGTGGCGGTCTCGTGTCCTAGGTCGGGTGTCGTGGAAGCTCCTCCGAAGCCGAGGTCGAGTCCGTCCTGCAAGACAGAGGCAGAGTCCGAGCCCTGGGTCGGGCGAGGCGGAGATCGTTCGGCAGAGGCCGAGGCGGAGTCCGAGCCCTGGGTCGGGCGAGGCGGAGTTCGTCGTCTTCCGGGGCCTTAGCCCGAGTCCGAGCCCTGGGGTCGGGCGGAGCGGAGTTCGCCGTCTTCCGGGGCCTTAGCCCGAGTCCGAGCCCTTGGGCGGAGCGGAGTTCGCCGTCTTCCGGGGCCTTAGCCCGAGTCCGAGCCCTGGGGTCGGGCGGAGCGGAGTTCGCCGTCTTCCGGGGCCTTAGCCCGAGTCCGAGCCCTTGGGCGGAGCGGAGTTCGCCGTCTTCCGGGGCCTTAGCCCGAGTCCGAGCCCTGGGTCGGGCGAAGTCTCCTATGGTGCCTTTGGCGAAGTCTGGTCGCCCGTTGGTCTTACCTTTTGCGTTAAACGCCCCGGTGACTCGGTCGGTTGGCGCGGTGATTTAGTCAGGGTTTCTTCTTATCGAAGGCGGGGCCTAGGGCGAGCCGGAGATGCGTCTGCCGTGAAAGAGGAGGCCTCAGGCGAGACGGAGTCATCTTAGGGTCGGCTGCCCTCGCCCGAGGCTAGGCTCGGGCGTGGCGTGGTCAAGTCACTCGTATGGACTGATCCCTGACTTAATCAAACCCATCAGGCCTCTGCTGCTTTATGCTGATGGGGGTTACCAGCTGAGAATTAGGCGTCTTGAGGGTACCCCTAATTATGGTCCCCGACAGTAGCCCCCGAGCCTCGAAGGGAGTGTTAACACTCGCTTGGAGGCTTGCGTCGCACTTTTTTGCAAGGGGACCAGCCTTTCTCGGTGGTACTTTGTTCCGGTGGGTGCGCGCGAGCGCACCCGCCGGGTGTAGCCCCCGAGGCCTCGGAGGAGTGGTTTCACTCCTTCGAGGTCTTAATGCCTTGCGTAATGCCTCGGCTGGACTAGCGGTTCCCTCATGCGAGCAGGGCGTAACCCAGGTGCACTGTCGGGGCCCAAGTTCTCGGGCTGGTATGTTGACGCTGTCAACGGTTCGGCCGGAGCCGGGTTTGCGAGAGCAGCCCCCGAGCCTTCGCACAGAGCGAGAGGACGATCAGGGACAGACTCGACTTTTTATATACGCCCCTACGTCGCCTTTCCGCAAGGAGGAGGGGGGGAGTGCGCCATGTTACCCTCGATGGGCACCGAACATGGTGTCTCTGGTGAGCTGCAATCGGGTAATCCGAGTGGACGTCCGTGCCCCGTTCGTTGGGGGTCGGCTAGGGGCCCGGAGGCACGCCCAAAAGTACCTGCGGGTGATCTGCCGGACCCGGTCCCCTAGCGACGGGGTCCGAGGGCTCGTTGCCTCCCTCCGATGGGATTCCGTTACAGAGTCGTTCCCGCTGGTCTCGGAAATGTCCTAGGGTACCTCGGGAGCGCAGCCCGAGCCTTGGTTATGTATCGAACGTACCCCTGGTCATCCCTCGCTCGGCGTCTGAGGTGGCTGTGAACCCTTCGACAGGCCAGCCTTCGAACCCCTGATCAGTAGGGGGCACGGAGCCCGAGTAGCCTGAGGCGGTCATGGAACCTTTCGGGAGGCCGACCTTCGAACCCCTGACCAGTAGTGGGTGTCGGGCCCACGCGATCTGAGGCGGCTGTTGAACCCCTCGGGGGGCCAGCCTTCGAACCCCTGATCAGTAGGGAGGCTCGGAGCCTAGTTCCTTCACGGGGAAGGATCCCTTTGGGGTTATCCCCCTTCTCGGTCCCTGTTGCAAGAGATAGAGAAAGAAGGAAAAGGGAAAAAGGATTCGAAATTGAACGTCGTGGCGTACCTCTTTCGGCGTGGTCGCTTTGGCGGAGGCGAAGCGTCGCCAGCTGCCCCTGCCAGAAACGTCACCTGTTCCGCCGCGGAGTTAATGTGCCGGGGTAAACGGTCGGCGAGGCTGCCGTTGCGTGCGCGAGCCGTTCGAGGAACGGCTGTTTTGCTTCGCGTTTTTTGAACCCCGCGTCCGGTTCGGGCGGTACGTTGGAACCGTCTCGACCTTGGCCTTTATGTGCCCCTGAGAGGGTCCAGCGACGGTTCTCGACTCCACTTTTCGCCTTCTTCTCAGGTTTTTCGCAGCCTGAGAGATCTAGCCAGGAAAAGGAAACCGCCCTCCCCTGTCCTTCACGCCGCCACCCCTTTTGCCTTAGCGATGGCTGACCGGGTGACCATCCTTTCGCCGCGCGACCCGTGGCCCTTCTCCACGGTGACGGCGGGCGACCTGGAGGGCCTCGTTGACGAGGGTTTGCTCCGCCCCCTTACCGACAAGGAGCGGCCGGAATGGATTCCTCCCGCGGGCGGAGTCGTTCCATCCCCTCCGCCGGGGTATGTTGTGAGCTTCATCTCCTTCCATGAGCGGGGATTTGGAGTGCCGTCGAGCCGCTTCATGCGGGCCATCCTGTTCCACTACGGGGTGGAACTGCACAACCTCACCCCCAACTCCATCGCGCAAGCCGCTATCTTTGTAGCGGTGTGCGAGGGGTATCTGGGGATCGCCCCCCATTGGGATTTGTGGACTCACCTCTTCTCTGCCGAGCTTTTTGCTTTGTCGACGGGGGAGAGGAAGGTCCGTGCGGCAGTGCGGGCCGGCGGCTGCACCCTCTTGCTGAGGCAGTTGCGGTCGTTGCAGTATATCCCTGCCGTCCTTCCATCCTCAAACAAGGGTTGGCATCGCCGGTGGTTTTATCTCCGGAATGACGGGGGGTTGCTCCCGCCGTTCTCTCAGCGGGTTGTCACCGCCGCCCCCGACGCCTGGCGCCACGGGACTCCACACGAGAGGCAGAAGAAACTCGAACCTCTTCTCCAGGCCCTGAAGGCGTTGCGGGAGGAAGGGCTCACCGTCGCGGGAGTGGTTGCCGCCATCCACCGCCGGAGGGTGCTCCCCCTGGCGGAGCGGCGGTTGTCGCTTTGGGAGATGACCCAGGAGGCCGACTGGGAGGGGTCACGGATGTCCCCTGATCCTCTTCCCCTCGACGCCCTCTACCGGCGGGTGTCGGTCGCGATGGGGAAGCCGGACCCCCACGCCCTCTCCCAGCCTCGAATGCGCCCCGACCAGGGGTGCGTCGCTCTGGTGAGTGTTCGTCCCTCCCTTCTTCACATGCCGGGTTGCTCCTGATTCTCACTATCGGTTTTCTTTCTCCCCCTTTTTAGGAGGTGGGGCGGCACAAACCCTCCCTGCCGCCGGTCCCGGAGGACGCGGTGGGTCGGGCGGCGAGGCGGGTCGCCGCGGAGGAGGAGAAGAAGAAAAAGGATGCGAAGAAGGCTCGGGCCCGCAGGCGGAGGAGGGCTCGGGACGCCCTGGAGAAACGCCGCCGTCAGCAGGAGAGGGAAGGGCTTCCCAGGGAGCTGTCGCCGGAGACGTCCGATGATGACGACGACGTCGACGACGAAGAGGAGGAGGACGACATGGCCGCCCGTCTCGGCTTCAGCCCCGGCTTGGGATGTGGCCGGGGGTCGTCGAGCCAGCCCCCGAGCGGGCCTACATCGTCGGTCCCTGGAGCCGAGGTGCCGGATCCCCAACCTGAGGAGCGGGGGCAACCCGAGAGGGTTCTTGACTCCTCGGCTGGGGGAGCTGACGCCACTCCAGGGAGCCGGGCCGAGGGGTCCGTTCTTCGGGAACCGTCGCCCGTGCCGGCAGCATGGGGGAGCGGTCCCCAGGTTGCCATGGCGGCACCTGGGCAGTCCGCCTCTCGGGCCTCAGAGGCGTCTGAGGCGAGGGCGGCGCCGGGGCTGTTGGTGAAGCGGGCCTCGGTGGTGGTTCCAGGAAGCGGGAGCCAAGAGACCTCCCCCCAGACACTGTGGATCATGATCCGGAGCGGGTAGGTACCTTGGAATCTCTCCGTCCCGGCGCTTCATTCATGTGTCTGGGCCGTGATTTTCCCTTTCTTGTTTTCTTCAGCAAACGGAGCCATGGCCCTACCGACCTGGCGCCTCGGAAGGCCCTCAAGACGGCGTTGGTCCAGGCAGCTGGCGTCACCTCGGGTCCTGCCGCTCAGCCGACCCTTTCGCAGGGCGCCCCGCCGCACGGGGCTCAGGCGTCGCATGTTCTGGGGGAGCAGGTCCCCGAGGCGGGCGCCTCTGCCGAGGTGGCCATCGTGATTGGGGAGGCGGCCGGCGCCGATGCGGTCCCGAGCTCGCCAGCCATGTTGGCCATGCCAGCGTCTACCGCTACCGCAGCTGGCACCGTCCTGGTCGGGGAGCGTTCGGCCGCCGCCGTCGTCGGGACGGCCGCGGCGTCGGCGCCCGGAGCCTCGGAAGAGGTGGGCGCGGACGCGCAGTGCTCCCAGGCGGGCGGCAGCCTTGTTGCTGTGGGGCGGAGCCCCGAGGCCCGGGGCCAGTTGCTCCGATTCCGGACCCGTGAGGCTTCGGGCCCTATCTTCGTTCTTGACGACGAAGAGGAGGACCAGTCCTGGGACGAGCTCCGCAAGCGTGCGGAGGCGTCGGTGGGGTTGCTCCGATCGTCGCTGGAGGTTCTCTGCGGGGACGTCCCCAAGATCCTTCAGGTAATGGCTTCAGGCATACCTTCTTGCTTCTGCGAGTGAGGCGTTCGTCGTGATATCTTGTTTTCCTTTCTAGGACCTGACGGATCGGAGCGCTGCCAAGTCGTCGTTCATTCGCCGCGAGGCCGTCGTCTGGGGCTCGCTGCGGTCCCTGAGGACTTCGCTCGCCGGGGCTACCGCGCGCCTCTCTCAGCAAGACGCTAAGATAGCGGACCTCCAGCTGCTCTGCGCTGACCTGAAGGCCGAGGCGGCGGCAGCGCGCACGGAGGTGCTACAACGGCGGTCGGAGCTCGCCCAGGTTGCCGAGGAGCGGGACCAAACTCGGGGCCAGGCTGCCGAGGCCGAGAGCCGGGCCAAGGTCCTTGCGGCCGATCTGGCCGCAGCCCAAGTCGCAGCCTCGGAGCAGCGCGTCCGAGCCAGAGGTATGGCACGACCGTCCTCGGTTCTCAATCTTGTCCGTTTCTTCCGCTTGGGTCTGAAGTCTTTCTTCTGGTCGTTCGCAGAGCTCGAGTCTGCCCTCGACGAGTCTGCCAAGGCGCTTGCCGAGGCGCTCGACGGGGCTGCTGAGCAAAGGGAGGCCGATCTCGCGGCTATGTCCGAGGCCGTCTCGGAGGTCTATCGGAAACTCGGTCCCGGCGACGTCCCTTCAGGGAGCTCTCCCCAAAGCCGTCTTCAAGCCCTAGGTGATTACGCGCGCGGTAAAGTCCGCGGGGCGCTGCACCACGGCGTCAGGCGGGCCTTTGCCGTGCTTGCTTCCCACTACGTCGTGGACTTGGAGCGGGTCAGCGAGGGGTACTGCCTGCCTGACGAAGACGAGGCGGCCCTGGCGGAGGTCCAGCGGCTCGACGAGGTCGCTGCGGGTCCGAGCGCGGCGCTGGCGACCGTCTTCGAGGCGGAGATTCTTCCTCCTGCGCCGCCACCGGAAGCGGAGGTGGACCTTATCGACGGCGGGGGCGGAGTTGAGGGCGCGGCTCCTGCCCGAGGCGACGCCTGATTTTAGTTGGGGCAATTTCTGTTGGATGTGTGATTTGCCGCGGCCACTGAGGCCTGAACATTTTACTTCTTCTTCCGTGAAGTCATGCTTCTTTTTGTTTTGATTTTCGCGCCTGGCCCGTAGTGTCGACAGCAGGGTGATTTCCCGAGCTGGGTCCTTTTTCGTGGCAAGCGACGAGTGAGGTGTCCCTAGCCCGGAGGCATAGGTGTTCCCTGGCTCAGTCGGTCTCGCCATTTACTCGTACCCAAGTTCGCTCCTCGGGACCCTGCTTCTGACGCATCCGGGAGAACGCAAAAAACCCTTCTTGACCGAAAAAGAGTTTTTCTGGCGCGGAACGGTACGTCCAAACTCGATGAGAGGGGTTCCCCTTTCTAGCCCCCGAGGGAGGGTCGGGCTCTGCCGGGGCGAGGTCGACCCTTCCTTGATGACCGATTCTTATGTGTGAGTGGGGAAAGGGCGCAGCCCCCGAGCATCGTTCGCGCAGAGGCCGTTTGGCGAGTCAAGCTCCTGCCCAGATATCCGGCGAGTGCTCGGTAACATCCCTCGGCATGGCGGGCATGCCCGAGGGGCCCCGCGCAAAAATGTCGACGTCTGCGCGAGGGAAGTCGACGAGCACTGCTTCCTATTTGGGGCTGAGTCCAGAACTAATCCGGACATGCTTGGAGGCGTCGCCATTGGCGTCGAGAGGGACGTCCTTGACCGTCTCCGCTGGCTCGAAGTTGCCGGCATGCCGCTTCACATCCGGCACCTCTCGGGAGAGGCTTTCCAGGTCGGCTATGAGGGCCTCGGACTCGGCGAGGGCCTCGGCGTACTCCACGCACTCCACATCGCATTCGAATGCGTGTTTGTACGTGGGGCCGACGGTGATGACCCCGTTGGGGCCCGACATCTTGAGCTTTAGGTAAGTGTAGTTGGGGATGGCCATGAACTTCGCGTAGCATGGCCTCCCCAACACTGCGTGGTAGGTTCCTCGGAACCCGACCACCTCGAACGTCAAGGTCTCCCTTCGGAAGTTGGAGGGTGTTCCGAAGCAGACAGGGAGGTCGAGCTGTCCGAGGGGCTGGACGCGCTTCCCGGGAATGATCCCGTGGAAGGGCGCAGCGCCTGCTCGGACGGACGACAAGTCGACGCGCAGGAGCCTGAGGGTCTCGGCGTAGATGATGTTGAGGCAGCTGCCTCCATCCATCAGGACCTCGGTGAGCCTGACGTCGCCGATGACGGGGTCGACGACGAGCGGGTACTTCCCCGGGCTCGGCACGTGGTCGGGGTGGTCGTCCCGGTCGAAGGTGATGGGCTTGTCGGACCAGTCTAGGTAGACTGGCGCCGCCACCTTCACCGAGCAGACCTCCCGACGCTCTTGCTTACGATGCCGAGCCGAGGCGTTTGCCGCATGCCTTCCGTAGATCACGAAGCAATCGCGGACCTCTGGGAACTCTCCTGCTTGGTGATCCTCCCTTTTGTCGTCGTCGTGAGCCCTGCCACCCTCTGCGGGTGGCCCGGCCCGATGGAAGTGACGCCGAAGCATGACGCACTCTTCGAGGGTATGCTTGACGGGCCCCTGATGGTAGGGGCACGTCTCCTTGAGTGCCTTGTCGAAAAGGTTAGCACCTCCGGGGGGCTTCCGAGGGTTCTTGCGCTCGGCGGCGGCGACAAGGTCTGCGTCGGGAACGTCACGTTTCGCTCGCGACTTCCTCCTGTCTTTCTTCTTGGCGCCGCGCGGAGTAGATGCCTTGGGAGCATCTTCCGACGGGCGGCCCTGGGGCTGCTTGTCCTTTCGGAAGATGGCCTCAACCGCCTCCTGGCCGGAGGCGAACTTGGTGGCGATGTCCATCAGCTCGCTCGCCCTGGTGGGGGTCTTGCGACCCAACTTACTCACCAGGTCGCGGCAGGTGGTGCCGGCGAGGAACGCGCCGATGACATCGGAGTCGGTGATGTTGGGCAGCTCGGTGCGCTGCTTTGAGAACCGCCGGATGTAGTCTCGGAGAGACTCTCCCGGCAGTTGCCGACAGCTCCGGAGGTCCCAGGAATTCCCGGGGCGCACGTACGTGCCCTGGAAGTTCCCGGCGAAAGCCTGGACCAAATCTTCCCAGTTGGAAATCTGCCCCGGAGGCAGGTGCTCCAACCAGGCACGAGCGGTGTCGGAGAGAAACAGGGGGAGGTTTCGGATGATGAGGTTGTCATCGTCCGTCCCACCCAGTTGACAGGCCAGGCGATAGTCCGCAAGCCACAATTCCGGTCTCGTCTCCCCCGAGTACTTCGTGATAGTAGTCGGGGGTCGGAATCGGGGCGGAAACGGCGCCCGCCGAATGGCTCGGCTAAAGACCTGCAGACCGGGTGGTCCGGGCGAGGGACTCCGATCCTCCCCGCTGTCGTAGCGTCCCCCACGCCTGGGGTGGTAGCCTCGGCGCACCCTTTCGTCGAGGCGTGCCCAACGGTCACGATGAGGGTGCTCGTCGCCGAGGTGGCCCGGGGCCGCAGGCGCGGTGTTGCGCGTGCGCCCGGTGAAGACCAAGGCTTCCCGCGTGAGTCGGGAAGTCGCGGCACGAGGTTCCGAGGGGTATCCCTGCCTTCGGGAGGTAGAGCTCTCGGCTCGCCGGGCCGCAGCGCCTTCCAGGAGATGCTTAAGTTCTTCCTGGATTCGCCGACCCTCGGTGGTTGATGACTCCGGCATCGCGCGGAGGAGCATCGCTGCGGCGGCCAGGTCCTGACCGGTCCCGCCGGATGCGGGTGGCGGTCTGTCCCTGGCATCGTTAGCGATGCGGTGCTGGAGACCTTGGGGCAGGTGACGTATTTCTCCGGTCGGAGGCTGGCCCGCCCATACCTGCCCGACGTCCCGGCGGATTGCCTCGAGCGCTCCTGCTCCCTCATCGAGCCCGGCCTGCGCCCCGCGGACTTGCTCGAGCTGTGGGTCGTGACCCCCCGCCGGAACGGGGACCACAGCTAGCTCCCGCGGGATGTCGGCGCGAGGCGCTGGCCTAGGGGGATCACCATCCTCCGGCATGCCGAGACAGCCGCCTCCGGAGGGATCCCCTAGCTCGATGTGGAAACATTCGCGACTCGGGCCGCAGTCCTTGTCGCCAAGGCTGCGGCTACCGTCGGAACAGTCGGAGAGGCAGTAGTCACATGCGGTCATGAAGTCCCGCATGGCACTAGGGTTGCCAGATCCGGAGAAATCCCGGCAGATGCTGGGGTCGTCATCTTCCTCGGACCCAGAGGGTCCGTAGGTCGAGACACCCGTCAATCGGTCCCAAGGCGACCGCACACGAAACCCCAGAGAGGTTGCACTCGCCTCAATGTGAGCGTCCGCCAAAGCGAGGTCGCCAGGCGGGCTGAGGCCGAGTCGAAATGACGAAAGATGGGTAGCAGTCGGTACCTTTTTGTCGACGAGGGGCGATGAAGTCAAGTCGGGGGCTGACCGCGCCGTCGTCTTGGGTACGAGGGCGACGTCCTGCAGGCCCTCCGTGAGCGTGCTGGCGTCGTCCACTTGCTCGGAGTCGACGTGTTGCGGGGGGATGGCGCTCGCGTTTGCCTTGAACGCGAGGGCGACGCTTGGCGTGTCCTCCGTCGAGGCGCCGGGGATGTCGATTTGCTCGACAGCCGTCGGAGCGCGATCTCCCGCTCGGCCCCGGTTGCCCCGCCTCCTCCTCCTCCGATGGCGAGGGAGGGGATGGGGCGAGCTCGAAAGTTGCCCTTCCCCCACGCGGGAAAGACGTCGTTGATTCCACCGCCGGCGGGCGGGCTGTCCGCCTCCATTGTCGCTGTCGCGCGGCGGTGGAAGGAGTATCATGTCGTAGTCGCCGTCGAGCGACATGAACTCGAGGTTCCCGAAATGGAGCACCGTCCCGGGTTGAAGAGGTCGTTGGAGACTGCCCATCTGGAGCTTGACGGGAAATCGAATGTCAACACGCAGCAGCCCCTACCTGGCGCGCCAACTGTCGGCGTTCCGAGACCGGGGGGTCCTCAAGCCGACGAGTGAGTGTGCCGCGTGCCCCAGCCCAGATGGGTCGAGCGCGTGGAGCGAGCGCGAAGGGGGGAACAGAGAGAGAGAGATCGGTGGCCGGAGCCGGGTCGTGAGGGAGTCGGAGAATTCCCGCGGCCTTCGTATTCGTCCCGCGCCCAGGTCGGGTGCGCTTGCAGTAGGGGGTTACAAGCGTCCGCGCGAGGTGAGGGGAGTGAGCGGCCCCAAGAGAGCGCCTGCCCCTGCCCTTCGTCCCCGCGAGGCCAACCCTCTCTAAGAAGGCCCTGGTCCTTCCTTTTATAGTCGCAAGGAGAGGATCCAGGTGTACAAGATGGGGGTGTAGCAAGGTGCTACGTGTCTAGCGAGAGAGAGCTAGCGCCCTATGTACATGCCAAGGTGGCAGCCGGAGAGATCTTGGCACCCTGTTGGTGTGGCGTCGTGGCTGTTGGAGGAGTAACGGAGCCGGACGGGGAGACAGCTGTCGGAGTGGCTGGGTCCTTGCTGACGTCCTCCTGCTTTCGTAAGGGAGCTGAGAGTCGCCGTCGTCATGGTCTAGTGGGGCGCCATCATTTGCCTATCTGGCGTGGCTGGCCAGATGGGACGCCGGTCTTGTTCTCTGCGACCCAAGTCGGCTCAGGGCAGGGTGATGATGACGCTCCCTGTTGACGTGGCGGTCTCGTGTCCTAGGTCGGGTGTCGTGGAAGCTCCTCCGAAGCCGAGGTCGAGTCCGTCCTGCAAGACAGAGGCAGAGTCCGTGTAACACCCTAAAATTCAATTTTGTGAAGACAAGGAAAAATTCTCAAAAATTTTGAATCAAAACACCTTTCTTTAAAGATAATCATAATTTAGAAGTTTCCACTCATGAATATGTTAAAAATACATAATTAAAGATACTTAGATAATCTAAATTGCCTTTGGGTTAGGTTATGAAGAAGAATTATGATTAAACTATTTTCTTAATATATATAGTCTACAATATAAATTTGATTTCCCTAGAAGTAATAAGGTATGGATTATTCTCTACTATATGATTAAAAGCTTGTCTAAAAGAACTAAAATAAATAAAGAAATATATAAAATATGTTTTTGCACATTATGCTGAAGTTCTATATGTGTATCCAAATTAAGTGTTTGAACTTTAAACTTGTGTTGATTTGAAATTCAAATGGAAAGGAAAATAGAAAATAAATGGGAAGGGAAGAAAAGAAAAGAGATATGAAAATATACATAAAATGTATAACTAAATATCTTCAGGCTTAGCACTTTTAATTTCAAAAATAAAGTTTATAAATGAAGATCCACAAAAGTTTGAATTTAAACTTGAATTCAAATTGGATTTGAAAATGGGGAAAAGAAAATAGAAAATAAAAAGGAAAAAGCATAAAACCCTACCTGGGCCTCGGAACCACATTTCGGCCCATTTGGTGAAGCCACCGCGACGGCCCAACCAGGTCAGCCCGAGCGCGCCGACACGCGGGACCCACTGCGCAGTCACCCGCCCGCACGCGCTGGCTCCCCGTCTCTGTCTCGCGGGGTCCACTCGTCTGCCTCTTCCGCATGCACGCATGGATTCCGATTCACTGGCGTGTGGGGCCTTCTTGTCAGCGTTTTCTTCTCCGTCTAACGACCACGCGAAGTCGTCGCCCGCCCGTGGAGCTCGTGCGCGGCAAATCCGCCGTCGCCCAACGAACTGCCGTGGTGTCCGCGTGACCTCGCGACCGAACCCGGAGTACTTAAGTGACGCGGTGACCTCTCCTTCGCACTCAATTCGCCGTACGCGCCCGCCATTGCCACCTCGCGGCCGCCAACGGCAAACCTCCACGGTGCTTGCGCCTTGCCCCGGGTTTTTGGTCAAATAGCGTCGCCAGGACCCAGGGAAGGTGTGCGTGCACCGGCCTCGTGTTGGGAGCTCCCCGTCGCCGTTAATTGCTCAACGGCGCGCCTCCTCCGCCGTGGTGCCGCACCCCGTCGTCGCTAGAAATCTCGGCACCGGGATCGAAGGTGTGGTGCTCCTCAAGTTGTTCGCATTTCCCCCACCTACGTTTTGCACCTATCCCCTTTGAATTTGGCGCGTTCGGCCGGTTGATTGGCCCCACTCCGGCGATGGGCCGCCGCGATTTGGTGGCAGCGCCGCCGCGGGCTGGCTGAGATTGGGGAAAACGCTTCTGACCATCGGATCGGCGATGGACGGCTGAAAATAGAACCTGGTGTACCCCTTCGCCATTTGGATCTGGAGCGTTAGATCGAGATCGTGCGGTTCTGCGTCGTTCGCGGGTTCATTAAATTGTGGGCGTCGGATTGGAATCCGAGGGGCTTCGCTTGCGTACCGGTTCGGAGCCTAGGCTTCTAATCTGGTCCCTTGATTCATGATCCGACGGCCAGTGCTTCGCGATACCCCTTCACCGTGGCAGAGTTTCTAAAGAGCCCCTCGACTTTTCCCAAACCAACCCGCCGTCCTGTGCACAGTCCTCTGTATCTTAGGAATAATTGCGCAGAGACCCCTGTAGTTTTCAGTATTTGAGGCCCAGTCCAGAGAGTTATAAAATCAGGAAAATTAATTAGAAAATGAGTTTTTAATATAAAAATAATTCCTAGAATTTATATAATTAATAGAAAATGCATATGAACTCCAAATTAATCCATTCCACTTTCTAAAATTTTGTAATTTTATTCTCTATCACCTAGAGCCTCTGTTTGGTCATGACAACAATTAGAAATTTAATCTCTCACTTAATCCATTTTAAACACATAAAACCTTTGAAAATTCATAACTTGAAATACATAACTCAAAAATTAATGATTCCAATTCCTGTGATCTTATTTTAATGTCTAGTTTATTACTGTATATTTTGTTTACTTGTTTGGTGTGATGTTAAATTTTGCCTACACTGTTTGTTTGTATTACTACGACTAGCAGTGAGGTCACGAGTCACCTGAAGATCATCCTGGTACCTGGATTCTCAAGGCCCAGGCAAGTTGTGCCCTTGATCACTTCTTTTTACCCAGCCATGTTCTGATTAATCATAATGATCTGCATAGGTTAATTTTGATGGGACCCAATAGGTTACCCTAGTTGTCTATCTTTATACCTTGTTTACCACTAAACTTTTTGGGTAGTACTTGCTAGTGCTTTATGTGGTTTTGGGTATGAAGATTACACTATTCATGATTATACTCTTGTTATCAGTTGTTATTTACTGTTCATGATAAGATCATTATGTTAATTGGAACATGGAGCGACCACCCGGGAAAACAGTGCTACCACAAGGGTGGAATGGGACGCCCTTGGCTGATTAATTAGGGAAGCTAGTGGAAGACTACCTTACCCGAAAGGGGCAAGGGCAGTAGGGGAGAGGTCAGTGTAGGGAGGCCCTCGGGAGGATTTTGCTGCGATGGCGGTCCTGCAAGGGATTCCTGCACTGGATCTTCCTATAAACTGTAGCGGGTTTTCGGAAGCTAGTGGAACTTTGTAAAGGCCTCGTAGTGTTACCCTGCCTCGCCTCCTCGGTAGAGGTGTATGGGAAGTCGCGATCCCTTGGCAGATGGGTAACATGACTTGTGGGTAAAGATGCGCAACCTCTGCAGAGTGTAAAACTGGTATACTAGCCGTGCTCACGGTCATGAGCAGCTCGGACCCTCACATGATTAATTTATGGAACTAAATTCAATTTGTCATATGCATTGCATTGCAGGTGATGTTGCTATTACTTTTGTTCTACTATTTAATTGGGCTGGTATTTACTTATACTTAGTAATTGCTAATAAAATTTTGACCAACTTTAAAAGCAATGCTCAGCTCTAACCATCTTCTTTGGTAAGCCTTACACTTTATGTGAGCTCCCACCTTTGGCGAGTTCATGCACATTATTCCCCACAACTTGTTGAGCGATGAACGTATGTGAGCTCACTCTTGCTGTCTCACATACACCACAGGTCAAGACCAGGTACTGCAGGATGATGCCCATGGAGGATGCTGCGATGTGTTCGTAAGAGGTCTAGGTCGTCGTCTCCCAGTCAACTTTGGGTTGCTGGACCGTTGTCTCCTTATAATGTAACTATTTATTTTGTATAGAACTCCTGTTATGTATAAAGATGTGACATTCGATCCTGTGCCACTTTACATCATATGTTTGAGACTTGGTCCCAGCATACCTGGTGTTTATGTTAACCCCGGGTTTTGGACCCCTAAAATCCGGGTGTTACAGAAGTGGTATCAGAGGAATGTTGACTGTAGGACGAAACCTAGATAGAACTGGACAACCATTCTTTACTTACCTTACTCGGATTCTTTTCTAAACTTATCTTAATCTTTTTCCGCTTTACTCTGATTATTCTTGCCTTTTCCTTCTAAAGACAAACTTGGATTTCACACTTTGAAATCCTGTGCCTAAAGTGACTTTTAGGAATAGGAGACCTACTCTTAGGGACAAAAAAAAAACAAAACTATTATTTCTATATGCTTGAATGCTTGTTCTTATGATACTTGTCTGATTTGGATCCTTGATTGAGTGTGATGGGTTGTGGAGTAATGTTCACAATTGCATCTGCATATACACATAGGTGTAAACATATAAAATAACTAGACAACCTAAATTATCCCCATTGGAATATATCTAGCTTAAGAGATTTATCTTATCCTAAAAGATCTCATTCTAGCCAATTCATCTTACCTTAAAAGATTCTCCCTTATCTTAATAGATCCATCTTATCTTAAGAGGTTTTCTCTTATCTTAATAGATTCATCTTATCTTAAAGGATTCATCTTATCCTAACCACTTTACTTATCCCATCTTAATATATCTAACTGACCTCGAAAGATTCTATCTTATCTTATGGATTCATCTTGCCCTAAATTGAATATTTATCCTACTCTAGAATAACAACCATGACCTAATTAAAATTAATGAGATTCTATCTAGTCTAATCTAGTTATACCAAACTAACCTAAAATTGGTGCCCTAGACCGACTTTACCATATACAACCACCTAACCATATGCAACTACCTTACCCATCAGATAGTTGCATAACCCCTCTGTTTTAACCTAACAGAGATTTTTAACATATCCTGATAAAATATATCCTACCCAGGAAAATCTATCTAACTTTAACTAGTCTAATCTAGTCATATTCAATCTAATCTAGCTCCTACTTAATCTAATATGATCTAATCTAGTGTGTGTTACTTAATGCTGGTGCAAAAGATATGGCCATGCTCCTAATTCACTTAAGTCTAAATTGGTGACTTAGATCAGTTCAGCCATACCCAGGTTACATACCCTATCCAAACCATACAGAAGCAAAACAATCAAACCAGATTCTGACTAATCTCATTTAACTCATAGCCATCTACTGAACTAATCTAATGTGGCCTACTTAACCAGACTAATGATACAGGTAAGAAGAGATTAGACCTTACTAGCCAGGTGTTAACTTAGCACATTAGACTAACTCAACCATGAGCAGAAGATCTAACTCAACCAATAGATTCATAATGTATTGCATGATCTGTTTATCCCCACCTAACATCAAACAGACTTTTGATCTACATCATGTAGTCTATTTCATCCATAACTATCTTAACCATATTCCCCAGCCCAATAACATACACTAACTCCTAATTACTGAGACAAGACCGGAGAAGGTGATTAACTTCATCAAGAGAGGATGAGCACCAACTCAAGTCTTCAAGGATCAAGTGAGGTCACCAAGATAAGTCAAGATCCCCAATCTTGGATGAAGTCTTTTCTTATTCTACTCTTTCTTACCCAAACCTATATATGCCCTAAAGACATCTTCTACCCTACATAATAAAGTGGACATACATATATACACCCATGCTTTCCTAACCACCAGTTCCACCAAGCTACATAAACATATATATGGATTACGACTATTTGTAAGCTCTGAGTGTTACTTTAGTTAGTAGATGATATAATATTATTTTAGAAGGAATAATAAGGTCTATTGACCCTATGTATTGTTAAAGAATTATACCTCATGCTGAGATTTCTTTGTTTGTGCATATGTCCCGAGAACAATATAAATATACATCTTTTTCTTACAAATCTCGAGGGCGAGATTATTTTTAAGGGGGGTAGGATTTGTAACACCCTAAAATTCAATTTTGTGAAGACAAGGAAAAATTCTCAAAAATTTTGAATCAAAACACCTTTCTTTAAAGATAATCATAATTTAGAAGTTTCCACTCATGAATATGTTAAAAATACATAATTAAAGATACTTAGATAATCTAAATTGCCTTTGGGTTAGGTTATGAAGAAGAATTATGATTAAACTATTTTCTTAATATATATAGTCTACAATATAAATTTGATTTCCCTAGAAGTAATAAGGTATGGATTATTCTCTACTATATGATTAAAAGCTTGTCTAAAAGAACTAAAATAAATAAAGAAATATATAAAATATGTTTTTGCACATTATGCTGAAGTTCTATATGTGTATCCAAATTAAGTGTTTGAACTTTAAACTTGTGTTGATTTGAAATTCAAATGGAAAGGAAAATAGAAAATAAATGGGAAGGGAAGAAAAGAAAAGAGATATGAAAATATACATAAAATGTATAACTAAATATCTTCAGGCTTAGCACTTTTAATTTCAAAAATAAAGTTTATAAATGAAGATCCACAAAAGTTTGAATTTAAACTTGAATTCAAATTGGATTTGAAAATGGGGAAAAGAAAATAGAAAATAAAAAGGAAAAAGCATAAAACCCTACCTGGGCCTCGGAACCACATTTCGGCCCATTTGGTGAAGCCACCGCGACGGCCCAACCAGGTCAGCCCGAGCGCGCCGACACGCGGGACCCACTGCGCAGTCACCCGCCCGCACGCGCTGGCTCCCCGTCTCTGTCTCGCGGGGTCCACTCGTCTGCCTCTTCCGCACGCACGCATGGATTCCGATTCACTGGCGTGTGGGGCCTTCTTGTCAGCGTTTTCTTCTCCGTCTAACGACCACGCGAAGTCGTCGCCCGCCCGTGGAGCTCGTGCGCGGCAAATCCGCCGTCGCCCAACGAACTGCCGTGGTGTCCGCGTGACCTCGCGACCGAACCCGGAGTACTTAAGTGACGCGGTGACCTCTCCTTCGCACTCAATTCGCCGTACGCGCCCGCCATTGCCACCTCGCGGCCGCCAACGGCAAACCTCCACGGTGCTTGCGCCTTGCCCCGGGTTTTTGGTCAAATAGCGTCGCCAGGACCCAGGGAAGGTGTGCGTGCACTGGCCTCGTGTTGGGAGCTCCCCGTCGCCGTTAATTGCTCAACGGCGCGCCTCCTCCGCCGTGGTGCCGCACCCCATCGTCGCTAGAAATCTCGGCACCGGGATCGAAGGTGTGGTGCTCCTCAAGTTGTTCGCATTTCCCCCACCTACGTTTTGCACCTATCCCCTTTGAATTTGGCGCGTTCGGCCGGTTGATTGGCCCCACTCCGGCGATGGGCCGCCGCGATTTGGTGGCAGCGCCGCCGCGGGCTGGCTGAGATTGGAGAAAACGCTTCTGACCATCGGATCGGCGATGGACGGCTGAAAATAGAACCTGGTGTACCCCTTCGCCATTTGGATCTGGAGCGTTAGATCGAGATCGTGCGGTTCTGCGTCGTTCGCGGGTTCATTAAATTGTGGGCGTCGGATTGGAATCCGAGGGGCTTCGCTTGCGTACCGGTTCGGAGCCTAGGCTTCTAATCTGGTCCCTTGATTCATGATCCGACGGCCAGTGCTTCGCGATACCCCTTCACCGTGGCAGAGTTTCTAAAGAGCCCCTCGACTTTTCCCAAACCAACCCGCCGTCCTGTGCACAGTCCTCTGTATCTTAGGAATAATTGCGCAGAGACCCCTGTAGTTTTCAGTATTTGAGGCCCAGTCCAGAGAGTTATAAAATCAGGAAAATTAATTAGAAAATGAGTTTTTAATATAAAAATAATTCCTAGAATTTATATAATTAATAGAAAATGCATATGAACTCCAAATTAATCCATTCCACTTTCTAAAATTTTGTAATTTTATTCTCTATCACCTAGAGCCTCTGTTTGGTCATGACAACAATTAGAAATTTAATCTCTCACTTAATCCATTTTAAACACATAAAACCTTTGAAAATTCATAACTTGAAATACATAACTCAAAAATTAATGATTCCAATTCCTGTGATCTTATTTTAATGTCTAGTTTATTACTGTATATTTTGTTTACTTGTTTGGTGTGATGTTAAATTTTGCCTACACTGTTTGTTTGTATTACTACGACTAGCAGTGAGGTCACGAGTCACCTGAAGATCATCCTGGTACCTGGATTCTCAAGGCCCAGGCAAGTTGTGCCCTTGATCACTTCTTTTTACCCAGCCATGTTCTGATTAATCATAATGATCTGCATAGGTTAATTTTGATGGGACCCAATAGGTTACCCTAGTTGTCTATCTTTATACCTTGTTTACCACTAAACTTTTTGGGTAGTACTTGCTAGTGCTTTATGTGGTTTTGGGTATGAAGATTACACTATTCATGATTATACTCTTGTTATCAGTTGTTATTTACTGTTCATGATAAGATCATTATGTTAATTGGAACATGGAGCGACCACCCGGGAAAACAGTGCTACCACAAGGGTGGAATGGGACGCCCTTGGCTGATTAATTAGGGAAGCTAGTGGAAGACTACCTTACCCGAAAGGGGCAAGGGCAGTAGGGGAGAGGTCAGTGTAGGGAGGCCCTCGGGAGGATTTTGCTGCGATGGCGGTCCTGCAAGGGATTCCTGCACTGGATCTTCCTATAAACTGTAGCGGGTTTTCGGAAGCTAGTGGAACTTTGTAAAGGCCTCGTAGTGTTACCCTGCCTCGCCTCCTCGGTAGAGGTGTATGGGAAGTCGCGATCCCTTGGCAGATGGGTAACATGACTTGTGGGTAAAGATGCGCAACCTCTGCAGAGTGTAAAACTGGTATACTAGCCGTGCTCACGGTCATGAGCAGCTCGGACCCTCACATGATTAATTTATGGAACTAAATTCAATTTGTCATATGCATTGCATTGCAGGTGATGTTGCTATTACTTTTGTTCTACTATTTAATTGGGCTGGTATTTACTTATACTTAGTAATTGCTAATAAAATTTTGACCAACTTTAAAAGCAATGCTCAGCTCTAACCATCTTCTTTGGTAAGCCTTACACTTTATGTGAGCTCCCACCTTTGGCGAGTTCATGCACATTATTCCCCACAACTTGTTGAGCGATGAACGTATGTGAGCTCACTCTTGCTGTCTCACATACACCACAGGTCAAGACCAGGTACTGCAGGATGATGCCCATGGAGGATGCTGCGATGTGTTCGTAAGAGGTCTAGGTCGTCGTCTCCCAGTCAACTTTGGGTTGCTGGACCGTTGTCTCCTTATAATGTAACTATTTATTTTGTATAGAACTCCTGTTATGTATAAAGATGTGACATTCGATCCTGTGCCACTTTACATCATATGTTTGAGACTTGGTCCCAGCATACCTGGTGTTTATGTTAACCCCGGGTTTTGGACCCCTAAAATCCGGGTGTTACAGTCCGAGCCCTGGGTCGGGCGAGGCGGAGATCGTTCGGCAGAGGCCGAGGCGGAGTCCGAGCCCTGGGTCGGGCGAGGCGGAGTTCGTCGTCTTCCGGGGCCTTAGCCCGAGTCCGAGCCCTGGGGTCGGGCGGAGTGGAGTTCGCCGTCTTCCGGGGCCTTAGCCCGAGTCCGAGCCCTTGGGCGGAGCGGAGTTCGCCGTCTTCCGGGGCCTTAGCCCGAGTCCGAGCCCTGGGGTCGGGCGGAGCGGAGTTCGCCGTCTTCCGGGGCCTTAGCCCGAGTCCGAGCCCTTGGGCGGAGCGGAGTTCGCCGTCTTCCGGGGCCTTAGCCCGAGTCCGAGCCCTGGGTCGGGCGAAGTCTCCTATGGTGCCTTTGGTGAAGTCTGGTCGCCCGTTGGTCTTACCTTTTGCGTTAAACGCCCCGGTGACTCGGTCGGTTGGCGCGGTGATTTAGTCAGGGTTTCTTCTTATCGAAGGCGGGGCCTAGGGCGAGCCGGAGATGCGTCTGCCGTGAAAGAGGAGGCCTCAGGCGAGACGGAGTCATCTTAGGGTCGGCTGCCCTCGCCCGAGGCTAGGCTCGGGCGTGGCGTGGTCAAGTCACTCGTATGGACTGATCCCTGACTTAATCAAACCCATCAGGCCTCTGCAGCTTTATGCTGATGGGGGTTACCAGCTGAGAATTAGGCGTCTTGAGGGTACCCCTAATTATGGTCCCCGACACCGCTCGAAGTGATGTCGGGAGATCACACCAAGAGGGAGATGGAGACTGGCGACAAGCCCACTACGAGTCACGGGAGCACTTCATCGGAAGAGTCCCACAACAAAGGGAAGGGGAAGGAGAAGAAATCCTCTTCTCACAAGTCGCATCGGAGAGGCGACAAGCACAAGAGGATGAGGAAAGTGGTCTACTATGAGACCGACACTTCATCAACATCGACCTCCGACTCCGACGCACCGTCCATTACTTCTAAGCGCCAAGAGCGCAAGAAGTATAGTAAGATCCCCCTACGCTACCCTCACACTTCAAAACGTACTCCTTTACTCTCCATTCCATTAGGCAAACCACCGGTTTTTGACGGTGAAGATTATAATATGTGGAGTGACAAAATGAGACACCATCTAACCTCACTCCACACAAGCATATGGAATGTTGTTGAGTTTGGTGTACAGGTACCATCCGTAGGGGATGAAGACTACGACTCGGACGAGGTGGCCCAAATCCACCACTTTAACTCCCAAGCAACCACTATACTCCTCGCCTCTCTAAGTCGAGAGGAGTATAACAAGGTGCAAGGGTTAAAAAGTGCGAAGGAAATTTGGGACGTACTCAAGACCGCGCACGAGGGAGACGAGGTGACAAAGATCACCAAGCGGGAGACGATCGAGGGGGAGCTCGGTCGCTTCATGCTTCACCAAGGGGAGGATCCACAAGCAATGTACAACCGCTTGAAGACCTTGGTGAACCAAGTGCGCAACCTCGGGAGCGAAAAATGGGATGACCATGAGATGGTCAAGGTTATTCTTAGATCCCTCGTATTCCTTAACCCTACACAAGTTCAATTAATTCAAGGTGATCCTAGATATAAGCTAATGTCTCCCGAGGAAGTGATAGGAAAATTTGTGAGCTTTGAGCTAATGATTAAGGGCTCAAAGAAAATCATCGAGCAAGGCACCTCCTCCACGCCCGAGGCACAACCGGTCGCTTTCAAGGCGACAGAAGAAAAGAAGGAGGAGGCTACTCCAAGTCGAACACCCATCGACGCCTCCAAGCTCGACAACGAGGAGATGACGCTCATCATAAAGAGCTTCCGCCAAATCCTCAAGCAAAGGAGGGGGAAAGACTACAAACCCCGCTCCAAGAAAGTATGCTACAAATGTGGTAAGCCCGGTCATTTTATTGCTAAATGTCCATTATCTAGTGATAGTGACAGGGGCGACGACAAGAAGGGGAGAAGAAAGGAGAAGAGACATTACAAGAAGAAGGGCGGCGATGCCCACGTGTGCCGCGAGTGGGACTCCGACGAGAGCTCCACCGACTCCTCCTCCGATGTAACACCCGGTTTTAAAGGACAAAGCCAGGTGCATCTCATACATGCGCCAAGAAGACAACATATATAATAACAGAGTGTATAGAGATAAATGTCATAATAACATCAGAGTATTTATTACATAGCGGAAGACCTAATACAAAGTAAAAGAATAAATATAAAACGAACTAAGGATCGTCGGCGCCAATGTCAACTGAGAAACGCCACCTAGATCAAGTCGAATGCCTCAGTGTTAGGCGGCTCCTCTTCGACCACCTGTTCTTCTCCTGTGGGGGGGTGTGAGACAGCAAGAGTGAGCTCACATACGTTCATAACTCAACAAGTCGTGGGTAATAATGTGGCATGAACTCACCAAAGGTGGGAGTTCATGTAGTGTAAGGCTGATCAATGAAATAAAGGCTGAAGCTGAGGATTGCTTTTATAAGTTGGTCAAAATTTTATTAGCAATTACTAAGTGTAAGTAAATACCAAACCTTAATAATAATAAGGAAAAGTAATAGTAAAATAATCCCAAATGTGATGTAAATGTCAAATTAAATTTAAGTTCCATAAATTAATCATGTGAGGGTCCGAGCCGCTCTTGACCGTGAGCACGGCTAGTATACTAGTTTTACACTCTGCAGAGGTTGCACATCTTTACCCACAAGTCATGTTACCCATCTGCCAAGAGACGGCCAATCCCATACACCTGTACCGAGGAGGCGAGGCAGGGTAACACTACGAGGCCTTTACAAAGTTCCACTAGCTTCAGAAATCCTGCTACAGTTTATAGGAAGCTCCAATGCAGGGTTCTTGCCTGACCGTCATCGCAGCAAAATCAACCAAGGACCTCCCTACACTGACCACTCCCCTACTGCCCTTGCCCCTTTCGGGTAAGGAAGACCTCCACTAGCTTTCCTAGTTAATCAGCCAAGGGCGTCCCATTAAACCCTTGTGGTAGCACTGTTTTCCCGGGTGGTCGCTCCATGTTCCCATTAATTTAATGATCTTAACATGAACAATAATAATAACAAGATAATAACAGAATAATCATGAGTAGTGTATCTCCATACCCAATCCACATAAAGCAATAGCAAGTACTACCCAAAAATATTTCAGGGGTGAACAAGGTATAAAGATAATCAAAACTGGGGTAACTTAAAGGGTCCCATCAAAATTAACCTATGCAGATCATTATAATTAATAAGAACATGGCTGGGAAAAGTAAGTGATCAAGGGCACAACTTGCCTTCAATGAGCTCCTGCTCAGCAGTCTCTACCAGCTGAAACTCAGATTCCACAGTGGCTTGCTCGTCTACTCGCATCAACACAATACATACATAGCATAGCATAAATTAACATCACATCAAACATGCCCATAGAATATACAGTAATAAACTAGACATTAAAATATGATCACAGGAATTGGAATCATTAAATTTGGAGGTATAGATTTTAAGTTATGGATTTTCTAATGTTTTATGTGCTTAATACAAGATTAAGTGCTAGATGAATCTTAATGAGTCTTTCATGTCAAAACAGAGACACTAAATGATAGAAAATACTATTATCAAATTTTAGAAATTGGAATGGTTCAATTTGGAGCTAAAATGAATTTTCTATGCATTTTACAAGTTTCTAGATTTGTTTTTGTATTAAAAACGAATTTCTAATATCATTTCTCTATTTTTAATCTACTCTGGACTGGGCCTCAATTCCTAGAAAATACAGGGTTCTCGGTGTAAGATTTCTAAGACACAGAGAATAGTGTTCTCTGGATGGCGGGTTGATTTGTGATTTCTTCGGGGTCTCTTTAGAAAAATTGCCACGGCGAAGGGGTACCGATGAACCCAGGCCGTTGGATCAGACTTGGGCGCGCCAGATTAAACTGCTGAAAACGCGAACCAGTACGCTGAGTGAGCCCTCAGATTTCAATCCGACGGACACAGTTTAATGAAATCCCGATCCGATTTCCACCACCGGATCATAATCGGACGGCGCTCGTGATCCCAACCCAATTGATACGCTCCCTCTAATCTGGACCGCAGATCGCGCCATTAACGGCGCGAAATCTCCCAATCCCCAGATCTAATCGTGACTGTCAACTCCCAGATCAACGGCACGCGCAAACTCTTCCACCTCCGACCATGCCTGCGCAGAGCCACGGCGGAGCCATCTCCGGCTAGTCGCCCGAGGGGGACCGGCGCCCCAAACCCAAATCGGTCAAGCCCAAATCGAAGTCAAGTCCGGTAGGAACTAAGGGAGGCAGTGCCGTACCAATGGTGAGGAATTAGATGGGCCAGATTCGACGAAGAGTGGCGCCTGGCGACTGCAATCGACGGCGAGCAGTACCCCGGTCACCGCCGACCGATAGCGCCCACGAACGGCTTCACCGTGACCCGCACGGACCAGCGTAAAGCGGAAGCCTCACGTACCAGGCCCGCCGCACAAGAAGCCCCCAACTCCTGCGCTCACCCTCTCTCCGCACTTCTCGGCGACGACGGCAATGGCGTTTTGGTTCGTATCTGTGAACGGGGGAAGCACAAAGGTGCGCACCATTGGCTGGTATAGCCCGAGGGCCAACTATATGGACCCCAGGAGGTCAACCCGAGGAATCCCGCAACGGCGCCGCGCAGCTCGGAGGTCGTTTCGCCGCGCGATTTCGTTGCCGCGAAGACCGGGTCGGTGAAGACGACGGGTCGACCAAGCGGGTCCCATGATTCAGTGGCGCGGTACGTGCGGCGCGGACTAAGGAGTGGCCACAACGGTGATTCTGGCAGGACGGGCCCAAGGAGCAGAGTCACAGAGGAGAGGCCGAGGTGGATTTGGTTGGGCCGCGCGCTAGCGTTGAGTTGGGCTGGTCGGAACGGTGATGAAGGTGGGCCAGGTGGGGTGAGTTCCTGGGCCAAGGAATAAACCGGCCCAAGCACAGGTAAAATTTTTTTTCTTTTATTTTCCATTTCTATTCCCAACTTCAATTCGAATTGAAATTTTAATTTCAAATTTTGTGCAGAATTTTTCCTCGAATTATATGGTGAACTTAGGAAGTACCAATTTAGAAAATATATGAATTTTTCTTTATATTTTATATACTCTCTCTTTTTTTCTCCTCTTTCCCTCATTTTGTTCAAAACCCCAAATTTCAATTTAGGGTTAAACTCCATTTTCTAGTAATTATTGTATTAGTATTTTTATCCTTATTATTTTATTTAATGCACAAACATATAAACTCCACTAAGATGCACTTTATTTTATTTTTGTATCATTTGTTTTTTTAATTAAGCACTATTAATTATAGGTGTGCTCTTTTTATGATGCAAATAAGGCACATAAAGTTGAGGAGATCTCTCAATTATTCTTTATATACAATTTTGAGTATTACAAATCCTACCCTCCTTAAAAATAATCTCGTCCTCGAGATTTAGGAAGATCTAGGGAAAAGGTGGGGATAATTGAAAGGGAATTAGGCTTACACCTAGTTCCTAAATAATTTTGGTGGTTGAATTGCCCAACACAAATATTGGACTAACTAGTTTGCTCTAGTGCATAAGTTATACAGGTGCAAAAGGTTCACACTTAGCCAATAAAAAGATCAAATTTTGGATTCAACTAAGGAGCAATGAGGCAACCGAGGGCACCTCTGGTTGGAGGCACCGGACTGTCCGGTGTGCACCGGACAGTGTCCGGTGCGCCCAGGGGACTCCAACTCAAACTCTCCGCCCTCGGGAATTCTCGGAAGCCGGCACGCTATAATTCACCGGACTGTCCGGTGTGCACCGGACATGTCCGGTGCTCCAAGGAAGCGCGGTCTCCGGAACTCGCCAGCCTCGGGTTCGCGCGGCAGCCGCTCCGCTATAATTCACCGGACTGTCCGGTGTGCACCGGACTGTCCGGTGTGCCAGTGGGGCAACGGCTATTTCGGGGCCAACGGCTCCCTGCGGCGCATTTAATGCGCGCGCAGACGTCTGGCGCGCCCATACCGGTGCACCGGACATCAAACAGTACATGTCCGGTGTGCACCGGACACCCAGGCGGGCCCAGAAGTCAGAAGCTCCAACGGTCAGAATCCAACGGCAATGGTGACGTGGCGGGGGCACCGGACTGTCCGGTGTGCACCTGTCGGCGTTCCGAGACCGGGGGGTCCCCGAGCCGACGAGTGAGAGTGCCGCGTGCCCCAGCCCAGATGGGTCGAGCGCGTGGAGCGAGCGCGAAGGGGGGAACAGAGGGAGAGAGAGAGTCGGTGGCCGGAGCCGGGTCGTGAGGGAGTCGGAGAAATTCCCGCGGCCTTCGTGTTCGTCCCGCGCCCAGGTCGGGTGCGCTTGCAGTAGGGGGTTACAAGCGTCCGCACGAGGTGAGGGGAGAGAGCGGCCCTGAGAGAGAGCGCCTGCCCCTGCCCTTCGTCCTCGCGAGGCCAACCTTCTCTAAGAAGGCCCTGGCCCTTCCTTTTATAGTCGTAAGGAGAGGGTCCAGGTGTACAAGATGGGGGTGTAGCAAGGTGCTACGTGTCTAGCGAGGGAGAGCTAGCGCCCTATGTACATGCCCAGGTGGCAGCCGGAGAGATCGTGGCACCCTGTTGGTGTGGCGTCGTGGCTGTTGGAGGAGTAACGGAGCCGGACGGGGGGACAGCTGTCGAGGTGGCTGGTCCTTGCTGACGTTCTCCTGCTTTCGTAAGGGAGCTGGGAGCCGCCGTCGTCATGATCTAGCGGGGCGCCATCATGGCCTATCTGACATAGCTGGCCAGATGGGACGCCGGTCTTGTTCTCTGCGACCCAAGTCGGCTCAGGGCAGGGTGATGATGACGCTTTCTGTTGACGTGGCGGTCTCGTGTCCTAGGTCGGGCGTCGTGGAGGCTCCTCCGAGGCTGAGGCCGAGTCCGTCCTGCAAGACAGAGACAGAGTCCGAGCCCGGGGTCGGGCGAGGCGGAGGTTATTCGGCAGAGGCCGAAGCGGAGTCCGAGCCCTGGGTCGGGCGAGGCGGAGGTCGCCGTCTTCCGGGGCCTTAGCCCGAGTCCGAGCCCTAGGTCGGGCGGAGCGGAGTTCGCCGTCTTCCGAGGCCTTAGCCTGAGTCCGAGCCCTGGGTCGGGCGGAGCGGAGTTCGCCGTCTTCTGGGGCCTTGGCCCGAGTCCGAGCCCTGGGTCGGGCGGAGCGGAGTTCGCCGTCTTCTGGGGCCTTGGCCCGAGTCCGAGCCCTGGGTCGGGCGGAGTCTCCTATGGCACCACTGGCGGAGTCTGGTCGCCCGTCGGTCTTACCTTTTGCGTTAAACGCCCCGGTGACTCGGTCGGTTGGTGCGGTGATTTAGTCAGGGTTTCTCCTTATCGGAGGCGGGGCCTAGGGCGAGCCGGAGATGCGTCTGCCGTGAAAGAGGAGACCTCAGGCGAGACGGAGTCATCTTAGGGTCGGCTGCCCTCGCCCGAGGCTAGGCTCGGGCGTGGCGTGGTCAAGTCACTCGTATGGACTGATCCCTGACTTAATCAAACCCATCAGGCCTTTGCAGCTTTATGCTGATGGGGGTTACCAGCTGAGAATTAGGCGTCTTGAGGGTACCCCTAATTATGGTCCCCGACAGTAGCCCCCGAGCCTCGAAGAGAGTGTTAACACTCGCTTGGAGGCTTGCATCGCACTTTTTTGCAAGGGGACCAGCCTTTCTCGGAGGTACTTTGTTCCGGTGGGTGCGCGCGAGCGCACCCGCCGGGTGTAGCCCCCGAGGCCTCGGAGGAGTGGTTTCACTCCTTCGAGGTCTTAATGCCTCGCGCAATGCCTCGGCTGGTCTGGCGGTTCCCTCATGCGAGCAGGGCGTAACCCAGGTGCACTGTCAAGGCCCAAGTTCTCGGGCTGGTATGTTGACGCTGTCAACGGTTCGGCCGGAGCCGGGTTTGCGAGAGCAGCCCCCGAGCCCTCGCACGGAGCGAGAGGACGATCAGGGACAGACTCGACTTTTTATATACGCCCCTACGTCGCCTTTCCGCAAGGAGGAGGGGGGAGTGCGCCATGTTACCCTCGATGGGCACCAAACATGGTGTCTCCGGTGAGCTGCGATCGGGTAATCCGAGTGGACGTCCGTGCCCCGTTCGTTAGGGGTCGGCTAGGGGCCCGGAGGCGCGCCCAAAAGTACCTGCGGGTGATCTGCCGGACCCGGTCCCCTAGCGACGGGGTCCGAGGGCTCGTTGCCTCCCTCCGATGGGATTCCGTTACAGAGTCGTTCCCGCTGGTCTCGGAAATGTCCTAGGGTACCTCGGGAGCGCAGCCCGAGCCTTGGTTATGTATCGAACGTACCCCTGGTCATCCCTCGCTCGGCGTCTGAGGCGACTGTGAACCCTTCGACGGGCCAGCCTTCGAACCCCTGATCAGTAGGGGGCACGGAGCCCGAGTAGCCTGAGGCGGTCGTGGAACCTTTCGGGGGCCGACCTTCGAACCCCTGACCAGTAGTGGGTGTCGGGCCCACGCGATCTGAGGCGGCTGTTGAACCCTTCGGGGGGCCAGCCTTCGAACCCCTGATCAGTAGGGAGGCTCGGAGCCTAGTTCCTTCACGGGGAAGGATCCCTTTGGGGTTATCCCCCTTCTCGTTCCCTGTTGCAAGAGATAGAGAAAGAAGGAAAAGGGAAATGGGTTCGAAATTGAACGTCGTGGCGTACCTTTTTCGGCGTGGTCGTTTTGGCGAAGGCGAAACGTCACCAGCCGCTCCCGCTCGTAGCGCTGTCCGTCGAGCCGCGGAGTTAATGCGCCGGGGTGAGTAGTTGGCGAGGTTGCCGTTGCGTGCGCGAGCCGTTCGAGGTACGGGTCACGGGCGCGTCGTCTTCACGCCGTGAGAGGGGGTTCTCTTGCTGCCTCCGGATGGGACGTGAGCCTGGCCGATGGCGTGACTGCTGCCTTCGCGCGCCTGCCACCGTCATCACTGCCGGCCCATTTTTGACCGCGTTTGACCGCTGCGCCAGGCTGGCGCCGCTGGATCGCAGGCTGGGCGGCCTCGAGTCGCGGTATCGGTTCCGCAATCGAGGAGGTGCGGTGGTGGAGCGAGAGGCGCAGCGGTTCGCATGCAGCGCCCGGCGCGCCAGTTGAACGACGCGTGGTCTTGAGCCGTCGCGCTGGCCTGTCAGGAGTCGGAGAGGCGCGTCCACTTGGCGCGGTTGCATGCCGCCTGCATGGCCGCTCGCCCCTTTTGCCCGTTGGTCTGGGCAAAAGTGGAGGGTTACTTGTAACCGCTGGGCGGTTGCGTGCGTCGTGCGCGGCGGTTCGGCTTTCTCTGCTTGGAGCCGGTCTGCATGACAGGCGGGCCCCAGCCCCCGTGTCGCGGGGGAGGACTTTGGAGGCGTGTTGGAGAAGACTCCGCCCGTGACGGTTGAGGGCGCAAGCAGGGGGAGTTGCCTTTAAAAGGAGGGCGACCCTCTTCGTGAGGTGACCATGTCCCCTACCTCCCTTATGCATTGTGTCTTTCCATCTTCCGAGCCCCCGGATGGGGGAAACCGCCGTCTTTTCGCTCCATCGCCGGAGGGACGCAACTCTGTGGGAGTTGGTTCCTTTCAGCCATCGCTCGGCTTCAAGGATTTTCATCATGCAGCCCGGCTGCACCCCTCCACCGGCGATCGCCCAAGAGGGCGACCTCCGGCTTGATGGTGGGGGAAAGCGAGCCGGGCTGCGGTCTCTGCCCCTCCCTCGGCCTCAAGGATTTTCATCACCAGGCCAAGAGGGAGGACGAGGCGAGCCAGGGAGCTGTCTCCGTGTGGGTCGGTTGCCCTCTTCTTCCCCGTGTTCCTGGGGTGAGAACGGCATCCTCCAGCATCACGGAGACTTCCTCTAGCCATGCCGGAAGTGGGGGGTCCCGGGGCGTCGGCGGACGGAACTGGCTTCTCTACTGATGAGATTGCCAACTCCGTCAGTAGCCCTGGGTCTCCGTCTCCCGGCCTGAATGGCTGGCTCTCGTCCTCGGGGGGTGAGAGTCTTTCCGCTGCCCCGCAGGCCCGCCCCTATCGAGTGGGGTTGTTCGTACCTGCGGGGGGGGGGGGGGGAACTGGAGTTCCGTTTGTAATGGCACTTCGAGTGCCGGGTTTTTTGTTCATTTTCGGCTTTCGGGGCCTGAACATGTATGTAACTCCGGCACAGAGCCGTGTTTTTTTCCTCATTTCTGAGCAATAAGACTTGCCTGTCGATTGTCTGAATCGCTTCACCAAGCATGAGTCGCCCCGTGTCCAGGTGACGAGTGAGGTATCCGTATCCCGGAGGCGTAGGAATCCCTCGGCTCGGTCGGACCTGTTGTCCGAGGCTCCTCTAGCTTAGTCAAAGAGACCCCTCGGCCGCTCTTCGACGAGCCGAGGCCAGGGGTAGCGATATCAGCACAAGCAGAGGCGTTGTTGGCTCGGAAATGGAACCTGGACGGCCGGAGCCTAGCCGAGTTGTCTGTCGGCAGGATCGACGTCGGAGCTGATTAGCCGAGGCCTCGGACCGAGCTGGCGCCCTCGGAAGGTGGTCGGCCGAGGCCCCGGAGGTGGCCGGCCGAGCCGTCTGCTCGGGCCGGGTTCTCGGGGAAGTCTCTGGCAGAGAATGCTCGAGCGCGGTGACGACATCGTCCTTCGGAGCGGAGGCCCTCGGGCCGCGTCGCCGCCCGAGGCTAGGTCGGGCCTTGCCGAAGGTGCTGCTGATGCCGAGGGTGTCGTCGCCCTCTTCCAGTGTCAAGATCCGCGCCTGCAGGGTCAGATCGTCTTGTAGCGTGGGCCTTGTGTGGCCGTTGAGGCCAGAACATACACCCTTGTCGCGTTATAAAGCTGTGTCTCTTTTCCTCTTGTTTCGAGTATCTGGACTTTTTGTCGGTAGCAGGGATGTTAGTGCGAGCAAGAGTTGCTTCTCGCGGGAGGTGATGAGTGAGGTATCCGTATCCCGGAGGCGTGGGAGTCCCTCGGCTCGGTCGGCCTCGCCGCTTACGCGTACTTTTACCCATCCATGAGGCCCTGTCACCGACTCGGTCGAGAAGGCTCGAAGAACCTGCTTCAACAGAAGAGCTTCCGTACGTAAAGACTCATTCGATCCGCGGAGTCACTTTATCCGAGCGCGAGTTACTTATCGCAGAAGGTGATGAGTGAGGTATCCGTATCCCGGAGGCGTAGGAGTCCCTCGGCTCGGTCAGCCTTGACTGCTTACGTGTACCCCGTCATTTCCAGGACCCACTTTCCGAAGTAGTCAAAAAGCACGAAAGATGTTCTGGTGAAAGAGGTTTTTTGTTCGAGGAAAATTTTGACGCAGAGGGGGTTAACCCCCTTTTAGCCCCCGAGGGAGGGTCGGGCTCTGCCGAGGCGAGGCCGACCCTTCCTTGTTGACTAAACTTTGCGCGGGTGCGAGGTATATGAACAACTTGGAAACATCTTAAGGGTAGAAGCGACGTAGCTGTTGGATGTTCCAAGCGTTGCCGTAGACCTCGCCTTGACTGTTGGCCAGCTTGTACGTTCCGGGCTTCAGAACTTTGGCGATGATGAACGGCCCCTCCCAGGGGGGCGTTAGCTTATGCCTCCCTCGGGCGTCTTGCCGCAGCCGAAGCACCAGATCGCCCACCTGGAAATCTCGGGGTCGGACCCCTCGGGCGTGGTAGCGTCGCAGGGACTGCTGATACCGTGCCGAGTGTAGTAAGGCCCTGTCCCGAGCCTCGTCCAGCTGGTCCAGCGAGTCTTCTCGGCTGGCTTGGTTGCTTTCTTCGTTGTAAGCCCTCGTCCTCGGGGAACCATATTCCAGGTCCGTGGGCAGGATTGCCTCGGCCCCGTAGACCAGGAAGAACGGCGTGAAACCCGTGGCTCGGCTTGGAGTCGTCCTCAGGCTCCAAACCACCGAGGGGAGTTCCCTCATCCATCGCTTGCCGAATTTGTTGAGGTCGTTGTAGATCCGAGGCTTGAGCCCTTGTAGAATCATGCCATTGGCACGTTCTACTTGCCCGTTCGACATGGGGTGAGCTACGGCGGCCCAGTCCACCCGGATGTTGTGATCCTCGCAAAAATCCAAGAATTTTTTGCCGGTGAACTGGGTGCCATTGTCGGTGATGATGGAGTTCGGGACCCCGAAGCGATGGATGATGTTGGTGAAGAACGCCACCGCCTGCTCGGACCTGATGCTGTTTAGGGGTCGGACCTCGATCCACTTGGAGAATTTGTCGATGGCGACCAGCAGGTGCGTGTAGCCCCCGGGCGCCTTCTGTAGTGGGCCGACGAGGTCCAGACCCCACACAGCGAAGGGCCAGGTGATGGGTATCGTCTGCAGAGCCTGAGCGGGCAGGTGGGTCTGCTTCGCATAGAATTGGCACCCTTCGCAGGCGCGGACAATTCTAGTGGCGTCAGCCACCGCCGTTGGCCAGTAGAAGCCTTGGCGGAAAGCATTCCCAACGAGGGTTCGAGGTGCTGCATGATGACCGCAAGCCCCCGAGTGTATTTCCTGCAGGAGGTCCTGACCCTCGGCGATGGTGATGCATCGCTGGAGGATGCCCGAGGGGCTGCGGTGGTAGAGCTCCTTCTCATCGCCCAGCAGGACGAACGATTTTGCTCGTCGCGCTACCCGCCGAGCCTCGGCTCGGTCGAGGGGCAGTTCTCCTCGGCGGAGATATTGCAGGTACGGGGTCTTCCAACCTTGATCTGGCACGACCCCGTTCTGCTCCCCCTCGACGTGCAGCGCTTCGCCCTCGGGCTCCGAGGGTTCCTCGGATTGAGCCGAGGACGGCTCGGGATGGGCCGAGGTTACCTCGGACGAGGCCGAGGGTGCCTCGGGCTCGGGCGTGTCGCCTATCTTGACGGAGGGTTGGTGCAGATCCCGGGCGAAGACGTCCGGGGGAACCGTTGTCCGCCCCGAGGCTATCTTCGCCAACTCGTCCGCAGTCTCGTTGTAGCGCCGGGCGATGTGGTTAAGTTCGAGCCCGTAGAACTTGTCTTCCAGGCGTCGAACCTCTTCACAGTAGGCCTCCATCTTCGGGTCACGGCAGTGGGAGTTCTTCATGACTTGGTCGATGACGAGCTGCGAGTCGCCACGCGCATCGAGGCGTCGGACCCCTAGCTCGATGGCGATTCGCAGTCCGTTGATCAGAGCCTCGTACTCAGCCACATTGTTGGACGCCGGGAAATGGAGGCGGAGCACATAGCGCAGGTGTTTTCCGAGGGGCGAGACGAAAAGCAGGCCCGCGCCAGCTCCCGTCTTCATCAGCGACCCGTCGAAAAACATGGTCCAGAGCTCTGGCTGGATCGGAGCCGTTGGCAACTGGGTATCGACCCATTCGGCTACGAAATCCGCCAGTACCTGGGACTTGATGGCCTTCCGAGGGGCGAACGAGATCGCCTCGCCCATGATTTCCACCGCCCACTTCGCGATCCGTCCCGAGGCTTCTCGGCACTGGATGATCTCCCCCAGGGGGAAGGATGACACCACAGTCACCGGATGGGACTCGAAGTAATGTCGCAGCTTTCGCCTCGTCAGGATCACAGCGTATAGCAGCTTCTGGACTTGTGGGTAGCGGATCTTGGTCTCGGACAGTACTTCGCTGACGAAGTAAACTGGCTTCTGAACGGGCAAAGCATGCCCCTCTTCCTGCCTTTCGACCACGATCGCGGCGCTGACCACCTGAGTGGTTGCGGCGACGTAGACCAGGAGGGTTTCTCCATCAGTTGGGGGTACCAAGATGGGCGCCTGTGTGAGGAGTGCCTTCAGGCTCCCGAGGGCTTCCTTGGCCTCGGGAGTCCAAGTGAAGCACTCGGCCTTCCTTAAGAGGCGGTACAGGGGCAGGCCTCTTTCGCCGAGGCGCGAGATGAAACAGCTCAAGGCCGCGAGGCATCCCATGACCCTCTGTACGCCTTTTAAGTCTTTGATGGGCCCCATGTTTGTGATCGCTGCGATCTTCTCCGGGTTGGCTTCGATGCCCCGCTCGGAGACGATGAATCCCAAGAGCATGCCTCGGGGCACCCCGAAGACGCACTTCTCGGGATTGAGCTTGACGCCCTTCGCCTTGAGACACCGGAATGTCAGTTCGAGGTCGGAGAGAAGGTCGGAGGCTTTCCTCGTCTTGACTACGATGTCATCGACGTAGGCCTCGACCGTGCGACCAATGTGTTCGCCGAACACATGGTTCATGCACCGCTGGTACGTTGCACCCGCGTTCCTCAAACCGAACGGCATTGTGACGTAACAATACATGCCGAAGGGCGTGATGAAAGAAGTCGCGAGCTGGTCGGACTCTTTCATCTTGATTTGATGATACCCTGAGTAAGCATCAAGGAAAGACAGGGTTTCGCACCCTGCAGTGGAGTCCACGATTTGATCGATGCGAGGTAGAGGGTAGGGGACCTTCGGACATGCTTTGTTGAGACCAGTGTAGTCTACACACATCCGCCACTTCCCCCCTTTTTTCCTCACAAGCACAGGGTTGGCAAGCCATTCGGGATGGAATACCTCTTTAATAAACCCTGCTGCCATCAGCTTGTGGATCTCCTCGCCTATCACTCTGCGCCTTTCCTCGTCGAATCGGCGCAGAGGTTGTCTGACCGGTCGGGCCCTGGCCCGAATATCCAGCGAGTGCTCGGCGACTTCCCTCGGTATGCCGGGCATGTCCGAGGGACTCCACGCGAAAACGTCGGCGTTTGCGCGGAGAAAGTCGACGAGCACTGCTTCCTATTTGGGGTCGAGCCCGGAACCGACCCGGATCTGCCTGGAGGCGTCGCCACTGGGGTCGAGAGGGACGGCCTTAACCGTCTCCGCTGGCTCGAAGTTGCCGGCATGCCGCTTCACGTCCGGCACCTCTCGGGAGAGGCTTTCCAGGTCGGCACGAGGGCCTCGGACTCGGCGAGGGCCTCGGCGTACTCCACGCACTCCACATCGCATTCGAAGGCGTGCTTGTACGTGGGGCCGACAGTGATGACCCCGTTGGGGCCCGGCATCTTGAGCTTCAGGTAGGTGTAGTTGGGGATGGCCATGAACTTCGCGTAGCATGGCCTTCCCAACACTGCGTGGTAGGTTCCTCGGAACCCGACCACGTCGAACGTCAAAGTCTCCCTTCGGAAGTTGGAGGGTGTTCCGAAGCAGACAGGGAGGTCGAGCTGTCCGAGGGGCTGGACGCGCTTCCCGGGAATGATCCCGTGGAATGGCGCAGCGCCTGCTCGGACAGACGACAGGTCGACACGCAGGAGCCTGAGGGTCTCGGCGTAGATGATGTTGAGGCAGCTGCCTCCATCCATCAGGACCTTGGTGAGCCTGACGTCGCCGATGACAGGATCGACGACGAGCGGGTGCTTCCCCGGGCTCGGCACGTGGTCAGGGTGGTCGTCTCGGTCGAAGGTGATGGGCTTGTCGGACCAGTCTAGGTAGACTGGCGCCGCCACCTTCACCGAGCAGACCTCCCGACGCTCTTGCTTACGATGCCGAGCCGAGGCGTTTGCCGCATGCCCTCCGTAGATCATGAAGCAATCGCGGACCTCTGGAAACTCTCCTGCTTGGCGATCCTCCCTTTTGTCGTCGTCGTGAGCCCTGCCACCCTCTGCGGGTGGCCCGGCCCGATGGAAATGACGCCGAAGCATGACGCACTCTTCGAGGGTATGCTTGACGGGCCCCTGATGGTAGGGGCATGTCTCCTTGAGTGCCTTGTCGAAGAGGTTAGCACCTCCGGGGGGCTTCCGAGGGTTCTTGCGCTCGGCGGCGGCGACAAGGTCTGCATCGGGGACGTCGCGTTTCGCTTGCGACTTCCTCCTGTCTCTCTTCTTGGCGCCGCGCGGAGTAGACGCCTCGGGAGCATCTTCCGATGGGCGGCCCTGGGGCTGCTTGTCCTTTCGGAAGATGGCCTCCACCGCCTCCTGGCCGGAGGCGAACTTGGTGGCGATGTCCATCAGCTCGCTTGCCCTGGTGGGGGTCTTGCGACCCAGCTTGCTCACCAGGTCGCGGCAGGTGGTGCCGGCGAGGAACGCGCCGATGACATCGGAGTCGGTGATGTTGGGCAGCTCGGTGCGTTGCTTCGAGAACCGCCGGATGTAGTCCCGAAGGGACTCTCCCGGCAGTTGCCGGCAGCTTCGGAGGTCCCAGGAATTCCCGGGGCGCACGTACGTGCCCTGGAAGTTCCCGGCGAAAGCCTGGACCAAATCCTCCCAGTTGGAAATCTGCCCCGGGGGCAGGTGCTCCAACCAGGCACGAGCGGTGTCGGAGAGAAACAGGGGGAGGTTTCGGATGATGAGGTTGTCATCGTCCGTCCCACCCAGCTGACAGGCCAGGCGGTAGTCCGCAAGCCACAATTCCGGTCTCGTTTCCCCCGAGTACTTTGTGATAGTAGTCGGGGGTCGGAATCGGGGCGGAAACGGCGCCCGCCGAATGGCTCGGCTAAAGACCTGCGGGCCGGGTGGTTCGGGCGAGGGACTTCGATCCTCCCCGCTGTCGTAACGTCCCCCTCGCCTGGGGTGGTAGCCTCGGCGCACCCTTTCGTCGAGGCGTGCCCGACGGTCGCGATGAGGGTGCTCGACGCCGAGGTGGCCCGGGGCCGCAGGCGCAGTGTTGCGCGTGCGCCCGGTGAAGGCCGAGGCTTCCCGCGTGAGTCGGGAAGTCGCGGCACGAGGTTCCGAGGGGTATCCCTGCCTGCGGGAGGCAGAGCTCTCGGCCCGCCGGGCCGCAGCGCCTTCCAGGAGATGCTTGAGTTCTCCCTGGATTCGCCGTCCCTCGGTGGTTGATGACTCCGGCATCGCACGGAGGAGCATTGCTGCAGCGACCAGGTCCTGGCCAGTCCCGCCGGATGCGGGTGGCGGTTTGTCCCTGGCATCGTTGGCGATGCGGTGCTGGAGACCTTGGGGCAGGTGACGTATTCCTCCGGCCGGGGGTTGGCTCACCCATGCCTGCCCGATGTTCTGGCAGATTGCCTCGAGCGCTCCTGCTCCTTCATCGAACCCGGCCTGCGCCCCGCGGACTTGCTCGAGCTGTGGGTCGTGACCCCCCGCCGGAACGGGGACCACAGCTAGCTCCCGCGGGATGTCGGCGCGAGGCGCTGGCCTAGGGGGATAACCATCCTCCGGCATGCCGAGACAGCCGCCTCCGGAGGGATCCCCTAGCTCGATGTGGAAACATTCGCGACTCGGGCCGCAGTCCTTGTCGCCAAGGCTGCGGCTGCCGTCGGAACAGTCGGAGAGGCAGTAGTCACATGCGGTCATGAAGTCCCGCATGGCACTAGGGTTGCCAGATCCGGAGAAATCCCAGCAGATGCTGGGGTCGTCATCTTCCTCGGACCCAGAGGGTCCGTAGGTCGAGACACCCGTCAATCGGTCCCAAGGCGACCGCACAGGAAACCCCAGAGAGGTTGCACTCGCCTCAATGTGAGTGCCCGCCAAAGCGAGGTCGCCAGGCGGGCTGAGGCTGAGTCGAAATGACGAAAGACGGGGAGCAGTCGTTACCTTTTTGCCGACGAGGAGCGATGAAGTCGTGTCGGGGGCTGACCGCGCCGTCGTCTTGGGTACGAGGGCGACGTCCTGCATGCCCTCCGTGAGCGCGCTGGCGTCGTCCACTTGCTCGGGGTCGACGTGTTGCGGGGGGATGGCGCTCGCATTTGCCTCGAACGCGAGGGCGACGCTTGGCGTGTCCTCCACTGGGGCACCGGGGATGTCGATTTGCTCGACAGCCGTCGGAGCGCGGCCTCCCGCTCGGCCCCGGTTGCCCCGCCTCCTCCTCCTCCGATGGCGAAGGAGGGGATGGGGCGAGCTCGTACGTTGTCCTTCCCCATCGTGGGAAAGACGTCGTCGACTCCGCCGCCGGTGGGCGGACTGTCCGCCAGCGAGGTCGCCGTCGCGCGGCGGTGGAAGGAGTATCATGTCGTAGTCGCCGTCGAGAGACATGAACTCGAGGTTCCCGAAACGGAGCACCGTCCCGGGTTGAAGAGGTTGTTGGGGACTGCCCATCTGGAGCTTGACGGGAAATCGAACGTCAACACGCAGCGTGCCCCTACCTGGCGCGCCAACTGTCAGCGTTCCGAGACCGGGGGGTCCCCGAGCCAACGAGTGAGAGTGCCGCGTGCCCCAGCCCAGATGGGTCGAGCGCGTGGAGCGAGCGCGAAGGGGGGAACAGAGGGAGAGAGAGAGTCGGTGGCCGGAGCCGGGTCGTGAGGGAGTCGGAGAAATTCCCGCGGCCTTCGTGTTCGTCCCGCGCCCAGGTCGGGTGCGCTTGCAGTAGGGGGTTACAAGCGTCCGCACGAGGTGAGGGGAGAGAGCGGCCCTGAGAGAGAGCGCCTGCCCCTGCCCTTCGTCCTCGCGAGGCCAACCTTCTCTAAGAAGGCCCTGGCCCTTCCTTTTATAGTCGTAAGGAGAGGGTCCAGGTGTACAAGATGGGGGTGTAGCAAGGTGCTACGTGTCTAGCGAGGGAGAGCTAGCGCCCTATGTACATGCCCAGGTGGCAGCCGGAGAGATCGTGGCACCCTGTTGGTGTGGCGTCGTGGCTGTTGGAGGAGTAACGGAGCCGGACGGGGGGACAGCTGTCGAGGTGGCTGGTCCTTGCTGACGTTCTCCTGCTTTCGTAAGGGAGCTGGGAGCCGCCGTCGTCATGATCTAGCGGGGCGCCATCATGGCCTATCTGACATAGCTGGCCAGATGGGACGCCGGTCTTGTTCTCTGCGACCCAAGTCGGCTCAGGGCAGGGTGATGATGACGCTTTCTGTTGACGTGGCGGTCTCGTGTCCTAGGTCGGGCGTCGTGGAGGCTCCTCCGAGGCTGAGGCCGAGTCCGTCCTGCAAGACAGAGACAGAGTCCGAGCCCGGGGTCGGGCGAGGCGGAGGTTATTCGGCAGAGGCCGAAGCGGAGTCCGAGCCCTGGGTCGGGCGAGGCGGAGGTCGCCGTCTTCCGGGGCCTTAGCCCGAGTCCGAGCCCTGGGTCGGGCGGAGCGGAGTTCGCCGTCTTCCGAGGCCTTAGCCTGAGTCCGAGCCCTGGGTCGGGCGGAGCGGAGTTCGCCGTCTTCTGGGGCCTTGGCCCGAGTCCGAGCCCTGGGTCGGGCGGAGCGGAGTTCGCCGTCTTCTGGGGCCTTGGCCCGAGTCCGAGCCCTGGGTCGGGCGGAGTCTCCTATGGCACCACTGGCGGAGTCTGGTCGCCCGTCGGTCTTACCTTTTGCGTTAAACGCCCCGGTGACTCGGTCGGTTGGTGCGGTGATTTAGTCAGGGTTTCTCCTTATCGGAGGCGGGGCCTAGGGCGAGCCGGAGATGCGTCTGCCGTGAAAGAGGAGACCTCAGGCGAGACGGAGTCATCTTAGGGTCGGCTGCCCTCGCCCGAGGCTAGGCTCGGGCGTGGCGTGGTCAAGTCACTCGTATGGACTGATCCCTGACTTAATCAAACCCATCAGGCCTTTGCAGCTTTATGCTGATGGGGGTTACCAGCTGACTGTCCGGTGCGCCATCGAACAGACAGCTTCCAGCAACGGTCACTTTTGGTGGTTGGGGCTATAAATACCCCAACCACCCCACATTCATTGCCATCCAAGTTTTCCACTTCTCAACTACTACAAGAGCTCTTGCATTCAATTCTAGACACACCAAATAGATCAAGTCCTCTCCAAATTCCACACAACACCATAGTGACTAGAGAGAGTGATTTGCTTGTGTTCTTTCGAGCTCTTGCGCTTGGATCGCATTCTTTTCTTCCTCACTTGTTCTTGTGATTCAACTCAATTGTAACCAAGGCAAGAGGCACCAATTGTGTGGTGACCCTTGCGGGGAAGCTTTGTTCCCGTTTGATTGAGAAGAAGAGAAAGCTCACTCGATCCGTGGGATCGTTTGAGAGAGGGAAGGGTTGAAAGAGACCCGGCCTTTGTGGCCTCCTCAACGGGGAGTAGGTTTGCGAGAACCGAACCTCGGTAAAACAAATCCGCGTGTCACACTCTTATTTGCTTGCGATTTGTTTTGCGTCCTCTCTCGCGGACTCGTTTCTTTATTACTAACGCTAACCCGGCTTGTAGTTGTGTTTATATTTGTAAATTTCAGTTTCGCCCTATTCACCCCCCCTCTAGGCGACTATCAATTGGTATCAGAGCCGGTGCTTCATTAGAGCCTAACCGCTCGAAGTGATGTCGGGAGATCACACCAAGAGGGAGATGGAGACCGGCGACAACAAGCCCACTACAAGCCAAGGGAGCACTTCATCGGAAGAGTCCCGCACCAAGAGAAGGGAGAAGAAGAAGAACTCCTCCAAGCGGAAGGAGAAAAGATCTTCCTCTTCTCACCACAAGGAGAAGAAGGAAAAATCTTCTTCTCACAAGCCGCATCGGAGTGGGGACAAGCACAAGAGGATGAGGAAGGTAGTCTACTACGAGACCGACACCTCATCGACATCCACCTCCGGCTCCGACGCGGCATCCGTCACTTCTAAACGCCAAGAGCGTAAGAAGTATAGTAAGATTCCCCTACGCTATCCTCGCATTCCTAAACATACACCTTTACTTTCCGTCCCATTAGGCAAACCACCAACTTTTAATGGTGAAGATTATGCTATGTGGAGTAATTTAATGCGATTTCATCTAACCTCTCTCCACAAAAGTATATGGGATGTTGTTGAGTATGGTGTACAGGTACCATCTGTAGGGGATGAGGACTATGACACGGACGAAGTGGCCCAAGTCGAGCACTTCAACTCCCAAGCCGCAACCATTCTCCTTGCCTCTCTAAGCAAGGAGGAATACAACAAAGTGCAAGGGTTGAAGAACGCAAAGGAGATTTGGGACCTACTCAAGACGGCGCACGAGGGTGATGAACTCACAAAGATCACCAAGCGGGAAACGATCGAGGGGGAGCTCGGTCGCTTCCGTCTTCGCCAAGGGGAGGAGCCACAAGACATGTACAACCGGCTCAAGACCTTGGTAAACCAAGTGCGCAACCTCGGGAGCGCAAAATGGGATGACCACGAAGTGGTTAAGGTTATTCTAAGAGCCCTTATTTTCCTTAACCCCACACAAGTTCAATTAATTTGTGGCAATCCTAGATATCCACTAATGACCCCCGAGGAAGTTATCGGGAATTTTGTGAGTTTTGAATGCATGATTAAGGGCTCCAAGAAGATCAACGAGCTTGATGAACCCTCCACATCCGAGGCGCAACCCGTGGCCTTCAAGGCAACGGAGGAGAAGAAGGAGGAGTCTACACCAAGTAGACAACCAATTGACGCCTCCAAGCTCGACAACGAGGAGATGGCCCTAATCATCAAAAGCTTTCGGCAAATCCTCAAGCAACGGAAGGGGAAGGATTACAAATCCCGTTCCAAGAAGGTTTGCTACAAGTGTGGTAAGCCCGGTCATTTTATAGCAAAATGTCCTATGTCTAGTGACAGTGACAGGGGCGACGACAAAAAGGGAAGAAGAAAGGAGAAGAAGAAGTACTACAAGAAGAAGGGCGGCGATGCCCATGTTTGTCGGGAGTGGGACTCCGACGAAAGCTCAAGCGACTCCTCCGACGACGAGGACGCCGCCAACATCGCCGTCACCAAAGGGCTTCTCTTCCCAAACGTCGGCCACAAGTGTCTCATGGCCAAGGACGGCAAAAAGAAGGTAAAATCAAAGTCCTCCACTAAATATGAAACATCTAGTGATGAGGATGATGATAAAAATGAGGAGGATAACTTGCGTATTCTTTTTGCTAACCTTAACATGGAACAAAAGGAAAAATTAAATGAGCTAATTAGTGCTATCCATGAAAAGGATGATCTCTTGGACTCCCAAGAGGACTTCCTAATCAAGGAAAACAAGAAACATGTTAAGGTTAAAAATGCTTATGCTCTAGCAATAGAAAAATGTGAAAAATTGTCTAGTGAGCTAAGTACTTGCCATGAGACTATAGACAACCTTAGAAATGAAAATGCTAATTTGATAGCTAAGGTTGATTCTCATATTTGCAATGTTTCAATTCCAAATCCTAGAAATGATAATGATGATTTGCTTGCTAGGATTGAAAAATTGAATATTTCTCTTGCTAGCCTTAGAAATGAGAATGAGAAACTAATTGCTAAGGCTAAAGATTTTGATGTTTGCAATGCTACTATTTCCGACCTTAGAACTAAAAATGATATGTTGCATGCTAAGGTTGTTGAACTTAAATCTTGCAAACCCTCTACATCTAATGTTGAGCATGTTTCCATTTGTACTAGATGTAGAGATATTAATGTTGATGCTATCCATGATCACCTAGCCTTAATTAAAAAACAAAATGATCACATAGCACAACTTAATGCTAAGATTAGTGAGCATGACTTGGAAAATGAAAAATTTAAATTTGCTAGAAGCATGCTCTATAATGGGAGACGCCCTGGCATTAAGGACGGCATTGGCTTCCAAAAGGGAGACAATGTCAAAATTAATGCCCCTCCAAAGAACTTATCTAACTTTGTTAAGGGCAAGGCTCCCATGCCTCAGGATAACGAAGGTTACATTTTGTACCCTGCCGGCTATCCTGAGAGCAAGATTAAGAAAATTCATTCTAGGAAGTCTCACTCTGGCCCTAATCATGCTTTTATGTATAAGGGTGAGACATCTAGATCTAGGCAACCAACCCATGCCAAGTTGCCTAGAAAGAAAACTACTAATGCATCAAATGATCATAGCATTTCATTTAAAACTTTTGATGCATCTTATGTTTTAACTAACAAATCCGGCAAAGTAGTTGCCAAAATTGTTGGGGGCAAACACAAGGGCTCCAAGACTTGTGTTTGGGTACCCAAAGTTCTTGTATCTAATGCTAAAGGACCCAAAACCGTTTGGGTACCTAAAACAAAGAACTAAACTTGTTTTGTAGGTTTATGCATCCGGGGGCACAAGTTGGATACTCGACAGCGGGTGCACAAACCATATGACAGGGGAGAAAAGGATGTTCTCCTCATATGAGAAAAACCAAGATCCCCAACGAGCTATCACATTCGGGGATGGAAATCAAGGTTTGGTCAAAGGATTGGGTAAAATTGCTATATCACCTGACCATACTATTTCCAATGTTTTTCTTGTAGATTCTTTAGATTACAATTTGCTTTCCGTATCCCAATTATGTCAAATGGGCTACAACTGTCTTTTTACTGATACAGGTGTTACTGTCTTTAGAAGAAGTGATGATTCAGTAGCATTTAAGGGAGTGTTAGAGGGTCAGCTATACTTGGTAGATTTTGATAGAGCTGAACTCGACACTTGCTTGATTGCTAAGACTAACTTGGGTTGGCTTTGGCACCGCCGACTAGCCCATGTTGGAATGAAGAACCTTCACAAGCTTCTAAAGGGAGAACACATTTTAGGACTAACCAATGTTCATTTTGAGAAAGACAGGATTTGTAGCGCATGCCAAGCCGGGAAGCAAGTTGGCACTCATCATCCACACAAAAACATCATGACTACCGACAGGCCACTGGAACTCCTACACATGGATTTATTCGGCCCGATTGCTTACATAAGCATCGGCGGTAGTAAGTATTGTCTTGTAATTGTGGATGATTATTCTCGCTTCACTTGGGTATTCTTTTTGCAGGAAAAATCACAAACCCAAGAGACCTTAAAAGGATTCTTGAGACGAGCTCAAAATGAGTTCGCCTTAAGGATCAAGAAAATTAGAAGCGACAATGGAACGGAGTTCAAGAACTCTCAAATAGAAGGCTTCCTTGAGGAGGAGGGCATCAAGCATGAGTTCTCTTCTCCCTACACTCCACAACAAAATGGTGTAGTGGAGAGGAAGATCGAACTCTATTGGACATGGCAAGAACCATGCTTGATGAGTACAAGACACCAGATCGGTTTTGGGCCGAGGCGGTCAACACCGCCTGCTACGCCATCAACCGGTTATATCTTCACCGAATCCTCAAGAAGACATCTTATGAACTCCTAACCGGTAAAAAGCCAAACATTTCATATTTTAGAGTTTTTGGTAGCAAATGCTTTATTCTTGTTAAGAGAGGTAGAAAATCTAAATTTGCTCCTAAGACTGTAGAAGGCTTTTTACTAGGATATGACTCAAACACAAGGGCATATAGAGTCTTTAACAAGTCCTCAGGACTTGTTGAAGTTTCTTGTGACGTTGTGTTTGATGAGACTAACGGCTCTCAAGTAGAGCAAGTTGATCTTGATGATATAGGTGAAGAACAGGCTCCATGCATAGCGCTAAGGAACATGTCCATTGGGGATGTGTGTCCTAAGGAATCCGAAGAGTCTCCACGTGCACAAGATCAACCATCCTCCTCCATGCAAGCATCTCCACCAACTCAAGTTGAGGATGAGGCTCAAGATGTTGAACAAGAAGATGAGCCACCTCAAAATGACGGCAACGATCAAGGGGGAGATGCAAATGATGAAGACAAGGAGGATAAACAACCAAGGCCGCCACACCCAAGAGTCCACCAAGCAATACAACGAGATCACCCCGTCGACACCATCCTCGGCGACATTCATAAGGGGGTAACTACTCGATCTCGTGTTGCGCATTTTTGTGAACACTACTCGTTTGTTTCCTCTATTGAGCCACACAGGGTAGAGGAAGCACTTCAAGATTCGGATTGGGTGATGGCGATGCAGGAGGAGCTCAACAATTTCACGAGGAACGAGGTATGGCACTTAGTTCCACGTCCTAATCAAAATGTTGTAGGAACCAAGTGGGTCTTCCGCAACAAGCAAGACGAGCATGGTGTGGTGACTAGGAACAAAGCTCGACTCGTGGCCAAGGGATATTCACAAGTCGAAGGTTTGGATTTTGGTGAAACCTATGCACCCGTAGGTAGGCTTGAGTCAATTCGCATATTATTAGCCTATGCTACTTACCATGGCTTCAAGCTTTATCAAATGGACGTGAAGAGTGCCTTCCTCAATGGACCAATCAAGGAGGAGGTCTATGTTGAGCAACCTCCCGGCTTTGGAGACAGTGAGTATCCTAACCATGTTTATAGGCTCTCTAAGGCGCTTTATGGGCTTAAGCAAGCCCCAAGAGCATGGTATGAATGCCTTAGAGATTTCCTTATTGCAAATGGCTTCAAAGTCGGCAAAGCCGATCCTACTTTATTCACTAAGACTCTTGATAATGATTTGTTTGTATGCCAAATTTATGTTGATGATATCATATTTGGGTCTACTAACAACTCTACATGTGAAGAATTTAGTAGGATCATGACACAGAAATTCGAGATGTCAATGATGGGGGAGTTGAAGTATTTTCTAGGATTCCAAGTCAAGCAACTCCATGAGGGCACCTTCATTAGCCAAACAAAGTATACTCAAGATATCCTAAGCAAGTTTGGAATGAAGGATGCCAAGCCCATCAAGACACCCATGGGAACCAATGGGCATCTCGACCTCGACACGGGAGGTAAGTCCGTGGATCAAAAGGTATACCGGTCGATGATTGGTTCATTGCTTTATTTATGTGCATCTCGACCGGACATTATGCTCTCTGTCTGCATGTGTGCAAGATTCCAAGCCGACCCTAAGGAATCACACCTTACGGCCGTAAAACGAATCTTGAGATATTTAGCTTATACTCCTAAGTTTGGGCTTTGGTACCCTCGGGGATCCACTTTTGATTTGATTGGTTATTCGGATGCCGATTGGGCAGGGTGTAAGATTAATAGGAAGAGCACATCGGGGACTTGCCAGTTCTTGGGAAGATCCTTGGTGTCATGGGCTTCAAAGAAGCAAAATTCGGTCGCTCTTTCTACCGCTGAAGCCGAGTACATTGCCGCAGGACATTGTTGCGCGCAATTGCTTTGGATGAGGCAAACCCTGCGGGACTACGGTTACAAATTAACCAAAGTCCCCTTGCTATGTGACAATGAGAGTGCAATCAAAATGGCCGACAATCCCGTCGAGCATAGCCGCACTAAACACATAGCCATTCGGTATCATTTTCTTCGGGATCACCAACAAAAGGGGGATGTCGAGATTTCATACATTAACACTAAAGATCAATTAGCCGATATCTTTACCAAGCCACTTGATGAACAATCTTTTACCAGACTTAGGCATGAGCTTAATATTCTTGATTCTAGAAATTTCTTTTGCTAAACTTGCACACATAGCTCATAAATATACCTTTGATCATGTCTCTTTTATATATGCTATGACTAATGTGTTTTCAAGTGTATTTCAAACCAAGTCATAGGTATATTGAAAGGGAATTGGAGTCTTCGGCGAAGACAAAGGCTTCCACTCCACTCTACTACTCATACTTCGCCGTCGCTCCGCATCACTCTCCAACTTTGGTATAATCTTCACTCATTTATTTTATGACCAAAGGGGGAGAAAGTACTTCATTGGGCTCTAATGACTCCGTTTTTGGCGATTCATGCCAAAGGGGGAGAAAGTATGAGCCCAAAGCAAAAGGACCGCACCACCACCTAATTTTATAAATTTGATGATTTTAAATTGGTAAACTTCAAAATTGGTATCTCTTTGTGTTCTAAAGGGGGAGCAAGTAGTATTTTCAAAATTGATGGAAAACCCTCTTGAACACTAAGAGGAGACCTTATTTGAGGGGGAGTTTTGTTTAGTCAAAGAAAAAGCATTTGAACAAAGGAAGAAAATTTCAAATCTTGAAAATGCTTTGCAAATCTTATTCATTTATCTTTGACTATCTTGCAAAATGACTTTGAAAAGAATTTACAAAAGAATTTGCAAAAACAAAACTCTTGGTGTAAATGTGGTCCAATATGTCAAAAACAAAGAAAACAATCCATGCGCATCATGTAAGTATTTATATTGGCTCAATTCCAAGCAACCTTTGCACTTACATTATGCAAACTAGTTCAATTATGCACTTCTATATTTGCTTTGGTTTGTGTTGGCATCAATCACCAAAAAGGGGGAGATTGAAAGGGAATTAGGCTTACACCTAGTTCCTAAATAATTTTGGTGGTTGAATTGCCCAACACAAATATTGGACTAACTAGTTTGCTCTAGTGCATAAGTTATACAGGTGCAAAAGGTTCACACTTAGCCAATAAAAAGATCAAATTTTGGATTCAACTAAGGAGCAATGAGGCAACCGAGGGCACCTCTGGTTGGAGGCACCGGACTGTCCGGTGTGCACCGGACAGTGTCCGGTGCGCCCAGGGGACTCCAACTCAAACTCTCCGCCCTCGGGAATTCTCGGAAGCCGGCACGCTATAATTCACCGGACTGTCCGGTGTGCACTGGACATGTCCGGTGCTCCAAGGAAGCGCGGTCTCCGGAACTCGCCAGCCTCGGGTTCGCGCGGCAGCCGCTCCGCTATAATTCACCGGACTGTCCGGTGTGCCAGCGGGGCAACGGCTATTTCGGGGCCAACGGCTCCCTGCGGCGCATTTAATGCGCGCGCAGTGCGCGCAGACGTCTGGCGCGCCCATACCGGTGCACCGGACATCAAACAGTACATGTCCGGTGTGCACCGGACACCCAGGCGGGCCCAGAAGTCAGAAGCTCCAACGGTCAGAATCCAACGGCAATGGTGACGTGGCGGGGGCACCAGACTGTCCGGTGCGCCATCGAACAGACAGCTTCCAGCAACGGTCACTTTTGGTGGTTGGGGCTATAAATACCCCAACCACCCCACATTCATTGCCATCCAAGTTTTCCACTTCTCAACTACTACAAGAGCTCTTGCATTCAATTCTAGACACACCAAATAGATCAAGTCCTCTCCAAATTCCACACAACACCATAGTGACTAGAGAGAGTGATTTGCTTGTGTTCTTTCGAGCTCTTGCGCTTGGATCGCATTCTTTTCTTCCTCACTTGTTCTTGTGATTCAACTCAATTGTAACCAAGGCAAGAGGCACCAATTGTGTGGTGACCCTTGCGGGGAAGCTTTGTTCCCGTTTGATTGAGAAGAAGAGAAAGCTCACTCGATCCGTGGGATCGTTTGAGAGAGGGAAGGGTTGAAAGAGACCCGGCCTTTGTGGCCTCCTCAACGGGGAGTAGGTTTGCGAGAACCGAACCTCGGTAAAACAAATCCGCGTGTCACACTCTTATTTGCTTGCGATTTGTTTTGCGTCCTCTCTCGCGGACTCGTTTCTTTATTACTAACGCTAACCCGGCTTGTAGTTGTGTTTATATTTGTAAATTTCAGTTTCGCCCTATTCACCCCCCCTCTAGGCGACTATCAATAATCTATACGAAGCTCTTCTTCTCTTTCCCATGTTGCTTCATCTTCACCGTGGTGGCTCCATTGCACTTTGCACATCTTTATAACCTTATTCCTCGTAACTCGAGTCAGTGTATCAAGAATCTTGATGGGGTACTCAGCATAAGTTAGATCACCTTGAACACTAAGGTATTCCATTGGTAGTTGCTCCTCAGGTACCCTGAGACATTTCTTCAGCTGAGATACATGAAATACATCATGAACATCCGCAAGATGATCCGGTAACTCCAATTGGTATGCAACCTCTCCCACTCGCTTTAAGATTAAGAAGGGTCCAATAAAGCGAGGGGACAACTTTCCTTTGACTTTGAATCTTCTCATACCTCGGAGTGGTGACACCTTCAAATAGACATAATCTCCCTCTTTAAACTCAAGCAGTCTTCTCCGGGTATCAGCATAGCTTTTCTGTCTTGACTGCGCAGTTCTCAAATTCTCCCTTATTTGCTGGACTTGCTCCTCTGCTTCTTGTATAATCTCAGGCCCAAACAACTGTCTTTCACCAGTTTGATCCCAATACAATGGAGTCCTGCACTTTCTGCCATATAAAGCCTCAAACGGTGACATCTTCAAACTGGCCTGATAGCTATTATTGTAAGAGAACTCCGCATAAGGCAAACTCTTATCCCAACTTCCACCATGTTTAAGAGCACAAGCTCTTAACATATCCTCAAGTACTTGGTTGGTCCTCTCTGTCTGCCCATCAGTCTGTGGATGGTAAGCCGAACTAAAGTTCAATCTGGTATCCAAGGACTCGTGCAACTTCTTCCAATACTGAGAGGTAAACTGTGATCCCTGGTCTGACACAATCTTCTTTGGCACACCATACAGACAGACAATCCATGCCATGTACAACTCTGCCAACTTGGCTCCTGAATACGTGGTCTTCACTGGAATAAAGTGGGCTACTTTAGTTAGCCTGTCCACAATCACCCATATAGAATCATATCCAGCAGACATGCGGGGTAATCCAACAATGAAGTCCATACCAATCTCTTCCCATTTCCACTCAGGTATCTTCAGTGGATGCAGTAGTCCGGCTGGCCTCTGGTGTTCAGCCTTAACTCTTTGGCACACATCGCACATAGCCACATGTGCAGCCACATCTCTCTTCAGTCCATACCACCAATACTTTTGCTTCAAATCCTGATACATCTTAGTGCTCCTAGGATGAATAGAATAAACTGAATCATGTGCCTCCTTCAATATGGTTTCTCGAAGACTATCAATGTCGGGAACACAAATCCGATTCTTGAACCATATCGTGCCTTGCTCATCTTCTGTGAATTCCGGGCCTCTACCTTCTGTTATTAGATTCTTGATCTCCTGGATTTTGGCATCACCAACCTGACCTTTACGAATTTCTTGCTCCAAGGTAGGTTCCAATTCAATAGTAACTCCTTCCGTATGTGTAACGATTCCCAGGTTGAGGCTCCCAAAATCTTTGGCTAATTCATCGGGTAGCTGGACAACGAAAGCGGAGTGAACATGCTCCTTCCGACTCAAGGCATCTGCAACCAAATTTGCCTTGCCTGGGTGGTAATGAATCTCCAAATCATAATCCTTAATAAGCTCCAACCAACGGTGTTGCCTAAGGTTGAGATCCTTCTGAGTGAATATATACTTCAAACTCTTATGATCCGTATATACTTGGCACTTAGTTCCCATGATGTAGTGTCTCCAAATCTTAAGTGCATGCACAACGGCAGCCAGTTCCAAGTCATGAGTGGGGTAGTTCAGTTCATGTTTCCGCAACTGACGAGATGCATAGGCGATCACATGTCCTTCTTGCATGAGCACACATCCAAGTCCTTGGCCACATGCATCACAGTAAATGTCAAATCCCTTCTGTAGATCTGGCATAATCAATACTGGTGGCGACATCAACCTCTCCTTCAATTGATCAAAGCTCTCTTGGCATTTCTCATCCCACTTGAATTCTCTCCCTTTCTCCAAAAGCGAGGTCATAGGCTTGGCAATCTTAGAGAACCCTTCAATAAATCTCCGATAATATCCTACGAGTCCCAAGAAACTCCGAATCTCCGTAACTGTAGTGGGCACTCTCCACTCCATTATCTCCTTCACTTTAGCAGGATCCACTGCTATTCCTCCATTAGAAATAATATGACCAAGGAATGGCACCTTGTCAATCCAAAACTCGCACTTGCTGAACTTAGCGTAGAGTTGATTATCTCGCAGCTTTTGTAGCACCAACCTTAGATGTTGTTCGTGATCACTTTCATTCCTAGAATAAATCAGAATATCGTCGATAAACACCACGACGAATCTATCCAAATACTCCATAAACACTTTGTTCATCAAATTCATGAAATAAGCCGGTGCATTGGTTAATCCAAATGACATAACAGTAAACTCATATAATCCATATCGGGTTGAGAAAACCGTCTTAGGAATATCCGAGGGTCTAATCTTCATCTGATGGTATCCCAATCGGAGATCAATCTTCGAGAATACCCTGGCTCCTCTCATCTGGTCAAACAAATCCTCAATACGGGGTAATGGGTACTTGTTCTTCACCGTGACATCATTAAGTGATCTATAGTCCACGCACATTCGTTGCGATCCATCCTTCTTCTGTACGAATAACACCGGTGCTCCCCAAGGTGAGGAACTCGGACGAATATACCCCGCCTCCTGTAACTCAGTTAACTGCTTCTTAAGTTCCTTCAACTCCTCTACGGACATTTTATATGGCCGTTTAGAAATAGGAGCGGTTCCAGGTAAGAGATCAATAACAAACTCAACTTCTCTATCAGGTGGCATCCCTGGTAACTCCTCTGGAAAGACATCCGGAAAATCTCTAACCACCCGGATGTTGTCACCAACAAACTCCTCAGGCATAAAGAACATTGCACGCATGGATGAGGAGGTTACTGCAATATTAACTTGAAATCTTTCTCCTTTAGTGGTAGTGAGCTCTACGGTACCTCTACCACATGCTATAACGGCCTTTGCCTTTCTTAGCCATGACATACCAAGGATCAGATCTATACTGCTTGACTCTAATATTATAGCAGTAGCTCCAAATTCTCTACCCATAATGGTCAATGTCAATCTACGTGTCATTTGATTCGCCTCAACAGGCCCTTTAGGTGTAATTACTATCATGGGTTTTCTCATATTTAGCAGTGGTATTTCATTTGTGTTGGCATATCTAGCAGACATGAATGAATGTGTAGCACCAGAATCAAATAATATGGTTGCAGGAATTGCATTAACATAAAACATACCAAGTACGATGTCCCCACCATCCGGAGTAGCATCAACGCTGACTTGATTAACCTTGGCAATAGAATATCCCTTGCCAGATCCTGGAGTTTGCTGCCTGTTCTGAACTGGAGTAGTAGCAATCCTCTGTGGGCAAACATTTGCATAATGACTAGTCTTCCCACACTTGAAACAAGTAGTGCCTAGACTCTGTCCTGAAAACTTCATCGGGGTGCCAGTGGGGGTAGCCTGTCAAGTAGGTGTCCGTGGAGACCCCTGTGGAGCATACTGAGCTGTACGTGGCCCTCCTGGTCGAGTCGGTGTACCCTGTGGTGGAACGTAGCGGGGACGAACACTGCTGCTACCTTGTCCTTGTGAGATAGCCTTCCTCTACAAATCACCCAATTGAACACGCTTGTGTTCAATAGCAAGAGCCTTATCCAGTAGCCTTTGAAAGGATGGAAAGGTGTGTGCAACCAGTGCATACTGCAAGGGTCCATTAAGTCCTTCAATGAAGTGCTCCTGCTTCCTCTCATCCTCAGCAACTTCCTCCGGAGCATATCTTGACAGCTGAATAAATTTGTCTCTGCACTCGCTGACTGACATGTTGCCTTGCTTCAATGACAGAAACTCCTTCTTCTTGATCTTTATCATACCAGCTGGAATATGGTAGTTCCTGAACTGTGTACTGAACTCTGCCCAAGTAATAGTATCAGCAGCATCATGGGCAGCAATATAAGAATCCCACCAGTCAGCAGCAGGACCTGTCAGACGACCCGAGGCATAAAGAACTTTCTCCCGGTCTGAGCATTGGGCGATGTTGAGCATCTTCTCAATTGACTTCAACCAATCATCTGCGTCAAGTGGATCTGGCGAACTGGCAAAGGTTGGTGGCTTATGACTCATAAATTCCCGGTGCTTATCATGAGGTGGAACTGGTGGTGGTGGTGGTGGCAATGGCACTTGTTGCTGTTGCTGTTGTTGTTGAAGTTGTTGTTGCAGCTGCTGTTGTTGCGCCCTTCTCTCCTGGCGTATCTCCTCTCTCTCCTGGCGTAACTCCTGACGTATATCTTCTCTTTCCTGACGCATCTCCTGGTGTTCTTGCTGCATCTGGGCACGCATATCAGCCATAGTGTCCGCCATTTGCTGCATCACCGCCATCTGAGCAGCAACCAATGGGTCAACTCCGCCTGGTGGAGGATTAGGAGGATTCATCTCTGCAGGCTGTGGCTGAGGTTGTCTATATATCCTTCGAGTGTGTCGGTTAGGAGGCAAATCAATTCCACCACCCCTCCTGGTATTGACCATCTGAGTTAGATGCATATGGTAAGAGAGAGCAGTAAACAAGGCAGTAATTACGAATCATGTTACTTTGGGGGATTTATTAGCTAAGCAGTTTAATGTTTTACCTACCATAGCTAATTTATTACCTTATGCTGGCACATACTAAGATGTCCATATATAATACTTCAATCAATCGAAGAAGCAAGTCAGACATTTTCCACCAGAACAATCAAACAACATTTTTAAATATAGAAAATAGTTTTGATTTTTGTCTTAGGTTCCCTATCTCTTAAAAATGTCATAGGGGTAGGGATTCCAAGGTGTGAAACCCAATCTTGTCTCAGAGTAGAAAAGGTAAGAATGATCAGAGTAGAACAGTAGAAGGTGAGACAGGATCAAGATAAGTGTAGAAAGAATCAGAGTAAGGTAAGTGTAGAATGAATCAGAATAAGATAAGTAGGTAAGGGTTTTGTCCATTTCTATCTAGGTTTCGTCCTACAGTCAACATTCCTCTGATACCACTTCTGTAACACCCGGTTTTAAAGGACAAAGCCGGGTGCATCTCATACATGCGCCAAGAAAACAACATATATAATAACAGAGTGTATAGAGATAAATGTCATAATAACATCAGAGTATTTATTACATAGCGGAAGACTTAATACAAAGTAAAAGAATAAATATAAAACGAACTAAGGATCGTCGGCGCCAATGTCAACTAAGAAACGCCACCTAGATCAAGTCGAATGCCTCAGTGTTAGGCGGCTCCTCTTCGACCACCTGTTCTTCTCCTGTGGGGGGGGGTGTGAGACAGCAAGAGTGAGCTCACATACATTCATAGCTCAACAAGTCGTGGGTAATAATGTGGCATGAACTCACCAAAGGTGGGAGTTCATGTAGTGTAAGGCTGATCAATGAAATAAAGGCTGAAGCTGAGCATTGCTTTTATAAGTTGGTCAAAATTTTATTAGCAATTACTAAGTGTAAGTAAATACCAAACCTTAATAATAATAAGGAAAAGTAATAGTAAAATAATCCCAAATGTGATGCAAATGTCAAATTAAATTTAAGTTCCATAAATTAATCATGTGAGGGTCCGAGCCGCTCTTGACCGTGAGCACGGCTAGTATACTAGTTTTACACTCTGCAGAGGTTGCACATCTTTACCCACAAGTCATGTTACCCATCTGCCAAGAGACGGCCAATCCCATACACCTGTACCGAGGAGGCGAGGCAGGGTAACACTACGAGGCCTTTACAAAGTTCCACTAGCTTCAGAAATCCCGCTACAGTTTATAGGAAGCTCCAATGCAGGGTTCTTGCCTGACCGCCATCGCAGCAAAATCAACCAAGGACCTCCCTACACTGACCACTCCCCTACTGCCCTTGCCCCTTTCGGGTAAGGAAGACCTCCACTAGCTTTCCTAGTTAATCAGCCAAGGGCGTCCCATTAAACCCTTGTGGTAGCACTGTTTTCCCGGGTGGTCGCTCCATGTTCCCATTAATTTAATGATCTTAACATGAACAGTAATAATAACAAGATAATAACAGAATAATCATGAGTAGTGTATCTCCATACCCAATCCACATAAAGCAATAGCAAGTACTACCCAAAAATATTTCAGGGGTGAACAAGGTATAAAGATAATCAAAACTGGGGTAACTTAAAGGGTCCCATCAAAATTAACCTATACAGATCATTATAATTAATAAGAACATGGCTGGGAAAAGTAAGTGATCAAGGGCACAACTTGCCTTCAATGAGCTCCTGCTCAGCAGTCTCTACCAGCTGAACCTCAGATTCCACAGTGGCTTGCTCGTCTACTCGCATCAACACAATACATACATAGCATAGCATAAATTAACATCACATCAAACATGCCCATAGAATATACAGTAATAAACTAGACATTAAAATATGATCACAGGAATTGGAATCATTAAATTTGGAGGTATAGATTTTAAGTTATGGATTTTCTAATGTTTTATGTGCTTAATACAAGATTAAGTGCTAGATGAATCTTAATGAGTCTTTCATGTCAAAACAGAGACACTAAATGATAGAAAATACTATTATCAAATTTTAGAAATTGGAATGGTTCAATTTGGAGCTAAAATGAATTTTCTATGCATTTTACAAGTTTCTAGATTTGTTTTTGTATTAAAAACGAATTTCTAATATCATTTCTCTATTTTTAATCTACTCTGGACTGGGCCTCAATTCCTAGAAAATACAGGGTTCTCGGTGTAAGATTTCTAAGACACAGAGAATAGTGTTCTCTGGATGGCGGGTTGATTTATGATTTCTTCGGGGTCTCTTTAGAAAAATTGCCACGGCGAAGGGGTACCGATGAACCCAGGCCGTTGGATCAGACTTGGGCGCGCCAGATTAAACTGCTGAAAACGCGAACCAGTACGCTGCGTGAGCCCTCGGATTTCAATCCGACGGACACAGTTTAATGAAATCCCGATCCGATTTCCACCACCGGATCATAATCGGACGGCGCTCGTGATCCCAACCCAATTGATACGCTCCCTCTAATCTGAACCGCAGATCGCGCCATTAACGGCACGAAATCTCCCAATCCCCATATCTAATCGTGACTGTCAACTCCCAGATCAACGGCACGCGCAAACTCTTCCACCTCCGACCATGCCTGCGCAGAGCCACGGCGGAGCCATCTCCGGCCAGTCGCCCGAGGGGGACCGGCGCCCCAAACCCAAATCAGTCAAGCCCAAATCGAAGTCAAGTCCGGTAGGAACTAAGGGAGGCAGTGTCGTACCAATGGCGAGGAATTAGATGGGCCAGATTCGACGAAGAGCGGCGCCTGGCGACTGCAATCGACGGCGAGTAGTACCCCGGTCACCGCCGACCGATAGCGCCCACGAATGGCTTCACCGTGACCCGCACGGACCAGAGTAAAGCGGAAGCCTCACGTACCAGGCCCGCCGCACAAGAAGCCCCCAACTCCTGCGCTCACCCTCTCTCCGCACTTCTCGGCGACGACGGCAATGGCGTTTTGGTTCGTATCTGTGAACGGGGGAAGCACAAAGGTGCGCACCATTGGCTGGTATAGCCCGAGGGCCAACTATATGGACCCCAGGAGGTCAACCCGAGGAATCCCGCAACGGCGCCGCGCAGCTCGGAGGTTGTTTCGCCGCGCGATTTCGTTGCCGCGAAGACCGGGTCGGTGAAGACGACGGGTCGACCAAGCGAGTCCCATGATTCAGTGGCGCGGTACGTGCGGCGCGGACTAAGGAGTGGCCACAACGGTGATTCTGGCAGGACGGGCCCAAGGAGCAGAGTCACAGAGGAGAGGCCGAGGTGGATTTGGTTGGGCCGCGCGCTAGCGTTGAGTTGGGCTGGTCGGAACGGTGATGAAGGTGGGCCAGGTGGGGTGAGTTCCTGGGCCAAGGAATAAACCGGCCCAAGCACAGGTAAAATTTTTTTTCTTTTATTTTCCATTTCTATTCCCAACTTCAATTCAAATTGAAATTTTAATTTCAAATTTTGTGCAGAATTTTTCCTCGAATTATATTGTGAACTTAGGAAGTACCAATTTAGAAAATATATGAATTTTTATTTATATTTTATATACTCTCTCTTTTTTTCTCCTCTTTCCCTCATTTTGTTCAAAACCCCAAATTTCAATTTAGGGTTAAACTCCATTTTCTAGTAATTATTGTATTAGTATTTTTATCCTTATTATTTTATTTAATGCACAAACATATAAACTCCAATAAGATGCACTTTATTTTATTTTTGTATCATTTGTTTTTTTTTAATTAAGCACTATTAATTATAGGTGTGCTCTTTTTATGATGCAAATAAGGCACATAAAGTTGAGGAGATCTCTCAATTATTCTTTGTATACAATTTTGAGTATTACATCCGACGAGGACGCCGCCAACATCGCCGTCACCAAGGGACTTCTCTTCCCCAACGTCGGCCACAAGTGCCTCATGGCAAAGGACGGCAAAAGGAAGAAGGTTAAATCCAAATCCTCCACTAAATATGAATCCTCTAGTGATGATAATGCTAGTGATGAGGAAGATAATTTGCGTACTCTTTTTGCCGACCTCAACATGCAACAAAAGGAAAAATTAAATGAATTGATTAGTGCTATTCATGAGAAGGATGATCTCTTGGACTCTCAAGAGGACTTCCTTATTAAGGAAAACAAAACGCATGTTAAGGTTAAAAATGCTTATGCTCTACAAGTTGAAAAATGTGAAAAATTGTCTAGTGAGCTAAGCACTTGCCATGAGACTATTGACAACCTTAGAAATGAAAATGCTAGATTAATTGCTAAGGTTGATTCTCATGTTTGTGGTGTTTCAATTCCCAATCTTAGAAATGATAATGATGATCTGCTTGCTAAGATTAAGGAATTGAATGATTCTCTTGCTAGTCTTAGGATTGAAAATGAAAAATTAATTGCTAAGGCTAAAGATTTTGATGTTTGCAATGTTACTATTTCTAACCTTAGAAGTGAGAATGATATATTACATGCTAAGGTTGTAGAATTAAAATCTTGCAAACCCTCTACATCTACTGATGAGCATGTTTCTATTTGCACTAGATGTAGAGATGTTGATATTGATGCTATTCATGATCATATGGCTTTAATTAAACAACAAAATGATCATATAGCAATATTAGATGCTAAAATTGTCGAGCATAACTTAGAGAATGAAAAGTTTAAATCTGCTAGAAGTATGCTCTATAATGGGAGACGCCCTGGCATCAAGGATGGCATTGGCTTCCAAAGGGGAGACAATGTCAAACTTAGTGCCCCTCCTAAAAATTTGTCTAACTTTGTCAAGGGCAAGGCTCCCATGCCTCAGGATAACGAGGGTTACATTTTGTACCCTGCCGGTTATCCCGAGAGCAAAATTAGGAGAATTCATTCTAGGAAGTCTCACTCTGGCCCTAACCATGCTTTTATGTATAAGGGTGAGACATCTAGCTCTAGGCAACCAACCCGTGCTAAGTTGCCTAGAAAGAAAACTCCTAGTGCATCAAATGATCATGGCATTTCATTTAAGACTTTTGATGCATCTTATGTGCTTACTAACAAATCCGGCAAGGTAGTTGCCAAGTTTGTTGGGGGCAAACACAAGGGCTCCAAGACTTGTGTTTGGGTACCCAAAGTTCTTGTTTCTAATGACAAAGGACCCAAAACCGTTTGGGTACCTAAAGTCAAGAACTAAACTTGTTTTGTAGGTTTATGCATCCGGGGGCTCAAGTTGGATCATCAACAGCGGGTGCACAAACCACATGATAGGGGAGAAGAAGATGTTCTCCTCCTACGAGAAAAACCAAGATCCCCAACGAGCTATCACATTCGGGGATGGAAACCAAGGTTTGGTCAAAGGTTTGGGTAAAATAGCTATATCTCCTGACCATTCCATTTCCAATGTTTTTCTTGTAGATTCTTTAGATTACAATTTGCTTTCCGTTTCGCAATTATGTCAAATGGGCTACAACTGTCTATTTACTGATATAGGTGTCACTGTCTTTAGAAGAAGTGATGATTCAATAGCATTTAAGGGAGTGTTAGAGGGTCAACTATACTTGGTAGATTTTGATAGAGCTGAACTCGACACTTGGTTAATTGCTAAGACTAACATGGGTTGGCTCTGGCACCGCCGACTAGCTCATGTTGGAATGGAGAATCTTCATAAGCTTCTAAAGGGAGAGCACATTTTAGGACTAACAAATGTTCATTTTGAGAAAGACAGGATTTGTAGCGCATGCCAAGCCGGGAAGCAAGTTGGCACTCATCATCCATACAAGAACATCATGACAAGTGACAGGCCACTGGAGCTCCTACACATGGATTTATTCGGCCCGATCGCTTACATAAGCATCAGCGGGAGTAAGTACTGTCTAGTTATTGTGGATGATTATTCTCGCTTCACTTGGGTGTTCTTTTTGCAGGAAAAATCCCATACCCAAGAGACCTTAAAGAGATTCTTGAGACGGGCTCAAAATGAGTTCGGCTTAAGGATCAAGAAAATTAGAAGCGACAACGGGACGGAGTTCAAGAACTCTCAAATTGAAGGCTTCCTTGAGGAGGAGGGCATCAAGCATGAGTTCTCTTCTCCCTACACCCCACAACAAAATGGTGTAGTGGAGAGGAAGAATCGAACTCTATTGGACATGGCAAGAACCATGCTTGATGAGTACAAGACACCGGATCGGTTTTGGGCCGAGGCGGTCAACATCGCCTGCTACGCCATCAACCGGTTATATCTACACCGAATCCTCAAGAAGACATCCTATGAACTCCTAACCGGTAAAAAGCCCAACATTTCATATTTTAGAGTTTTTGGTAGCAAATGTTTTATTCTTGTTAAGAGAGGTAGAAAATCTAAATTTGCTCCTAAAACTGTAGAAGGCTTTTTACTAGGATATGACTCAAACACAAGGGCATATAGAGTCTTTAACAAGTCCTCAGGACTTGTTGAAGTTTCTTGTGACATTGTGTTTGATGAAACTAACGACTCTCAATTAGAGCAAGTTGATCTTGATGAGATAGGTGAAGAACAGGCTCCGTGCATCGCGCTAAGGAACATGTCCGTTGGGGATGTGTGTCCTAAGGAATCCGAAGAGCCTCCACATACACAAGATCAACCATCTTCCTCCACGCAAGCATCTCCACCAACTCAAAATGAGGATGAGGCTCAAGTTGATGAAGGAGAAGATCAAAGAGATGAGCCACCTCAAGATGACGGCAATGATCAAGGGGGAGATGCAAATGATCAAGACAAGGAGGATGAAGAGCCAAGGCCACCACACCCAAGAGTCCACCAAGCAATACAACGAGATCACCCCGTCGACACCATCCTCGGCGACATTCATAAGGGGGTAACCACTAGATCTCGTGTTGCACATTTTTGTGAACATTACTCTTTTGTTTCCTCTATTGAGCCACACAGGGTAGAGGAAGCACTCCAAGATTCGGATTGGGTGATGGCGATGCAAGAGGAGCTCAACAACTTCACTAGGAACGAGGTATGGCATTTAGTTCCACGTCCTAACCAAAATGTTGTAGGAACCAAGTGGGTCTTCCGCAACAAGCAAGACGAGCATGGTGTGGTGACAAGGAACAAAGCCCGACTTGTGTCCAAGGGATACTCCCAAGTCGAAGGTTTGGATTTTGGTGAAACCTATGCACCCGTAGCGAGGCTTGAGTCAATTCGTATACTATTAGCCTATGCTATTTACCATGGCTTCAAGCTTTACCAAATGGACGTGAAGAGTGCTTTCCTCAATGGACCAATCAAGGAAGAGGTCTACGTTGAGCAACCTCCCGGCTTTGAAGATAGTGAGTACCCTAACCATGTCTATAGGCTCTCTAAGGCGCTTTATAGGCTCAAGCAAGCCCCAAGAGCATGGTATGAATGCCTAAGAGATTTCCTTATTGCTAATGGCTTCAAAGTCGGCAAGGCCGATCCTACTTTATTCACTAAAACTCTTGACAATGATTTGTCTGTATGCCAAATTTATGTTGATGATATTATATTTTGGTCTACTAACGAATCTACATGTGAAGAATTTAGTAGGATCATGACACAGAAATTCGAGATGTCTATGATGAGGGAGTTGAAGTATTTTCTAGGATTCCAAGTCAAGCAACTCCAAGAGGGCACCTTCATTAGCCAAACGAAGTACACTCAAGACATTCTAACCAAGTTTGGAATGAAGGATTCCAAGCCCATCAAGACACCCATGGGAACAAATGGGCATCTCGACCTCGACACGGGAGGTAAATCCGTCGATCAAAAGGTATATCGGTCGATGATTGGTTCATTACTTTATTTATGTGCATCTCGACCGGACATTATGCTTTCCGTATGCATGTGTACAAGATTCCAAGCCGACCCTAAGGAATCACACCTTACGACCGTAAAACGAATCTTGAGATATTTGGCTTATACTCCTAAGTTTGGGCTTTGGTACCCTCGAGGATCCACATTTGATTTGATTGGTTATTCGGATGCCGATTGGGCGGGGTGTAAGATTAATAGTGTTGGGGTCGTGCTTCGGCGCGCCGAAGGTCTCACACGAAGAAGCAGCTTCGGCTGAAGTCGTCTCCAAGAGATGGCCGAAGGTTCCTTTTCATGGACCTTCGGCGTTTCAAACCGACGTATAGATAGAATGACCTTTTTATACATATAGGTCTGAGTCAATGTTGTAAACATTTGTAAGGGGCATAATTGTAATTTGTCACAGGCTGCGACCTGTGCCTATAAATAGATGAACAGTACCTCTGTACTGTTCACGCGAACCTGTCATTTGCCTTCGCATCACACTTGTACTCCTGCCTTCCTCAAGACCGAAGGTACATCTGTCATTTATATCCATTCGTATTAATAGAAATGGAAATGATTCTATGTTAACATTTGAATGTCCATTTTATACCTCATGATTTATATGAATGCTTCACCATACATTATTATGTTTACGAAGGTGCGTCCTTCGTAACCTTCGTCCGAAGTTCCTTATGTCCCGAAGGGATATAATGAAGTGGAGGACGAAGGACCTTAATATTTAACATTTTCTGTGTTGCCTTGTTCTTAACTCTTAGCATTTGAGAACAAGCCCCCAACATTGGCGCCCACCTCCGGTGAACTCACTTCCACTTTTCTGAGCTGATGGCTTCGTTCAACAACCAAGCTGGAGCTGCTTCGGCTTCGAAGCTGGTGCTCCCGATAACAGGCGGTTCTTGCTCAGAGCCGGCTAACAAGAAGCAGAAGAAGGAGGCTCAGAGAAGGGTGCAGCATGTTGGAGTGCAGGGACCCTTCATCAAGTCAAAATGGTCCCATATTCCAATTACCTTCTCTCAGGAAGACCTTCAGCTTAAGGATTATCCCCACAATGATGCCATGGTTATCTCTTGCGTGATCAAAGGATTTCTGGTCCACAATGTCCTAGTTGACACAGGCAGTGCAGCTGACATTATATTTGCTAAAGCCTTCAGACAAATGCAAGAGCCCGAAGACAAGATTCATGATGCTACGCACCCTCTTTGTGGCTTCGGAGGGCGGCAGATTGTGGCACTTGGGAAGATTACCATGCCGGTAACCTTCGGATTTGTCAACAACACAAGGACTGAGCAAATTGTGTTTGATATTGTTGACATGGAGTATCCTTACAATGCTATCATCGGCCGTGGCACTCTTAATGCCTTCGAAGCAATTCTTCACCCAGCTTATCTCTGCATGAAGATACCTTCGGACCAAGGACCTATTGCTATTCATGGAAGCCAGGAAGCTGCTAGAAGGGCCGAAGGAAGCTGGACTGACTCCAAGGCAATCCATAATATAGATGGAGCTGAAGCTTGTGAACAGTACAAATTCAGGAGGGAGAAGGCAGCTTCAGCGGATCACCCGAAGCCTATGTTATTGTGTGAAGATGTAGCAGAGCAGAAGGTGTTGTTGGGCTCGCAATTATCTGAAGACCAGGAGAAAACCTTGATAAGGTTTTTATTCAACAACAAAGATGTCTTTGCATGGTCAGCTAATGATCTCTATGGAGTAAATCGGGATGTTATTGAACATTCGCTTAATGTTGATCCATCCTTCAGACCCCGAAAGCAGAGGCTTCGGAAAATGTCTGATGATAAGGCCGAAGGGGCTCGCAATGAAGTGAAAAGACTCCTCAGTGCAGGAGTTATCAGAGAAGTGAAGTACCCAGAGTGGCTAGCTAACACTGTTATGGTGAAGAAGGCCAATGGCAAGTGGAGAATGTGTATTGATTTCACAGATCTCAACAAGGCTTGTCCGAAGGATGAATTCCCGTTGCCAAGGATAGATTCTTTAGTTGATGCAGCAGCTTCTTCGGAGCTCATGAGTCTCCTGGATTGCTACTCAGGCTATCATCAAATCTGGATGAAGAAGGAAGATGAGCCGAAGACTAGCTTCATAACCCCAAGTGGTACATATTGCTATCTTCGGATGCCTGAGGGGCTCAAGAATGCTGGAGGGAGTTTCAGCAGAATGACTGCGAAGGTTCTCCAATCTCAGATAGGCAGAAATGTGTTGACCTATGTTGATGACATCATCGTAAAGAGCACGAAGCAAGAAAATCATATTGCTGATTTGCAGGAGACCTTCGCCAGCTTCAGACAAGCTGGGCTGAAGCTGAATCCAGAAAAATGTGTCTTCGGAGTGAAGAAGGGTAAATTTCTTGGATGTTTGGTTTCAACGAAGGGAATCGAAGCTAACCCAAATAAAATCGAAGCTATACTTCGAATGGAGCCACCAACCACAAGAAAGGGGGCCCAAAGATTGACAGGAAGGCTGGCATCTCTCAACAGATTTATATCCAGATCAGCAGAAAGAAACTTACCATTCTTCGAGGTGCTGAAGTCAGCTGAAGTCTTTCAATGGGGCCCAAGTCAACAAAAAGCCTTCGAAGAGCTGAAGCAATACTTAATAGATCTCACAACATTAACTCCACCAATGCCAGGGGCTCCTCTGTTGTTGTATGTGGCAGCTTCGCACTCAGCAGTAAGTGCAGCGCTTGTCCAGGAGAAGTTTGATGGACAAGTCAAGAAGCAGGTCCCAGTATATTTTGTATCTGAGGTCCTTAGTGTTTCAAAGAAAAATTATACAGAGCTGGAGAAGGTGTTGTATGCCGTTTTAATGGCATCCAGGAAGCTTCGGCATTATTTTCAGGCATACAATATTATTGTTCCTTCTTCGCAGCCGTTGAAGGATATCATGACAAATAGAGAAGCTACTGGCCGAATTGGAAAGTGGGCTGCGGAGCTCAATGAATTCTACATTGATTATGTGCATAGATCCTCAATCCAGTCTCAAGCATTGGCAGATTTCATTGCCGACTGGACGCCAGGGGCTCAGGACGAAGAAGCGAATAAAGATGCCGAAGCATGGACAGTGTTTTGCGATGGCTCTTGGGGAACCTTCGGAGCAGGTGCAGCTGCTGTTTTGGTCTCACCATCCAAGGTTAAAACTTGCTATGCAGCAAGACTTGACTTCAGCTGCACAAATAATATCGCTGAGTACGAAGCTTTGCTCCTGGGTCTTCGGAAACTAAAGGCAATGGGGATCAGAAGGGCGATTCTTAAAACTGATTCCCAGGTTGTTTCGGGTCATATTGATAAAAGTTGCAAAGCTAAGGACCCGAAGCTTGAAAAATACCTAGACACGGTCCGAAGGATCGAAGCTTCCTTCGAAGGATTTTCTGTTAAGAATATCCCTCGAGGACAAAATGAGCATGCTGATTTGTTAGCCAAGTCTGCAGCACAGGGGCTGCCGCTACCTTCGGACGTGTTCTTCGAAACAATAAAGGCACCTTCAGTGGAGCTACTTGAAAGAGCAGTCCTTAACATTTCTCCTGTCTACAGTGAAGATTGGAGAACAGAAATAATCTCTTACCTTCAGGGAAACTTTCTATCAGATGACGAAGCTTATAATAAAAGGATAGAGGCAAGAGCTCGTCCCTATGTCATGATAGAAGGGGAGTTATATAAGCATGGAGTTTGTGCCCCACTGCTCAAGTGCTTGTCTAGGGCTGAAGGTATAGAGTTGATGAAGGAGATACATGCAGGCCTGTGCGGATCCCACATCGGATCCAGGCCGTTACTTGGAAAAGTGTTCCGCCAAGGATTTTATTGGCCGAAGGCAGCTTCGGATGCAGCGGAGTTAGTTCAAAAGTGCGAAGGTTGTCAAAGATGTGCAAGAGATCAAAAACAACCTTCGTCATTAACACTGCTGATACAACCCATCTGGCCATTGCAAAGGTGGGGCCTCGACTTGTTGGGTCCATTGCCACCGGCCCAAGGGAACCTAAAATATGTTATAGTAGCTGTGGAGTATTTTTCCAAGTGGATTGAGGCGAAGCCATTAGCCACAATAACTTCGGCCACTGTCCAAAAATTTTTCTGGCAGAGTATTGTCTGTCGCTTCGGAGTGCCGAAGGCTATCACTGTAGATAATGGAACACAGTTCGACTCCGAAGATTTCAGAAATTTCTGTGATCAAATTGGCACGAAGATCCACTTTGCGTCAGTCAGGCATCCGGAGTCGAATGGGCTTGTTGAAAGGGCCAACGGCATCATAATGACAGGAATAATGAAGCTAATCTTTAATCAGCCAAGGGGAAAGTGGCCAGATCAGCTGACCAAAGTGGTGTGGAGCCATAACACAACAACATCAAGGTCTACAGGCTTTACCCCATTTAAGTTGTTATTTGGTGACGAAGCAATAACCCCGGAAGAAGCCAAAGCTGGATCAATAAGAGTGGTAGCTTCGGCAGAATCACGTCCCGAAGATATTTGTCTCGTGGAAAAAGATGCCTTAGAAGGGATCAGGCTTCAAGCCGTGGAGAATATCAATAAGTACCAGGCTGAAACAGTTAAATGGCGAGATAGAAAGGTCCGGCTAAAAAATATTGAGCCGGGACACTTGGTGCTTCGGAGAGTAGCCAACCCAGATACAGTGGGCAAGCTGCAATTGAAATGGGAAGGGCCTTTCTTAGTAGCATCTTCGTCAAGGCCTGGTTCGTACAGACTGAAGGACATGGATGGCAATGAAATTCCAAGATCTTGGAATGCGGATGAGCTTCGGCGGTTTTATGTATAACTCGATGTAATTTTGTCTTTTCTTTTCTTTTTCATGGCACCATTTTCCTTTCTAAAGGGGGAGAAAGGTTTTTAATGGGGCCATCATATGTAATTTCCCTTTTTAGTTTTATAAGAGCAAAATCCCCCAAAGAATGTAAATGTAAAAGCTGAGAGTGCACCATCGAGTGCCGAAACTGAAAAAGAGAAAGAAGCTCCGAAGACGTCCCTAAGGGGATGCAGAGCTCACAGCGAAAAGTCAACGCTGATTCCGCCGAAAGTAAAAGGCGAAGAAGCTCCAAAGACGTCCCTAAGGGGATGCAGAGCTTACAGCGAAAAGTCAACGCTGATTCCGCCGAAAGTAAAAGGCGAAGAAGCTCCAAAGACGTCCCTAAGGGGATGCAGAGCTTACAGCGAAAAGTCAACGCTGATATTGCCTAAGTAAAAGGCGAAGAGGCTCCGAAGTCGTTCCTAAGGGAATGCAGAGCTAATGTGTGGTTGTTTCTAAGTAACGGCTGACAATGTGGCTTCGGGCATACGCTTCGGATATTCATTCGCACATTACATTACATCATGGCATTTGCATGCATAAGCATTCATTCATAGCATTTGTGTTCCCAAGTGGTTGCTTCGGCAAAAAGAAAAAGCTTCGGAGAAGTGGTTTTTTATGATTCGTTATGTAAAAGAAAAGCTTCGGAGAAGTGGTTTTTTATGATTTGTTACGCTATGTTGTGTACAAAAGAGAAAAGCTTCGTTGCTCGGCAAAAAGAAGAATTGTTTTTATGCTTCGTTGTGTACGAAAAGAAGGGAAGGTGTTTTTTCGCCTCCGACTCAAAATACTGATTTCGTCCACATCAAAGCGCCTCAATCAAAGGGTAAGAATATATTACAAGGTATGTACAAAGTTCCTTGAAGAACAGTTTAATTCTATTTACAAGAGTTGTTACAAAATTATCCTGAGCTTCTCTATAGCACACTTCTACTAATCTTCATTAAGCTTCAGCTTCGGTGACAGCTTCGGCGACATATCTTAGGCATCATCTTCACCTTCGACATCCTACATGAATCAAGGAATCGTGAGTAAAAATCAAGTCCAAAGGAAAAGGTAAGTACAAAATATCATTTCTTACTGGTTCAAGATGACTTCGGGCTTCGTCTCCAGCCTTCTCCCGCCCGCCTTTTGTCCATACCATTTTTATAAATCTATTGGAGATACTTCGGGCGAGGTCAGGCATATCATCCAGGATTGATGGAGATAAGGTGAAGTTGGGCCTGTTGACAATTTTTCCATGTTCGCAGCCGGCCTTCAGAAACGCAGCAGCGGTACCCCGAGAAGCTACCCAGGCACAGAAGTCGCCGTGCCCGGCTATAACTTCGTCAAGCTCTTCGATTTCAGCTTCAATATGATCGAAGGCCTGGGGTAAATTTTCCGCTGAAGGGTTAAATTTCCCGCTGCTGGCTCCAACAGAGTAAAATATTTTCTTCAATCGTCCAATACAATTATTGCTAAAGTTTAAGCATTTGTCTTGAAGGCTTGTCAACATTTTCTTCAAATCTGAGCTGGTTTGGACTTCGGCTTCAAGCTTCGAATTAAGCTCTAGCTTCTCCTGATCAAATTGTTTTGATTGACTGACAAGCTTCGAATTTAACTCTGATACTTTAGCCTCAGTCTCAGCCAGCAAGCCTTCGGCGGATTGGAGCTCGAAGTCTTTCTTTTCAATGATGGCAGATTGTTCTTTTATCTTGTTTTCTAAGTTTTCAATTATAGCTTCGTGCTTTTTGTCCTCCAAGTCTTGTTGCATCTTCAGAGCTTTGCTCAGTAGCATGCTCTGTACAGAAACAACTTATGTTAGTAATATTTTCATTGTTAACAGCAATAAAAACCAGAGAAAAGGTTGTTTACCTTGAAGTTAGAATAAAATAAGCTGCCGACGATATGTTGTCGTCGGTAGCGGCTGATGTCTGTCTCTAGCTTCGGAAAACCGATACTCTTTGATAGAGTACCGATTACCCTAGCTCCAGTCTGGTCTCGAATGCAGCCTAGCTTTTCATCGTCTACACCTCCAAATAGGAGAGCACCTGGCTTGTAGCCGCAAGATTTGGCATAGTCTTTAAGTTCTTCTATTTCGTCCTTCGTAAGTTTTTGCCCAATTAAATTCTGAAAGGAGTAGGCTTCGTCGTCCAAAATGTCTTCGGCTATTTCTTTTCCTTTTTCAGGCACTGTGGCCATGGTTTTTTCAGTAGCAACACCAGCTTCTTCTGCAGCCATGACTTCCAAAATTTTGTTAACATCCTCAATGGTTGTTTCTAAATTAACATCTTCGGCTGTAGCGGCTTCGGTAGCCGCGACCTCCGAAGGTGCGACTTCGACGTTTATGGTGCTTTCGGCAGCTGCTGTTTTCTGAACTGACGCTCTTGGCGGTGTCTTATCGATAACTTCAGTTACCGCAATGATTCTTTGCCGTTTGGGTTTGCTTATCTTCGTCTGATCCGGCTCGTCCACCTTTTGAAAAAGCTTCGTCAGTTGGAGCCCTAATGGACTTAGCTTTGTGGGCATGGGTTCAGTCATTACCTTTAAAATTTCTTCCACGTCGCTGGTAGAAGGCGGTGTGGGGGTCCTCTCTTCTTCGGATATTTTCCGTTTCGGAGTTGATATTTTCCTTTTCTTCGGAATTTTCTTCTCTGCTGCTGGTTGCTCTTCATCCTTGGTCAGAATTTCGGCCACTCTTTTTCTTTTGTGGCCCTCGGCACCCTTGTTCAACTGCTCATAGTCTGGGTACTCGAAGCCCAGGGCATCGAATACTCGGTTCAGCCTTCGCTTCGGTCGGGTGCCGAAGGCCGCTGTCATTAATTGATCCTCTTTTTTGGAGTAATTCCCCAAGATTTCATTGCACATTGTCTCAACTGTGTCTAACCACTCTTTGCAGGGTTTCTTAAAGTACTTCTTGAATTTAAAGTGATAGGGCAGACGGACCAGCTCCCCCTTCTTCTTTTCTCCCTTCAGCTTCGGCATTTCCCACTCTTTTAGAGTAGGGAAAACTCTGAATGCCAAGAACTCCTGAACTAGATCCCTAGTGCTAATATGTTCTGAAATAATTTCGAACTCACCCAGAGCAGCCCAGGTAGGACCCTTTAAATCGCCGATGCGGCAGCGTGGCCTCGTCTCTCCGAAGATTAACTCCAGAGGGCTTTGTACCAATTTTTCTCTGTCTTCGTCAACTTTTACGTAGAACCACTCAGACTTCCAGCCTGCTGGCCATTTGCTTCGATAGCTGATGACAGGACACTTTGTTGTCTTCCGGTAGGCAAAATTATAGCAGCCGAAATTATCATGTAGTCCATCTTTTCTGGCCTTTGTTTGGTAATGTAATTCGTGAACTCGGCAGAAGCTGTCGGCAAACGGTTCCACAGCTTGGCTTCGGAGGGCCCAGATATAAACATTGAGCCTAACGATGGCGTTAGGAGTCAATTGATGAAAGTAGATACCAAACCTCCTCAGTATCTCCGCAATAATATTGTGAAGAGGGAATCTAAGCCCAGCCTTTAGAAAGCTCTTGAAGATAACAATCTCATCCTTCCCTGGCTTCGGGGTGGTTTCTTCTCCCCCGAAGCGGAGTAGCTTCTTCTGATCTTCATTGAAATAACCTGCTTTTACCATCTTCGAAAGGTCAGCCTTTGAAACGGTTGATTTCCCAAAATCCAGGTGACTGGGCTTGCTGGGCATAGCAATGTGGTAGTCATCTTCGGGGTCAGTCCCTTCAATGTTCTCCTCTTCTCCTTCGGCTGTTGTCGGGTTGGCTTCAGCAGCAGGCGTTTCTCCCGCAGTCACTAGACCGGAGCGCTGCATCGCTTCGGAGATGGGCACAGTGTCCGAACCTTCGGCTTCGTCTCCCTCACGTACAACTTTGGCAGTAGATCGCACTCATGCCATGTGATTCTGAGTTTGGGGAAGTCAGAAACTTTTCTCTTTTTTCTTTTTCTCCGAAGCTCTCCTTTCTGACGAAGCAGACGTCGGGACGGACCTTCGTTCGATTCTGAGAGTCAAGCTTCGGCTACGGTGGAAAATTTTGGCAGCAAAACAGTGCAAATAGCAATGAATGCTGTGGTAACTTCACACCTACCCGTTTGTTTATATAGTACAGCAGGTAAGAAGGCGAAGCGGCAGGATTTTTACACCAGACGGGCGGTCACTTGTACTCGCTGTGCAGTGGACCACAAGGATCAAAGAGTAACTCTGCAAGGTGGGCCTGGCACGCGCTCGGAAGCCGGATCGTTTCTCCGCAACGAGCTCCGGGAAGGTGTTTTTTGGACCTTCGGCTTCCCGAAGCTGAAGAGGCTTTTTTCACGGGTCAAGCTCGTTACGAAAAACGATCTAGCACCGCGAAAGGGGCTACTGTTGGGGTCGTGCTTCGGCGCGCCGAAGGTCTCACACGAAGAAGCAGCTTCGGCTGAAGTCGTCTCCAAGAGATGGGCGAAGGTTCCTTTTCATGGACCTTCGGCGTTTCAAACCGACGTATAGATAGAATGACCTTTTTATACATATAGGTCTGAGTCAATGTTGTAAACATTTGTAAGGGGCATAATTGTAATTTGTCACAGGCTGCGACCTGTGCCTATAAATAGATGAACAGTACCTCTGTACTGTTCACGCGAACCTGTCATTTGCCTTCGCATCACACTTGTCTCCTGCCTTCCTCAAGACCGAAGGTACATCTGTCATTTATATCCATTCGTATTAATAGAAATGGAAATGATTCTATGTTAACATTTGAATGTCCATTTTATACCTCATGATTTATATGAATGCTTCACCATACATTATTATGTTTACGAAGGTGCGTCCTTCGTAACCTTCGTCCGAAGTTCCTTATGTCCCGAAGGGATATAATGAAGTGGAGGACGAAGGACCTTAATATTTAACATTTTCTGTGTTGCCTTGTTCTTAACTCTTAGCATTTGAGAACAAGCCCCCAACAAATAGAAAGAGCACATCAGGGACTTGCCAGTTCTTGGGAAGATCCTTGGTGTCTTGGGCTTCAAAAAAGCAAAATTCGGTCGCTCTTTCTACCGCCGAAGCCGAGTACATTGCCGCAGGCCATTGTTGCGCGCAATTGCTTTGGATGAGGCAAACCCTGCGGGACTATGGTTACAAATTAACCAAAGTTCCTCTTCTATGTGATAATGAGAGTGCAATCCGCATGGCGGATAATCCCGTTGAGCATAGCCGCACTAAACACATAGCCATTCGGTATCATTTTCTTTGGGATCACCAACAAAAGGGGGATATCGAGATTGCATACATTAATACTAAAGATCAATTAGCCGATATCTTTACCAAGCCACTAGATGAACAAACTTTTACCAAACTTAGGCATGAGCTCAATATTCTTGACTCTAGGAATTTCTTTTGCTAATTTGCACACATAGCTCATAAGTATACCTTTGATCATGTCTCTTTTATATATGCTATGACTAATGTGTTTTCAAGTGTATTTCAAACCAAGTCATAGGTATATTGAAAGGGAATTGTAGTCTTCGGCGAAGACAAAGGCTTCCACTCCACTCTACTACTCATCCTTCGCCGTCGCTCCGAGCATTTCTTCGTCTTTGGTATAATCTTCACTCATATGTTTTATTTGCCAAAGGGGAGAAAATAGTTAGGAAAGGGCCTATATTTCATTCCAAGTATCTGTTTTTGACGATTCATGCCAAAGGGGGAGAAAGTATTGGCCCAAAGCAAAAGGACCGCACCACCAAACTAATTTTAAAATTAATGATTTTCAATTGGTAAATTTCAAATTGGTATCTCTTTATGTTCTAAAGGGGGAGAAAGTAGTATTTTCAAAATTGATATCTTAAAACCCTCTTGAACACTAAGAGGAGAATTTATTGAGGGGGAGTTTTGTTTAGTCAAAGGAAAAGCATTTGAAACAAGGGGAGAAAATTTCAAAACTTGAAAATGCTTCGCAAAATCTCACTCATTTACCTTTGACTATTTTGCAAAAGGACCTTGAAAAGAATTTACAAAAAGAATTTGCAAAAACAAAACATGTGGTGCAAGCGGGGTCCAAAATGTTAAAAATAAAGAAACAATCCATGCATATCTAGTAAGTGATATCTATTGGCTCAATTCTAAGTAACCTTTGCACTTACACTTTGCAAACTAGTTCAATTATGCACTTCTATACTTGCTTTGGTTTGTGTTGGCATCAATCACCAAAAAGGGGGAGATTGAAAGGGAATTAGGCTTACACCTATTTCCTAAACTAATTTTGGTGGTTGAATTGCCCAACACAAATAATTGAACTAACTAGTTTGCCCAAGTTTATAAGTTCTACAGGTACAAAAGGTTCACCATAAGCCAATAAAAAGACCAAGAAAAAGGGTTCAAACAATGGAGCAAAGGGACAACCGAAGGCACCCTGATCGGGCGCACCGGACTGTCCGGTGCACCACCGGACAGTGTCCGGTGCACTAGGGAAGATCGACTGCAAACTCTTCACCTTCGGGAATTCTCAGAGCCGGCGCGCTATAATTCACCGGACTGTCCGGTGTACACCGGACAGTGTCCGGTGCTCCAAGAAAGCGAGGCTCTGAACTCGGCAGTCTCGGGAATTCGTATCGGCTGCTTCGCTATAATTCATCGGACATGTCTGGTGTACACCGGACTGTCCGGTGTAACTGCAGAGCAACGGCTACTTCGGCGCCAACGGCTACCTGCAAGCGCATTAAATGCGCACCAGCGCGCGCAGAAGTCAGACACGCCCATGCTGACGCACCAGACACTCCACAGTACATGTCCGGTGCGCCACCAGACATCCAGGCGGGCCCAGCATCAGAGCTCCAACGGTCAGAACCCTAACGGCTTGGTGACGTGGCTGTCGCACCGGACATGTCCGGTGTGCACCGGACTGTCCGGTGCGCCATACGACAGACAGCTTCCACCAAACGGCTAGTTTGGTGGTTAGGGCTATAAATACCCCCAACCACCCCACATTCAAGTCATCCAAGTTTTCCACCTCTCAACCACTTACAAGAGCTAGGCATTCAATACAAGACACACTCAAGTGATCAAATCCTCTCCAATTCCACACAAGGCTTTAGTGATTAGCGAGAGAGATTTGTCGTGTTCTTTTGAGCTCTTGCGCTTGGATTGCTTCTTTCTTTCTCACTTGTTCTTGTGATCAAAACTCCATTGTAACCGAGGCAAGAGACACCAATTGTGTGGTGGTCCTTGCGGGGAAGTTTTGTTCCCGGTTTTGATTTGAGAAGAGAAGCTCACTCGGTCCGAGGGACTGTTTGAGAGAGGGTAAGGGTTGAAAGAGACCCGGCCTTTGTGGCCTCCTCAACGGGGAGTAGGTTTGCGAGAACCGAACCTCGGTAAAACAAATCCGCATGTCACACTCTTCATTCGCTTGCGATTTGTTTTGCGCCCTCTCTCTCGGACTCATTATTATTTCTAACGCTAACCCTGCTTGTAGTTGTGATTAATTTTGTAAATTTCAGTTTCGCCCTATTCACCCCCCTAGGCGACTTTCAAATACCATCTATTTATCTGATTACCTATTGGCACGGACATTCTGCTGCTTCAACATGCCCCCTCATCAATGGCCGACATCACCTACAAAATAGTGAAGGCTCTCAGTTGGTTGGATCTGACATTCAAGGCCATATCAGTCCAAAAAAAAGATTATGTAAAATAATAACAATGTAGGCATATAGTTGTACTACAGGTCGCCAATTGAATGAAGATTGTTTCCAGTTCAAAGAATTGTCAAACATACCTTTTTACAACATTAATATAGATCAAAAAGCCCACAAAAAGATGTTATGCATTTTGCAGCTCCATGGAAAATATCTCTAAGTTCTCGTTAGTCAGATATTCAAATGTAACAGAATGGTTATAATTAGCTACACATCAATCTTTACCTGCTGGTCAGAATTACATAATATTTCCTCATCTTATAGACTATGAACTATCACAATACTATTACGAGTCCCATTCTCCCATCCATATTTGGGTGAAGGAACTATCGCTTTGACTCTAATCCAATCGCTCACCTGCAAATAGAAATGGAAGGTAAGCTACCTGGCAGTAGGGGCGGAGGGCCCGGTATGGCGAACTATGGCGTGTGCCATACCTCATCAGCCCGACCCAACAAAAAGCTTCCATCCTAAAATTCCAATCCCAGCCACCCACTGCCCTCCACCGCGCTTTCGCTTGCGCCTCGCCCGCTCGCCATCGGCGCCTCTCCTCGCGACCTCGCCTGTTGCTGACCCACCCAACCGGTCACCTCCCAGATAGAGCCTCTGTGTGGTTGCCTCCTACTGCCTCCAGCCCTTCGAAGCTTTGTGCCCGCGCGGGATCCCCAGGTGGACAGCCTAGCAGCCAGCAGTAGCGCCCTAGCACGCCAGCAGCCAGTGACCAGGCTAGCCCGGCCAGCATGGAGCTGTAAGCATGTGCTCATTTTTCCGTTCAGCTTGTTTCATCATCTGATTACTAACATGGATCATTAATAATGTCCTGTTCCATATATGGTCTGGATACGGAGTATACAAGTGCAGGTTTATCATCTCATCCTATAGATGTTTTATAAAATGCATAAAACGAAAGACCACACGCTGACGCAGCTCAACAAGACGCCAACGCGACAACGCATGGGTCAACCTTATCATCGTAGGCACACATATTCCCGATGGATTCTCAAATCACATTCAGACTTTTTGAACAACCTTCACTTCTTTAAAGGTCTTCGTACACCATAACTCTACTTGTTAATATTTTCCTGGTTGTCGTTCTTCGTGACACTGCCATACCTTAATTTTTGGTTGTGCTCCGCCACTGCCTGGCAGAGCAACAACCAAACACACGCCCCAACCGCATGTCGCAAGTAAAACCGAACAGCAAGCATATTGAATCACAGTCAACTAAATAGAAGGAATTGAACGTACCTTGATAAAACAACGCTAACAGAGCTGTGATTCTATCCACGTGCAGAGATGCCGTATGAAACAAAACACTTATCAGTTTTCAAAATCAACTCAACATCTGGAATCATAAATCTAAAAATTGAACTTACAAACGCAAGGAGGGTGAAGCTGGTGGGCGTGGCCTTGATCGTGTTCTCCCTTTGGACTAATATATATGGAGTTGTTGGCGTGTGGAAGGGGTTTTTTAGTGGTTAGTAGGAGGGCGCCTTCTATGGAGGATGGGTAGGCGTGTAGAAGGGGGGCAGATTGGGGATCTCCCCACCACCTCATCCAGCGTGGATTTGGCGTGGACTCCTTCCAGCAGATTGTGCCGCGTAAGGAAGGGCGGGCGCCTACTATGGAGGATGTGTAGGGTTTGGCGCCAAAGATGGAAGGGGATCTCCGAGGGGGCGCCGCGTGTAATGGAGCAGAGCCGGGGAAGGAGAGTGCGAGCGTCATGGTGCCGTGCTGTTTGGGGAAGGGCCGCGGCGACAGGGGGCTGCGCGACGCGGGGAAAGGAGGCGGGCAACACGGTGACATACCAGAGTGCAGGGTGAGGGAGGTCGCTGTCCACGCCATGGGCGACGTCGGGGAGAATCGGTGCGTCGCTGACGGGGGAGCGGATGCGTGAACGGGACTGGGGTCTGGGGGCAGCCATAGGGAGGAGGTGTTGGCTCGCCACCAAGGGCTAGAGAAGGGAGGTCGCCGGTGGCCAGGAACGTGGACGGCTGTGGCTCGCCAGGAAAGGGGGCGCCGATGGTGGACCTCGCCGTGTAAGGAAGGGAAACTTGGCGGGTCTCGGGCGGGCGGGGGAGGAGGCGTAGGCACGGCGGAGATAGGGCGCATGGCGGCTGTTGCGGGGAAGCACGAGCGCGGCGGCGCTGCGGGACTGCGGGCACGGGGAGGGAGGCAGAACGCGCGATGGCAGAACAAGACAGTGTGGACGCCTACACTGCTAACATATAGAGTAGTGTGTATATATATATATATATATATAGTTTATCTATTAAGAGCCCTGGGCTCTATATAAGTAGGGGAAGCCCTAGTCCAATGACGCGTTGTGGTCTAGCCACACCTACGGACCACCCCAACCCTTTCCAACCGATCGACAAACCAGCTCCATATTTGGGCCACTAAATCCACGTTTATGCCCGATTGATTCACACGACGTCATACTAAACCCTAACCCTTTCAACCGATCCACTCCGCCACCAACCCCATGCGCCGGCGCCCGCCGCCGCACCCAACCCCTCCCTCCTCCGTCTACTCCCGGTCCTCGCGCAGTCGCAACCTCCCTCGCTGCCTCACACCACCCGTGTCCCAAGCGTCGTGCAGATCGAAACCACCGGCGTCCAAATCTCCTACTCCACTGCTCGCCGCCTCGTGGCTCTCCGGCGTTGGCTCAGCACGGCGAGGCCCCCCAATAGCCTAGTTCTGGATCCCCCCACCACCCACGCCCCACAGGTCAAGCACCGGCCACCGATGTCTGACAAACGAGCGAACTTGCCCCGCAGATGCAGGAGGAGGAGGTGCAAGAGCGACCGCCGATCGTCCGCATTTCACCATCCCCTTCTCCGATCTCAAGGTAACCTTCTCCGGTGTTGAGTGTTGCCATCTCGAGAGGGAGTGTGTGGCACTTCCCATGTTTTTGATCACGTGCAGTTTGACGACGATGGTGGGTGGGCTTGTGCAGGTGTTGGATAGGGACCTCGGTGACAGGATTGAGGAAGCAGGGTCTCCATGGGCTCGGCATCATCATCCTTGTTGATGTGAGTACCAACCGTTGTGCAAATGTGTTTAGTGGATCTTGTTTATGGTTAGCCACACATAAGTTATGCACATCGATTAGGGTTTTTACGATACATGGATCTTGTTTATGCTTAGCCACAAAATAGACATGTTAAGTTTTTTTATGATTAGGGTTGCCAGCACCCCATTGCAAAATTGTTAATGCATTTTTATGCAATGCATAGTTAATGATTCAAACCTATCAATTCCCTATCCTTTTCGTTTGACATAGTACAACTATGAAGTTTAGTATCAGCTATTACTTTTTATGCACATTGTTTTACACTTTAAAAGGCATGTATTTATGCTTGCTTATACGAGCACACTTGTCGGGGACCATAATTAGGGGTACCCTCAAGGCTCCTAATTCTCAGCTGGTAACCCCCATCAGCATAAAGCTGCAAAGGCCTGATGGGTGCGATTAAGTCAGGGATCGGTCCATACGAGGGACTCAATCACGCCTCGCCCGAGCCTAGCCTCGGACAAGGGCAGCCGACCCCGGAGGATCTCCGTCTCGCCCGAGGCCCCCCTCCAACGGCGAATGTGTTCCCGGCTCGCCCGAGGCCCTGCCTTCGCTAAGAAGCAACCCTGACCAAATCGCCGCACCGACCGACCAAGTCGCAGGAGCATTTAATGCAAAGGTGGCCTGACACCTTTATCCTGACGCGTGCCCCCCAGCCGGCAGAGCCGAAGTGACCGCCGTCACTTCGCCGCTCCACTGACCGGCCTGACAGAAGGACAGCGCCGCCTGCACCACTCCGACTGCGGTGCCACTTGACAGAGTGAGACTGACAGGCAGTCAGGCCCTGCCGAAGGCACCATAGGAAACTCCGCTCCACCTGACCCAGGGCTCGGACTCGGGCTAAGTCCCGGAAGACGGTGAACTCCGCCCGACCCAGGGCTCGGACTCAGGCTAAGTCCCGGAAGACGGCGAACTCCGCCCGACCCAGGGCTCGGACTCGGGCTAAGTCCCGGAAGACGGCGAACTCCGCCCGACCCAGGGCTCGGACTCGGGCTAAGTCCCAGAAGATGGCGAACTCCACCCGACCCAGGGCTCGAACTCGGGCTAAGTCCCAGAAGACGACGATCTCCGCCTCGCCCGACCCAGGGCTCGGACTTGGGCTCGGCCCCAGAAGACGACGAACTCCGCTTCGCCCGACCCCAGGGCTCGGACTCCGCCCCAGCACCAGCCGGCGATCTCCGCCTCGCCCGAACCTGGGGCTCGGACCCGACCTCGGCCACGGAAGACAGACTCGACCTCGACTTCGGAGGAGCTTCCACATCGCCCAACCTAGGGCGCAGGCCAGCCACGTCAACAGGAGGCGCCATCATCACCCTACCCCGAGCTGACTCGGGCCGCAGGGAACAAGACCGGCGTCCCATCTGGCTCACTCCGCTAGATAGGCAATGAAGGCGCCCTGCATACTCTGTGACGACGGTGGCTCTCAGCCCCCTTACGGAAGCAAGAGGACGTCAGCAAGGATTCAACCGCTCCGACAGCTGTCCCTCCGCCAGGCTCCATCGCTCCTCCGACGACCACGACATCACACCAGCTGGGTGCCAAAATCTCTCCGGCTGCCACAACGGCATGTACTTAGGGCGCTAGCTCTCCTCCGCTAGACACGTAGCACTCTGCTACACCCCCCATTGTACACCTGGTTCCTCTCCTTGCGCCTATAAAAGGGAGGACCAGGGCCCTCTTAGAGAGGGTTGGCCGCGCGGGGACGAGGACGAGACAGGCGCTCGCTGGAGGCCGCTCGCTCCCTCTCCCGCGTGGACGCTTGTAACCCCCTACTGCAAGCGCACCCGACCTGGGCGCGGGACAAACACGAAGGCCGCGGGATTCCCACCTCTCTCACGCCAGTCTTTGGCCGCCTCGCTCTCCCCCCTTCGCGCTCGCCCTCGCGCTCGACCCATCTGGGCTGGGGCACGCGGCAACATTCACTCGTCGGCTCAGGGACCCCCGGTCTCGGAACGCCGACAGTTGGCGCGCCAGGTAGGGGCCTGCTGCGTGTTGACGAACAGCTTTCCGTCAAGCTCCAGATGGGCAGTCTCCAGCAACCTCTCCAACCCGGGACGGTGCTCCGTTTCGAGAGTCTTGAGTTCATGTCCCTCGACGGCAGCTACGACATGATACTCCTTCCACCGCCGCGCGACAACGACAGTGGCGGCCGACAGCCCGCCCGCCGGCGGCGGAATCGACGACGTCTTCCCTGCGTGGTGGAAGAACAACCTTCGAGCTCATCCTGCCCTCTTCCCCCCCGACGGAGGGGAAGACGGGGCAACCAAGGCCAAGCAGGAGGCAGCGCCTCGTCGGCTGTCGAGCGAGTCGATCACGCCAGCACCCCAACGGGGGGCGCACCGGGTATCGACTTCGCGCTTGAGACGAAGACGAGCGTCGTCTCCCCGCGACACGCCAAACCCGAGCAAGCGGATGACGCCAGCACGCTCGCGAAAAGCTTGCTGGACGTCACCCTCGTACCTGAGGCGACGGTGCAGTCAGCCCCCGACATGACATTATCGCCGCTCGTCGACCAAAAGGTACCGACCGATTCCCATCCCACGTCTTTCGGATTCAGCCTCGACCCGCCTAGCGGCTTTGCTTTGGCGGGTGCTCTCGTAGAGGCAAGTCCAAACCCTCTGGGGTTTCATACGCGGTCACCTTGGGACCGGCTGACGGACGTCTCGACCTACGGGCCCTCTGGGTCCGAGGAAGACGATGAGCCCAGCATCTGTTGGGATTTCTCTAGACTTTGCAACCCCAGTGTCGTGCGGGACTTCATGACCGCATGCGACTGCTGCCTTTCCGACTGTTCCGACGGTAGCCGTAGCCTCGGCGACGAGGACTGCGGCCCAAGTCGCGAATGCTTCCACGTCGATCTGGGGGGTCCCTCCGAAGGCAACCATCTCGGCATGCCGGAGGACGGTGATCTCCCTAGGCTGGTGCCTCGCGTTGACATTCCACGGGAGCTAGTTGTGGTCCCCGTTCAGGCGGGGGGCCATGACCCATAGCTCGAGCAAATCCGCGGGGTGCAGGCCAGGCTCGACGAGGGAGCAGGAGCGCTTGAGCCGATCCGTCGAGACGTCGGGCAGGCATGGGCGGGCCAACCTCCGGCCGAGGAAATACGTCATCTACCCCAGGGCTTCCAGCGCCGCATCACCAACGACGTTAGGGTCAGGCCACCACCCGCATCCAGTGGGGTCGGCCAGAACCTGGCGGCAGCAGCAATGCTTCTTCGCACGATGCCGGAGCCATCAACCACCGAGGGGCGGCGAATCCAGGGAGAGCTCAAGAATCTCCTGGAGGGCGCCATGGTCCGACGGGCCAAGAGCTCTGCCTCCCGAAGGCAGGGGTACCCCTCGGAACCTCATGCCGCGACTTCCCGATTCATGCAGGAAGCCTCGGTCTACACCGGGCGCACGCGCAACACCGCGCCTGCGGCCCCGGGTCGCCTCAGCAACGAGCACCATCACCGCGACCGTCGGGCCCACCTCGATGAGAGGGTGCGCCGAGGCTACCACCCCAGGCGTGGGGGACGCTACGACAGCGGGGAGGATCGGAGTCCCTCGCCCGAACCACCCGGTCCACAAGCCTTCAGCTGAGCCATCCGACGGGCGCCGTTCCCGACCCGGTTCCGACCCCCGACTACTATCACAAAGTACTCGGGGGAGACGAGAACGGAACTGTGGCTCGCGGACTACCGTCTGGCCTGCCAACTGGGTGGAACGGACGATGACAACCTCATCATCCGCAACCTCCCCCTGTTCCTCTCCGACACCGCTCGCGCCTGGTTGGAGCACCTGCCTCCGGGGCAGATCTCCAACTGGGACGACCTAGTCCAAGCTTTCGCCGGCAATTTCCAGGGCACGTACGTGCGCCCCGGGAATTCCTGGGACCTTCGAAGCTGCCGACAGCAGCCGGGAGAGTCTCTCCGAGACTACATCCGGCGATTCTCGAAGCAGCGCACCGAGCTGCCCAACATCACCGACTCGGATGTCATTGGCGCGTTCCTCGCTGGCACCACCTGCCGCGACCTAGTGAGCAAGCTGGGTCGCAAGACCCCCACCAGGGCGAGCGAGCTAATGGACATCGCCACCAAGTTCGCCTCCGGCCAGGAGGCGGTCGAGGCTATCTTCCGAAAGGACAAGCAGCCCCAGGGCCGCCCATCGGAAGATACTCCCGAGGCATCAACTCAGCGCGGCGCCAAGAAGAAGGGCAAGAAGAAGTCGCAAGCGAAACGCGACGCCGCCGACGCGGACCTTGTCGCCGCCGTCGAGTACAAGAACCCTCGGAAGCCCCCCGTAGGTGCCAACCTCTTCGACAAGATGCTCAAGGAGCCGTGCCCCTATCACCAGGGGCCCGTCAAGCACACCCTTGAGGAGTGCGTCATGCTTCGGCGCCACTTCCACAGGGCTGGGCCACCCGCGGAGGGTGGCAAGGCCCGCGACGATGACAAGAAGGAAGATCACCAGGCAAGAGAGTTCCCCGAGGTCCGTGACTGCTTCATGATCTATGGTGGGCAAGCGGCGAACGCCTCGGCTTGGCACCGCAAGCAAGAGCGCCGGGAGGTCTGCTCGGTGAAGGTGGCGGCGCCAGTCTATCTAGACTGGTCCGACAAGCCCATCACCTTCGACCGAGACGATCACCCCAACCATGTGCTGAGTCCGGGGAAATACCCGCTCGTCGTCGACCCCGTCATCGGCGACGTCAGGCTCACCAAGGTCCTCATGGACGGAGGCAGCAGCCTCAACATCATCTACGCCGACACCCTCGGGCTCCTGCGTGTCGATCTGTCCTCCATCCGGGCAGGCACTGCGCCCTTCCATGGGATCATTCCTGGGAAGCGCGTCCAGCCCCTCGGACGGCTCGACCTTCCCGTCTGCTTTGGAACACCCTCCAATTTCCGAAGGGAGACCCTGACGTTCGAGGTGGTTGGGTTCCGAGGAACCTACCACGCGGTACTGGGGAGGCCATGCTACGCGAAGTTCATGGCCGTCCCCAACTACACCTACCTAAAGCTCAAGATGCCGGGCCCCAACGGGGTCATCACCGTCGGCCCCACGTACAAACACGCGTTCGAATGCGACGTGGAGTGCGTGGAGTACGCCGAGGCCCTCGCTGAGTCCGAGACCCTCATCGCCGACCTGGAGAGCCTCTCTAAGGAGGTGCCAGACGTGAAGCGTCATGCCGGCAACTTTGAGCCAGCGAAGATGGTTAAGTCCGTCCCCCTCGACCCCAGCGGCGACGCCTCCAAGCCGATCCGGATCGGCTCCGGGCTCGATCCCAAATAGGAAGCAGTGCTCGTCGACTTTCTCCGCGCGAACGCCGACGTCTTCGCGTGGAGTCCCTCGGACATGCCCGGCATACCGAGGGATGTCGCCGAGCACTCGCTGGACACCCGAGCCGGAGCCCGACCCGTCAAGCAGCCACTGCGCCGATTCGACGAGGAGAAGCGCAGAGCCATAGGCGAGGAGATCCACAAGCTAATGGCGGCAGGGGTTCATCAAAGAGGCGAAAAGCGTCAAGCTCAATCCCGAAAGGTGGGTCTTCGGGGAGCCCCAGGGCATGTTCTTGGGGTTCACCGTCTCCAAGCGGGGCATCGAAGCCAACCCGGAGAAGATCGCAACCATCGCGTAGCACCCCGAGCCCTTGTTGGTGGCACCCGGGGGCTACACGCACCCCTGGGAAGGGCCGCTTGTCATTGCCAAAGTTCTGAAGCCCGGAACGTACAAGCTGGCCAACAGTCAAGGCGAGGTCTACGGCAACGCTTGGAACATCCAACAGCTACGTCGCTTCTACCCTTAAGATGTTTTCAAGTTGTTCGTATACCTCGCTCCCACGCAAGTCTTAGTCGTGAAGGAAGGGTCAGCCTCGCCTCGGCAGAGCCCGACCCTCCCTCGGGGGCTAGAAAGGAGGGAACCCCTCTGCGTCAAGATTGGGGAACCTCTTTGCGTCCAAAATTTTCAATCAAAAAGGCTTTTGCGTTCCCCCGGCTATGTCGGAAGCAAGGCCCCAAGGAGCGAACGTGGGTGCATGTAAGTGGCAAGGCCGACTGAGCCGAGGGACTCCTATGCCTCCGGGTTAGGGACACCTCACTCGTCACCCGCCGCGCAAAGTGACCCCTACTTGGGGAAGCCACCCTGTTACTAACAGGCGAAGCCGGACACGCAAAATAAAAAGGAAAGGAGTACGACTTCATGCAACGGTAACAAAGTGTTCAGGCCTCAACGGCCGCAGAAAGACACACGTGCATCCGACAGAAACTGTTCCAACAGAGTTAGGCGTCGCCTTGGGAAGGAGCCGCGCCTTCGGCTTCGTCCCCACCATCGGCAAAGTCCATCCCGGCTTCCGGCGACGGTGCAGGTGGGAGGATCTCTGCCTCAAAGGTGGTCGCCAGCACTGTGCTCGAACCCGCGGCGGCCGCATCGAGCCTCTGGACTTCTGCCAGGGCGGCTTCATCTTCGTCGGGAAGGCAATACCCCTCGCTAACCCGCTCCAGGTCCACAACGTAGTGGGAAGCGAGCACGGCGAAGGCCCGCCTGATGCCGTGGTGTAACGCCTCGCGGAGTCTGCCGCGCACATGATCGCCCAAGACTTGAAGGCGACTTTGAGGGGAGCTTCCTGAGGGGACGTCGCCGGAGCCAAGGACCCGGTAAACATCCGAGACGGCCTCAGACATGGCCGCGTGGTCGGTCTCCCTCTGCTCGGACACCCCGGCAAGCGCCTCGGCAAGCGCCTTGGCGGACTCATCGAGGGCGGACTCGAGCTCTGCGAACAGCCAAAGGAAAGATCTCAAACACAAGCAGAGGAAACAAGCAGGAACGAAAGCCGAAGATGGCCAAGGCGCACCTCCCGCTCGGGCACGCTGCTCTGAGGCTGCGACCTGGGCTACGGCTAGGTCGACTGCAAGGGTTTCGGCCCGGCTTTCGGCCTCGGCAGCCCGACCCCGAGATTGGTCCCGCTCCTTGACAACCCGGTCGAACTCCGACTGCTGTCGTTGCGCTTCTGCGCGCACCGCGGCCGCCCCCGCGCGCGCCGCTGCCGCCTCGGCTCTCAGATCGGTACAGAGCAACCGAAGGTCCGCCACCTCGGCACCCTGCTGAGAGAGGCGCGCAGTAGCCCCGGCGAGCGAGGTCCTCAGGGATCACAGCGAGCCCCAGACGTCGACCTCGCGGCGGATGAACGACGACTTGGTGGCGCTCCGATCCGTCAGATCCTGAGGGAAGGAAGCGGGGCGTCACGAAAGACGCCTTGGTCACAAAAGAAAGAAGGTATGCCTGAAACCATTACCTGGAGGATTTTGGGGACATCCCTGCAGAAAACCTCCAGCGACGACCGGAGTGACCCCACCGTTGCTTCGGCACACTCGCGGAGCTCGTCCCAGGACTGGCTCTCCCGTTCATCGTCGAGAACGAAGACGGGCTCCGAGGCCTCACGGGTCTGGAACCGGAGCAACTGGCGCTGGCCCTCGGAGCTCCACCGCACGGCGACGAGGCTGCCGCCCGGCGGGACGAATCGCGTCTCCACGCCCCCCTCTTCCGAGGCACCGAGCACCGATGCCTCAGCCGTCTCAACGTCGACAGCGACCTGTCGCTCCCCGACTGGGACGGCGGCGACTTCAGTAGCGACAGGTGCCGGCATCGCCGGCACGTCTGGTGGGCACGGGGCCACGTCCGCGTCAGCTGTCTCCCCTATCACAATGGCCGCCTCATCAGAAGAGCCAGCCTCGGGAACCTGCTCCACGGCGACTGGTGCCGCCTGAGCCCCCTGCTGTGGAGCACCTTGCGAGGAGGTCAGCTGAACGGCAAGTGTAACACCCCTGGTGTTACTATAACTAAAACTTGAGCATGACATCATAAGCATTGGCATTGCATATGTTTGACACACATAGAGTGCATTCACTAGGCAAAAATTTCAAACAAGTTGTACTGTTTTAATGTTTTACAAATAGGACCCTGGTTAAAGGACTTAACCCTAAATAGAGATTAAAGGGGTAAAACTTAACCCAAATGAGAAAAACCTTAAGGCTTTTTGGAGAAAGTCATAAAATATCCCCAAAAACCAAGTTGAATCACAATTATACCCCTGGAATACCAGAAACCCTAATTGGAACCCTGGAAAGCCCTAAACCAAACCCTAGGGGCCTAAGTGCAAAATTTGTCCACTTTTGGGTTAAAGTGCAAAAACCTAGTCAAATAAGTATCTTAAGTCAATTGGATCACAAATATGTGGATTTGAAGGCCAAACCCTAAGTTTTGGACTTAAATGCAAAATGGACCTCATTTGAGTTTTACTCTAAGTCTGAAAAATCAGTGAATGGGCTCAACTTTGGGGCTTTGTATCTTTCAGGATATAGGGTTTTTGCCCTAGGTCACCACATCAAAGTTGAAGACCCATTATAGGAGAACAACTTTGCTTAAGGTTGTGAGCTTAGTTGTTAAGAAGAATTTAGAGAAAACCAAGCCTAAAGTTGGGCTGTTAGGCTGTTATGTCTGAATTTTCAGACTAGCAGTGAACTGACCTCGACTTCAAGCTAGGTTTTGAGCATGATCCAGTGCTCAAATGAGTTTGATCTCTATAGTTGGATTGTAGCTGGTTTGTAACTCTACAACTTTGGTACAGAGTATTGACAAAGTTGCAGTGTAAAATTTGGGGAAATATTGCTCTGAACTTGCTCTGTCAGGCTAACTGATGGGGTCTTCCATGGTACAGTAACCGGTAAACTGAAGAAGAATGTATTCGTGCTCGTCGCCGATAGCCGTCGCCGTCAATCGTCGTTCGCCGTGATTCGTGCTCGGCGGTCACCGGATAAGTCTGTCACGGTAAAGGTCCTCGTCACCGGTGAGCTGGAAGTCACCCGCTCGGCCACGGCACATCTCCCCTGGCTCACCGCCCGCGGTAAAGTGCTCGCCGTCGACCGCCGCCTCTCGGCCGGGTGCCGCGTGGCTCAACTCTTCCTCCGTGCTGTCGTGACTCCTCACGGCTGTCTCATCGATGCCGGTGAGCCCGCCACGGCGGTAGACACGTAGTCGCGAAGCCGATAACCTTCCTCATCTCCGGCCGCCGCACGTCTCCTCGAAATTCACCGGTCACCGTCCTTGGAGCCTATAAATTGAGGGCAGGGCTAGTTGCGCCATGAAATCGTGAAGCTATAGCACCCACTACCGTCTCCGATTAACTCCCATAGCCAGAGAATTCCACGTTTCCCCCAATTCGGTTCTCCGCCACCGTGGAACTGAGCTCACCGTCGCCAGCCCAACTCCGGTCAGTTCCCGCCCTTTGCTCCCTCGTTTGAGTATTCTCGTGCCTCTGTGATGCTCCCCGACCCCTTTAATTGGACTAGACCGACGCTCATCGCCGGGAACACGATCATTTCGCCGCTTTGCTTACGGCCACCGTGGCCGGAGCTCCCTAGTCCACCAAATGTGCAATTAAGTTGGGGGAAACGTTCATGGGGACTCGGATTTGGTCTCAGCCAAAGATTAGCACCGGTCTTAGCCTCAATCGGCCGGCGTAGATGCTCGCCGGAGCACGGCCACGCTTGAACGCCGTCGAGGACTTGAAACACAGAATAGATAGAAACGCAGGGGTCTTTTTGTGAAGTGTCAGCGACTTGGAAAAATAGTAACCGAACCCACTTCCTGTGAGATAAAACCTCGAGGGCTTTTCTGCAAAGCCGCCATCGCGCGCGGGCGCGGGCGCGATTCTGCTGTTGTTGGGCCGACCTGGGCTGGTTTCGGCCCAAGTCTGTTCATCATTTTCTTTTTTCTATTTCTAGCAAACTTTAGAAATCTGTAGAAAATTATAGAAAAATCCTAAAAATATGAGACTAATTTTCCTAGGTTCCTTATTTTCCCTAGAATTTAATAAAAATAGTTTCATGATTTTTAGATCAAATAGGGAATTTTAGGGTATTTAAAATAGCCTAAACCATTGATTCTGGATTTTTAGAAAATAAATAACAAGTCCAAAATTTCCCAAACTTTTTATGTGAGCTTTTCACATTATTTAGAAGCCATGGGTAGAGTTTGGTTTGATTTGGACCTTGTTTGATCACTAAACCCAAAACCACCCCCCCTGCTCCATGAACTCCTTTACTGACTCCGGAAACCCTAGGTTCTCGGAGTACCGTGAAGGAAAGTTGTACTCAAGACATAAATAATAAGTTTATGCTATCTTTGCATCCTCACGAGCATCCCATGGCATTCATTCTTATATATATACCTATATGGTTATATTTAGAGAACGAAGGAGAGAGTGAAGTGACTGAAGAGAAGACACCACCACCACCTTTGGAATCTCGGGCAAGGACTTGGCTCTACTTCGACAACTGCGAGTCCGAGCCTGACTCACCTACTAACGAAGGCAAGCCCCGGTGCATGCAACCCTTTTCCTTGTGTTTTTAAATACTTTTCGCACACTTAAGTCTAGTGAGATGTGCATTAGGTTCATAGGAGTTACTTGAAACCCTTTGATGCATTGCCTTCCTTGATATCCATACCTTTATAGATACTTTTGTGAAGTATCAAAATTATGATTTACAAAAATGCTTAGCCTTGCTTAGATCTTGTGGATAGAGGTTGTCCTCAATTTAACCCGGGAGAGGATGGCTTCTACCCGCAAGAATATTTTTACTTTGGAGCAATGGTGGGATCTTACTGCAAAGTTCCCTGTGATGCTCTTTCATCCTAAGGAACAGACACAATCCTAAGGATGGAAATACGTAAATTGAGACTTGGGGTAGGAACAGGTGATGTTCTACCCAGGTTGATTAAGGATTGGATGCGTATGTAGGCCTGCTGATCGAGGACCCTTTAACTGGTCACATGCCTCGTCATGGGTAAGCCTTGCCTCGGGCAGACTAAGGCCGGAATAAGATAACACGAAATGGGAGTGGAGCGGTGGCGAGAGTAGCGTGTACCCTCCGTGGCAAGAGGCTGGACGGTGGTGTATCTGTGCTCTCGGTTTGCGTGAACCTGATCCGGTCTTAAGAACCCCGGTGGCGGGTTGACATATGCAAGGGTTAAGTGCTACATATGTCGTGTGATTGGAGATCCTCAGCTGAGTATAATCGATTCGGATCGCCGTACCTTCGCGGTTATGAAGACTTGGTCACTGACCTACAACCTAAGTCTGGATGTGAACATTATGAATAAAAATGATGTTGTATTGATGAGAGTGTGAAATTAGACCAGCTGCAAACAGAGTCTATTAATACTTAATTTGGCGTTAAAATATTGAAAGTAAGGACTCACTTTAGTAAGCTATTTCTGCAAAAGTATCTAAGTTGATTCTTGCTAAAGCCTCTCCTTGATTCCCAATTCCAGCATACCCTTGAGAGTCTTTTCCTTAGTCGGGTAAGACTTGCTGAGTAATTCCATACTCAGGGTTTATCCCTTTGTTGTTTTTAGGTGAGGAAGCGACAAATTTTTGTTGCTTTTGCTCCAAGGTGGTATCTAATGAAGAAAAACAAGAATGAAGATACGGGAGGACTTGGTCCTCCACATAGGCTCTTTTTGTTTGATAGTTTTCGGAAGGAGTTTTTGCCTCCCTTGATATGTGTACTCAGCACTCGTTTATAGCTCTGGTCTGTAATAAGTAACTTGATCTTACTTTCTAAATGAATGTAAGTTTATGTAATTGCTTCCGCACTTCTATATCTCCGATGTTCTGTAATGTCTGCAAGACGGGTGAAACGTTCCTGGTAAGGTCGGAAAAGATACCGAGCTTGTCAAGTAACTTAGGAACATCTACAGGGTGTCTGATGTCTGTTAGACAAGGACAACTGTAGGTGGGCCTGATTACTTGGGAGGTTCCGTCACAGCTGGTATCGGAGCGTAGCCCTTCTTTGCAGATATTATAAGGCATCTTCAAAAAGATTTTCAAAAGTCTTACCTAAAGATTCTTTTCTCTTCTTACCTAAGTATTCTGAAGAGTTTATCTTAAAGACCAGATAGGAAGAGTGCGATGTATAGAAGGTATGAATCAACTAAGGTTGATTCTGTAATTATACATGCATCATGTCATACAAACTTTAAGTTAAACCCCCCCTGCGTAGCTAGTTTAGTACATGATTCATCTACCTTGTTCACACATTCTTAGTGAATAGAGTGTATCCGTTGCCCTTCTCTATAGATGAATCAACAAGAAGCTCCTACAGGAGTTGGAGAGTTTCTACGAGATTTTGGTGTTCCAGTGGTCCTGTGGCGACTACTCCAAGAGGTCGGATATACCGAAGCACCCAAGTACCAGTGGTCACGCACTGTTCTTAGAGGACAACCATGGTATGAGGTAGTAGTGCGTATTCCAGAACGTGCTAGAAAACCATCTTGGTCGTATTGGATGTTCCATGCCGAAGGAATGACTCCTTGGGAGGGTGCTCAGGTAGCTGCCTTAGAGGTACTAACAACCATTTGTTACCAAAAAAGGGAAGAAATACAAGCCACATCTATGAGGTTGTTCCCTGCAGTTGCCTTAAGTGACCCGTTGGTGTATCATCACCAGGCCCGATTAATGGAAAGCATCCCTATTGGGCAGGATTCTGTTGAATCGGCATCTGCTCGAGTTTTGATGGCCGTGCTAGAGTTGCAACTTACTCGGGGGCACAGTCGTCAAAAGTGGCAGCAGTTGTACACTGGGAGCTATGCAGCATTTAAGATGATGGAAAAGGCCAAGAACATTGTTTGTACTCAAGCACAAGAACGACTTGAGGAAACAAAGGTTCAAGCGGAACAGGTTATTGGACTAGAGCATCAGGTGACAGAACTTCAGATGCAACACCAAGTTGATCAGAATCGCATTAAGGAGCTTGAGCATCAGCTAACTAATGCTCATTCTAAGTTAAAAATTATGGGTAAGCAACAAGAAGAAATTTGTCTGTATGCTGTTGCTGTTAGAAAAGACCTTAAGGAAACCATGAGCTTCATAAGCCATCAGGATCAGGCGATCAAAGAATTGAATCGTGCTCATCCCATGGAGTTTCAAGTAGCACAACAGCTTGTTAACCATCTGCAGCAAGCAGTGCATAGGCTCAATGTTGCCTTTTATCCTACTCCTGCACCGACGGACTAAGGGTTCCTTGGAAGAATGGCAACAAACATCTAGCAGATGGTGTAGCTAGGGAAGATGTAGTAGATCAATGTAATAAGGTAGGTGTAGATAGACCAGCTTGGTAATAAAAACAGGTTAGACCTTGTTGGAAAGAGTTTTCCTGTTTTACCTGGATCATGTAGCATGTGAGCTTTTATATGACTATGGTGTAAGAAACGACTGCCGGTTTATGAAGCAACTTTTAATATCTATAGTAGTTTCTCAAAATTCAAGAGTTAAGATGGCTATTTCCTTGGATATTCCATGTGGATCACCATGTTGCTTTATTAACCTAACCTAGGAAAGACATGTTATCTATCGAATGCCTACCAACTTAATCCTTGACCTGGTGATCCCTATGATGGGCATAGAAATATGCTTGGGCTGAATTAACAGTCTCCCATCATACTTCTTTCATCAAGATTAGGTTATGGCCCTGCCTTGTTCACTTCCTTGGGCCATGATCTATTTGGGTCTCTACTTGTGATCGTACTTACAGGTGGAGTCTCTTTTGTACCTTGTCATCCTTGATCAGTCTATTTGTGTTGTGTGAGATTCCTTATTGGTTATGTCTGGTATTGGTGTTATGACTAAAATTGATGATGCTGCGCCAAAACCGAGGGCCTCTTGTGGGTATACACACAAGGTTGTGCTGCTCGATGCACGCTTGTATCACAGTCAGTAGTCATAATCCATTATGAGATTATATCAATATGTTATCTCTACACAAATCGTTCTTATCACGTGAGATCCATTATCGGTGCCAGTTTTGTAATGGTGTCATGGTTGAGAACTTATGGTACCGCGGCGAAACTGAGAGCCTCCTGTGAATGTGCACCCAGGATTTTGCTGCTTGGCGCAGGTTGGTATCGAAGTCTCTGGTCATGATCCATTATGAAACTACACTGATGTGTGATCTTCTGTGGACTCCTTCCTTAAAACAGTTTCTTGTTGTTTGTAAAGAGATCAAGCAACATCTGTCATTTCCATTGGATCAAAGGGCCATACCACTTTCATGTGCGGTCTTATTTCTTTTGATCTTGGTAGTAACTACCTACACAAGTTCCCTTTGCATTCTTTGTGTAAAGGTGAAGCCTTGGATCTTTTTAGTGTTGAATAACAACTGATTAGCTTCCAAAATGAAGACTGGTTTTCCCTGCTGCTAAAATGCCGGAGTTTGTTCATTCGCTTTCCTAATTAATCTATGTATTCCCTAACCAAGTGGATAATTCATCTCGCTTGAAGAAACGGATGAACCACCGGATTTCTATATAAATGCATGACCTTTGACTTGCAAATGTGAACTCTCAACCCTTGGCTTACCGATGGTACTGAGAGGACTTGCTCAATGTCAAAAGTAGTTCAACAAGTTGGTTTTGACTAACTTGTAACTGCCCGTTGACCGAATGTTGAGTTTAGAGATCGTTTTATCGAGTTGTCTAAACTCACTTTGGTTCAACCTACCCTAAAGAAAGTGCTTACCAAAACGAGATTAAGTCGGTCAATAACCACCTAACCATCGCTCTAGTCGTGCATCGATTGCCTCATGTATGCTTTTCTAGCATAAGTGATTGGGTCGAGCCATGTCTAGTGCCCGATAAAATGGACTAGTTGCAAAGTCCGCATTCTTAGATCCCTCCACTGATGATTTTTCTTGAATCAATATCGCCTTTCGTGGATTTGGACTCCCTGGCTAACACAAGTTGACAGTGATGTTATTCGACATTCACACTCGTCTCGTGTGCTATGAACTTACTAACCACTTGTTGGTAAACCTCTTCTTGTGTGTTTTACCCAAGATGGTGCATCTGATTCTATTTGGGTAAAGTTGCATAATTGCCACCCAACAGACTCAGATAGTACAGTGTCATCAGAAAAAAAACAAGTTGCACACGTAGAAATAGGAAGATATTGTATGGACTTTAACATGGGATTACCCAGGACTACGAAAGGGTATGACTATCTGGGTTATTGTTGATCGGCTTACGAAAATTTCTCATTTTTTACCAATCAAGACCGATTCCCAGTTACTGTCTATGCCCAGTTGTACATTGCTCGTATTCTTAGTCTGCACGGTGTTCTGAAGACCATAGTGTCGGATCATGGATCGCAATTCGTATCCAAATTTTGGGAAGAACTTCATAAATCCCTGGGTACTAAGTTGCTCCACAGTTCGGCCTATCATCCTCAAACCAGTGGGCAGACTGTGAGGGTAAACCAAATACTGGAAGATATGCTACAGGCATGTGTTCTGGAATTCCCACAGAAATGGGATGAATGTTTGCCCTTAGCGGAGTTTTCATACAATAATAGCTATCAGAAAGTATCAAGATGGCACCCTTTGAAGCTCTGTATGGGCGACAACGTCGAATCCCGCTAAATTGGTCTGAACCTAGAGAAAGATACTTCTTTAGGCCTGATGGGGTGAATGAGGTCGAAGAAAAGGTTCAGAGAATTATTCATAATATGAAGAAAGCTCAGACTCGACAAAAGAGTTATACAGACCGACGACGACAACCCTTATGCTTTATGGTGGACGATTATGTCTACTTAAAAGTTTCACCAATGAAGGGTGAATCGCGTTTTGGGGTTAAAGGGAAGCTTGCACCCAGGTACATTGGTCCATTCCTAGTGCTTGAACAATGTGGACCAGTGGCGTACCGACTCCAACTACCCAAAACATTGTCTGCTGTGCGTAATGTGTTCCACGTGTCACAATTGAAGAAGTGTCTTCGGGTTCCCGATCGAACCGTTGAAGTGACTGATGTTGTCCTGGAACCAGATTTAACGTACTCGGAACATCCCATTCGAGTTCTGGATCAAAAGGACAGGGTTACCCGGAGAAAGACTCTCAAGTTTTATAAGATACAGTGGAATCAGCATTTGGAAGATGAGGCTACATGGGAAACCCAAGATTTCTTAGATAAGAATTTCCCAGGCTTTCTAGCCTCTTGTAAGTTGTAAAGTTTGTATAGCTGTGTAATAAAGGAATGAACCCCCACACCACCCCTGCCTTGTACCAGAAAGAAGGAAATAAAAACATGACACATTTCCTTTTCCATTATTCACCCTAGGACTTTAAATCTCGGGACGAGATTCTTTTATGGGGGGAAGGATGTAACACCCCTGGTGTTACTATAACTAAAACTTGAGCATGACATCATAAGCATTGGCATTGCATATGTTTGACACACATAGAGTGCATTCACTAGGCAAAAATTTCAAACAAGTTGTACTGTTTTAATGTTTTGCAAATAGGACCCTGGTTAAAGGACTTAACCCTAAATAGAGATTAAAGGGGTAAAACTTAACCCAAATGAGAAAAACCTTAAGGCTTTTTGGAGAAAGTCATAAAATATCCCCAAAAACCAAGTTGAATCACAATTATACCCCTGGAATACCAGAAACCCTAATTGGAACCCTGGAAAGCCCTAAACCAAACCCTAGGGGCCTAAGTGCAAAATTTGTCCACTTTTGGGTTAAAGTGCAAAAACCTAGTCAAATAAGTATCTTAAGTCAATTGGATCACAAATATGTGGATTTGAAGGCCAAACCCTAAGTTTTGGACTTAAATGCAAAATGGACCTCATTTGAGTTTTACTCTAAGTCTGAAAAATCAGTGAATGGGCTCAACTTTGGGGCTTTGTATCTTTCAGGATATAGGGTTTTTGCCCTAGGTCACCACATCAAAGTTGAAGACCCATTATAGGAGAACAACTTTGCTTAAGGTTGTGAGCTTAGTTGTTAAGAAGAATTTAGAGAAAACCAAGCCTAAAGTTGGGCTGTCAGGCTGTTATGTCTGAATTTTCAGACTAGCAGTGAACTGACCTCGACTTCAAGCTAGGTTTTGAGCATGATCCAGTGCTCAAATGAGTTTGATCTCTATAGTTGGATTGTAGCTGGTTTGTAACTCTACAACTTTGGTACAGAGTATTGACAAAGTTGCAGTGTAAAATTTGGGGAAATATTGCTCTGAACTTGCTCTGTCAGGCTAACTGATGGGGTCTTCCATGGTACAGTAACCGGTAAACTGAAGAAGAATGTATTCGTGCTCGTCGCCGATAGCCGTCGCCGTCGATCGTCGTTCGCCGTGATTCGTGCTCGGCGGTCATCGGATAAGTCTGTCACGGTAAAGGTCCTCGTCACTGGTGAGCTGGAAGTCACCCGCTCGGCCACGGCACATCTCCCCTGGCTCACCGCCCGCGGTAAAGTGCTCGCCGTCGACCGCCGCCTCTCGGCCGGGTGCCGCGTGGCTCAACTCTTCCTCCGTGCCGTCGTGACTCCTCACGGCTGTCTCATCGATGCCGGTGAGCCCGCCACGGTGGTAGACACGTAGTCGCGAAGCCGATAACCTTCCTCATCTCCAGCCGCCGCACGTCTCCTCGAAATTCACCGGTCACCGTCCTTGGAGCCTATAAATTGAGGGCGGGGCTAGTTGCGCCATGAAATCGTGAAGCTATAGCACCCACTACCGTCTCCGATTAACTCCCATAGCCAGAGAATTCCACGTTTCCCCCAATTCGGTTCTCCGCCACCGTGGAACTGAGCTCACCGTCGCCAGCCCAACTCCGGTCAGTTCCCGCCCTTTGCTCCCTCGTTTGAGTATTCTCGTGCCTCTGTGATGCTCCCCGACCCCTTTAATTGGACTAGACCGACGCTCATCGCCGGGAACACGATCATTTCGCCACTTTGCTTACGGCCACCGTGGCCGGAGCTCCCTAGTCCACCAAATGTGCAATTAAGTTGGGGGAAACGTTCATGGGGACTCGGATTTGGTCTCAGCCGAAGATTAGCACCGGTCTTAGCCTCAATCGGCCGGCGTAGATGCTCGCCGGAGCACGGCCACGCTTGAACGCCGTCGAGGACTTGAAACACAGAATAGATAGAAACACAGGGGTCTTTTTGTGAAGTGTCAGCGACTTGGAAAAAAGTAACCGAACCCACTTCCTGTGAGATAAAACCTCGAGGGCTTTTCTGCAAAGCCGCCATCGCGCGCGCGGGCGCGGGCGCGATTCTGCTGTTGTTGGGCCGACCTGGGCTGGTTTCAGCCCAAGTCTGTTCATCATTTTCTTTTTTCTATTTCTAGCAAACTTTAGAAATCTGTAGAAAATTATAGAAAAATCCTAAAAATATGAGACTAATTTTCCTAGGTTCCTTATTTTCCCTAGAATTTAATAAAAATAGTTTCATGATTTTTAGATCAAATAGGGAATTTTAGGGTATTTAAAATAGCCTAAACCATTGATTCTGGATTTTTAGAAAATAAATAACAAGTCCAAAATTTCCCAAACTTTTTATGTGAGCTTTTCACATTATTTAGAAGCCATGGGTAGAGTTTGGTTTGATTTGGACCTTGTTTGATCACTAAACCCAAAACCACCCCCCTGCTCCATGAACTCCTTTACTGACTCCGGAAACCCTAGGTTCTCGGAGTACCGTGAAGGAAAGTTGTACTCAAGACATAAATAATAAGTTTATGCTATCTTTGCATCCTCACGAGCATCCCATGGCATTCATTCTTATATATATACCTATATGGTTATATTTAGAGAACGAAGGAGAGAGTGAAGTGACTGAAGAGAAGACACCACCACCACCTTTGGAATCTCGGGCAAGGACTTGGCTCTACTTCGACAACTGCGAGTCCGAGCCTGACTCACCTACTAACGAAGGCAAGCCCCGGTGCATGCAACCCTTTTCCTTGTGTTTTTAAATACTTTTCGCACACTTAAGTCTAGTGAGATGTGCATTAGGTTCATAGGAGTTACTTGAAACCCTTTGATGCATTGCCTTCCTTGATATCCATACCTTTATAGATACTTTTGTGAAGTATCAAAATTATGATTTACAAAAATGCTTAGCCTTGCTTAGATCTTGTGGATAGAGGTTGTCCTCAATTTAACCCGGGAGAGGATGGCTTCTACCCGCAAGAATATTTTTACTTTGGAGCAATGGTGGGATCTTACTGCAAAGTTCCCTGTGATGCTCTTTCATCCTAAGGAACAGACACAATCCTAAGGATGGAAATACGTAAATTGAGACTTGGGGGTAGGAACAGGTGATGTTCTACCCAGGTTGATTAAGGATTGGATGCGTATGTAGGCCTGCTGATCGAGGACCCTTTAACTGGTCACATGCCTCGTCATGGGTAAGCCTTGCCTCGGGCAGACTAAGGCCGGAATAAGATAACACGAAATGGGAGTGGAGCGGTGGCGAGAGTAGCGTGTACCCTCCGTGGCAAGAGGCTGGACGGTGGTGTATCTGTGCTCTCGGTTTGCGTGAACCTGATCCGGTCTTAAGAACCCCGGTGGCGGGTTGACATATGCAAGGGTTAAGTGCTACATATGTCGTGTGATTGGAGATCCTCAGCTGAGTATAATCGATTCGGATCGCCGTACCTTCGCGGTTATGAAGACTTGGTCACTGACCTACAACCTAAGTCTGGATGTGAACATTATGAATAAAAATGATGTTGTATTGATGAGAGTGTGAAATTAGACCAGCTGCAAACAGAGTCTATTAATACTTAATTTGGCGTTAAAATATTGAAAGTAAGGACTCACTTTAGTAAGCTATTTCTGCAAAAGTATCTAAGTTGATTCTTGCTAAAGCCTCTCCTTGATTCCCAATTCCAGCATACCCTTGAGAGTCTTTTCCTTAGTCGGGTAAGACTTGCTGAGTAATTCCATACTCAGGGTTTATCCCTTTGTTGTTTTTAGGTGAGGAAGCGACAAATTTTTGTTGCTTTTGCTCCAAGGTGGTATCTAATGAAGAAAAACAAGAATGAAGATACGGGAGGACTTGGTCCTCCACATAGGCTCTTTTTGTTTGATAGTTTTCGGAAGGAGTTTTTGCCTCCCTTGATATGTGTACTCAGCACTCGTTTATAGCTCTGGTCTGTAATAAGTAACTTGATCTTACTTTCTAAATGAATGTAAGTTTATGTAATTGCTTCCGCACTTCTATATCTCCGATGTTCTGTAATGTCTGCAAGACGGGTGAAACGTTCCTGGTAAGGTCGGAAAAGATACCGAGCTTGTCAAGTAACTTAGGAACATCTACAGGGTGTCTGATGTCTGTTAGACAAGGACAACTGTAGGTGGGCCTGATTACTTGGGAGGTTCCGTCACAGCAAGGCCCGGAGCGGCGCTGGCCTCGCAAGCCGGCACCGTCTTAAGGGCCTTCTGGGGTGCCAGGTCAGTCAGGCCATGGCTTCGCTTGCTGAGGGAAAAAGAAAATTCACGGCCGGGACATATGAATGAAACGCCAGGACGAAGACATTCCAAGATACTTACTCGCTCCGGGCCATGATCAACCGTGCCTAGGGGGAGGTCTCTTGGATCTCGACCCCCGGAACCGCCGCCGAGGTCCGCTTCGCCGACAGCTTCGGCACCACCCTTGCTTTGGGCGCCCTCGACGCCCGGGGGGGCGGACTGCCCAGGCACTGCCACGGCGACCTGAGGGTCGCTCCCCTGCGCTGCCGGCGCGGGCGGCGGCTCTCGGGGAGCAGACGCCTCGGCCTGGCGCCCCGGGGTCGCCTCAGCTCCTCTAGCCGAGGGGTCAAGTACCCTCTCGGATTGCCCCCGCCCCTCGGGTCGGGACCCCGGTGTCCCGACCCCGGGGACTAACGGCATCAGCCCGCTCGGGGGCTGGCTTGACGGCCCCTGGCCTAACCCCAAGCCGGGGCCGAGGCCAAGGCGGGCAGCCATGTCGTCTTCCTCGTCATCATCTTCATCATCGTCATCGTCGTCGGGCGTTTCCGGCGATAGCTCCCTCGGGAGCCCCTCCCTCTCCTGCCCGGGCCTTCTCCGCGTCCTTCTTTTTCTTCCTCTCCTCCGCGGCAACCCGCCGCGCTGCTCGGTCCACCGCATCCTGCGGGACCCGTGGCAGGGAAGGCTTGTGCCACCCCACCTCCTGAAGAAGGGGGAAAAATACCAGTCGTAAGAACCAGGAGCAACCCGATGCAAGAGAAAGGAAAAAGCGGCTACTCACCAGAGTCACGCACCCTTGGTCTGGGCGCATCAAAAGCTGGGAGAAGGCGCTGGGGTCCGGTTTCCCCAACGCGATGGACACCCGCCCGTGGAGGACGTCGAAGGGAAGGGGATCAGAGGACATCCGCGAGCCCTCCAAGTCAGCCTCCGGTGTCATCTCCCAAAGCGACAGCCGTCGCTCCGCCAAGGGAAGCACCCTCCGACGGTGGATGGCGGCAACCACTCCCGCAGTGGTGAGTCCCCCCTTCCGCAACGCCTCCAAGGCCTTGAGAAGGGGTTCGAGGTTCTTTTGTCTTTCGTGCGGGGTCCCGTGGCGCCAAGCATCAGCGGCGGTGGTGACTACTCGCTGAGAGAACGGCGGGAGCAACTCGCCGTCATTCCGGAGGTAGAACCACCGGCGCTGCCACCCCTTGTTCGAGGACGCGAGGATGGCGGGAATATACAGCGACGCCCGCGACTGCCTCAGCAGGAGGGTGCAGCCGCCGGCCCGCACCGCTGCGCGGACCTTCCTCTCCCCCGTCGGCGAGGCAAAAAGCTCCGCGAAAAAGAGATGGGTCCACAAATCCTAATGGGGGGCAATCCCCAAGTACCCCTCGCACACCGCTACGAAGATGGTGGCCTGCGAGATGGAGTTGGGGCTGAGGTTGTGCAACTCCACCCCGTAGTGGTGTAGGATCGCCCGCATGAAGCGGCTCGCCGGCACACCAAATCCCCGCTCGTGGAAGGAGACGAAGCTCACGATGTACCCCGGCGGTGGGGATGGAGCGGCTCCGCCCACGGGGGGAATCCATTCCGGTCGCTGCTCATCGGTGAGAGGGCGAAGTAAACCCTCACCAACAAGATCCTCCAGATCACTCGCCGTCACCATGGAAAAAGGCCGTGGGTCGCGCGGCGAGATGATGGTCACCCGGTCAGCCATCACCGAGCGGAAGGGGTGGAGGCGTAAGGGGCAGGGAGGTCGGTTTCCTCTTCTCTGGCTAAGTCTCTCGGGTTGCAAAAACCCAAAAGGGAGGCAGGAAGCGGAGCAAAGAACCACCGCCAGACCCTCTCCCGAGTATATAAAGACCAAGGCGATACCGGTTCAAACGTTCCGCCCGGACCGGACGCGGGATTCGAAAACGCAAAGCGAAACGGCCGTTCCCCGAACGGCTCGCGCACGCGCAACGGCCGCCCCGCGAACCACTCGCCTCGTCACATTAACTCCGCGGCAGGACAGGCGGCGCCTCTGGCAGGAGAAGCGGGCGGCGCTTCGCTTTCGCCATAATGACCGCGTCGAAAAAGGTACGCCGCGTCGTTCGATTTCGTATCCTTTTCCTTTTTTCCTCTTTCTCTCTCTTGCAATAGGGACCAGGAAAGGGGGATACCCCGAAAAGGATCCTTCCCCGAGAAGGAACCGGGCTCCGAGCCCCCCTACTGATCAGAGGTTCGAAGGTTGGCCCCCCGGAAGGGTTCGACAGCCGCCTCAGATCGCGTGGGCCCTACACCCACTAGTGGTCAGAGGTTCGAAGGTCGGCCTCTCGAAAGGGTTCCACGGCCGCCTCAGGCTACTCAGGCTCCGTGCCCATTACTGATCAGGGGTTCGAAGGCTGGCCCCCCGGAAGGGTTCGACAGCCGCCTCAGATCGCGTGGGCCCTACACCCACTACTGGTCAAAGGTTCGAAGGCCGGCGTCTCGAAAGGGTTCCACGGCCGCCTCAGGCTACTCGGGCTCCGCGCCCATTACTGATCAGGGGTTCGAAGGCTGGCCCCCGAAGGGTTCACAGCTGCCTCAGACGCCGAGCGAGGGATGACCATGGGTACGTTCGATACATAGCCGAGGCTCGGGCTGCGCTCCCGAGGTGCCCTAGGACATTTCCGAGACCAGCGGGAACGATATTGTAACGGAATCCCATCGGAGGGAGGCATCGAGCCCTCGGACCCCGTCGCCAGGGGACCGGGTCCGGCAGATCACCCGCAGGTACTTTTGGGCGTGCCCCTGGGCCCCTAGCCGACCCCAACGAACGGGGCACGGACGTCCACTCGGATTACCCGCTTGTAGCTCACAGGAGACACCATGTTCGGCGCCCATCGAGGGCAACATGGTGCTTCCCCCCCCTCCTCCTTGCGGAAAGGCGACGCAGGGACGTATGTAAAAAAGTCGAGTTTGTCCCTGATCGTCCTCTCGCCCTGTGCAGAGGCTCGGGGGCTGCTCTCGCAAACTCGGCTCCGGCCGAACCGTTGACAGCGTCAACATACCAGCCCGAGAACTTGGGACCCGACCGTACACCCGGGCTACGGCCAGCTTGCATGAGGGACGACCAGACCAGCCGAAGCATTACGCGAGGCATTAAGACCTCGGAGGAGTGAAACCACTCCTCAGAGGCCTCGGGGGCTACACCCGGCGGGTGCGCTCGCGCGCACCCACCGGAACAAAACGCAACCGAGAAAGGCTGGTCTTCTTGCAAAAAAGTGCGACGAAAGCCTCCAAGCGAGTGCTAACACTCCCTTTGAGGCTCGGGGGCTACTGTCGGGGACCATAATTAGGGGTACCCTCAAGGCTCCTAATTCTAAGCCGGTAACCCCCATCAGCATAAAGCTGCAAAGGCCTGATGGGTGCGATTAAGTCAGGGATCGGTCCATACGAGGGACTCGATCACGCCTCGCCCGAGCCTAGCCTCGGACAAGGGCAGCCGACCCCGGAGGATCTCCGTCTCGCCCGAGGCCCCCCTCCAACGGCGAATGTGTTCCCGGCTCGCCCGAGGCCCTGCCTTCGCTAAGAAGCAACCCTGACCAAATCGCCGTACCGACCGACCAAGTCGCAGGAGCATTTAATGCAAAGGTGGCCTGACACCTTTATCCTGACACGCGCCCCCCAGCCGGCAGAGCCGAAGTGACCGCCGTCACTTAGCCGCTCCACTGACCGGCCTGACAGAAGGACAGCGCCGCCTGCGCCACTCCGACTGCGGTGCCACTTGACAGAGTGAGACTGACAGGCAGTCAGGCCATGTCGAAGGCACCATAGGAAACTCCGCTCCGCCCGACCCAGGGCTCGGACTCGGGCTAAGTCCCGGAAGACGGCGAACTCCGCCCGACCCAGGGCTCATACTCAGGCTAAGTCCCGGAAGATGGCGAACTTCGCCCGACCCAGGGCTCGGACTCGGGCTAAGTCCCGGAAGACGGCGAACTCCGCCCGACTTAGGGCTCGGACTCGGGCTAAGTCCCAGAAGACGGCGAACTCCGCCCGACCCAGGGCTCGGACTCGAGCTAAGTCCCAGAAGACGACGATCTCCGCCTCGCTCGACCCAGGGCTCGGACTTGGGCTCGACCCCAGAAGACGACGAACTCCGCTTCGCCCGACCCCAGGGCTCGGACTCCGCCCCAGCACCAGCCGGCGATCTCCGCCTCGCCCGAACCTGGGGCTCGGACCCGACCTCGGCCACGGAAGATAGACTCGACCTCGGCTTCGGAGGAGCTTCCACATCGCCCAACCTAGGGCGCAGGCCAGCCACGTCAACAGGAGGCGCCATCATCACCCTACCCCGAGCTGACTCGGGCCGCAGGGAACAAGACCGGCGTCCCATCTGGCTCGCTCCACCAGATAGGCAATGATGGCGCCCTGCATACTTTGTGACGACGGCGGCTCTCAGCCCCCTTACGGAAGCAAGAGGACGTCAGCAAGGATTCAACTGCTCCGACAGCTGTCCCTCCGCCAGGCTCCATCGCTCCTCCGACGGCCACGACATCACACCAGCTGGGTGCCAAAATCTCTCCGGCTGCCACAACGGCATGTACTTAGGGCGCTAGCTCTCCTCCGCTAGACACGTAGCACTCTGCTACACCCCCCATTGTACACCTGGTTCCTCTCCTTGCGCCTATAAAAGGGAGGACCAGGGCCCTCTTAGAGAGGGTTGGTCGCACGGGGACGAGGACGAGACAGGCGCTCGCTGGAGGCCGCTCGCTCCCTCTCCCGCGTGGACGCTTGTAACCCCCTACTGCAAGCGCACCCGACCTGGGCGCGGGACGAACACGAAGGCCGCGGGATTCCCACCTCTCTCATGCCAGTCTCCGGCCGCCTCGCTCTCCCCCCTTCGCGCTCGCCCTCGCGCTCGACCCATCTAGGCTGGGGCACGCGGCGACATTCACTCGTCGGCTCAGGGACCCCCCGGTCTCGGAACGCCGACAACACTAGTTAAAATCACTGATGTATAGGTGACACTCAAATTTCAAACTTTTTATTATTAGGGCTTAATGTTTTTATGGTCTCATGGATATTATATATGTAGTTGTTACAAACATTTAGAAAATATGAAGTTCCATCCTAGTTATACTTTTTTACATAATTTTTTACACAACAAAATGGCATTTAGTTATTCTCACTGGTACACGGTTACATGATACATGCATTTGTTTTTTTATAGTTTTTTGTTCTATATTCATGGTTCAATCGAATCTTTTATTGTTTTGCAATGTTCTTCACAATATATTCAGTGCTCCAGGGAAAAGGTGCCTCACTATCATAAAATTAACATCGCTGATCCATTTATTCTTATGCACACAAATAAGTATGCTCATCCAAGCACTTGTTTACAATAATCAAGTTGAGTTTTTATGATTCTTGGATTACAGCAGTGCACACGTGTACATATCATAGTTTTTATGATTCTAGGATTCATCTTTCTTCCAAGTAATCGCTGATACACTAGTTTCAGCAACTGAACATGATGTGTTTATAGAGATGACATTTGTATGCCTCGCTCTGCATTGCTTTGCTTGGCCTGGCATCAAGATACACTGTTTAATCACCTTATCCTTGTGATGTTCACTCCCATTAAAATACCATTACATGCAAATCCTTATCAAAATAATTAATTGAAGTATTAGTTCCTCCATTGTATGCTAACACGTAGCACTATTAAGATAACAGTATTTGTCAGTTGCTAGTAATGGTCATTTGTAGTGGCAAAATTTCTGGAATATTTTTGCTAAACAATTCAGGGTGGAGACAACCAATAGATTTTGTTGTGAACATTCATGTTATCTATATAGTTGAAAGTAATTGTTATTTGTTACGTCATCATAAGTCCTTCCTTTTAGGACATGTACAAGATAACAAGACACTAGTTTTAGTTGAGTTCAGTTTAGTTAAAATGAGTTTAGTTCACTTGCTATGCTGATCTATAGTTAACATTTAACATCACAATGTCTCATGCAGGCACCCTCGAATCCTCTGCATCCAGCACCTCATCAACCATCCCGGTAATGGTTATTTTTCCCTCATTCACTAATGCAATGGTTGAAACACCTAAAAGCCAATTTGTTTTTGTTGCAGTTCTATAGGTTCAACGAACTAGCTTTGCTGCTTGTGTCTACTATTTTACAATATTTGTTGTGAATTGCATAGTGAAGCTGGCTCTCTAGTAATAGCAGATTTTAGTTGCCCATGCTTGTGAATGAAATTATGATTGTGACTGAAATTATCTGTCTTAACATAATAGCAATTCAGTTACATAGTTCAGTCACATACAGACAGTTGAGTACCATACTACCATAGGTGAAACTGTGTGCTATGCTTAAACTATATATTTGTAACTGAAACTGCTGAATCTGCTATTTTTTAGAATGGCATAGGTGAAACTGTGGTGAAGCTGCTATTTTTATGCTTTTGATTTGTTTTCTGGTTTGGCAATGAGGTTTTAGATATATATGATTACTAGAAGGCACTTATATCATGTTTCCCTATATTTTTCATATTAAGAGTCAGGTACAAATTTGCATCCTTTTGGAATAGAAACTATACAATTAGAGCATTGCAACTAGTTGTGAGGAACTTCGTAATGATAATAGAGGCTGAGAAATAGGTAACATCATAGCTTTAACGTGCATCTACATATTTGCAGCCTTACTGTCGACGCATTAGTCAAAAACTCCATATTGTGACATTTTTGCCATTTATTGTCAGTATTAGTATCTTTGCATCATCTTTTGTACTTCTTGAAAAGAACACACACCAAATTATGCATAACGATTACCTTCTCATCTTAGATAAACACCTTATTCTAATGTCTATCCATTGTTTCTGATTCATGATTTTTTCTAGTTCTTTCTTGTAGCTGTGAAGGACGGTGTCTGAGGTCATTTCATGCAACTAACAATTCTGGTGAAGACTATCCAATCTTAGGACACAACATGCAGCAATTAGACGTATCTATAACGATCCTTCTATAGTTTAATGAGTATTATGTTTTTCTGTAAAGCATAGAAATACTTATTTTGTTAATGAATAGAAAATCAATGACAAGAATGTAGAGTTTTTATGAAAGTCAAAATAGAGATCGATGATTTACGTTAAAACTTGTACTCATTTACGTTGTTTTGGTTCATGTTTTACGCCGAAATCTGCCTAAGCCAGATCCCATGCATGCTCGGACGCCAGTGATTTTCATGGCGTAATTTTCGGGACCCATTCGCCGTTACGAAACATATTGACGATTTACGCTAAAGTTTGTACTCATTTACGCTATTTTGGATCACGTTTTACGTCGAAATGCACACGATGTACAAAATGCATGTGCGAACGGACGCTTCCGATTTTCACGCAATATTCGGGCTCCATTTGCCGTTACGAAACAGATCGACGATTTACGCTAAAATTCATACTCATTTACGCTATTTTGGTTCATGTTTTACGTCGAAATCTGCCTGAGCCAGAACCCACGCACGATCGGACGCTCGCGATTTTCACGGCGTAATTTTCGGGACCCATTCGCCGTTACGAAACAGGTCTACGATTTACAATAAAGTTTGTACTCATTTACGCTGTTTTGGTTCACGGTTTACGCAAAAGTATATGTACCCAGTTACGCAATTTTATATACATATTTATGCTTCACGTTTCTGCTTACGTGCATGCCATGCAATATTTTCGGGAACCTTCAGTTATGGTTCGCGATTTTATCGCGTATACATTTTACGCTAAAATACAAACGCGTTTACGTTTTGTTGGCTTATGATTTACGCTGTGGTTCGACCAGACCAGAAAACCGACGAGCAAACATGCGCGCTGCCCGGATCCATCAAATTGGCTGGGACTTCCCGATCCTAATGGAAGCCCTGGACTTCCATTAGCTCGTCCATATATATATATATATATATATACGAGCTAATGGAAGCCCAGGGCTTCCATTAGTACGGGAAGCCCCAGCCAGGTATACCTACGTGCATTCGATCGTGCACGGTTCTGGCTCAGGCAGATTTTAGCGTAAAACGTGAACCAAACCAACGTAAATGAGTACGAATTTAAGCGTAAATCGTAAATCTGTTTCATAACGACGCCCAAACATTACAGCGTAAAAATCGCGCGCTTCCGATCGTGCGTGGGTTCTGGATCGGGCGATTTTTTGCGTAAAACGTGAACCAAAACAGCGTAAATGGGTATGAATTTTAGCGTAAATCATAGATTTGTTTCGTAACGACAAATGGGATCAAAAAATTATGGCGTAAAAATCGCGTGCGTCAGATCGTGCGCGGGTTCTGGCTCGGAAGGATTTTTGCGTAAAGCGTGAACCAAAACAACGTAAATGGGTACAAATTTTAGCGTAATCGTAAATTTGTTTCATAACAACGAATGTGTCCCAAAAATTACGCCGTAAAAATCGCGCGCGTCGATCGTGCGCGGGTTCTGGCTCGGGCGGATTTTTGCGTAAAATGTGATCCAAAATAGCGTAAATGGGTGTGAATTTTAGCATAAATCGTTGATCTATTTCGTAACGAATTACAGAGTTTAAATCGCGCATGTTTATCGTTAGTTTTCGTGCATGTCACATAGAAGTTTTTGAACGTAAAACGCATCGACTGGACCATTTATTATGTAACAACCAAAAGGCAACACATGGTTTAGATCTCAAAAATAAGAAATCTGTCGTTTCATATCCGTGAACCCATAAATGATATACAAAATACGATAATGAGCGACACAATGATGGTCAGGATGTTAAAAAGATCCATCATTCATGTCGCACACATCAATCAAGAATGATGTCATAAATATAACAAAGATGACATATGCCATGCCATAAATCATGTCAATATATGTGCATGCTGAACCAATAACAGAAAACATAATTGAAAAAACAAAATCATCAGAACACTTGGCTTCTGCTATAAAAATGCTTCTTATGCTTCTTTGTAGCTTATATATAGTTCCTCCATATGCTTTTATGATTCCTGAAAGAAATAGGATAAATGAGATGAAAATGAAAGAATACAATCCAAAACTTTAGTAACTTACTTCTTTATCCTCTAGAATTTCTTTAGAACAATTATTATACATTTCTAGTACCACAATCGAGCCATACAAAAATTTTAAAGCCCAATGTTTCCTGTTTACCCCATGAAAAGGAAGGACACGATGCCCAAATAAGCACACACACAATGGATAGAAACTTGACTGAGTTCAGCTACATGCATCTCTATGGATACCCTCGATTCCATTTCTGCTATAAATTGCAAAGTAAGTACCAAATGCCACACCAGGAAATACATAGAGGAAATGAAAGTGCATAGTAGCTGCTCAATTATATAATAAACCATTATGTTGCTAGCATTTTAGACAGAAGATAAAATAAAATATCTAATATCATGATAATGCAAACCATTACAATATGTTATATAATGCATGATGAGCAACGAAGGCTATTCCAGCTAGAACACAAGCTTCAATTGCTTGTGGATAGATGATGCCAGCAACATAAATCATATATAACAAGTGTTTGTTAACCAACAAAGTTGCATATCACCCATTCGCAAGTATTGGTTCTCAATCAAAATCAAATCAAATTTCTTACACAGCATAATCTAAAGGATCTCATCCTACAACACCATCCAGCACCCACAAAACCCCAATACCCATTCAACAAAGAATTAGAACATTATACAAGGAAAAGTTATGGAACACCCAGGAAAACAAAACAAACCTTATAGAATGAAGGGACACCCTAATTTGCATCATGTTCCTGACCAGCAGAGCCCTCACCCCAACTGGGTCATCACCGGGAACCAAAACAATAATAAGAATTGTTCAGTTATGGCATAAGGTGCATCTAGAATGATATCTTCTAACCATTTCATAGCACGAACCATTATCATTCTATATTATCAGAACAAAAAAATCATCATATTTGATATTCCCTAGCATAAAGAAGCAGAGACAAAAATCTTTGTACAACCATGTCACACGTGAAGGAATACCACAATATAAAAGCTGATACGAAATTAAGAAAAATGATCATTTAAGAATTTTTTGCATAAATATGCAGAAAGTGTAAAAACAAGTAACATGCCTCCTTCATGAAAGCGACAACATAAACACTAGTGCTATTACCCTTAAGGCCTAACAACATTAGCAATCACATAAATCAAATAGATTTGCATAGCAGAATAGAATCATACTGTTGTATTTCGACTCATGGCCAACCACATTGTTGTGCTCATCCACAAAAATGCATTTGTGAAAAAAATCAATCAAGCATTGTTGTGAAGAATTGTCAGTGAATGACTTGAATATGATAAAACGATCATGTACAAGATCACAAGAAAAATGGAAGGAATTGATCCACAAATTCTAAAAGTTTCTCTTTAATCCATGTTCACCCACACGAATTTCCACACTCCACTCAAAACTGTGTGCTATAATAACTTGCTAAAAGTACACTTTATAAGCATAATATTGCCCTGACTTTCGAACACCATCCAAAATTTACAAAAACAAAATTTGCATCAATTATACACTCAAATACTTAATTGATTCATAAAGAATTACTCATCTATCATCATCAATTATACAGACAGTACATCCATATCCAGATCATTCTTTTTTAATTACATACTGAACCTGAATTCCGGATGCAAAAACAACTTCAAATCATGGTTCGTTCTTATAGTCAAATGTTGTAAGACATCGAGCAGCACAGACAATGTAAATTGTTGATTTTCTTTGTATACCACATAAACTCGACGATGCATTATTACTTGCAGTGTAGGGTTGGAAGATTTATGGTAAAGTCTACATTCTCAGGTACACTTCAAATCATGTAACTCTAATACTAATAGTTCCAGCCCATTCATCAAGCAAATCTTGCATTTATTTGAGTTTAAGCAAATTATCCATATTCCATCTGCTACTTTACCATTGGTTAATATTTGGTACTAGTACCTTGTCTGAAGATTAGCATATAAATAAACATGTATCATTGTTAGCAAGATTCCATAATTATTTTTATTTCGTCTGATAATTCATGGTTGAAAATTGAAATCATGTGTTCCAATTGTGTGTTTGAAGGGACATATACCCATGGAGTTTTTTTTTCAAAACTCAGAACATGGAACTTCATAAACCTCAAAGTTACGGCATCGGTGCACACTAAATAAAAGTACTCAAAGATGTTTTGGTTTTTTAATGTTATGTACTTAAATAATATATATACACTAAAAAACCAATATATATGCATAAGCATAACCAAAAAAATATATATATAAAATATAAAATGTCTCATAATTATAAAGAATGAAGCAACAAATATCATTAGCACGAGTATATATGAATAATTGACAAACAACACTAGCTAATTATGATAAGATTATTACTTGCCATTAACCAAAAGTGGATAACACAACCCCGGGCTCATGACTATTGATTGATAGAGAACCCAGTTGATTTATTTGTACTGTGTAGCTAGCAACGGACCATATAGCCTAATTACGTAATGGAAATCACCTATATACAATGTTTTATGCATGTTTGCATAGCATACAAGAAATCACCTTGGCATTCCGCCGTTGCATCTCATCAACTCCTCGAGCTGCAAGCAATACTGGAAGTAGCACTCCAGCCCTGCGCGAAGAACTCTCACGCAAGTGCTTGATCCATCCCAGCTCGCCGCAGCTGTGTTCTTCAATAAGAGGCGTGTTAATGTATTTTCCAATGAAGCATCCCAATGAAGTAAAACTCTTCAATTGCTTTACCTGATATAGTATTTTCTTGTTAATGTCATCCCACACATTCACAAATCTATCACACCCTCCGGTGGCAAACATTCCATAGCTGCACAAGGATAACAAAATGAGAATTACTAATAATAAGTGACGTTGCACTTTGCTCCAGGATCTCAATTGCATCCTCCACTCTGAACATATATGCATATTAGGGAATATATGCAGAGGCGTGTTAGCAGCTACAATGCACACACAAAATGAATCGACCCAATAAGAATAGCTAACCTGCAATATGTGCTATTATCAGAGATATAGGATCTACACCTACATACAAGCATGGCGGAGGCACGGAGCCTCAACTCCACTGCCCTGCTGCAATTTTTTCTCTGTTAGTCGATCAGCAAGCGAGTGAAACCAAGAAATTCATGGCGGGTTGAAGGAGACACAGGAGGGAGGTATGCATGTTCCTGGCGAGGTGCTCCCAGCGGCGATGGTCACCAGCCTGTTGACTCATGGGGACATGGTCATAGTCGGCGTCGGCTTGCTCGAGTGCCAGCAGCAACCATGGCCCTCCTCGCAGCCATAGGGGTCAGCCTTCTTGCGCTCTCATGGCATCAGCGGAGCTGATAGAGGGTCGTGGGGGGCTCCCCGTCGACGGGTCTCCAGCGGCCACTGCAGCACCACGAAGCACAATGCTGTTGCCCGGGTCTGCCAGGGGGGCGCTGTCGAAGGGTCGACCCAAGAAGCGGATCTCGATGTTGAGTGGCGCAGCGTGCTCCACTTCGCATCTCCCAGATGTGGTCCTCCGCCGGCGGCGAGCCCGGGTGGAGGTGGGGCTCTTGTGGCTGGAAGGCGGAGGGGAGGAATGGATCGGTAGATGGGGAGTTATTTGAGATTGTAATAATCTCGTCGCGCGGCTTCGCCCCTTTGGTACTCCGCAGCCGCGCATCGCCAGTATGGTATTATGGAGCTCACAGCCTCGCCAGTTTGGGACATTTAATCCCCCGCCCTCTGTTAACGTATGTTTTTCAAATCTTAATGCCGGTTGTGTTCCCCTTCGGACTAATGTACCCCTATGGGGTTCTTGCGCTCGGTTGGCAGCCGGACTTCGCGTGTCTGCCGTCTGCCAGAAAATAGAACACGCGCCGCCGTCTGCCAGCTTGGGGACTCGCCACCAGGTGCTCGCGCAAACCTCCATTCTCCAGCTTCCATCTGCGAGCGCTGCCGTCTGCCAGCAGGGGGACTCGCCACCAGGTGCTCGCGCAATCCTCCATTATCCTGCTTCCATATGCGAGCGCTGCCGTCTACCAGCAGCTTTCTGCGCCACCCCCTGCCACCAGCGAGATGTCCGCGCCATTTTCTGCCAGCAGCCAGATTTCCGCCCCACCCCCTGCCACCGGACAGCTGTCCTCGCCACCACCTTGCCTCCCCATGGTTTCTCCTGTGGAAAGAGTGGATCTACCTGTTAGGAGCTCGGATTTGTCTGATCCCCAAGATTTTCTGTTAGGGGATGAACAGAGAATGGAGGTTTGATAGAAATATTGTCCAGCAGTTTAGTTTTTGATGCATCTTAGCCGAGTACTTCATAGCTCTCTTAATTGGATGTTTGCAGGTATTAGAAATTGATTGGGGGGCAATACAAATTGATGATAGATGGGAGGAAGAAGGAGAACAAGAGACTGCCTCTGAGTCAGTGATGTATGATCGGTTAGGATTGTTAGCTGAACATGAACGTGAAACTACTGAAAGGCAAGAGACTGTCCGCCAAAGCGATGAATTTAATGATGAATTGCCCTGCACTGATTGCATACCACAAGAAAGGGTATTTGAGTGCAACAGATCTAATCCAATAATGAAGATTGGGAGTTTGTACAAGGATATGAAAGAATTTAGACTGGCTATCAGGCAATATGCAATTAATAATGAGTTTGAGTTAGGGATTGAGTCAAGCTCACCATTCAGATATCGAGCTTATTGCAAAGGAGGTGATTGTCCATGGAGAATCAATGCAAGGCTACAAAATGTCGGGTCTCCCACAGTCGTTGTGAGTAATGTTGTATCACACATTGTTTCTACTTTGGATCCTAAATGAAATTTGGGAAGCTCACAATGAATTTTATATTGTTTGCAGGTTACAGTTATCGTGGATAAGCACACATGCACTTCTAGTGGTCGTCGAAAAACAACAACACCCACCAGCTCATGGGAGGGAGAGGAAGGTCTTGCGGTGGGGAGGAATACGCGGATGGAAAATAGGGGCCATCTGCAAGGAACCCAGGTTCACAGTGCCAATTTCTGGAAACGCTGGCCTTAATGAAAACAGATGGCCTTACTCAGGTTCAAACATCAGAAACTACACAGAAACACATGTCCGAACTTGGTAGTTCAGATAACCTTACTCAGGTACCCAGGTTCAGATAACCTTAATGAAAACAGAATGGACAACGTTACAAAAGCTATCGAGTGCCATTCAACACTCGACAAAATGGACAACCCAGGTTCACAGTACTACACTACCAAGTTCGGTTACCTTACACAAGCTAACTATTACACGGATACCTGACACAAGCTGTCCCTTACACAAATAACACATCTACTGCCGTTAAACAACACCACTATTACTCTACTTCATCTGACGATCCGAAAGCTCTTCAGAATTGACATCATCCAGTGCCCATTCCCCACCACCCATATGTTCATCTTCAGCAAATTGGTAGTTGAAGCACTGAGATAATGGTGGCGACGGACCAGCTTCGAGATCTTCGAAACGCTGTGCTTCGTCCTCAAGTGACTGAGCAAGCTCATACACGCGCCACATTGCGAAGTTCACTGACACCTCTTTGGCCGTATCTGGCGAATTCATAATCTCGTCTCCAGCCAAATCTTTCAACTCCTTCCCAACTACACGCATCTTTGTAATGGCTTGGGCGAGGTCACTACGAACTGTTTCAAATCGGGTAATCTGCGAAACCACAAAAATTGCTATTGGATTTCAACATAGTACTGCATATTATTGAACTTAGTTCAACCCTTACCGACACTGAACGAGGTGCCGAGCACTGATTGACGCCGTCTGTGAGCTCTGTTCGACAGAAAACAGTTAACAATTAAAGCCACTCGCCCCCTCTGCTTCTAGCACTAATGGTCGCTAGACAGTTTGGATAAAAACAGTTTGGATAAAAATACAATACTCTACAAAAATCACTGCTCCATGACGACAGAAACAGGTACCTGATGTAGCCGCGCAGGTGAGTTCCTTGTCGCTGGTCCACTCCTTGCTGGTGGTGCGCTGCTTGCCGGTGCAGTGCTCGAAGCCGCAACCTTGTAGGGGTGCGCTGCTTGCCGGTGGTGCGCAGCTTGCTGGTGGAGTGCTCGAAGAACGCTTGGCAACGACTGAAACAGTCAAGCGGCTGAAGGCGGAAGCCACTTCGACCTCACTGTCGAGCTCGAGATCGACGTCGACGACGAGCCGTTTCTTGCCTCTTGCCGGAGTAGCCATCGGAGGAGGAGGAGTGCGAGCACAGAGTACTGGCGGCGCAAAAGGAGAGCCCAGTGGAAGAAGAGAGGAGTCAGGGGAGTTAGGTTTTCACCGGCCTCGTGTAAAACAGCAGGGACAATTTTGACTTTTACCTTAGCTAATGGAAGGTAACAGAGGGCGGGGGATTAAATGTCCCAAACTGGCGAGGCTGTGAGCTCCATAATACCATACTGGCGATGCGCGGCTGCGGAGTACCAAAGGGGCGAAGCCGCGCGACGAGATTATTACAATCTCAAATAACTCGTAGATGGGAGGGAGAGGAAGGTCTTGCGGTGGGGAGGAATACGCGGATGGCGATTCGGGAGGGGACGACGGCGATATACTAGGGTTTAGTTTGGGCGTGAGGGGACGAGGGCGGATGGCGATCTGGAGACAATGACGGCGGTTCAGATTAGGGTTGTGAGCGGCTGGATGGGCGCGTACGTGGGGTGGATCCGAGTGGGGGCGTGGCTGGGACAGGTCTGCCGCGTCACAACTCAACTATTTTTTTTGTGTAAAACGGATACAAAATAAACGTAAATGTGTGCGTAGCTAACGTAAAATCTCTTTAGTGGGCTGTCTAGTTCACCTGGTCGACTGATCAGGTAGGATGGTTCGAACTTTCTCTAATTAAACAGAGCCCAAGGCTCTTAATAGATATACTATATATATATATATATATATATATATATATATATATATATATATATATATATATATATATATATTTGTCGGCGTCGTGCTTGAGCACGGCACGATTGACCTGCCGTGCTTCGAGTCAAGTCGGACCTATCTTTTAATATCTAAGGATGATACGAGCCATGTCCGAAATTATTTAATAAGTACTGGTAGAAAAAAAAAAGTTAGCCCGAAACCATGAATCCGGGTCGTACGTCCCAACTTTCACCTCTACTCTCGTCTCCGCTCGCTGCTGCAATTTTTTTTATTGAACGGGCTCGGTGCTGCAATTTTCTTATTGAACGGGCGCGTGCCAGCAGCGACTAAACTTTTAAGCCGATGTGCAAAAATCGCTGGCTATTTGGCGCACTGTTTTCGACTGACGAGTTGGGTGCATCATGATCATCGCGGACTTTTGACGCGGAAGCGTCTCAATGTGGTGAAGTGTCCGCCGCTTTCCAGAGCAGAGCCGAGCCGAGCACGTCGTAGTATTTTGGATTAGATAAAAGGAAGGAACACGCGGTCCTTTTTCTAGAAGTTTCGGAACCCAATTGCACGAGTCAGCAGCTCATGTTACTATGTTAGCTTTTTTCCAAGCCGAACCGAGAGCTTGCAAGCCGCCAGCCACACCAAGTCGAAGTGGAGTTTCAGCCCACTTTCGTCGGGAACGGAGGCCGCGGCCCAATGGATCCGACAGGGTGATCTGAGCTCCTGTCGGCGGGCCGCCGGGAGCAGAGTTCCTTTGCGACAAGCCCACAAGGAACTCAGGTCCGGCGTCTGAAACAGTGGCCCAACGAACCGGATTTTCCGTAGCGTAGACAACTGTTCCACGGAAACGTAGGCGTGGACCTCCGTGGGCTGGTGGTAGCCGACACGAGGAATAGTAGGACACCTGCGTGAAGAGGAACAGCCACGGTTGGTGGTGTTCGAGTCTGCGTCATTCTGAAGCATGAACAGCATCGGCTTTGACTGCTCTCGCAACAGCAAGTCAGCGACCCAGCTTGCCTACATCTACATGACTACATGACATGACTTCTCCTGGTTACCCTTGTTATGACTGCGCCTTAAGATTAGTAAAACTAAAACTCACGAAAGGGGGAGACTGTGAAACGATCCAGTTCGGCCCGCTCCCGCTCCCGCTCCCGCTCCTGCATGTGGTGCCAAAAGGGTCAATGGAGCTAGCTAGATACTCGTGAGAACTGATTATGTCTCCTAATCATTTAATCAATGATGAGATTGTTTATGCTCGTGGTTATGATTAGGCCAAGAGATGAAGACAAGGGCGCACACTCTCAAGTGATGCCCCCAAGAGCCTTCTTGCTATGCACTACTCACGGCGCCACCGAACAGGCTGTCCCCGCTTTGCACGGCCAGGAAATCAAAACTCCGCTATAGAAGGACGGCAGCTGCAGCGCATGCAATGGCCGACCAGGGCGGCAGTAGAAAAAAGGTCGAGGAGTTGGGTTCCTTTCCTCCAGGCAGCCCTTTGGGCTAGCATCGTTGGCAACTCGCTATCCTGCTCTAGGACCTCAGTCAGTGCAAATCTTCCACTTGCCATTTGTTAATGGCGACCAGCGCTAGTAGTAGTAGCTAGCTAGCTATCTACTCGACACAGTGAGCGTCGCCCGAGCGAGAACTCAACGCGCCGAGGCACCAGGGGCCCGGGCCCCGGGGTCCTGTTCCTGTAGCCTAGTCCACAAGCTGCAGCTGCGTGACACGCACAAAACCACGCCACGCTTAATTAACCACGTCATTCCACGATCTGTTCGTTTGGCGCAATGATTGTCTCGGCAACGGAACAAACAAGGGTTCGGCTCATCATCAGGGGGGGTAATGCATGGAGGCGACCACCTAACGAGAGGTCTTACCCTTGACCACACCGGCCGGCCGGACGGGGGCCTGATCCTGGCTAAAACGTGCTAACAACGGTTCTCATACCAACTGTTGGTCGTGTGGTTGTACATAACCAACTGTTGCAGCACACGTGCAGCAAGGATTTCTAGACACGTCTATATAGTACGAAAGGAGACACGTATGGACGAAGCAGTTTTAGAAGAAGAAGAAGAAAAAAACCCAAGCGATTCTGCTATCATAACTGTGCCGCTGCAGTCGCGCCTTAATAGAATACGCTAATGGAGACGAAAAGCCTGGTTGTTGTAGGTTGAGATGTCAGGACGCGGCTATAGAGGGAGCTGAGGAGAACTTAGTACAGTTCGGTTTCTTGGTTCCTAATGAACAATGATATGCATGCATGCGTAGCTAATAACGGGGGTGTCCCAGCTGCCCTTGAATTCAGGCTGGGGGGGGGGGGGGGGGGGGGGGGGGGGGGGCGGGCTCCACGCCGGCGTCTGCATACCACAACCGACAGGAACGGGATAATATTATTATTCTCTCCACCGGACTCATTAGCGTTTATTAGGAACCAAACGTCCCCTCACAAGACAACAACAAAAGTAGTCGAATAGATGGCGCTTATTATATGTTAATTAACTTAAAGATAACTCTACGTTTTAGGGGTTTTTTCTCTCTCCCTTTTTTAACAAATAAAGTTCACACTTTATTTGTACTGGTTAGCAGGAACTGCCCCTTTCACACGCTCTTGATTTCAGGACTTTTTTTTTGAGGCACTACGTACCGATGTAATATATCAACACGAGATATATAGTAACTAATTTTTAGTTTTACCATTACACAAATATAATCATCATATTCGAAGATGTTATGCCCTCACCTTCAGAAGTAACAAAACCCTCGGTGTTAATCCCAATAGCCAATTGTAATCAGTTGCACCGTCGGGAACATAAAACCCATCGGCCAATAATCATAAAACCTTGCCAACGAATTGTCGAGAACTCACTAGAACCCTAGGCAAAAATAAAAAAAAGTTCTAGTAGTATGAACAGATTATAGATAGGCCATCTTCGTGCTGGAGTTCCCCCCCCCCCCCCCCCCCCCCCCCTAATAATTAAGATTTATCACATGATATATTCGCAGCTTAATACATGTATCATGTATGTACACTGTTGCTTGTCGTCTGGTGGACTGGTGGGCCTATAGACTATAGTATAAGCAGGCACTCTGGCATGGCAGCCAAAATCAGAGAGACAGTAGTCACAACACATAGTCCTGAATCATTTAATTATCCAGGGGACCCAACAATCTGCGAGCAGGAGTGTCGTATTGCCACAAACAAAGTGCTCGTGGCGTATAAAAGAAAAAATAGGGGAATTTTTTTCATTATTCGGAACTTTCTCTCGCACACTATGGCAGAGATCCTACGACCACTGGATCAGCAACCGGCAATGCATACTGTATGTCAAAGTGCAAGCTCCAGTCCAGTCTATATCTAGTTGCTGCGAGTAGCAAATCTTGCAACCGCACTCAAGGGACAGAGAGCGGGCCATATTTCTGAAACATAAATATGATGCTTACTATTATTGATGATTACTCCAGAAGGGTGCGTCCTTATTTCTGAAACATAAATATGACGCTTTTAAAGATTGTAAAGTTATGGTAGAAAGACAGACCGAGAATAATGTAAAGGTTCTACGTACTGATAATGACATGGAATTTTGCTCTGATGATTTTAAGTCTTTCTGCAGACAGGAAGGTATTGTGAGGCATCATATCATTCCATATACTTCACAACATAATGGAGCAGCAGAAAGGATGAACAGGACGTCGACCATCATCTCCGGGGCTTGTTGCATGTTGTCCAATGCTATTATGGATAGACATTTTTGGGCGGAAACAACTACCTTAAAGGTACAATTAAGTAGCGAGTTTGACATGAAGGACCTAGGAGCCGCTAGAAAGATTCTTGGCATGGAGATTGGGAGAGACAGGAAATCTGGTTTGTTGTTTCTCAATCAGCACAGTTATATTCAGAAGGTTTTGCGCGGTTTCAATATGCATGATTCTAATCCAGTAAGTACTTCCATTGCTCTTCACTTCAAGTTGTCATCTGTTTAATGTCCAACAAAAGATGAAGATTTAAAGTATATGTTAAAGGTGTCTTATTCTAGTGCTGTTGGTTCTTTGATGTATGCTATGGTTTGCTCACGTCCTGTTTTGTCATATGCTATGAGTTTGGTTAGCAGATACATGGCTAATACTGACAGAACACATTGGGAAGCTGTTAAGTGGATTTTTAAGTGCCTGTGTGGTACGCCTAATGCTTGTTTGCAGTTTGGCAAGATCAAAGAGGGACTTGTTGGATATGTTGATTTAGATTATGGAGCAGATCTGGACAAGAGAAGATCATTGACAGGTTATGTATTCACTGTTGGTGGATGTGCAATCAGTTGGAGGGCTTGTGTTCAGCCCATAGTTGCTTTGTCTACTACAGAAGCAGAGTATATTGCAGCTTGTGATGGTAGCAAAGAGGTCGTCTGGTTGAAGAATCTATATGCTGATTTTGTGGAGATATATCTTGTATTACACTATTCTGTGTCAGTCAGAGTGCTATTTGCCTTATGTTGGGCACCAAATTGAGAGGCTGGACGGTCCGGACGGTTCGCGCTTGTGGGCCGGACGGTCCACGCAAGCGCAGAACAGATTAGGGTTCCGAGTTTCTTGCTATATTTGTTGGCGAAAATCTCTAGATAAACTCGGAAATTTGTTGGTAACGGGTCCAGCCCCCCTCCTCTATAAAAGCAGAGGAATACGACCGATTTAATCAATCAATCAAACCCTCAATCAATACAATTTACATTTATTCTTAGGAGTAGTTCTAGTCTAGTTCTAGGTTAGTCTTCCAATCCCCAAATTCTTCGCTTATCTTCGACTCAACGTCGATTAGAGGAGTCTAGGTCGGCCTGCCGAGCCTAGACATCACCTAGGATCTCTCCTCCCCGATAGGGTCCCTCCCGGGAGCGAGATTCAGGCACCGCCTGCGATCTTCCGCCGCCCCTGCGTATGCGCGGACCGTTCGACCGTCAGGCAGGAAACCCTAGTCTCGTGCCAGGCCGCGGACCGTCCGCCCCTGTGCAGAGAGCACCACCGCTGGTTCGTGTTGAGTAATTGGCGCCCCAAAAAGGTGTCAACATACTTTTTGGTGACTCCGCTGGGGAAAACATATATGATCCATCAAATCGGCCCTCAATGGCCGGTTCAAGGGACAGCTCCGAAGTCTCCACCAGCAACATTATAGAGCCGACTTGGGAAACCTTGCCGGCTGACGAACAACTCCAGTTCGAGGAGCACAAGGAGCAGATGATTCAAGAGGCAAAGGCGAAGTTTCTGGCCAACTTCAAGGTGGACAGAAATAATAAAGTCGTCTGGCAACGGGCGACGGATCCGGCTTCGCTCTGACCCACACCAGACATCCCCAATGTAAGTAACACAAACGAGCTACAATCTCTTAAGAATTATGTAGATGAACAGCGAGAACAAATGCAAAATATCATAGGGGATATGCAAAACGATTATAGGAGGCTAGTACGTACATTTGATAAATCTACTATCGTAAATTTTCCTTCACACGAGTTTGAGTTGGGGGAAAACATGCGTAATTCATCGGCTACAAGTTGTCACGACCAGTTACAACCCCTTTATGGGATGCCGATAGATACATGCCCTAGGTCACCACAACCTCCTACTCACATCGGCAATAAATTAGCCGATCTGCACATGATCGAACCGTCCGCACGTGAGCGCGGACCGTCCGGGCCAGCACCGGCCAGGCCCATTTTTAATGAATTACCGATACATGCGCCTGAGCCACAACATACTGCACAGAATCAAAATTATCCAGTCAGACCGTCCGCATACAGCAACGGACGATCTGTGTATAATCACGGACGGTCCGGACACATACCCGGACAGTCCGCGTATATCGCCGGACGGTCCGCGTATCCAAGCGGACGGTCCGGCGCAGAGTTTTTGAGGAGGATTGTTACCTGAATCCTCAACCGTCCCAGCAACACCTCTCATCACACTATACAATACACCAGCACATTAATACAGAGTCTTAGGCCCATGAGAGCGAATACTTTCCAGCCCCACCTAGAAGGCCGGAAAGGAACGATCAATCCTATGAACCATATAGTCGAATAGTAATGTACCACATAACTCAAACCAGTGGGGGGGGGGGAAGACAACATGCTAATATCCAGCCAACCCCACCTATGTTTGACCAGAGAGCCGGTGGTCTCGCACCGGCTGCCATTGATATAGTGAGGGAAGAAATAGCCGGGGGGGGGGGGGGGGGGTTCTGAGATAAGCTCGGAGTAAGCATGGTCCCTGGGGGCAATCATATCGGAAACCTTATGACAACCGATTTGATCATCACCCATACCCACATGGAACCAGGATACCCGAATTCGCAAAATTTTCGGGTGATCAAGGGAAAAGCACACGCGAACACATTGGCAAGTTTCTAGCACAATTAGGAGAATTGGCCGACACAGAAGCATTCTGCGTGCGTTTATTTTCGTTATCCTTGACAGGAACAACATTCGCATGGTACGCCACATTGCCTCCTAATTCTATTTCATCATGGGGGGATTTAGAACAAAAATTTTGTCGATACCCTGGATCAGGGGTACCCCTTACTACGGTATGAAGGCATGATGCCTGTGTGGCTATCCCTAGGCACGCGGAGAACAGCCCCAAGGGTATCTCGTGAGCAGTTAAGGTGGCGTTCTCGGAGACAATGTCATCGGGCCCAGACCTCCTCAAGAAGGCACATGACCCCTGTGCGCACAAACCGGACCCTCGAAGTAAAGCAGCCTGGAGCCATTGGATGGAGTTCGGACCCCACCAAGTAAGCTCTGGACCACCCATAACAAGGTCCCAAGGGAGGAAGTGTCGTAGCCTAGGCATGGGTCCGGTGTTGACGCGTGTCCGGGCTCTATCCTGTACGCCTCCACTCCCCGCTCGGCCGAGGTCCCAATACTGCCACATGGCTTATTGCCCGTGACGTAGGCCAGCGGGTGGAGCATGACGTAAGGACTCTGAGCCGCGCGGCCTCCGCATTTATTGCGGAGTGGATGCGCCGCCTGTCCACCCTGCTGACAGGTGATGTGCCCCTTTAGCATTTAATGCGTCCTATCCACTCCACTGGCTAACAGGTGATGTGCCCCTTCGACCCGTCTAATCCGAACAATATGCCCGTGCTGTAGGATACGCTATGTCCACCAGCACTTGTGCATTACCAGGGAGGCTTCCCTAGCACACCAACACTACGCGGACCACGAGTGTCAAAGCGCGGGAAGATTGCTCCAGCAGCCAACTATTGCTGCCCCAAGTCTTACATCCATTGTGCTCCTGGGCCCACATGTCGGGGCTCAATGCTCTTGTACACGCCCCCTTGAGCTATAAAAGGGGGAGCATGCGACGTTACAGGGGAGATTTTTAGACCCAAGTCATCCAAAACACACTTAGACTCCCTCAGGCTGACACACGACTCAAGCTCACAAGCAATACAACACACAGTGGAGTAGGGTATTACGCTCCGGCGGCCTGAACCACTCTAAACCCTTGCGTGTTCTTGTGTTCATCCCTCCGATCTCCAACAAGCAAAACGCTTAAGCCCCCTCCACATCTTAGGACTTAGGGCGGGTGCACTCCGCCACCTGGCTGGAGAATTTCCTCTCCGACATTTGGCGCGCCAGGTAGGGGGCCTAGGCTTGAAGTTTTTGCTTGTTTTCCTGCTCGACGCCATGGTCCATATCGTCGAGCACCAAGATTTCATGCCCGAGGACTATATGCTGGAGGAGGAAGCTGCCTCTTCCGCTCCACGGGCCACCAACCTCCCGGCGCCTGGTGCGGCGGCAGCTGTGCACTCTACACGACAGCACACTCCCACGCAGGCGTCCAGGGCATCTAGGGCTGCGCCTGGGGCGCTGTCAGCAGCAAGGGAGTTGCTACGCCACCCTCGAAGCTCCACAGCCTCTCCAAGTGCCATGAAGCAGTGGCGCGACGACGTGGATCGCCTTCTTGGCATGGCGCACTCTGCCTCAACCAGGCCCAAGGCTCGGTCATCCTGGCGTAAACATGAGGCGTCGGCGTCTGTGCGCTCACCCTCGGTGAGGGCTGTCGGTGTTTTGGACCCGGGGGGTCCCTGGACCGACTAGTAAATTTGTCGCTGCGTGTCCCTACCCAGATGGGTTGGTGCGAGATGGAACACGAGGGAAAAATGAGCCTTGTATTATCCTGCACCAGGGTGCTCGTAGTAGGGGTTACAAGCGTTGCGAGAGAGCGAGAGCGGGAGAGCGAGCACGAGAGAGAGAGAGAGGGTCTGGCCCTGCTCATCTTCTCCCGTCCCTTTGTCGTGCGTCTACTCGTCCTCCTGCTGTGCGTCTCCCCTCCCCCTTTTCCGCCGTGCTCCTGGACATCCCCTTTTATAGATATAAGGAGATGGCCCAGCTGTACAATGGGGGTGTAGCTATGTGCTACGTGGCCAGCGGAGAAGTGCCTGGTCGCTATGCACGTGTTAACGTGTCCGTTGGAGAAGTGCATGAGCCCTATAGAAGCACAGCTGTTGGCGCTACATGGATCCTGCTGACGTCTCCTTGCTTCCGTAGGGGGCTTGAGAACCACCGACGTCATGGACGCACGCGGGGAACCATCATGGCCTGTTACCGGGGTAAGCTAGATGGGACGCCGGTCTTGTTCCTTCGTAGCCTAAGCTAGCTAGGAGTAGGGTAATGATGTATCCCTTGTGGCACGGTCGATCTGAGCCTGAGGTCGGGCGAGGCAGAGATCTCCTCCCGAGGCCGAGGCCTGAGGTCGGGCGAGGCGGAGCTTCCTGTTGCGCCCGAGGCTGTACTTGGCTGTTGTCGGTTTCACCCAGGTGGTTGGCACAGCAGCCGGAGCGGGGCGGGCGGCGCTGTTTTCCTGTCAGGTCGGTTAGTGAAAGGTTGAAGGTTCTGCCGGATAAGGTGTCAGGCGATACTGCGGTCACTTCGACCTTGCCGACTGATGCGCGTGTGTCAGGCGACCCCAGCATTAAATGCGCATGCAATACGGTCGGCAGGTAAGGCGATTTGGCCAAGGTCGCTTGCACGACAAGGCTTGCCTTTGGCTGAGCCGAGGGTGTGCCCACTGCCTGAGAAGACCCTCGGGCGAGACGTGGATTTGTCTGGGACTACTGTTCCCGCTCAAGGCCGGGCTCGGCCGAGGTGAGATCGCGTCCCTTGGTAGACGAAGCTTTGACTTTGATCTGAACTGTCAGTCTTCATGGTTTGCTTTGAAGGTTTTTACCAGCCGTGTTTAGGAGTGTTGGGGGTACCCTAATTACGGTACCCGACAGTAGCCCCCGAGCCTCGAAGGGAGTGTAGGCACTCGCTTGGAGGTTCTGCCGGATTTTTGCGAGGGGACCAACCTTTCTCGGTTATGTTTCGTTCCGATGGGTGCGCGTGAGCGCACCCGCCGGGTGTAGCCCCCGAGGCCTCGGAGGAGTGGTCTGACTCCTCTGAGGTCTTAATTCTTGCTATGATGCCTCAGTCGGCCTGGTTGTTCCCTCATGCGGCCTGGCCACAGCCCGGGTGCATGGTCAGGCTTCGAGTTTTTGAGCCGGTTTGTTGACGCTGTCAACAGTTTTGGCCACAGCCGGGTGCGAGGGCAGCTCCCGAGCCTCTGCACGGAGCGAGAGGACGATCAAGGACTGTCTTGACTTTTATTGTACGCCCCTTCGTCGCCTTTTCACAAGGAGGAAGGGGGGGAAAGCACCACGTTACCCTCGGAGGGCACCGATCATGGTGTTTCTAGTGAGTTGCTAACGGGTGATCCGAGTGGACGCCTGTGCCCCGTTCGTTAAGGGTCGGCTAGTGGCCCAGAGGTGCGCTCCAAAAGTACCTGCAGGGGATTTGCTGGACCCGGACCCATTTCGATAGGGTCCAAGGGCTTGGTGCCTCCCTCCGGTGGGATTCCATTACAAATCGTTCCCGCTGGTCTCGAAAATGTCCTAGGGTACCTCGGGAGCGTAGCCCGAGCCTCGGCCATGTAACGGATGTACTCGAGGTCATCCCTCACTCTGCGTGCTCTGGGGCGGCTATCGAACCCTTCCGAGGGGCCAACCTGCGAACCCCTGATCAGTAATGGGCGCGGAGCCCGAGTGCTCTGGGGCGGCTGTCGGACCCTTCCGAGGGGCCAGCCTTTGAACCCCTGATTAGTAACGGGCGCAGAGCCCGAGTGCTCTGGGGCGGCTGTTGGACCCTTCCGAGGGGCCAGCCTTCGAACCCCTGATCAGTAACGGGCGCGGAGCCCGAGTGCTCTGGGGCGGCTGTCGGACCCTTTCGAGGGGCTAGCCTTCGAAGCCCTGATCAGTAACGGGCGCGGAGCCCGAGTGCTCTGGGCGGCTGTCGAACCCTTCCGAGGGGCCAGCCTTCGAACCCCTGATCAGTAGGAGGGCTTGGGGGCCCGTTCCCTTCGCGGAGGAGGATCCTTTTCGAAATATCCCCTTTCTCGGTCCCCGACGAAGATGAGGCTGCCTTAGCCGAGGTCTAGAGGCTTGACGCGGCCGTCGAGGGCCCAAGTGCGGCGCTGGCCTCCTCCTTCGAGGTGGAGGTCCTTCCACCTGTGTCGCTGCCCTAGGCCGGGCCGGATTCTGCCGAGGGTGGAAATGATGCTGAGCGTGCTGTTCCTCCCCCTGCCGATGTCTGAGCCTGCAGAAACAGTTTGCTTGAAGTATGCGTATGTTTTTGCAGCCATTGAGGCCTAAACATATTTAGCATTTGGATTATAAAGCCGCGTTTTCTTTCCTCTCGTTTCGAGCATCAGGACTTGTTCGTTGGTAGCAGAATCGCTTTATCCGAGCGAGAGTTACTTTTCGTGGAAGGTGATGAGTGAGGTATCCATATCCCGGAGGCGTAGGAGTCCCTCGGCTCGGTCGGCCTTGCCATTTACGTGCTCTCTCACTCGTTTTTAGGATCATGTTATCGATATAGTCTAAAATGCACGAAAGTCATTTTCTACCCGAGCGTTAGGACTTGTTCGGTAGCAGGATCGCTTATCCGAGCGTGAGTTACTTTTCGCGGAAGGTGATGAGTGAGGTATCCATATCCCGGAGGCGTAGGAGTCCCTCGGCTCGGTCGGCCTTGCCGTTTACGTGCTCTCTCACTCGTTTGTAGGATCCTGCTATCGATATAGTCGAAAGCACGAAATTCGTTTTCTACCCGAGCGTTAGGACTTGTTCGATAGCAGAACCGCTTATCCGAGCGTGATTTACTTTTCGCGGAAGGTGATGAGTGAGGTATCCGTATCCCGGAGGTGTAGGAGTCCCTCGGCTCGGTCGGCCTTGCCGTTCAAGGTCTCTCGCGCTCGTTTTCAGGGTTCCGTTATCGATATAGTCAGAAAGCACAAAAGTCGTTTTGGTAGAAAACGTTTCTTGGTAGAAAACTTTTCCAAAGAAAATTTTGACGTAGAGGGGGTTCCCCCCTTCTAGCCCCCGAGGGAGGGTCGGGCTTTGTCGAGGCAAGGCTGATCCTTCCTTGACGGTTAGACTTTATTTATGTATGTAAAGAAAACAAGGAACACAATCGACTCGAAACATTTTTAGGGTAGAAGCGACGTAGCTGTTCGATGTTCCAAGCGTTGTCGTAGACCTCGCCTTGATCGTTGGCCAGCTTGTATGTCCCGGGCTTCAAAACCTTGGCGATGATGAATGACCCTTCCCAGGGAGGAGTAAGCTTGTGGCGTCCTCGGGCATCTTGTCGCAGCCGAAGTACCAAGTCTCCCACTTGGAAGCCTCGGGGTCGAACCCTTCGGGCGTGGTAGCCTCGCAGAGACTGCTGATACCGTGCCGAGTGTAGTAAGGCCACGTCCCGAGCCTCTTCCAGCTGGTCCAAGGAATCTTCTCGGCTGGTCTGGTTGCCTCGATCGTCGTACGCCTTTGTTCTCGGGGAACCGTATTCTAAGTCCGTGGGCAGGACGGCCTCGGCCCCATAGACTAGGAAAAACAGCGAGAATCCTGTGGCCCGGCTCGGCATCGTCCTCAGACTCTAGACCACCGAGGGTAGCTCTTTCATCCACCGCTTGCCAAACTTGTTGTGGTCGTTGTAGATCCTCGATTTTAGTCCCTGCAAAATCATACCGTTGGCGTGCTCCACCTGCCCATTTGTCATTGGGTGAGCTACGATGGCCCAATCCACACGAATGTGGTGGTCCTCGCAGAAGTCCAGGAACTTTTTCCCGGTGAACTACGTGCCATTGTCGGTGATGATGGAATTTGGGACTCCAAAACGATGGATGATATTTGGGAAGAACGCCACCGCCTGCTCGGACCTGATGCTGGTTAAGGGTCGGACCTCGATCCACTTGGAGAATTTGTCGATGGCGACCAGCAGGTGCTTGAAGCCCCCGGGTGCCTTCTGCAAGGGACCAACGAGGTCTAGACCCCAAACGGCAAATGACCAGGTGATAGGTATTGTCTGCAGGGCCGGAGCGGGCAGGTGTGTCTGTCTCGCGTAGAACTGACACCCCCGGTAGGAGCGTACAATCCTAGTGGCGTCGGCCACCGCGGTTGGCCAGTAGAAACCTTGTCGAAAAGCGTTTCCCACGAGGGCTCGAGGTGCTGCATGGTGGCCACAAGCCCTTAAGTGTATTTCTTGTAACAGCTCTTCTCCTTGGGCAATGGATATGCATCGTTGGAGAATGCCCGAGGGGTTGTGGTGGTACAGCTCCTTTTCATCACCCAGTAAAACGAACGACTTGGCGCGCCGAGCCAGTCACCAGGCTTCGGCCTTGTCGAGGGGCAGCTTTCCTCGGAGGAGATATTCTAGGTATGAGGTCTGCCAGTTCGGGACCGGTGTGACCCCATTCCGCTCCTCCTCGACACGCAGGGCCTCACCCTCGGCGGTCGTGGGTACCTCGGGCTGGGCCGAGGCCTCCTCGGGCTCGGGCGCATCGTCGATTTGGACGGATGGCCAATATATATCCTTAGAAGATGTTCGGGGGAACCGTCGTTCGCCCCGAGGCTATTTTTGCCAGCTCATCTGCGGTTTTGTTGTACCGTCGAGCAACATGGTTGAGTTCCAGCCCGTAGAACTTATCTTCCAAGCGCCGAACTTCGTCGCAGTAGGCCTCCATTTTTCGATCGCGGCAGTGGGAGTTCTTCATGTCCTGGTCAATGACGAGCTGCGAGTCGCCACGAGCGTCGAGGCGCCGAACCCCTAGCTCGACGGCGATGCGCAGGCCATTAACCAAGGCTTCGTACTCGGCCACGTTGTTTGACGCCGGGAAATGGAGGCGCAGTACGTAGCGCACATGTTTCCCGAGGGGTGAGATGAAGAGCAAGCCAACACCTGCTCCTATTTTCATCAGCGACCCGTCGAAGTACATGGTCCAAAGTTCCGATTGGATCGGGGCCGTCGGTAACTGGGTGCCAGTCCATTCAGCCAGGAAGTCGGCCAAGACTTGGGATTTTATGGCCTTCCGAGGGGCAAATGAAAGTGTTTCACCCATGAGCTCCACTGCCCATTTTGCTATCCTACCCGAGGCTTCTCGGGACTGGATGATCTCTCCCAGCGAGAAGGATGACACCACAGTCACCGGATGAGACTCGAAGTAGTGTCGCAACTTTCGTCGTGTCAGAATCACTACGTAGAGCAACTTCTAGATCTGCAGGTAGCAGACTTTGGTCTCGGATAGCACTTCGCTGGTGAAGTAGACTGGCCTCTGGACAAGCAGTGCATGCCCTTCTTCCCGTCTCTCGACTACGATCGCGGCGCTGACCACCTGAGTGGTTGCGGCTACGTAGATCAAGAGGGCTTCTCCCGCAGCAGGGGGCACCAAGATGGGCGCATTTGTAAGGAGCGCCTGTAAGTTTCCAAGGGCTTCTTCGGCCTCGGGGGTCCAAGTGAAGCACTCGGCCTTCCTTAAGAGGCGGTACAAGGGCAAACCTCTTTCGCCGAGGTGCGAGATGAAGCGGCTCAGAGCCGCAAGGCATCCCATGACCCTTTGTACTCCTTTCAAATTTTTGATTGGCCACATGTTGGTGATGGCCGCGATTTTCTCTGGGTTGGCCTCTATTCCCCGCTCGGAGACGATGAATCCTAGGAGCATGCCTCAGGAGACTCCGAAGGCACACTTCTCGAGATTGAGCTTCACGCCTTTCGCTCTTAGACACTTGAATGTCGTCTCAAGGTCAGAGAGGAGGTTAGAGGCTTTCTTTGTCTTGACAACAATGTCATCGACGTAAGCCTCGACTGTTCTACCGATGTGCTCTCCAAACACATGGTTCATGCACCTCTGGTAGGTGGCACCTGCATTCCTCAAGACAAATGGCATTGTAGTATAACAATACATGCCAAAAGGTGTGATAAAAGAAGTCGCGAGCTGGTCGGACTCTTTCATCTTGATTTGGTGATATCCTGAGTACACATCGAGGAAAGATAGGGTTTCGCACCCAGCAGTGGAGTCTACAATTTGATCGATGCGGGGCAGAGGGTAGGGAACCTTCGGACATGCTTTGTTTAGACCAGTGTAGTCTACGCACATCCTCCATTTCCCACCCTTTTTCTTTATAAGAACAGGGTTAGCTAACCATTCGGGATGAAATACCTCTTTGATGAACCCTGTAGCCAGTTGCTTGTGGACCTCCTCTCCTATGGCCCTGCGCTTTTCTTCATCAAAACGGCACAGGGACTGCTTCACGGGTCGGGCTCCAGCTCTAATGTCCAGTGAGTGCTCGGCGACCTCCCTTGGTATGCCTGGCATGTCCGAGGGACTCCACGCAAAAACTTCGGCGTTTGCGCGAAGAAAGTCGACGAGCACCGCTTCCTATTTGGGGTCGAGCTCGGAGCCGATCCAGACTTTCTTGCTGGCGTCGTTGCTGGGGTCGAGAGGGACGGACTTAACCGCCTCAGCTGGTTCGAAGTTGCCGGCGTGGCACTTCGCATCGGGCGCCTCCTTGGAGAGGCGTTTCAGGTCAGCAATGAGGGCCTCAGACTCAGCGAGGGCTTCAGCGTACTCCACGCATTCCACATCGCACTCATATGCATGGTGGTATGTGGAGCCGACGGTGATGATCCCGTTGGGGCCTGGCATCTTGAGCTTGAGGTAGGTGTAGTTGGGGACGACCATGAACTTGGCGTAGCACGGTCTTCCCAACACCGCGTGGTAGGTCCCTCGGAACCCAACTACCTTGAAGGTGAGGGTTTCCTTTCGGAAGTTGGAGGGAGTTCCGAAGCAGACGGGTAAGTCAATCTGCCTGAGGGGTAGGATACGCTTTCCGGGTGCGATCCCGTGGAAGGGTGCCGCACCGCCCCGGACCTCGGACCGATCAACCCCCAAGAGTTCCAGGGTCTCGGGGTAGATGATGTTGAGGCTGCTGCCTCCATCCATGAGGACCTTGGAGAGCCTAACGTTGCCGATGATCGGATCGACGACGAGCGAGTACATCCCTGGGCTTGGCACGAAGTCGGGGTGGTCGCCTCGTTCGAAGGTGATAGGCTTGTCGGACCAGTCTTGGTAGACTGGTAAAAGTCGCCTAGAGGGGGGGGGGGGTGGATAGGCGAAACCTAAAAATTAAAACTTTATCTCCCAACTAGACCCCTTGATTAGTGGTTAGAACAAGATACACAATTATCGGAGTATAAAAACTAAGTCCTTTGCTTGTAAAGAGTATTGCTAAATAATGTGGAATTGATAAATCAATACTACTAATAAGACTATGAGAATAAAGCAAGAGGGCTTAGTTAAGAAGAGCAATAACACAAGTTCTTTCTTGCAATGTGTTGCTTCACTAAATGAGAATTTAACTTAAAGCAACACCAAATTGTATTAGCAAAGAATAGTGCAAGAAAAACTTAGAAAGGGAAAGAGCAAACAAATCACAAGCAATAAGCACACGAGACACGGGTGATTTGTTTTACCGAGGTTCGGCCCTCGAAGGCCTAGTCCCCGTTGAGGAGTCCACTAAGGACGGGTCTCTTTCAACCCTTTCCCTCTCTCCACCGATCACACAATACCGGCGAGCTCTTCTTCTTCTCAAGGATCACTTAAGACCCCGCAAGGATCACCACACTCTTTGGTGTCTCTTGCTAGCTTTACAAGCCTCCAACACTTTGGAGGAAGTTCAATGGGAGTCAAAACTCCACACGTGAATGAACACAAAGATGTAGCACACACTATCTCTCAATGAATCTCACAAGGCACTAGTGCTAAACTCAAATGAGTAGCCCTCTCTTGCTTGCTTTCTCTTTTGTGCCACTTGTGTTGGTTGTAGTGGTCTAAATCTTGTGTATAGGATGGATCAATGAATAGAGGTGGTTGGGAGGGCTTAAGAATGTCAACTAGATGACTTGGAATGTTGCTTGGGCTCCTTCTACTTGAAGTGGCCGGTTGGGGTGGTATTTATAGCCACCATCCAAATTGTAGCCGTTGGAGAAGGCTGCTGGCGATGGGCGCACCGGGCAGTGTCCGGTGTGCCGCCATGTCATCCTCCCATTAGGGCTTGGAGCTGGACGACCGTTGGAGACTTTGTCCTCATGCGGCACCGGACAGTCCGATGCGACATCGGACAATCCGGTGCCCCTTTGATCGTCTGCTCTGACATCTGATTTGCACTGTTTACTTTGCAGAGTCGATCGTTGCGCGCAGATGACCGTTGCTCCGCCGGCACACCGGACAGTCCGGTGCACACCGGACAGTCCGGTGAATTATAGCGGAGATGCGCCTGGGAAACCCGAAGGTGAAGAGTTTGAAGTCGATCTTCCCTGGTGCACCGGACACTGTCTGGTGGTGCACCAGACACTGTTCGGTGTCACACCGGACAGTCCGGTGTCACACCGGACAGTCCGGTGCGCCAGACCAGGGAGCACTTCGGTTTCCTTTGCTCCTTTCTTCTTGAACCCTTTTTGATCTTTGTATTGGTTTTGAGTTGAACCTTCGGCACCTGTAGAACATATACTCTAGAGCAAACTAGTTAGTCCAATATTTTTGTGTTGGGCATTTCAACCACCAAAATCATTTAGGAAAAGGTTTAAATCCTATTTCCCTTTCAATCTCCCCCTTTTTGGTGATTGATGCCAACACAAACCAAAGCAAATATATAAGTGCAGAATTGAACTAGTTTGCATAAAGTTAGTGCAAAGGTTACTTGGAATTGAAACCAATAATTATTTCAACTAGATATGCATGGATGGCTTTCTTCTTATTGACATTTTGGACCACGCTTGCACCACTTGTTTTGTTTTTTTTTGCAAACTCTTTTGTAAATTCTTTTCAAAGTCCTTTTGCAAATAGTCAAAGGTAAATGAATAAGATTTTGAGAAGCATTTTCAAGATTTGAAATTTTCTCCCCCTGTTTCAAATGCTTTTCCTTTGACTAAACAAAACTCCCCCTTAATGAAATCCTCCTCTTAGTGTTCAAGAGGGTTTTAGATATTAATTTTGAAGAGGGTATACCAATTTGAAATTATATCAAAAATAAGATACCAATTGGAAAATTCTTTTCATAACTCAAATTTGAAAGACTACATTTTTGAAATTGGTTTTGAAATTGGTGGTGGTGTGGTCCTTTTGCTTTGGGCTAATACTCTCTCCCCCTTTGGCATGAATCGCCAAAAACGGATACTTGTGAGTGAAATATAAGCCCTTTTAATTTCTCCCCAATGGCAAGCAAATAAATATGAGTGAAGATTATACCAAAGTGGAGAACTATGCGGAATACCAGCAAAGAGTGGATAATACCGATGGAGTTGAGTGGAAGCGTCGTCTTTGCCGAATACTCCATTTCCCTTTCAATTCTATGACTAAGCATGAGAATACACTTGAAAACACATTATTCATAGACATAAAAGAGATATGATCAAAGGATATGTCAAATTAAGCATGATCATAGTTCTATATAATATAGATTGCTCCCCCTAAATGTGTGCACGGAGAGGAACACATATTTTGGCCTTAAATGCCAATTGCACATAATTAGGTTAATGAGAACATATCTATATCATACAGAATGTGAAGTGCATTGTGTCGCAGTATAGGTGTGATGCTCATGACAGTTTATGCACTTATGAAAGCATGTTATAAACATCTCAAGCATTTACCCTTAAGGATTTCAAAGAGGCTTAAGGACCATCCACCTTTGGAACAAAGGTAGCTTATCCTCGTTACAAGGTTAAGCTTTAAGCTCTTTGACAACAAAATCACTTCATCTAGTTTTAACAAAAGATGCATTAAAGCAGGAATGAATTTTTGAGAGGTTAAACTAGATATGAAGCAGGGATAATGCATGGACATGCTTTCTCTTCCTTTTATACAAGATATGCAAAGAACATATAGAAAAAGGAAGATTTAGGTACATGAGTAAATGAGTGGAAGTAGTTTTACAGTTATGTACCTTCTCATAGAGACACTCTCTTCATTGTGCTTTGTCCCTAGTCTTAATTGCTTAAGACCTATATTCAAGACAATGTATGGAAATATTTTGCACAATAGAGAGTTCTACAACTAGTGATCCTTTTCCAAGTTATTGTTAGCATATAGCAAATGGATCACAAATTGCATAAATGTATCATGAATTCTCCTTTTAACTTAGTGCATATCAAGAGATATTGATTGATAGTATATAAGGCACTAAGAAACATAAGAGTTAATTGAAGTTATTCAATGATCAAACAAATAACAGGTGTGATCAAAAGAACAACATATGCATTCGACAAGATAGAAGAATCCAGCAGATATGCTACTTTAGCAAAGAAAGCTACAATCCTTGATAAAGATGACATTATTCTAACAAGATGGATTGATATGTAGTAGCATACATCATGAGAAATTTATTCTCATGCAAGAGACTATATGAGATTATTAATAAAAAGCGATAGTCTCACATAATCAAGATATAGAAATAGACTCTCCCTAGAGATATGCATCAAGAATTTGGATGAGATGAATAGATGCATTTATTTTAGAGATGTGTAGGGAGAAGCATTATACATCTTGATCAAGGCTTATAAGATTTGCAATAAACACCTTATGCCTGGCATTCTCTCAATGAAAAGGATTTAGAATACTCACAACCACACCATTGATTATTTTGTAGAAGTAGGTGGTGTTGTTCTTGATGTCCTCCTCTTTCATTTGAGAGTCCTCCCTTTGCAGTTACTTCTTTTTCCTTCCAAACTTATTGAAAATACTCAAGAAGGATGTTAATAACACAAGGGAGTATATAATGAAGGATGATTTCTTTTGATAGGAAATAAACACAATTCATCATCCATATTTCACATATACATGAAGTAAATTCCTTAACGTTAGAGCACAACAATATGCATCCTTTAAGCATTTTGATCAATCATAGGAAATTTACTTCTTCATATTGAGTTTATTAATCATTACTTGGAAGTAAATCAATATGAGAATATGTATAGCAAAGGCATGAAATAGATTCTAATGGACTAGTGCATTTATGAGAATGAGATAGAATGCACACCTAGCAAAAATTAAGTCCAAAAAAGAATCTATTCTTCACATAGGTAGAATAAGTTAATTTAGAGTAAATAACCATTGATGGGAACTATATTTGATTAAGAAGATGAGTTCCCATACCTTTGCTTTTACCTCTCTTCCTTAGGGTGAAGAGCAACCCTAGAGGCTTGTGACTTTGGACATGTACTTTCTCTTTTGAGATTTCCGTAAGTGAGCTCAAGAGATACTTGGTTAGTAACACAAGCACAAGTTTCCCTTTTTGTAATCATTTAGATTAAGAAATGAAAAGTGGATTACTAAAATATGGAAACTTCATAGCATGAACTAGATTATCCTATAGATGATGTTATGCTCAATTTTAACTCATAAAACAAGCATAAATAATCTCTTAAGATTATAGGAATAAATCTAATTCATGATATGGAAAGTGATAAATGTGAAAGAATCAAATCCAATTTAAGCAAGTAGAAACACATCATAAATCATTGGATTGATTTTTCTTTCCATGTTAGATTACACATTTCCAAAGAGAAACTTATTCTCTACAAGTGAGACTACTTGGGTTACTTAAATAAAATCATTAGTATCACTATTCTAGTTATAGAGAGAGTTTTCTTTTTATAAGTGTCCTAAGTATTTGACTTCCTTACATGACACCTTATCCTTTTAAGAACTTGAAATATCTCTCTATATCTAGAATCATGGCAATAATAGAATGACTAGAGAGAAAACATGCCATGAGATACTTGCAACAATTTAAAGCATGTAGATTACCATAGTATGGAAATGATGAGTATGCAATCTACCATATGAGAGGAATTTCTTAAAAAAATGGTGACATAATTTTAAGGACATTTAAAGTGCTTCTTTTTCTATGTGACTACACAAGACACATGAGAAATGATAATTTAAGATACTTGCACTTAAACACATAGGTGTTACCATCCTTTGGCTTTCCTCCATGTTGTAGGCCTTGATCTTTCTGCTTAGGATAATTCTTTATTTCCTACAACATCAATATCTTCCTCGAGATGATATGAGTTTTGAATATAATAAATTTAAATAACTTCGGGTCAATCTTGGATATATAGATCTTTGAAGATTGATAGCTTGAGTTTAATAAGAATTGAATTGACTCTCTCAAGCACTCCCAAATCTTCATATCATCTCCTTCTCCTGCAAAGCTTGTCAAGCATATTTTGGTACCCATCTCTTGATGGGTCCATCAAGGTTAGTCAACAAAGATCTAGGAACCCAAATGTCTTTTGTGTTAGCACTAGGTAAACTCATTACCTTTCTAGCACAAGTTGCAATTTTGGGTTGCCTAGTTACATGAGAATTAATTGACAAGCTAGGAGTGGGATTGTTACCAATGGGACAATCCTTGCATTGATGTCCCTTCTTTCGGCATATGTAGCATAGGCGATCCTCAAGTCTTGAAGATTTCTTCTTTCCTTGTTTCTTTCTTGCTACATGGTTAGTGAATATTTTCTTTTCTAACACTATGCCTTTTTGTTTTAAATGGGGACAAGACCTAAACAAGTGTCCCTTCTTGAAGCATTTAAAACAAAGTTTATCATCCTTGTTAATAATCAAGTCGTTTTTAATATAGGGACATGACCTAACAGAGTGCCCCTTTTCAAAGCATTCACTACACTTCTTACTTCTCTTAGTGTGAAGTGTGACTTGATTATTACCTTGGATGTTACCTTTTATGGAGGCGTGGTTGAGGCTTTTGGAAGAAGTATTGATTTTCTTCTTTTGTTCCTCCCTCTTGGCAATCCTCAAGTCCTTGACATTTTCTTCAAGGGATTGAGTGCATGCCACGGTTGTTCCCGTCTCAAGCTTCTTCACCATGTGATCATGGTTATCTTGAGAAGGTTGAGCAATGCACTTCCCTTTTAGTTGTGTCAAGCTCATTTTTAGCCTCTCATTTTCTTCTTTGAGCTTTTGATAAGTATCATCTTTTGTTCCTGCAAATTCTAGCTCAAAGGAAGATTTGCTTGTCGACAGACAACAAGCATTAGCACATGGTAATGTAGTTTCAATTTGAATACATGTGCATGAGTGAGGTTGTTGGGATTTTAAGTTTTCTATCACAACCTCATGAGCAATATTTAATATGATATGATCATCCATAAGATTTTCATGAGAACATAGAAGCATATCATATTTTTCTTGAAAAGCTAGATTTTCAAATTTTAGCTTTTCTATTTGGTCCTTAAGCAAGGCATTCCTATTTACTAATTGAGCGATACAATATAAAGCGTTATCTTGCTCAATTGAAATAGTTTCATACCTTTGGACCAAATCAACATGAGAGCACTTTAGCTCTTCATGTTCTTTAGTCAACTCGTCAAAGTGTAGCATTTTCATGGAGAGAACATTTTCTATCCTTTGACGAGCTTCACTTTGCTCTCTCGCTCTTTCTAGAAGTTTGAGCTTGACCGCCTTATCTTCTTGGCTTAGACGAGCGTAGAGTTGCACAAAGCTTCTTTCTTCCTCCTCATCCTTGTTTGTGCTTCCACTATCATTTTCATTAGCCACACAACATATGTGGGAATCGAAATGGGAAGACAAACCTCTTGGAGAGGTGGATTCATCGTTTGGTCTCCATCGGTCATTTTGTTCTTCTTCCTTGCAAGGGTTAGTTTCACAAATACCAAAGGAAGTAGAAGCACAAAATGAACTATCATGTTTGGACTTATCAAATTTGATTTTAATTCTAGTCCAAATATCATGCGCATCATGAATGGATTCATTATAATTCGATATGAATGCGCGATAATCTTCATTGCTAAGAGAATTACTTAAGATGTCATAAGCTAGATAGTTTAGGCGAATACATCTTTGATCTTCCTCGGAAGCATTTTCTTTATTATAACTAGAGGGTATGATACTCTTGTCCATAATTTGTTCTAATTGTGAGTCTATGGTTCTAAAAGCATTTATCACACTAGTAGACCATGAAGCATAATTAGAACAATCATCAAATAAAATCTCAAGAGTTACCTCCTTCCGAGTTGACTTCTTGTTCTTTTGGGATCTTCCTCGAGCCATCACTTCGAGTTGTTAGACTCAATATGAAGTGCCTAGCTACGATACCAATCGAAAGTCGCCTAGAGGGGGGTGGTAGGCGAAACCTGAAAATTAAAACTTTATCTCCCAACTAGACCCCTTGATTAGTGGTTAGAACAAGATACACAAATATCGGAGTATAAAAACTAAGTCCTTTGCTTGTAAAGAGTATTGCTAAATAATGCGGAATTGATAAATCAATACTACTAATAAGACTATGAGAATAAAGCAAGAGGGCTTGGTTAAGAAGAGCAATAACACAAGTTCTTTCTTGCAATGTGTTGCTTCACTAAATGAGAATTTAACTTAAAGCAACACCAAATTGTATTAGCAAAGAATAGTGCAAGAAAAACTTAGAAAGGAAAAGAGCAAACAAATCACAAGCAATAAGCACACGAGACACAGGTGATTTGTTTTACCGAGGTTCGGCCCTCGAAGGCCTAGTCTCCGTTGAGGAGTCCACTAAGGACGGGTCTCTTTCAACCCTTTCCGTCTCTCCACCGATCACACAAGACCGGCGAGCTCTTCTTCTTCTCAAGGATCACTTAAGATCCCGCAAGTATCACCACACTCTTTGGTGTCTCTTGCTAGCTTTACAAGCCTCCAACACTTTGGAGGAAGTTCAATGGGAGTCAAAACTCCACGCGCGAATGAACACAAAGATGTAGCACACACTATCTCTCAATGAATCTCACAAGGCACTAGTGCTAAACTCAAATGAGTAGCCCTCTCTTGCTTGCTTTCTCTTTTGTGGCACTTGTGTTGGTTGTAGTGGTCTAAATCTTGTGTATAGGATGGATCAATGAATAGAGGTGGTTGGGAGGGCTTAAGAATGTCAACTAGATGACTTGGAATGTTGCTTGGGCTCCCTCTACTTGAAGTGGCCGGTTGGGGTGGTATTTATAGCCACCATCCAAATTGTAGCCGTTGGAGAAGGCTGCTGGCGATGGGCGCACCGGACAGTCCGGTGCGCCACCGGACAGTGTTCGGTGTGCCGCCACGTCATCCTCCCGTTAGGGCTTGGAGCTAGACAACCATTGGAGACTTTGTCCTCATGCGGCATCGGACAGTCCAGTGCGACATCGGACAGTTCGGTGCCCCTTTGATCGTCTGCTCTGACATCTGATTTGCACTGTTTACTTTGCAGAGTCGACCGTTGCGCGCAGATAACCGTTGCTCCGCCGGCACACCGGACAGTTCGGTGCACACCGGACAGTCCGATGAATTATAGCGGAGGTGCGCCTGGGAAACCCGAAGGTGAAGAGTTTGAAGTCGATCTTCCCTGGTGCACCGGACACTGTCCGGTGTCACACCGGACAGTCCGGTGCGCCAGACCAGGGAGCACTTCGGTTCCCTTTTCTCCTTTCTTCTTGAACCCTTTTTGATCTTTGTATTGGTTTTGAGTTGAACCTTTGGCACCTGTAGAACATATACTCTAGAGCAAACTAGTTAGTCCAATATTTTGTGTTGGGCATTTCAACCACCAAAATCATTTAGGAAAAGGTTTAAAGCCTATTTTCCTTTCAACTGGCGCTGCCACCTTCACCGAGCAGACCTTCCGGCGCTCCTGCTTGCGGTGCCGAGCTGAGGCATTTGCCACCTGCCCGCCGTAGATCATGAAGCAGTTGTGGACCTCTGGGAACTCCTTTTCCTTGTCACCCTCCTTCTTGTTGTTGCCTTGGCCCTTGCCATCTTCCGCCGGGGGCCCAACCTTATGGAAGTAGCGCCGGAGCATGACACATTCTTCAAGGGTGTGCTTGACGGGACCCTGGTGATAGGGGCACGGCTCCTTGAGCATCTTGTCGAACATGTTGGCCCCTCCGGGAGGCTTCCATGGGTTCCTGCGCTCGGCAGCAGCGACGAGATTCGCGTCAGCGGCATCACGCTTTGCTTGCGCCTTCTTCCTGGTCTTCTTCTTCGCGCCACGTTGGGCGGACGCCTCGGGGGCGTCTTCCTTCGGCTCTCCCTGAGGCTGCTTGTCTTTCTGGAAGATGGCTTCGACCGCCTCCTGACCCGAGGCGAACTTGGTGGCTATGTCCATCAACTCGCTCGCCTTGGTGGGAGTCTTGCGCCCCAGTTTGCTCACCAGGTCTCGGCAAGTGGTGCCAGCAAGGAAAGCTCCGATGACGTTCGAGTCGGTGATGTTGGGCAGCTCGGTGCGCTGCTTCGAAAACCGCCGGATGTACTCTCGGAGGGATTCCCCTGGCTGCTGGCGGCAGCTTCGGAGATCCCATGAGTTTCTAGGGTGCGCGTACGTACCTTGGAAGTTTCCAGCGAAGGCTTTGACTAGGTCATCCCAGTCGGAGATCTGCGTAGGAGGCAGATGCTCCAGCCAGGCCCGGGCAGCGTTAGAGAGGAAAAGAGAAAGATTGCGAATGATGAGGTTGTCGTCGTCTGCCCCTCCCAACTGGCATGCCAGCCGGTAATCCGCAAGCCACAACTCCGGCCTCGTCTCCCCCAAGTACTTGGTGATGGTAGTCGGGGCTCGGAACCGGGCGAGGAACGACGCTCGTCGTATGGCCCGGCTGAAGACTCGCGGACCGGGTGGCTCGGGCGAGGGACTTCGATCCTCCTCATTGTCGTAGCGTCCCCTGCGCCTGGGGTGGTAGCCTCGGCGCACCTTGTCCTCGAGGCAGGCTCGACGGTCGCGACGGTGTTGCTCGTTGCCGAGGCGATCCCGGGCGACAGGTGTCTCGTCCCCCGCGCGCTCGGGATGGACCGAGGCCTCCGACATGCGTCGAGAGGACGCCGCGTGATGCTCCGAGGGGTCAGCTTGCCTTCGGGAGGCAGAGCTCTCGGCTCGTTGAACTGCGGCACCTTCCAGGAGATCCTTGAGTTCACCCTGGATACGCCGTCCCTTGGTGGTGGATGACTCCGGCATGGTTCGAAGTAGCATTGCCGCTGCAGCTAGGTCCTGGCCGAACCCGCTGACGGCCGGGGGCAGCGCTGCCCTGGCATTGTCGACGATACGGCACTGGACGTCCCGGGCCCGATGACGGGCTCCTCCAGCGAGTGTTCGGCCTGCCCACTCCTGCTCGATGTTCTATTGGAGCTACACAAGTCGCCCTGCTTCCTCGTCGACCTTGGCCTGCATCTCGCGGATTTGCTCGAGCTGTGTGTCCTGACCCCCTGCAGGGACTGGGACCACAGCTAGCTCCTACAGGATGTCAACGCGAGATGCGGGCCCAGGGGGATCGCCAACCTCCGGCATGCCGAGGTGGTTGCCTTCGTCGTGATCTCCCTGATCGACGTGGAAACATTCGCGACTTGGGCCATAACCCTCGTCGTCAAGGCCATGGCCATCGTCAGAGCAACCGGAGAGGCAGTGGTCACATGCGGACATGAAGTCCTGCATGGCACCAGGATCACCGAGGCCAGAGAAATCCCAACCGAAGTCGGGGTCATCCTCTTCCTCAGAACCCGCTGGTCCGGAGGTTGAGACGGCTGTCAGTCGGTCCCAGGTTGACCACATATGGTACCCCGGAAGGTCTGGATATGCCCTTGCGAAAGCGCTCACCGAAGCGGGGTCGCTAGGTGGATCGAAGCTGAATCGAAAGGGAACAGGGTGGAATACGGACGGTACCTCTTGGTCGATGGATGGTGGTGAAGTCGCGTCGGGGACAGAACGCACCGTCATCTCAGGTACAAGGGTGACGCCCAGCAGGTCCTTTGCGAGGGCGCTGGCGTCATCAGTCCGCTTGGGGCTGGCACGTTGCGGGGAAGCCACACTCGTTGTTGTCTCAGGCGCGAGGACAACACCCGACATGTCCCCCGGAGGAGTGCCGGCATCGTTGACTCCCTCTGGTCCGACAGCCGATAAGGTGCCGCCTCCTGCGTGGCCACGGTTGCCCCGTCTCCGTCTCCTCCGGCGAGGAGGGTGGCGGGGATGACCCAGGTGTTCCTCTTCCGCCGTGGGGAGATGCCGTCGTCGAATTCACCGCCGCCGGGTGAGCCGACTGTCGTTGTTGTCGTGCTGTGGAGGGAGCCGTACCATGTCGTAGCTGTCGTCGAGGGACATGAACTCAAGACTCCTGAAGCGGAACACCGTCCCAGGCTGAAGAGGTTACTGAAGTCCACCCATCTGGAACTCAACGGGAAAGTGTTCGTTAACACGCAGCAGGCCCCTACCTGGCACGCCAACTGTCGGCGTTTCGGACCCGTGGGGGGTCCCTGGACCGACTAGTAAATTTGTCGTTACGTGTCCCTGCCCAGATGGGTTGGTGCGAGATGGAACACAAGGGGAAAATGAGCCTTGTATTATCCTGCACCAGGGTGCTCGTAGTAGGGGTTACAAGCGTTGCGAGAGCGGGAGAGTGAGCACGAGAGAGAGAGAGAGGGTCCGACCCTGCTCGTCTTGTCCCGTCCCTTTGCCGTGCGTCTACTCGTCCTCCTGCCGTGCGTCTCCCCTCCCCCTTTTCCGCCATGCTCCCGGACATCCCCTTTTATAGACATAAGGAGATGGCCCAGCTGTACAATGGGGGTGTAGCTATGTGCTACGTGGCCAGCGGAGAAGTGCCTGGTCGCTATGCACGTGTTAACGTGTCCGTTGGAGAAGTGCATGAGCCCTGTAGAAGCACAGCTGTTGGCACTGCATGGATGTTGCTGACGTCTCCTTGCTTCCGTAGGGGGCTTGAGAACCATCGACATCATGGGCGCACGCGGGGAACCATCATGGCCTGTTACCGGGGTAAGCTAGATGGGACGCCGGTTTTGTTCCTTCGTAGCCTGAGCTAGCTAGGAGTAGGGTAATGATGTATCCCTTGTGGCGCGGTCGATCTGAGCCTGAGGTCGGACGAGGCGGAGATCTCCTCCTGAGGCTGAGGCCTGAGGTCGGGCGAGACGGAGCTTCCTGTTGTGCCCGAGGCTGAACTTGGCTGTTGTCGGTTTCACCTGGGTGGTTGGCACAGCAGCCAGAGCGGGGCGGGCGGCGCTGTTTTCCTGTTAGGTCGGTTAGTGAAAGGGTGAAGTGACTGTGGTCACTTCGACCTTGCCGACTGATGCGCGCGTGTCAGGATAAGGTGTCAGGCGACCCCAGCATTAAATGCGCATGCAATACGGTCGGTAGGAAAGGCGATTTGGCCAAGGTCGCTTGCACAACAAGGCTTGCCTTTGGCTGAGCCGAGGGTGTGCCTACTGCCTGAGGAGACCCTCGGGCGAGATGTGGATTTGTCCGGGACTAATGTTCCCGCCCGAGGCCGGGCTCGGCTGAGGTGAGATCGCGTCCCTTGGTAGACGAAGCTTTGACTTTGACCCGAACTGTCAGTCTTCATGGTTTGCTTTGAAGGTTTTTACCAGCCATGTTTAGGAGTGTTGGGGGTACCCCTGTGGCGGAACCGCCCGAATTATTCCAACTTAAGTGCCTAAGTCCCGCCTTAAAGGCTAGACCACACTTAAATAGGAATAAATCGTCAGTCCATCGGATCTAGTCCGACGAGGCCACTTATCCAGGATCGAATACCACTAGCTCACACGAAGGTGAGGCACAGAGAAATACAATAAAACATAATACCACAAATTTAACAATTATCATTAGTGATTACATTATCGGAGTTTCAGAAATAATAACCAAAATTTTTAATGCAGCGGAAATAACTAACGGAGAAGAACCGAGCAACATGGCGAAGCCTGGCCACGCTACTCCTCCTAGTCCTCTCCTGCGGAAGCAGTAACCCACTCAACCGTCTATCCCGGTGGTAGGGATGAAGGCCAAGTTACACCATCAACCAAATCAAGGAGGTACCTGCAAAAATTGTGCCACAAGCAAGGCTGAGTATACTAATACTCAGCTAGACTTACCCGGTGTGAGGAGTCTACTCCTCTACCTCTAGACCATGCAGCTGTTTGGCTGAGGGGTTTGGTTTGCCAAAAGCACTAGCTGAGTCTAAAAACAAGTTTTAGCTTTTCAAGTTCTAGAATAATAATTTAGACTTGATGAGTACCTAGCTATTCATACATGGTATCAAACATTATATCAATCAACATCTTTTGTAAGTAACCTCATTTCCACTTATTACTCAATGCAGTACAATGGATCAAGCAGTCTCATTAGCTGCGAGAAGCAGACGATTCGAATCGAGTTTTAACCTTGCAAGGTAAACCTAAACACACGACATGTCAGGGCACTCCGTCCCCGCACATGTCAACCGTCCCCATCGATTCCCCGTTCGCGGCCAGGCCTCACCGCCTTGGCATACAATGCTCCACTGACCCCGGCCGCCGCCGTGCAGTGGCCGCACTTGTACCCACCATATCTAGAATGGGAGACCCAGTCTCAGGACAAGTGAGGGATAAAGTCCGCGCCCAGCTTCACTCAGGTACTAGGTTTACCGGTTACCATATTTCCCGACATGTGTTTAGTACATTCAAACGCTTGACACAGGTATCCGCACGTTAATCCTTATTCCAATTTCGTCTTGTAGACAACGAATCCCCATGGATCCGTGTCCACAGATCATCATCATTCTATTATCAAAATGGATACAACCAATTCCTGACCTCGCGCGAGTGCTAGAAAAATCACTCGACTTCTACCGAGATCCTGATTTAGCATAGCAGCTACTCGACCTAGCATACTAGTATCCATCTTAAAAGGAATCCTGAGTTCATGCAACTAGGGTTTCAGGCAACTCCTACACTTAAGTGCACGGTACAAGCCTACAAACATTAAGTGTAGTAAAATAGCATATATAACGGTTATACATAAAACCGGGGCTTGCCTTTAATTTAACACTTAGATAGTGTTTGTTGGGGGAGGTACTCGCTTGGCGAGCATCCACTGGATAAGTCCATCATTCTTCAGGTCGTCCACCAACTGCATCTTGTGGTTGGCACCACATCACTTGCACGATCATCCTCTCTCGGTCCTAAATGAGATGCAGGATGCATATGTATGAATATGATGAAATATATCACAAGATAATCCCAAAATGGACGGTAACGAACCAAACAATAAATTGTAAGACACCGCAACAACTGTACGCAAGCGCTAGTTATCTATACGTCATCGGGCATACGTATTCAATCATCACTGGAAAACAACAAACACTTCCTATAATTATCTATTGCAAACACGACATCATAAGTACAAGCATTCGCCACGTTCACTTTTATCATTCAATAGTTACTTATTATTAAACTAGTTAAGTTCACATAAATTTACGATGACTTACACATAGACAGACTTAGTTAAAAAGGAATAGTTGCTTAATCGGGTTTTACAATCATTCACAACCTTCTACGGCAAATATACACCCAGAGAACACACATGAGGAGATAGTTTATTCATAATTACAATTTGTACTACTTTAATAACGTTGGTTACTTAGTAGTATTAGCAGAAAGCCAAAGACAGGACATTATTCTTTTTGTTTCCCTAATATATAACTGCACTCGCTAACTGTTGATTAAGCTAAGCTATTTATTAGACCTTAACCAATTTAGTTCACTAACTTAGTGAGATGTGTACTACTTACTTATGTATAACCCCAATTATACTAGTCACTTATTATTATTACTCATGTTCAGCCAAATCTCAAAACAAACAAGCAGTTGACTCAAGACAGCTACAACAAAGTAGGGCAATCAATCACATTTAACATGTTTGGGACAGCAGCATAACAATTGCTTGTTTCAGTTATAACTCACACGTTATTTATTTAAACATGGTGAAAAAATACTCTTTGGAAATCTTATTAAACACTCTATAACTTTGGTATTTTCATCTCAAGGTAATTAAACACTTAATAAGGTTAAATAGTGATTTATGACATCTTTATTTAGATTTGGACAGATTCAGACTTACGACTTTAAAAATTTATAACTAGAGACTCAGGCATTCAAATCAATTGATCCTAGACTTTCTGGAAAGCTAATTAAACGTTCTACAAATTATTTATAAACACCTTGGGTTGATTTAAAGTGTATCAAGAGTAAAAGACACTAGAAGGCTTTGCTGTCCAGATTTGGACAGATTCAGACTTCACACTTCAAACATCTATAACTAAAACTTCAGATCACCAAAAAGAGTGATCCAAGACTTTTTGGAAAGCTTAGCAAAATCACTACATACTTTTATAATCACCAAGAATTGATTCTATGCTGAACTTAATCAAACAATTCAGTTTTCGAAATCTGTTCTGTCAGTGGACAGAATACAGCAACCAGTTTGTAAAATTCATAACTCCTAATCTGTCAGGACTATGGTTATGAAATTTTAACACAAGCAAGATAAGAAAAGCATCTACAACTTTCTTATAACGACCATGAGCAGATTGTAACATTAAATTAGACAAACAATGCAGTTTCTGAAATCTGTACAGAATTTGGGCAGATTCAGTTACTGAATTTATGAAATGCACAACTTCTAAACGATCAGACGTTTGACTGTAAAATTTTAACACAAGTAAGATAATAATGTTATCTACAACTTTTCTATATGGCTTTTCTACAGAAAACATGATTTGAGTCATCAAACATACAGCACGACGAAAACGGTACGTGCAGCCCAAAACAGCAACCAATAAAATTCAGCTCCTATTCACTTCAAAAATTGCCGCGTCCTAGAGACTTGAACCATTTTAACACTTTACCATTTATTGGAGTTGAAACAATCAAATTTGGAACAACAAGTAGACTTACTAACTTTTTATCCAAGTTGATTCGTGCGCTAGAATTACCACACAATTAACAAACACATTCACCAAAATAAAACACTTTGGCACACATGTCCGACATCACACAAAATCATGATGAAGCACTATTAATATTTATCTTTAGAATACCATGACATAACCATTAAATCTCTAATTAGTTTTAAGGAATAACTCAAGCATTCCATAAACATGCATGATTTTATTTACTCCTAATTTTTCACTAAGTCTTGCAATTATAAAATATGTGTTATTTTAGCACCAAATGAAACTATCTAATTTGGGACTAGAATTTTTATGAGGCATAGGTAGTAACAAATCATGGCCAATGTATAAATTTCACATGCCCAGATTTTATATTTTATTTAATACAAAAATAACAATTTGTTAATGCAATAAAGCTTGTGAGAGCAAGTTAATTCTAAAATTAGTTCTTTTCTGTGGATGCATGACCATATTAAGTTTTCTTAGGCTACTATAATATCATGCAAGGACAATGGAACACCATTTTCCATTTTTACATCCATATATTATTTATAAACCATTTAAAACTACTTAATATGCATTAAACAAGTTAAATCACTAACTTAATCATACTTGCACCATAATTCATGAAAGTTTTACCAGTCACCAAGCATCACACCAAGAGTCTACTATAAAAATTTCAACCCACTTGGAGCACTAGAGCTACAGATCCAAAAATAACAATCAAAACAATCATCTTTTTCCTATTTAACATGTTTTAATTAACACACCAAGAAAACAGTGAACAACATATATGTTTTATATTTTTCTTAGCTAGAGTATGACAACATCTAACTAACAAAACAAGTTTCATCATTTTTGGATTTTTATAATTAAAACTATGGAGAGAAGCAAGTTCATTTATTCTCTAAACCAGTTTTTAAATACGAATTTCTACATAAAAACTTTTCCACTAAAACATGCCAACATATAGATCTAATAGACATAGAATTTCATAAGAAAGGCAAAAAAACAAATTTCACGATTTTAGGAGCTCTAAAACTCGAGATATAAATTTTAGAACACAACACAAAAATCTGTAATTAGTGTGCACACTCACATTAGCCCTGGGCCCATATGTCATAGACTCGAGGTGGTTTCTTCTTCCTTAGTTTCACGGAGCGAGATAACAGGTGGGTGCAGCCGGCAAGGAAATGGGAGGGGGGATGGCCGAGAGGTGCTTGGAGGAGGGGGATGAGGAGTTCTGCTGGGGATGGCGCCTGCTCACGCTGCTAGGGTCTGAGGGAAGTAGGGAACCGGCCCGGAGGGGAGCTCGCAGGGGCGCCATGGGAGGAGGCATGCTCCCGTCGGACCCGGGGCAAGAGCGTCGAGCACCATAGAAGTGAGGGGAGGAAGCGTGCCATGGAGCAGTCCTGCTCCAACGCATCCAAGCTAGGGAAGAGGGCATCCACGGCGTGCTGCGGCTTGGGGGAGCAGGAGGGCCGAGCGGCTGCTCCATGCGCCATGGGAAACAGAGGTGCGTCGGGTTTAACAATGGGGGAAACTTCCCTGCGCTAGGAGAAGGAGACTGGGGACAGGAGCGACGGGCGGGGTTTTTGAAGGGATCCGGCCATCTGCTGGTTGGCTGCAGAGCGCGGCGGCCATTCACTGGGCAGCTTTCAACAGGTGAGGCGAGCTCTGGACATTGGCTGGTGCGGGCAGCAGCACGACAGAGCTGCTTTTCTTAGGGGCGAAGCGACGAACACGCATTGGACGGCCATTTTCGTCGTTTTTCCCTTGGAATCGGATCAAGGTTGCTGTACAAAATATCTTCCTTGATCTACACTCTACACATCTTGTACAAAACTTGAGGTGATTCGGGCACTGGTTAGAGAGTTATAGACCCACGAAAATTGGTTTGTCAGTGGGTTAGAAATCAGTGGAAACTTGTGAAAACTGAATGTCAAAGCATGTCAAACAAAATCGGATGAATGCCATCTTTTAATATGTTGTGCCTCCATTATTTATTAACAACTTTTATATTTGGGAAAACTTGAGTTGTTCAACAAAAATTTGGGAACGCGAGACGTCGACCTGAACGATGCTGATTTCAGACTTAGAAGAATTCGAATTCAGAAATCAGATTTTTATTCTGTCTTGATGGCACTGTTTGAGATACTTAGAGATTGAATCAAGGCTTGGTTTAAATATAATATTTGTTGTATAACACAGGTTCTACAATTTTTATTAAAGGTCAAACCTCATATCTTGAATATAAATAAAAGTTTCAGTTTGGTCAAGGTAGTATCATTATAAAGCTTCAAACTATATTTTTAAGGCAATCGGGGTGTTTTCTCGACATTTTCTTGGCATTTTCTCTACATGAACCCTTAATAACTTTTGTTGTAGAGTTCATATAGAGTGTTTTGGAAAAGTTGGCATGACTTAGTTGAATTTATAAATGTTCTTTTACTTAATCGAGCAGTTTCAAGCAAGCGTAGGATTTATAACTTCACACGAATATTTGGTTCGAACTTTAAGAAATCCTTAGAATACACTTGATAGATAGAGATGAATGATGATATAAAGATAACAAACTGATTTGCATAAAAATTAATTAGAGGTTGACACAAAGAGATTGTGCGGGAGAATGCGGATTCAGATTAAGTATTTGGACGTAGACCGACTATCGAGAAAGCGGATTCGGACACCGATTAGATAACATAACAACTATCGAGAGTCCGAATAAATGAGTCTGGACAGGAGTTGCGAGACGATATTGACTTTCGAATTTGCATTTGCCTCGAGAAATAAAAGTTTTAACAGGCTCCAAATTTGGCTATTCTTGAGATCGAATAATTCCAAATTTGGTGAAACATTCATGAGTAACTTGATAAATGGAGATAGATGCGATCGAGAAATAGAAATTTTCACTGAGCATCCGAGATTAGGATAAACCTCCCGACATAATGCGAAATAGACACCTGGGGTGTCACAACCCCTAATTACGGTACCTGACAAGGGCAGCGCCAACTGAGGACCTGAGGGCGGAGGTCAACCGTCGGCGCACGGCGGAGGACGCTCCGGTCTCTCTGGAGAAGTCTAAAGACCTGCGAGCACAACTCAACCACAGACGTGTGGGTGAGGATGCTCGCGTCTCTCTGGAGAGGGCTCGAGAGCGCCGACAAAACATCGAGGGTCGTAACCTCGATCAAGACTTTGCAGCGGTAACATCGCAAACACCGGCGAGTGCCCAGATCCAGGCCGGTGTCCCATTGGCTGGCGTAGGCTGCGTCGCTCTTGCAGATCATCTCCATGCGACATCTTGGCCATCTAAGTTCCGACCGCACTTGCTAGAAAAGTACGACGGTACGTCAAACCCGTCGGAATTTCTACAGTTGTACGTCACCGCTATCACAGCGGCAGGTGGAAACACCGCTGTGATGGCGGCATATTTTCATGTCGCCTTGTTTGGGCCCACCCGGACTTAGCTCATGAACCTTGCCCCAGGGTCAATCTACTCCTGGGAAGAGCTCTGCGTATGGTTCACAGCGAACTTCGCCAGCGCTTACCAGCAACACGGCGTGGAGGCCACCTCCACGCAGTGAGGCAAGAGCCTGGAGAAACTCTCCAGACATTTATCTCCCGCTTCACCAAGGTGCGAGGTACTATACCTCGCATCTCCGATGCTTCTATCATCACGGCGTTCCGCTAGGGGGTACGTGATGAAAAGATGTTGGAGAAGTTGGCCACGCATGACGTGGAAACGGTCCCCACTCTCTTTGCTCTGGCTGACAAGTGCGCCAGGGCTGCTGAGGGCCGTGTGTGGCACTCAGCGCCATAGACCGGGGCTGCCCAAACAGGCAGCTCAGGTGTCGTCGCTCAGGACGGCAAGAAAAAGAAGAAAAAGAACCGCGGCAACGAGAAGTCGCACTTTGCCGCTCTGGTTGTGGTAGCTGCGACTGGGGGCCGGGGCGACCGCAGCAAATGCTCACGGCCACCGAGGGGTAACGGCGGCACATGCCCCATGCACCCCAACGGTCGCCACAGCGCCACAGAATGTCGCGAGATCATCGACATCGTGATACATGTCAGCACGCGGCGCGAGCAGTCTTTCGAGGATGGCTCCCCACCTTGTCGCCGACCCAGCAAGGAAAGGGCCGACGACGAGAAGGTGGCCATGGCCGAACCGGACCTCGGGTATCAGTCACCCGAGGGGGTCCTAAAGGATGTCTTCACTGGAGGCTCCAATTCCGGTGAAGACAACTAGATGGACCACCAGGGGAGCTCCGTGCTACCTGGCCTACAGGACCGAAGCCTGTCTTCCCCCGGAGACCCTTCTGGACTCCCCACGGGTCCAACCTTTCAATGGGTTTGTGTAGGGGCCACTACAGTGCGAGGACCTGGACTCAAGCGATGGACTCAGATGTCAAGTTGTAACCCGAAATGCACATCGTAACCAGGCGCTCAAATACTATGGCCGACGGTTCGTGCATAGTAGAGAACCCAGGGTCGGGACCTAATCCTGCGGCAAAGTACTGAACCAAGAGGGGGTCCGCAACCTCTCCCCCAGCAGGGAGGAACCCCATAAGGTGATAGAAATGTGCCAACCCAGGGGATGCCAACTTTGCTGTAGCTGAAGAAGTACCCCTTCCTATCTCTGTAAGTTCAATCCATAGAAGCAACTCTGAGGGGTTAAATTCTTCTTATTTTATAGTAAAATTTCGCATATGTGTACACCAGCCCGGTGAGGTCTGCCCTCATAAACCCGGCCTGTTGGTTTACACCCATGCATGTCAAGTTATAAAGAGGAAATTCACCCCCTCAGACGCATTTCTATGACAACTTTATCTTCCTGCTTCATGGATTTGACCTACGGTTTTCAGATAATACTTTTTTATCTAACCCACCCGCACGGTTCCCATCTGTCCTGACATGACGACATCCGAATTGAACAGCCAGGCTTGCAATTTAGGACCTCATTTACGAAAGCTAGGAGGTCCGATTGCCTGGGGGCCATTCTAAAGAACGGGAGCTCGTTCCATAGAGAGGTCCGGTGCAGTGTAGCCGCTTAGCCTGGTCCCCTGCCGTAAGCCTACATAGCCCACCATTCTGTGACAGGTGCCTTAGTATTTTGAACTATAGTCCTGCGGGTCCGACAACCTGGGGTCCGGTTCTAGAAAATGGACACTTGTCTTCTAGGGTGGTCCGGAGCCGTGTAGCCGCTTAGCCTGGTCCCGTATCGTAAGCCTGCACAATCCACCACCCTGCGACGGGAGTCCTAGTATCTAGAGCCACGACCCAAGGGGGTCCAGACACACAACTTGGCCACCCGGACTAAACCCTGCGAGTCACGAGCATGTATCAAAGGATGCCTAATGTCAGACAGGGGACCCTATGGGTGTGCTACTAACGCTCCCTAGCTGAATCTATGTACAGGTCCAGATCCCGGCCGAGGCTACCTCCCGGGAGTTGTTGACAACCCTTTCAGATATGCTGGTATCCAACCTCGACACATCAAGCCTGCATCCCAGGCGGGGGGGGGGGGGGGCAGGTACTAGGGAGGAGTCAACAACATCACACACAACAGGAACAGGTGGTACACAGATAAGTGCTAACACTGCTTGATAAATAGTACTCTGCTTGATAAATAGTACTTAAAAGTACCTTGAAAAAAAGCAAAAGTATTACATCCGCCTTCAAGCGGAGTCCTAGTTCCATCTCTACTCTGCAGGTACAAACTACCTGACGCCAGCAGGGTCGCGCTGGAAGTTCACGGCCACTGTTCTTGCGGAATCCTCTAGGACGGCTTGCCAGCAATGATGGCCGCCTCAAGGCATGCACCATTACGAAGAGGTCCTCGCCCCCGTCCTCCTACGGGAGGCGACAACGAGGCCATTAAAGCCAAAGAGTTGGAGGCTTGGCGGTAGGTGCCGTTGGTGGTCTAGCCAGTGGTGGCAACCACCTCTGCACCAGCGGCTCGCTAGCGGAGGCAACCACCTCTGCACCGAGCAGCCTCACCAGCGGTAGCGACCACCTATGCGCCGACGGCTCGCCAGCAACGGAGGCCACTATAGAGCGTACGCCGTGGCGAAGAGGCCATCGCCCCTGTCCTCCTACGGGGGTGAGGACAAGACCATCCAAGAACGTGGCTGCCACCTCCACGGCGTACGACATCTTGTACAACCCCCCAGGCGGCGTTGGAGCAGCGTGGCCGGCGGCGCAGGGAACGCTACGGGTGCGGCGGACCTGTGCACGGCGCGACCGTCGCCCGTGCGGTGGACGGACAGCCACGCCCCACTCAGCGGCGGGAGGCAGCATTGGAGGCGGCACCAAAGCCATCCAGGCCAAGGAGCCAGACACGCGACAGCTGTTGGCGCCTGTAGCCGGCCGGCTCCGCGTAGCCAGGGTTCGCCTCCTCCGCAAGGCTGGTGAACATCCTTCTCCCCTAAATGCTAGAGGAAGAAGTGGGTCACCAGCCCATGCGGAAGGCAGGACCCTAACTCGGCTCGCCTTCCACCCCAGTGAGGATGATGAACATCCTTAAAGCTGAGGGCAGGGGGAGGCTGCAGCCCGGCTCGCTTCTCTCCACCATGAGGCTGGTGGTTATCCTTGTAGATGACCACTGGCTGGAGACCGCAGCTGGGCTGCATGATGAAAATCCTTGAAGCTAAGCGATGGCAGAAGACCGCCAACCCCCACGAGGTCACGCTCGTCCAACAGCAGCAAGAAGAAGACAAGATCGATAGCACCACCGCGTAGAAAACAAAGAGCGCGAGCTCCCCGGCGGTGAGACCGCTGGGGGGCGGCCCTGACGTGGATCCTTCCAGCGAACACCGGCGTGCTCCATCCAAAGGTCCGGAAGGCGGAAGGGCGCGACGAATGGAAGAAAAGCGAGGCATGGCTACTGCCCGAGGGATGAGCTCCTTTTTAAAGGCAGATTTCCCCGCTCGTGCCCCGAAGTGTCACGGGCGAGTCTCCCTTAATGCACACCAAGGTATCCAGCCTATGGCATGGGGACTCGACCCTGCTTGACTTACAACTGGCTCGCTGGGGCGAAGAAGGCGAATCGCCACGCAAGGAGCGTGTTACCGCCCCACGGTAGGTGCGCCGCTTCGTCTTCGCCACGACCAACGGTCCAACCTCAGACTGGGGGCCAGGTCTGCATGTTAGGCACCTAGCGTGCCGGTTGCTGCGCGCAGAGAAGATGGACCGCCGTGGGAGAGGCACGCCACCGCCTGCGGTGACACGCCTCTTCGCCTCCACCAAAAGCAACGGCCCAGTCTCTCACGCAGGGGCCCGGACCCACGAGTCATCCACCGTGGGTGGTAGTCCCTAGGTGCAGGGGAGTCAAACCGCCGCTCGCGCCAATGTCGCGCCTCCTCGGGACAGCCGCAGAAGATGGGGAGGTTAAATTTTCAAAGCTAATGCAGCAGTATCAAGGCGCCCTGCGCGTGACTCGGTGAAACAGTCAAATACGGAAGTCACGGGTTAATAGCGGGAGAGCTGGAGCCGCATGGTAGCCGCCGATCAAACTTTGGCCCCACCTGCAGGCTTGTTCCCTCCCTTGAGGCAGGCCCAGGGGCCACTATCGGTACCCTGGATCAGGGGTACCCCTTACTACAGTATGAAGGCATGATGCCTGTGCGGCTATCCCTAGCCACGCGGAGAACAGCCCCAAGGGTATCTCGTGAGCAGTTAAGGTGGCGTTCTCGGAGACAACGTCATCGGGCCCAGACCTCCTCAAGAAGGCACAGGACCCCTGTGCGCACAAACCGGACCCTCGAAGTAAAGCAGCCCGGAGCCATTGGATGGAGTTTAGACCCCACCAAGTAAGCTCCGGACCACCCATAACAAGGTCCCGGGGGAGGAAGTGTCGTAGCCTAGGCATGGGTCCGGTGTTGACGTGTGTCCGAGCTCTATCTGGTACGCCTCCGCTTCCCGCTCGGCCGAGGGCCCAATACCGCCACATGGCTTATTGCCTGTGATGTAGGCCAGCAGGCGGAGCATGACGTAAGGACTCTGGGCCACGCGGCCTCTGCATTTATTGTAGAGTGGATGCGCCGCCTGTCCACCCTGCTGACATGTGATGTGCTCCTTCGGCATTTAATGCATCCTGTCCACTCCACTAGCAGACGGCGCCCAGGCCATACAGTAGGCGGCGTGCCCGTCTAATCCGAACAGTATGCCCGTGCTGTAGGGTACGCTATGTCCACTAGCACTTGTGCATTACCAGGGAGGCTTCCCTAGCACACCAACACTACGCGGACCACGGGTGTCAGAGCGCGGGAAGATTGCTCCAGCAGCCAACTATTGCTGCCCCAAGTCTTACATCAATTGTGCTCCTAGGCCCACATGTCGGGGCTCAGCGCTCTTGTACACGCCCCCCTTGAGCTATAAAAGGGGGAGCATGCGATGTTACAGGGGATATTTTTAGACCCAAGTCATCCTGAAAGTCGCCTAGAGGGGGGGTGAATAGGGCGAAACTGAAATTTACAAAGTTAATCACAACTACAAGCCGGGTTAGCGTTAGAAATATAAGCGAGTCCGAGAGAGAGGGTGAAAAACAAATCGCAAGCAAATGAAGAGTAAGACACAAGGATTTGTTTTACCGAGGTTCAGTTCTTGCAAACCTACTCCCCGTTGAGGTGGTCACAAAGACCGGGTCTCTTTCAACCCTTTCCCTCTCTCAAACGGTCACTTAGACCGAGTGAGCTTCTCTTCTCAATCACACAGGACACTAAGTCCCCGCAAGGACCACCACACAATTGGTGTCTCTTGCCTTGGTTACAAGTGAGTGATTCACAAGAAAGAATGAGAAAGAAAAGAAGCAATCCAAGCGCAAGAGCTCAAATGAACACAAGTCACTCTCTCACTAGTCACTATTGATTGGAATTGAACTAGAGACTTGGGAGAGGATTTGATCTCTTTGGTGTGTCTTGTATTGAATGCTATAGCTCTTGTAATGTGTAGAATGTTGGAAACTTGGATACCATTGAATGTGGGGTGGTTGGGGTATTTATAGCCCCAACCACCAAAATGTGGCCGTTGGAAGTCTGCTGTCGCATGGCGCACCGGACAGTCCGGTGCGCCACCGAACACTGTCCGGTGCGCCAGCCACGTCACTCGGCCGTTAGGGTTCGACCATTGGAGCTCTGACTGGTGGGGCTTCTAGGCTGTCCGGTGGTGCACCGGACAAGTACTGTAGACTGTCCGGTGCGCCAATTGCGCGTGCTCTGACCTCTGCGCGCGCAGGCGCGCATTAAATGCGTTGCAGTCGACCGTTGCGCTTGAAGTAGCCGTTGCTCCGCTGGCACACCGGACGGTCCGGTGAATTATAGCGGAGCGGCCTCCATTTTCCCGAAGGTGGCAAGTTCAGCATCAAGTCCCCTGGTGCACCGAACACTGTCCGGTGGCACACCGGACAGTCTGGTGCGCCAGACCAGGGCACACTTCGGTTGTCTTTGGCTCTCTTTGTTTGAACCCTTTCTTGGTCTTTTTATTGGTCTATTGTGAACCTTTGGCACCTGTAAAACTTATAATCTAGAGCAAACTAATTAGTCCAATTATTTGTGTTGGGCAATTCAACCACCAAAATCTATTTAGTAAAAGGTGTAAGCCTATTTCCCTTTCAATCTCCCCCTTTTTGGTGATTGATGCCAACACAAACCAAAGCAATTATAGAAGTGCAGAATTGAACTAGTTTGCATAATGTAAGTGCAAAGGTTGCTTGGAATGAAACCAATAAATATTACTTACTAGATGCGCATGGATGTCTTTTCTTCTTATTAACATTTTGGACCACGCTTGCACCACATGTTTTGTTTTGCAAAATGTTTTGGAAATTCTTTTTAAAGTTCTTTTGCAAATAGTCAAAGGTAAATGAATAAGATTTTGAGAAGCATTTTCAAGTTTTGAAATTTTTTCCCTTGTTTCAGATGCTTTTCCTTTGACTAAACAAAACTCCCCCTTAATGAAATCCTCCTCTTAGTGTTCAAGAGGGTTTTAGATATTAATTTTGAAGAGGGTATACTAATTTGAAATTATATCAAAATAAGATACTAATTGAAAAACTTCTTTTAATACCAAATAAAAGACTACATTTTTTGAAATTGGTGGTGGTGCGGTCCTTTTGCTTTCGGCTAATACTCTCTCCCCCTTTGGCATGAATCGCCAAAAACGGATATTTGAGTGAAATATAAGCCCCTTTAAACTACTCTCTCCCCCTTTGGACAAAAATAAAGGAGTGAAGATTATACCAAAGTTGGAGAGTTGTGTGGAGCGACGACGAAGGATGAATGATTCGATGGAGTGGAAGCCTTGTCTTCGCCGAAGACTCCTTTTCCCTTTCTATGACTTATCATGAAATGGACTTGAAAGAACACATTAGTCATAGCAGATGATCAAAGGTATACATATGAGCTCTGTGTGCAAAACATCAATAAAAGTTCCTAGAATCAAGAATATTTAGCTCATGCCTAAGTTTGGTAAAAGTTTGTTCATCTAATGGCTTGGTAAAGATATCGGCTAATTGTTCTTTGGTGCTAACATATGCAATCTCGATATCCCCCTTTTGTTGGTGATCCCTTAAAAAATGATACCGAATGACTATGTGTTTAGTGCGGCTATGCTCAACGGGATTATCCGCCATGCGGATTGCACTCTCATTATCACATAGAAGAGGAACTTTGGTCAATTTGTAACCATAGTCCCTAAGGGTTTGCCTCATCCAAAGCAATTGCGCGCAACAATGGCCTGCGGCAATATACTCGGCTTCGGCAGTTGAAAGAGCCACAGAATTTTGCTTCTTTGAAGCCCAAGACACCAGAGACCTTCCCAAGAACTGGCAAGTCCCCGATGTGCTCTTTCTATTGATTTTGCACCCTGCCCAATCGGCATCGGAATAACCAATTAAATCAAATGTGGATCCCCTGGGGTACCAAAGGCCAAACGTAGGAGTATAAACTAAATATCTCAAGATTCGTTTTACGGCCCTAAGGTGAGCTTCCTTAGGATCAGCTTGGAATCTTGCACACATGCATACGGAAAGCATAATATCCGGTCGTGAAGCACATAAATAGAGTAAAGAACCTATCATCGACCGGTATACCTTTTGATCTACGGATTTACCTCCCGTGTCGAGGTCGAGATGCCCATTTGTTCCCATGGGTGTCTTGATGGGCTTGGCGTCTTTCATCCCAAACTTGGTTAGAATGTCTTGAATATACTTCGTTTGGCTAATGAAAGTGCCCTCTTGGAGTTGCTTGACTTGGAATCCCAGAAAATACTTCAACTCCCCCATCATTGACATCTCGAATTTTTGTGTCATGATCCTACTAAATTCCTCACATGTAGATTCGTTAGTAGACCCAAATATAATATCATCAACATAAATTTGGCAATAAGAAAATCTCTTAGGCATAAATTCATTAGACCCAAATATAATATCATCAACATAAATTCGTTAGTAAATAAAGTAGGATCGGCCTTTCCGACTTTGAATCCATTAGCAATAAGAAAATCTCTTAGGCATTCATACCATGCTCTCGGGGCTTGCTTGAGCCCATAAAGCGCCTTCGGGAGTCTATAAACATGGTTAGGGTACTCACTGTCTTCAAAGCCGGGAGGTTGCTCAACATAGACCTCTTCCTTGATTGGTCCATTGAGGAAGGCACTTTTCACGTCCATTTGATAAAGCTTAAAGCCATGGTAAGTAGCATAGGCAAGTAAAATGCGAATTGATTCAAGCCTAGCTACGAGTGCATAGGTTTCACCGAAATCCAAACCTTCGACTTGTGAATATCCCTTGGCCACAAGTCGGGCTTTGTTCCTAGTCACCACACCATGCTCGTCTTGTTTGTTGCGGAAGACCCACTTGGTTCCTACAACATTTTGGTTAGGACGTGGAACTAAATGCCATACCTCATTCCTCGTGAAGTTGTTGAGCTCCTCTTGCATTGCCATCACCCAATCCGAATCTTGAAGTGCTTCCTCTACCCTGTGTGGCTCAATAGAGGAAACAAAAGAGTAATGCTCACAAAAATGTGCAACACGAGATCTAGTGGTTACCCCCTTATGAATGTCGCCGAGGATGGTGTTCACGGGGTGATCTCGTTGGATTGCTTGGTGGACTCTTGGGTGTGGCGGCCTTGCAACTTGCTCATCCTCCTTGTCTTCAACATTTGCATCTCCCCCTTGATCATTGCCATCTTCTTGAGGTGGCTCATCTTCTTGATCTTCTTCTTCATCATCTTGAGCTTCATCCTCATCTTGGGTTGGTGGAGATGCTTGCCTGGATGAGGATGGTTGATCTTGTGCTTCAATGGGCTCTTTGGATTCCTTAGGACACACATCCTCAATGGACATGTTCCTTAGCGCGACACACGGAGCCTCTTCATCATCTAATTCATCAAGATCAACTTGCTCTACTTGTGAGCCGTTAGTCTCATCAAACACAATGTCACAAGAAACTTCAACTACTCCAGTGGACTTGTTAAAGACTCTATATGCCCTTGTGTTTGAATCATATCCTAGTAAAAAGCCTTCTACAGCCTTAGGAGCAAATTTGGATTTTCTACCTCTTTTAACAAGAATAAAACATTTGCTACCAAAGACTCTAAAATATGAAACATTGGGATTTTTACCGGTGAGGAATTCGTATGATGTCTTCTTGAGGATTCGGTGTAGATACAATCGGTTGATGGCGTAGCACGCGGTGTTGACCGTCTCGGCCCAAAACCGATCCGAAGTCTTGTACTCATCAAGCATGGTTCTTGCCATGTCCAATAGAGTTCTATTCTTCCTCTCCACTACACCATTTTGTTGTGGCATGTAGGGAGAAGAGAACTCATGCTTGATGCCCTCCTCCTCAAGGAAGCCTTCAATTTGTGAATTCTTGAACTCCGTCCCATTATCGCTTCTAATTTTCTTGATCCTCAAGCCAAACTCATTTTGAGCCTGTCTCAAGAATCCCTTTAAAGTCTCTTGGGTTTGAGATTTTTCCTGTAAAAAGAATACCCAAGTGAAGTGAGAATAGTCATCCACAATAATAAGACAGTACTTACTCCCGCCGATGCTTATGTAAGCGATCGGGCCAAATAGGTCCATGTGGAGGAGCTCGAGTGGCCTGTCAGTCGTTAAGATGTTCTTATGTGGATGATGAGTGCCAACTTGCTTCCCGGCTTGGCATGCGCTACAAATCTTGTCTTTCTCAAAATGAACATTGGTTAGTCCTAAAATGTGTTCTCCGTTTAGAAGCTTGTGAAGATTCTTCATCCCAACATGTGCTAGTTGGCGATGCCAGAGCCAGCCCATGTTAGTCTTAGCAATTAAGCAAGTGTCGAGTTCAGCTCTATTGAAATCAACTAAGTATAGCTGACCCTCTAACACTCCCTTAAATGCTACTGAATCATCACTTCTTCTAAAGACATTGACACCTACATCAGTAAATAGACAGTTGTAGCCCATTTTGCATAGTTGAGAAACGGAAAGCAAATTGTAATCTAAAGAGTCTACAAGAAAAACATTGGAAATAGAATGGTCAGGAGATATAGCTATTTTACCCAAACCTTTGACCAAACCTTGGTTTCCATCCCCGAATGTGATAGCTCGTTGGGGATCTTGGTTTTTCTCGTAGGAGGAGAACATCTTCTTCTCCCCTATCAAGTGGTTCGTGCACCTGCTATCGATGATCCAACTTGAGCCCCCGGATGCATAAACCTACAAAACAAATTTAGTTCTTGATTTTAGGTACCCAAACAGTTTTGGGTCCTTTTACATTAAAGACAAGAACTTTGGGTACCCAAACACAAGTCTTTGATCCCTTGTGTTTGTCCCCAACATACTTGGCAACTACTTTGCCGGATTTGTTAGTCAAAACATAAGATACATCAAAGGTTTTAAATGAAATGCTAGGTTCATTTGATGCATTAGGAGTTTTCTTCTTAGGCAATTTAGCACGAGTTGATTGCCTAGAACTATATGTCTCACCCTTATACATAAAAAGCATGATTTGGGCCAGAGTGAGACTTCCTAGAATGAATTCTCCTAATCTTATGCTCGGGATAACCGGCAGGGTACAAAATGTATCCCTCGTTATCCTGAGGCATGGGAGCCTTGCCCTTAACAAAGTTAGATAATTTTTTAGGAGGAGCATTAAGTTTGACATTGTCTCCCCTTTGGAAGCCAATGCCATCCTTGATGCCAGGGCGTCTCCCACTATAAAGCATACTACGAGCAAATTTAAATTTTTCATTTTCTAGCTCATGCTCGAAAATTTTAGCATCTAATTTTGCTATATGATCATTTTGTTGTTTAATTAAAGTCATGTGATCATGAATAGCATCAATGTCAACATATCTACATCTAGTGCAAATAGAAACATGCTCAATAGTGGATGTAGAGGGTGAAAGGGAAATGTGCCCTTGGGCCATTTCTAAGTATTTTGGTGATTGAGTACCAACACAAGTGCTTAAGTGTTAATCTAAGCCAATTGATGGACAAAGTGCAAATCAAGAGGAAAGGTATGTTTCTAAGACTTAGTACATTGTTTTAGAGACTAATGTATTGTGTCTAAGTGCTAGAAACAGGAAAAGATCAATTTGGAAAAGACTTGGCTATGCAGCCAAGACTCTGCGCAGTCTGGGTGCACCGGACTGTCCGGTGCGCCAGGCTGGCGACTGTCAACTGGCTGCTCTCGGGAAGCGATTAACGGCGTACGGCTATAAATCACCGGACTGTCCGGTGGTGCACCGGACTGTCCGGTGAGCCATTCGCAGGCGAAGTCGTCGCTCTCGGGAAGCGATTAACGACATACGGCTATAAATCACCGGACTGTCCGGTGAGCCAAAGGTCGGCCGCGTAATCCGCGCGCGACGCGTGGCCGAGCCAAAGGTCAGAAGGGGGCACCGGACTGTCCGGTGTGCACCGAACAGTGCCCGGTGCGCCAACGGCTCTAGATCTTCAACGGTCGGCTGCGCCACAGAAGGAAAGAAATCCTCACCGAACAGTATCTGGTGGTGCACCGGACTGTCCGGTGCGCCAGGCGACAGAAGGCAAGAATTGCCTTCCTGGAATGCTCTCAACGGCTCCTAGCTGCCTTGGGGCTATAAAAGGGACCCCTAGGCGCATGGAGGAGCACAACAAGCATTCTCTAAGCATTCCTAAGCACCAAGACTTCAATTCCGTGCATTCGATTCTTTGTGATAGCAACTAGAGCTCCATTTGAGTAGTGTACTCTTCGGGTTGTGTTGAGAGCTCGTGTTGTGACTTGTGTGCGTGTTGTTGCTCTGATTTTGTGTCTTGTGTGCGTTGCTCATCCCAACCTTACTTCCGTGATTCTTTGTGAACATCTTTGTAAGGGCGAGAGGCTCCAAGTTGTGGAGATTCCTCTCAAGCGGGATATAGTAAAGCAAAGCAAAACACCGTGGTATTCAAGTGGGTCGTTGGACCGCTTGAGAGGGGTTGATTGCAACCCTCGTCCGTTGGGACGCCACAACGTGGAGTAGGCAAGTGTTGGACTTGGCCGAACCACGGGATAACCCACTGTGCCTATCTGTGTTGATCTTCTTGTGGTTATTGTGTTTTGCAAGAACTCCTCTCTAGCCACTTGGCTTTATTGTGCTAACATCTAATCAAGTTTTGTGGCATTAAGTTTCAAGTTTTACAGGATCACCTATTCACCCCCCTCTAGGTGCTCTCAGAGGGTTTGCAAGTTTTTAGTTCAACAATCTTAGCATGTAAAATGTCATTTTCACTTCTAAGATTGGAAATGGAAGCATTGCACACATCTAAGTATTTAGCCTTAGCAATCAATTTTTCATTTTCAATCCTAAGGCTAGCAAGAGAGGCATTTAATTTTTCAATCTTAGCAATAGAAATAGCATGATCATTTCTAAGATTGGCATATGAATCATCACAAACATTTGAATCAACCTTAGCAATTAATCTAGCATTTTCATTTCTAAGGTTGGTAATCAAATCATGACAAGTGCTTAGCTCACTAGTTAATTTTTCACATTTTTCCATTTCTAGAGCATAATCATTCTTAACCTTAACATGCTTCTTATTTTCCTTAATTAGGAAGTCCTCTTGGCTATCCAAGAGTTCATCCTTATCATGAATAGCGCTAATCAATTCATTTAACTTTTCTTTTTATTCCATGTTAAGGTTGGCAAAAAGAGTAAACAAATTATCCTCCTCATTACTAGAATTGTCTTCATCACTAGAGGATGCATATTTAGTGGAGGATTTAGATTTAACCTTCTTCCTTTTGCCGTCTTTTGCCATGAGGCATTTGTGGCCGACGTTGGTGAAGAGAAGTCCGTTGTTGACGGCGATGTTGGCGGCGTCCTCGTCGGAGGAGGAGTCAGTGGTGCTCTCGTTGGAGTCCCACTCGCGGCACACATGAGCATCTGAAAGGGAATTAGGCTTACACCTAGTTCCTAAATAATTTTGGTGGTTGAATTGCCCAACACAAATATTGGACTAACTAGTTTGCTCTAGTACTTAAGTTATACAGGTGCAAAAGGTTCACACTTAGCCAATAAAAAGACCAAGTGTTGGATTCAACAAAGGAGCAGCAAGGCAACCGAAGGGCACCTCTGGCTGGAGGCACCGGACTGTCCGGTGTGCACCGGACTGTCCGGTGCGGCCAGAGGACTTCGACTCCAACTCTTCACCCTCGGGAATTCTCGAAGGCCGGCGCGCTATAATTCACCGGACTGTCCGGTATGCACCGGACATGTCCGGTGCTCCAAGGAAACGTGGCCTCCGGAACTCGCCAGCCTCGGGTTCGCGCAGAAGCCACTCCGCTAAAATTCACCGGACTGTCCGGTGTGCACCGGACTGTCCGGTGTACCAGCGGAGCAACGGCTCTCTGCGGCGCCAACAGCTCCCTGCGGTGCATTTAATGCGCGCGCAGCGCGCGCAGTCGTCAGGATCGCCCATACCGGTGCACCGGACATCAAACAGTACGTGTCCGGTGTGCACCGGACACCCAGGAGGGCCCAGAAGTCAGAAGCTCCAACGGTCAGAATCCAACGGCATTGGTGACGTGGCAGGGGCACCGGACTGTCCGGTGCGCCATCGAACAGAGGCCTCCAGCCAACGGTCACTTTTGGTGGTTGGGGCTATAAATACCCCAACCACCCCACTTTCATTGCCATCCAAGTTTTCCAACTCTCAACCACTTACAAGAGCTAGGCATTCAATTCTAGACACATACAAAGAGATCAAATCCTCTCCAATTCCACTCAAACCCTTAGTGACTAGCGAGAGAGATTTGCCGTGTTCTTTTGAGCTCTTGCGCTTGGATCGCTTTCTTTCTTTCTCATTTGTTCTTGAGATCATCACTCAATTGTAACCAAGGCAAGAGGCACCAATTGTGTGGTGGCCCTTGCGGGGAAGTTTTGTTCCCGGTTGATTGAGAAGAAGAGAAAGCTCACTCGATCCGTGGGATCGTTTGAGAGAGGGAAGGGTTGAAAAAGACCCGGCCTTTGTGGCCTCCTCAACGGGGAGTAGGTTTGCGAAAACCGAACCTCGGTAAAACAAATCCTTGTGTCATACTCTTATTTGCTTGCGATTTGTTTTGCGCCCTCTCTCGCGGACTCGTTTCTTTATTCCTAACGCTAACCCGGCTTGTAGTTGTGATTATTTTTGTAAATTTCAGTTTCGCCCTATTCACCCCCCCTCTAGGCGACTATCAATTGGTATCGGAGCCCGGTTCTTCATTAGAGCCTAACCGCTCGAAGTGATGTCGGGAGATCACGCCAAGAAGGAGATGGAGACCGGCGACAAGCCCACTACAAGCCAAGGGAGCACTTCATCTTCATCGGAAGAGTCCCGCACCAAGAAAAGAGAGAAGAAGAACTCCTCCAAGCGGAAGGAGAAAAGATCTTCCTCTTCTCACCACAAGGAGAAGAAGGAAAAATCTTCTTCTCACAAGCCGCATCGGAGTGGGGATAAGCACAAAAGGATGAGGAAGGTGGTCTACTATGAGACCGACACTTCATCGACATCTACCTCCGGCTCCGACGCGGCGTCCGTCACTTCTAAACGCCAAGAGCGTAAGAAGTATAGTAAGATCCCCCTACGCTACCCTCGCATTCCTAAACATACACCTTTATTATCCGTCCCATTAGGCAAACCACCAACTTTTAATGGTGAAGATTATGCTATGTGGAGTAATTTGATGCGATTTCATCTAACCTCTCTCCACAAAAGATTATGGGATGTTGTTGAGTATGGTGTACAGGTACCATCCGTAGGGGATGAAGACTACGACACGGACGAAGTGGCCCAAATCGAGCACTTCAACTCCCAAGCCACAACCATCCTCCTTGCCTCTCTAAGCAAGGAGGAATACAACAAAGTACAAGGGTTGAAGAACGCCAAGGAGATTTGGGACCTACTCAAGACGGCGCACGAGGGTGATGAACTCACAAAGATCACCAAGCGGGAAACGATCGAGGGGGAGCTCGGTCGCTTCCGTCTTCGCCAAGGGGAGGAGCCACAAGACATGTACAACCGGCTCAAAACCTTGGTGAACCAAGTGCGCAACCTCGGGAGCGCAAAATGGGATGACCACGAGGTGGTTAAGGTTATTTTAAGAGCACTTATTTTCCTTAACCCTACTCAAGTACAATTAATTCGTGGTAATCCTAGATATCCACTAATGACCCCCGAGGAAGTTATCGGGAATTTTGTGAGCTTTGAATGCATGATTAAGGGCTCCAAGAAGATCAACGAGCTTGACGAGCCTTCCACATCCGAGGCGCAACCCGTGGCCTTCAAGGCAACGGAGGAGAAGAAGGAGGAGTCTACACCAAGTAGACAACCGATTGACGCCTCCAAGCTCGACAATGAGGAGATGGCCCTAATCATCAAAAGCTTCCGGCAAATCCTCAAGCAACGGAAGGGGAAGGATTACAAATCCCGTTCCAAGAAGGTTTGCTACAAGTGTGGTAAGCCCGGTCACTTTATTGCTAAATGTCCATTATCAAGTGATAGTGACAGGGGCGACGACAAGAAGGGCAAGAGGAAGGAAAAGAAGAAGTACTACAAGAAGAAGGGCGGCGATGCCCATGTTTGTCGGGAGTGGGACTCCGACGAAAGCTCTAGTGACTCCTCCGACGACGAGGACGCCGCCAACATCGCCGTCAACAAGGGCCTCCTCTTTCCAAACGTCGGCCACAAGTGCCTCATAGCCAAGGACGGCAAAAAGAAGGTAAAATCAAAGTCCTCCACTAAATATGAGACATCTAGTGATGAGGATGATGATAAAAATGAAGAGAATAATTTGCGTATTCTTTTTGCCAACCTTAACATGGAACAAAAAGAAAAATTAAATGAGCTAATTAGTGCCATCCATGAAAAGGATGATCTCTTGGACTCCCAAGAGGACTTCCTAATCAAGGAAAATAAGAAGCATGTTAAGGTTAAAAATGCTTATGCTCTAGAGGTAGAAAAATGTAACAAATTATCTAGTGAGCTAAGCATATGCCATGACACTATTGCCAACCTTAGAAATGAAAATGTTAAATTAATTGCTAAGGTTGATTCTCATGTTTGCATTGATCCTAGAAATGATAATGTTGATTTGCTTGCTAGGATTGATGAGTTGAATGTTTCCATTGCTAGCCTTAGAAATGAAAATGAGAAATTAATTGCTAAGGCTAAGGATTTTGATGTTTGCAATACTACTATTTCCGACCTTAGAACTAAAAATGATATGTTGCATGCTAAGGTTGTTGAGCTTAAATCATGCAAACCCTCTACATCTAATGTTGAGCATATTTCCATTTGTACTAGATGTAGAGATATTAATGTTGATGCTATCCATGATCACCTAGCCTTAATTAAACAACAAAATGATCACATAGCACAACTTAATGCTAAAATTAGAGAGCATGACTTAGAAAATGAAAAATTTAAATTGGCTAGAAGCATGCTCTATAATGGGAGACGCCCTGGCATTAAGGACGGCATTGGCTTCCAAAGGGGAGACAATGTCAAAATTAATGCCCCTCCAAAGAACTTGTCTAACTTTGTTAAGGGCAAGGCTCCCATGCCTCAGGATAACGAGGGTTACATTTTGTACCCTGCCGGCTATCCTGAGAGCAAAATTAAGAAAATTCATTCTAGGAAGTCTCACTCTGGCCCTAATTATGCTTTTATGTATAAGGGTGAGACATCTAGATCTAGGCAACCAACCCATGCCAAGTTGCCTAGAAAGAAAATCCCTAATGCATCAAATGATCATGCCATGTCATTTAAAACCTTTGATGCATCTTATGTTTTAATTAACAAATCCGGCAAGGTAGTTGCCAAGATTGTTGGGGGCAAACACAAGGGCTCCAAGACTTGTGTTTGGGTACCCAAAGTTCTTGTATCTAATGCCAAAGGACCCAAAACCGTTTGGGTACCTAAAATCAAGAACTAAACTTGTTTTGTAGGTTTATGCATCCGGGGGCTCAAGTTGGATACTCGACAGCGGGTGCACAAACCACATGACAGGGGAGAAAAGGATGTTCTCCTCATATGAGAAAAACCAAGATCCCCAACGAGCTATCACATTCGGGGATGGAAATCAAGGTTTGGTCAAAGGTTTGGGTAAAATTGCTATATCTCCTGACCATTCTATTTCCAATGTTTTTCTTGTAGATTCCCTAGATTACAATTTGCTTTCCGTATCCCAATTATGTCAAATGGGCTACAACTGTCTTTTTACTGATATAGGTGTTACTGTCTTTAGAAGAAGTGATGATTCAATAGCTTTTAAGGGAGTATTAGAGGGTCAGCTATACTTAGTAGATTTTAATAGAGCTGAACTCGACACTTGCTTGATTGCTAAGACTAACTTGGGTTGGCTCTGGCACCGCCGACTAGCCCATGTTGGAATGAAGAATCTTCACAAGCTTCTAAAGGGAGAACACATTTTGGGACTAACCGATGTTCATTTTGAGAAAGACAGGATTTGTAGCGCATGCCAAGCCAGGAAGCAAGTTGGCATCCATCATCCACACAAAAACATCATGACTACCGACAGGCCACTGGAGCTCCTTCACATGGATTTGTTCGGCCCGATCGCTTACATAAGCATCGGCGGTAGTAAGTATTGTCTTGTAATTGTGGATGATTATTCTCGCTTCACTTGGGTGTTCTTTTTACAGGACAAATCTTATACCCAAGATACTTTAAAGGGATTCTTGAGACGGGCTCAAAATGAGTTCGGCTTAAGGATCAAGAAAATTAGAAGCGACAACGGGACGGAGTTCAAGAACTCTCAAATTGAAGGTTTTCTTGAGGAGGAGGGCATCAAGCATGAGTTCTCTTCCCCCTACACTCCACAACAAAATGGTGTAGTGGAGAGGAAGAATCGAACTCTATTGGACATGGCAAGAACCATGCTTGATGAGTACAAGACACCGGATCGGTTTTGGGCCGAGGCGGTCAACACCGCCTGCTACGCCATCAACCGGTTATATCTTCATCGAATCCTCAAGAAGACATCTTATGAACTCCTTACCGGTAAAAAGCCCAATATTTCATATTTTAGAGTTTTTGGTAGCAAATGTTTTATTCTTGTCAAAAGAGGTAGAAAATCTAAATTTGCTCCTAAAACTGTAGAAGGCTTTTTACTAGGATATGACTCAAACACAAGGGCATATAGAGTCTTTAACAAGTCCTCAGGACTTGTTGAAGTTTCTTGTGACGTTGTGTTTGATGAAACTAACGGCTCTCAAGTAGAGCAAGTTGATCTTGATGATGTAGGTGAAGAACAGGCTCCATGCATAGCACTAAGGAACATGTCCATCGGGGATGTGTGTCCTAAGGAATCTGAGGAGTCTCCAAATGCACAAGATCAACCATCCTCCTCCACGCAAGTATCTCCACCAACTCAAGTTGAGGACGAGGCTCAAGATGTTGAACAAGAAGATCAAGAAGATGAGCCACCTCAAAATGACGGCAACGATCAAGGGGGAGATTCAAATGATGAAGACAAGGAGGATGAACAACCAAGGCCGCCACACCCAAGAGTCCACCAAGCAATACAACGAGATCACCCCGTCGACACCATCCTCGGCGATATTCATAAGGGGGTAACTACTCGATCTCGTGTTGCTCATTTTTGTGAACATTACTCCTTTGTTTCCTCTATTGAGCCACACAGGGTAGAGGAAGCTCTTCAAGATTCGGATTGGGTGATGGCGATGCAAGAAGAGCTCAACAATTTCACAAGGAATGAGGTATGGCACTTAGTTCCACGCCCTAATCAAAATGTTGTAGGAACCAAGTGGGTCTTCCGCAACAAGCAAGACGAGCATGGTGTGGTGACTAGGAACAAAGCTCGACTCGTGGCCAAAGGGTATTCACAAGTCGAAGGTTTGGATTTTGGTGAAACCTATGCACCCGTAGCTAGGCTTGAGTCAATTCGCATATTATTAGCCTATGCTACTTACCATGGCTTCAAGCTTTACCAAATGGACGTGAAGAGTGCCTTCCTCAATGGACCAATCAAGGAGGAGGTCTATGTTGAGCAACCTCCCGGCTTTGAAGACAGTGAGTACCCTAACCATGTTTATAGGCTCTCTAAGGCGCTTTATGGGCTCAAGCAAGCCCCAAGAGCATGGTATGAATGCCTTAGAGATTTTCTTATTGCAAATGGCTTCAAAGTCGGCAAGGCCGATCCTACTTTATTCACTAAGACTCTTGATAATGATTTGTTTGTATGCCAAATTTATGTTGATGATATCATATTTGGGTCTACTAACAAATCTACAAGTGAAGAATTTAGTAGGATCATGACACAAAAATTCGAGATGTCAATGATGGGGGAGTTGAAGTATTTTCTAGGATTCCAAGTCAAGCAACTCCAAGAAGGCACCTTCATTAGCCAAACAAAGTATACTCAAGATATCCTAAGCAAGTTTGGAATGAAGGATGCCAAGCCCATCAAGACACCCATGGGAACCAATGGGCATCTCGACCTCGACACGGGAGGTAAGTCCGTGGATCAAAAGGTATACCGGTCGATGATTGGATCATTGCTTTATTTATGTGCATCTCGACCGGACATTATGCTTTCCGTTTGCATGTGTGCAAGATTCCAAGCCGACCCTAAGGAATCACACCTTACGGCCGTGAAACGAATCTTGAGATATTTGGCTTTTACTCCTAAGTTTGGGCTTTGGTACCCTCGGGGATCCACCTTTGATTTGATTGGATATTCGGATGCCGATTGGGCAGGGTGTAGGATTAATAGGAAGAGCACATCGGGGACTTGCCAGTTCTTGGGAAGATCCTTGGTGTCATGGGCTTCAAAGAAGCAAAATTCGGTCGCTCTTTCTACCGCCGAAGCCGAGTACATTGCCGCAGGTCATTGTTGCGCGCAATTGCTTTGGATGAGGCAAACCCTGCGGGACTACGGTTACAAATTAACCAAAGTCCCTTTGCTATGTGACAATGAGAGTGCAATCAAAATGGCCGACAATCCCGTCGAGCACAGCCGCACTAAGCACATAGCCATTCGGTATCATTTTCTTCGGGATCACCAACAAAAGGGGGATATCGAGATTTCTTACATTAACACTAAAGATCAATTAGCCGATATCTTTACCAAGCCTCTTGATGAGCAATCTTTTACCCGACTTAGGCATGAGCTTAATATTCTTGATTCCAGGAATTTCTTTTGCTAGTCTTGCACACATAGCTCATAAATATACCTTTGATCATGTCTCTTTTATATATATGCTATGACTAATGTGTTTTCAAGTGTATTTCAACCAAGTCATAGGTATATTGAAAGGGAATAGGAGTCTTCGGCGAAGACAAGGCTTCCACTCCACTCTACTACTCATCCTTCGCCGTCGCTCCACATCACCTCTCCAACTTTGGTATAACCTTCACTCATTTATTTCATGACCAAAGGGGGAGAATGTACTTCATTGGGCTCTAATGATTCCGTTTTTGGCGATTCATGCCAAAGGGGGAGAAAATATGAGCCCAAAGCAAAAGGACCGCACCACCACCTAATTTTATAAAATTGATGATTTTAAATTGGTAAATTTCAAAATTGGTATCTCTTTGTGTTCTAAAGGGGGAGCAACTAGTATTTTCAAAATTGATGTCTTAAAAACCCTCTTGAACACTAAGAGGAGACCTTATTTGAGGGGGAGTTTTGCTTAGTCAAAGGAAAAGCATTGGAAATAGGGGGAGAAAATTCCATATCTTGAAAATGCTTTGCAAAATCTTATTCATTTACCTTTGACTATCTTGCAAAAGTACTTTGAAAAGAATTTACAAAAGAATTTGCAAAAACAAAACTCTTGGTGCAAATATGGTCCAATATGTCAAAAACAAAGAAAACAATCCATGCGCATCATATAAGTTTATATTGGCTCAATTCCAAGCAACCTTTGCACTTACATTATGCAAACTAGTTCAATTATGCACTTCTATATTTGCTTTGGTTTGTGTTGGCATCAATCACCAAAAAGGGGGAGATTGAAAGGGAATTAGGCTTACACCTAGTTCCTAAATAATTTTGGTGGTTGAATTGCCCAACACAAATATTGGACTAACTAGTTTGCTCTAGTACTTAAGTTATACAGGTGCAAAAGGTTCACACTTAGCCAATAAAAAGACCAAGTGTTGGATTCAACAAAGGAGCAGCAAGGCAACCGAAGGGCACCTCTGGCTGGAGGCACCGGACTGTCCGGTGTGCACCGGACTGTCCGGTGCGGCCAGAGGACTTCGACTCCAACTCTTCACCCTCGGGAATTCTCGAAGGCCGGCGCGCTATAATTCACCGGACTGTCCGGTATGCACCGGACATGTCCGGTGCTCCAAGGAAACGCGGCCTCCGGAACTCGCCAGCCTCGGGTTCGCGCAGAAGCCACTCCGCTAAAATTCACCGGACTGTCCGGTGTGCACCGGACTGTCCGGTGTACCAGCGGAGCAACGGCTCTCTGCGGCGCCAACGGCTCCCTGCGGTGCATTTAATGCGCGCGCAGCGCGCGCAGTCGTCAGGATCGCCCATACCGGTGCACCGGACATCAAACAGTACGTGTCCGGTGTGCACCAGACACCCAGGAGGGCCCAGAAGTCAGAAGCTCCAACGGTCAGAATCCAACGGCATTGGTGACGTGGCAGGGGCACCGGACTGTCCGGTGTGCACCGGACTGTCCGGTGCGCCATCGAACAGAGGCCTCCAGCCAACGGTCACTTTTGGTGGTTGGGGCTATAAATACCCCAACCACCCCACTTTCATTGCCATCCAAGTTTTCCAACTCTCAACCACTTACAAGAGCTAGGCATTCAATTCTAGACACATACAAAGAGATCAAATCCTCTCCAATTCCACTCAAACCCTTAGTGACTAGCGAGAGAGATTTGCCGTGTTCTTTTGAGCTCTTGCGCTTGGATCGCTTTCTTTCTTTCTCATTTGTTCTTGAGATCATCACTCAATTGTAACCAAGGCAAGAGGCACCAATTGTGTGGTGGCCCTTGCGGGGAAGTTTTGTTCCCGGTTGATTGAGAAGAAGAGAAAGCTCACTCGATCCGTGGGATCGTTTGAGAGAGGGAAGGGTTGAAAAAGACCCGGCCTTTGTGGCCTCCTCAACGGGGAGTAGGTTTGCGAAAACCGAACCTCGGTAAAACAAATCCTTGTGTCATACTCTTATTTGCTTGCGATTTGTTTTGCGCCCTCTCTCGCGGACTCGTTTCTTTATTCCTAACGCTAACCCGGCTTGTAGTTGTGATTATTTTTGTAAATTTCAGTTTCGCCCTATTCACCCCCCCTCTAGGCGACTATCAGCATCGCCGCCCTTCTTCTTGTGGTACCTCTTCTTTTCCTTTCTTCTCCCCTTCTTGTCGTTGCCCCTGTCACTGTCACTAGAAATAGGACATTTTGCTATAAAGTGACCGGGCTTACCACACTTGTAGCAAACCTTCTTGGAGCGGGGCTTGTAGTCCTTCCCCCTCCTTTGCTTGAGGATTTGTCGAAAGCTTTTGATGATTAAAGCCATCTTCTCATTGTCGAGCTTTGAGGCGTCGATGGGGAGCCTACTTGGTGTATACTCTTCCTTCTTCTCCTCCGTTGCCTTGAATGCGATGGGTTGTGCCTCGGGCGTGGAGGAGGTGCCTTGCTCGATAATTTTCTTTGAGCCTTTAATCATTAGCTCAAAGCTCACAAATTTTCCTATAACCTCCTCGGGAGACATTAGCTTGTATCTAGGATCACCTCGAATTAATTGAACTTGTGTAGGGTTAAGAAAAACGAGGGATCTAAGAATAACCTTGACCATCTCATGGTCATCCCATTTTGTACTCCCGAGGTTACGCACTTGGTTCACCAAGGTCTTCAATCGATTGTACATTGCTTGTGGATCCTCCCCTTGCTGAAGCATGAACCGACCGAGCTCCCCCTCGATCGTCTCCCGCTTGGTGATTTTTGTCACCTCGTCTCCTTCGTGCGCGGTCTTGAGCACGTCCCAAATTTCCTTTGCGCTCTTCAACCCTTGCACCTTATTATACTCCTCTCGACTTAGAGAGGCGAGGAGTATAGTGGTGGCTTGGGAGTTGAAGTGGTGGATTTGGGCCACTTCGTCCGAATCGTAGTCCTCATCCCCTATGGATGGTACCTGTACACCAAACTCAACAACATTCCAAATGCTTGTGTGGAGTGAGGTTAGATGATGCCTCATTTTGTCACTCCACATATTATAATCTTCACCGTCAAAAACCGGTGGTTTGCCTAATGGAACGGAGAGTAAGGGAGTACGCTTTGAAATACGAGGGTAGCGTAGGGGAATCTTACTATACTTCTTGCACTCATGGCGCTTAGAAGTTATGGACGGCGCGTCGGAGCTGGAGGTGGATGGCGATGAAGAATCGGTCTCGTAGTAGACCACCTTCCTCATCTTCTTTTTCATGTCGCCACTCCGATGCGACTTGTGGGAAGAGGATTCCTTTTCCTTCCCTTTGTTACGGGACTCTCCCGATGGAGCCTTCCCGTGGCTTGTAGCGGGCTTGTCGCCGGTCACCATCTCCTTCTTGGCGTGATCTCCCAACATCACTTCGAGCGGTTAGGCTCTAATGAAGCACCAGGCTCTGATACCAATTGAAAGTCGCCTAGAGGGGGGTGAATAGGGCGAAACTGAAATTTACAAAGTTAATCACAACTACAAGTCGGGTTAGCGTTAGAAATATAAGCGAGTCCGAGAGAGAGGGTGAAAAACAAATCGCAAGCAAATGAAGAGTAAGACACAAGGATTTGTTTTACCGAGGTTCGATTCTTGCAAACCTACTCCCCGTTGAGGTGGTCACAAAGACCGGGTCTCTTTCAACCCTTTCCCTCTCTCAAATGGTCACTTAGACCGAGTGAGCTTCTCTTCTCAATCACATGGGACACTAAGTCCCCGCAAGGACCACCACACAATTGGTGTCTCTTGCCTTGGTTACAAGTGAGTGATTCACAAGAAAGAATGAGAAAGAAAAGAAGCAATCCAAGCGCAAGAGCTCAAATGAACACAAGTCACTCTCTCACTAGTCATTATTGATTGGAATTGAACTAGAGACTTGGGAGAGGATTTGATCTCTTTGGTGTGTCTTGTATTGAATGCTATAGCTCTTGTAATGTGTAGAATGTTGGAAACTTGGATACCATTGAATGTGGGGTGGTTGGGGTATTTATAGCCCCAACCAACAAAATGTGGCCGTTGGAAGTCTGTTGTCGCATGGCGCACCAGACAGTCCGGTGCGCCACCGGACACTGTCCGGTGCGCCAGCCACGTCACCCGGCCGTTAGGGTTCGACCGTTGGAGCTCTGACTAGTGGGGCTTCTGGGCTGTCCAGTGGTGCACCGGACAAGTACTGTAGACTGTCCGGTGCACCAACTGCGCGTGCTCTGATCTCTGCGCGCGCAGGCGCGCATTAAATGCGTTGCAGTCGACTGTTGCGCTTGAAGTAGTCGTTGCTCCGCTGGCACACCAGACAGTCCGGTGTGCCACCGGACACTGTCTGGTGCATACATCGGATGGTCCGGTGAATTATAGCGGAGCGGCCTCCATTTTCCCGAAGGTGGCGAGTTTAGCACCAAGTCCCCTGGTGCACCGGACACTGTCCGGTGGCGCACCGGACAGTCCGGTGCGCCAGACCAGGGCACACTTCGGTTGTCTTTAGCTCTCTTTGTTTGAACCCTTTCTTGGTCTTTTTATTGGTCTATTGTGAACCTTTAGCACCTGTAAAACTTATAATCTAGAGCAAACTAGTTAGTCCAATTATTTGTGTTGGGCAATTCAACCACCAAAATTTATTTAGGAAAAGGTGTAAGCCTATTTCCCTTTCACATCCAAAACACACTTAGACTCCCTCAGGCTGACACACGACTCAAGCTCTCAAGCAATACAACACACAGTGGAGTAGGGTATTACGCTCCGGCGACCTGAACCACTCTAAACCCTTGCGTGTTCTTGTGTTCATCCCTCCAATCTCTAACAAGCAAAATGCTTAAGCCCCCTCCACATCTTAGGACTTAGGGTGGGTGCACTCCGCCACCCGGCCGGAGAATTTCCTCTCCGACAAATTTCATGACCACTTTTTCTCCGGTGACTATGAGTTAGATTTGGTAGATCTAGTGGCCTTGCGACAGGGGAAAGACGAATCGGTTAATGACCAAATCCAAAGATTCTGGGATACAAGAAATCGATGCTTCCAAATACAATTAGCGGAAAACAGCTAGCAGGATTAGCCTTCAATGGACTACGATATTATTTAAAAGAAAGATTAGAAGGTATCCAGTTCTTTATGCTAGCACAATTACATCAAAGAGCTTTGGCTTGTGAGAGCCGAAGCAAAGAAACTACTAAAACAATTCGTCACAATGTGCATATAGTAGAGTGTGACCAGAGCAGCTCAGATGATGAATCAGTAGAGGTATACGTGGCTAAAATGGTTTGGCCAAAATAGGCCAAATCTTCGGCTTGTTCCTCCTTGCAGCTGGTTCAAAAGAAATAGCAAGAGGAGGTTAAGTTTACATTTAATGTTGGTAAATGTGATAAAATATTTGATGAATTACTCAAAAATGGCAACATTAAAATAAATCACACTGTTCCATTCGCCGATGAGCTGAAACGTCGTGCATACTGCAAGTGGCATAACTCATTTTCTCATGCCACTAATGATTGTAATGTATTCCATCGACAGATTCAATCGGCCATTAACGAAGGACGATTGAAATTTCAGGAAATGCAGGTGGACACGGAGCCCTTTCCAATGAACATGATCGATTTTGAGGGCATGAGGATCCTGGTTCGGCCAAACACAACCGATAAAGGCAAAGACAAAGAGATAATCATCGGCAACGCAAGAGAGGCCGATGGGAATCATAAATTTTTTTGCAGGAAAGTGGTGGCCGAGAAGACTCCCGATGGAGGGGAGACTCTTAAGGTGACCATCACGACCTCCAGCACTAGGGGGCAAGCGCAGACCAAGGGACAGGAGCAGGAGCCCATGATGCACATCTCGGACGGTCCGACGCACAGGTGCAGACGGTCCGGGACCACGCCAGACGGTCCGAAGAATTCCAGCGTACGGTCCGATCATATTCAAGACCCGCAACGACCGCGTACCTTCAAACCACGACGACCAGAGATATGTACATGGAAAACAAATACATTTAAAGCAGTTGGTCGGCTGGTCAAATATGGCCCAACCTTCGATCAATTATTGTCCAAATATGTGAAAAAGAAGGCCGGCCCCAGTGACCGGCCAGCAAAGCAACCTCGCTCGCCCATTCGTGAGCAATATCAGGTAAGACCAATTGGACCACCTCACCAATCGGAAAAATGGAAGGTCATACTGTCCAATTAAGACCTAACATACCTACATGGACACCTCCACCCCCATATCCACCTATGCCATATCCATACGCATACATACCTCCACCATATGTCACAAATCAAATGTGGGGCATGCCACCATATCCACTTGGGATGCCACAATACCCTGCTTGGGGGGCACCCCAAACAAATGTATTCAACAGGTTAGCACCACCAGTACAAGACCGATTGGGCGCCGCTCAATTCGGTCACCAGACACAGGCCCAACAAGATTGCCGGACTACTCGGCCTCAAAGGCCAACCAATCCGGCAGGGGGGCATATGCCCGCAGCAACTGAAAGAACGACAAAAAAGGACATCATCAAAATAGGTACAGCGGATGTCGTCATACAGAAAGAAAGTGAAAGGCCGATGATTTTTGGTGAATCGGCCAACACAAACAAAACAAAAGATACGACTGCCATCAAAATAGCCGATCCAAAATACTTCATGCCTCGATGGTGCCGAACAGGATTAACACGGTCCCAAAAGCAAAAATTACAGCGCCTAAGAGCAAAAGAGAGCCAGGAAAAGGAGGCAAAAAAGATATTCAATGACACACATCCACAGTACCCGCCACCACAAAAGAAATGGAGACCAAAGGCCATTAAGGAAAAGCAAACGACCACAAAAATAGAAAATAAAACAACACTTGTCCAGCACCCTGCAGGTATGGCAGACAACCTGGCTAACAAGGCCAGACAATCTGCACCAGGCGCGGACCGTCCGACCCCTGAGTCCAGACCGTCCGCACCACACTAGGACGCCTCCAACGATGTGCCAACACCAATGGAGGAGGACGACCTACTGGGAGAAGACCTGGTCGACTATGAAGCTTCTCCAGAGCGTCTAGGTATGGATGTAAATGTTATTACATTTTCCGCTGATTGTACTATTGTCGGCGACGATGAACCTGTTGTTGCCCAGTTTGATTTTGGTCCTAAATAAACCGCCTTTACTAAACCAAAGGAATCGGTAAATCATTTAAAGCCGCTCTTCGTGTGTGGTCACATTGATGGGATACCAATTGCTAAAATGTTGGTAGATGGAGGGGCGGCTGTAAATCTAATGCCTTATTCATTGTATAGAAAATTAGGTAAACAAGATGACGAACTTGTCAAGACCAACATGACCCTCAGCGGTGTTGGAACTGATAGTTCGATCAAAGCTAGGGGAGTCACGTCCGTTGAATTAACCATCGGGACTAAGACCCTTGCTGCTTCATTCTTCGTCGCTGATGTAGAAGGAAATTACAGTCTAATCCTGGGTAGAGATTGGATTCATGCCAACCAATGTATACCTTCTACATTACATCAAATGTTAATACAATGGGTAGGCGATGATGTAGAACAAGTACATGCTGATGTATCGGCCTGTATCGCTGTGGCCGATGCCCCTGTACTCTGGACTTATGAGACTGCTACATGTCTCACAGGAGTAGATTTTTCTGATTACCAGTCCATAAGTATAGATGAGAAGGGCTTCATTCCTGTAATGCTAGAGCCGATGGAGAATCGGCTAAATCCTAAATAAAATTTAAATGATGAGTACACACAAAATTCATGAGTCCTTGGTCACGGATAGTTCGATTTCCGAAGCCGGATGGTCCGGTCTTTCACAAAACAGTTCGGTCTTTAAGACCAAACATCTACCACAGCGTAAAGACAGTATCACGGATGATTCGGCCCCCGAGACCGGAGAGTCCGCCATCACACAAAGATCATCTGATTCCTCTGTAGGGGACATGATAGAGGAATTCAAAGATCTCGATAAACTAGGACAGGGGTTTACATCGGCCGATCCTTTGGAGGAGATCGACATAGGAGATGGTAAAACTCCAAGACCGACTTTTGTAAACACGACCCTAGAGACCAATCCTAGAAATGAAATGGTCGGTCTATTGAAGGAATATTTGGATTGCTTTGCTTGGAATTACACTAAGATGTCGGGATTAAGCTGAGAGATCGTAGAGCATCGGCTGCCCATTAAGTCCGGTTTCAGACCTTTCAAGCAGAGAGCTAGAACATTTTGTCCAGATCTTCTCCCACAAATCAAGGACGAAATCCACCGGCTGCTAGAAGCTAATTTTATTAGACCTTGCAGATACGCTGAGTGGGTCTCCAATATTGTGCCGGTGGAGAAGGAGTCAGGTAAGCTTAGAGTATGCATTGATTTTCGCAATTTAAATAGATCAACTCCTAAAGATGAGTATCCCATGCCCATAGTCGACACATTAATCAATAATGCATCAGGAAATAGAATTATTAGCTTTCTTGATGGTAATGCCGAATATAATCAGATTTTCATGGCCGAAGAAGATGTGTCTAAAACAACCTTTATATGTCCAGGCTTCATTGGTTTATTTGAGTGGGTTGTCATGACATTTGGTCTGAAAAATGCCGGTGCTACTTATCAGAGGGCTATGAATTTGATCTTTCACGAGCTGATGGGAAACATTGTGGAAGTCTACATTGATGATATTGTAGTAAAATCGGCTGAGTTTAGTTCTCATTTAGCTGATTTGCGCAAAGCCTTTGATAAGATGTGTCGGTATGGTTTGAAAATGAACCTACGTAAATGTGCTTTTGGAGTGTCGACTAGTAAGTTTTTAGGATTTATCATCCATAAACATGGTATAGAGATAGACCCTGACCAAATCAAGTCTATTCAGAATGTGGGACCTTCGACCTGTAAAGTCGAAGTGCAGAAGTTTCTCGGCAAGGTGGATTATTTACGAAGGTTTATTTCTAACCTAGCCGGGAAGATTGATGCCTTCGCCCCTATCATTCGGCTTAAGAATGATGCCGAATTCGCTTGGGGGGGCAGAGCAACAGGAAGCATTTGATCTCATTAAAAAATATTTGTCTTCGGCCCCCGTATTAAAAGCACCGCAAGTAGGAGTACCATTCAGGTTATACATTGCAGCTGAAGATAGGGTTATTGGGGCTGTTCTGACACAAGAAACCAGAGGAAAGGAGCTTGTGGTGACTTATCTAAGTTGAAGGTTGGTGGTTGCTGAAACGAGGTACACTTTCATTGAGAAGTTATGCTTATGCTTGTTTTATGCATGCACCAAGTGTCGATGTTATTTACTGTCTAATCGTTGCACTGTTTCTGGTCAAACCGATGTGATCAAATACATGTTGCATAACCCAATTATGAGTGGTAGAATTGGTAAATGGGCTTATGCACTCATAGAATATGACTTGGCCTATGAACCATTGAAATCCATGAGAGGCCAGGTCGTAGCAGATTTTATTGTAGAACATCGGATTAATGATACTCATAAATTAGACATATCATACCTCACCGTTTCTCCTTGGACTTTATATTTTGATGGATCGGTATGCAATGAAGGGCAAGGAATTGGCATTGTGCTTGTTTCATCAAGTAATGTCTCCTTCGACTTCTCTAGCTGATTGAAAACTTATTGCACTAACAATCAAGCCGAATATGAAGCCCTTGTGTTCGGCTTGGAACTTTTAAATTGTATGGGAGTAAAACATGTGAATGCATTTGGTGATTCTTAGCTGGTCATCCAACAGGTGTTAGAAGAATATCAATGTTTTGATGGTACTCTAAATAGTTACCTTGAAAAATGTTGGGGCATAATTCATTCTTTTGATGAATTCAGTATTCGACATATATCTAGAGTTGAGAATCATAGAGCTAACAATTTGGCACAAGACGCGTCAGGTTATCGGATAAAGCGAGGGAGATTTCACAACACTGAAAATCTGATAACCGGTGCAGGGCCAATTCCCCAGGACGTGGACCGTCCGAGTAAAGACTCCGGACTGTCCGGGGTTACCAGGAAAGTTCTCCTAATTAATTCGGCTGATAATGAAGCTGATGCAAGTGATTGGAGGACGCCCATAACTAATTATTTATGAAATCCCAATATCAGGACAAGAACATTCAGCGTACAACTTTTAACTATGTGTTGATGAATGATGAACTCTACCACTGAACAGTCAACGACGTCCTGCTTAAGTGCTTGGGCCCAGATGATGCTATATTAGCCATGGCCGAAGTACATGAAGGAATTTGTGGTACCCATCAATCGGCTCCAAAGATGAAGTAGTTGTTGCGAAGGTCTGGTTTTTATTGGCCTAACATGATAGCTGATTGTTTCAAGTACTACAAAGGATGCCAAGTGTGTCAAAAATTCGGCGATCTACAGTTGGTCCTTGCAGCCAAATTACATCCTATCATCAAGCCTTGGCCTTTCAAAGGATGGGGATTAGACTTTATAGGAGAAATTCATCCTTCATCATCAAAGGGGCATCGATTCGTGTTAGTTGCCACTGACTACTTTACCAAATGGTCTGAAGTCGTTGCTCTGAAGAACATGACACACAAGGAGGTAATTGAGTTCATAACTGAGCATATTATTCATAGATTCGACATTCCCCAAACCTTGACTATAGATCAAGGAACTTCTTTTATGTCAAAGGAGGTACGTGAATTTGCTAAATTATATAGAACTAAGTTGCTTAATTCATCTCCATATTATGCTCAGGCCAATGGACAGGCCGAGTCTAGTAATAGGACATTGATTAACTTGATAAAAAAGAAGATATCCGATAATCCTAAGCATTGGCATAAGATTTTGTCTGAAGCTTTATGGGCTCACAGAATATCTAAACATAGTTATACTAAAGTATCTCCTTTTGAGCTTGTCTATGGGCAGGAAGCAGTGTTGCCTGTGGAAATAAGTTTGAATGCTGTCAGGTTCGCCAGACAAAATGATCTAACCGTCATTGATTATTATAATTCAATGATGGATGAAAGCATCTAGGCCCCTGGTTGGTTTTAGTGATTAATGACAACGTAATGTTATATGTGACTAACGTATGTTTTGCAGAGACAAATGGTAAGTTAGGTCGCATTACAGGTAGAAGCACTACAACGGTGAAAACAATCCCGGAGATAAGAACTCGAAGCGATGGCTAAATCGATGAATCGAAAAGTGAAGGCCTACGTAGTCCGAGTGTCAAGGAGTTGCGGACACTCGTGATTTAGTTAGGTCTTTTATTTTGTTTTAGCCATACTATAAAGAGGGGTTATCGATGAGTAGTTTGACCAAGAGAGTTCTAGTGTAGTGTTGGTGCATATTCACACTCACATATAGTGCTAGGTGACACTCTAGAACACACTCACAAGTTAGAACGAAAACCGATTTGAAAAACAGCATAAAACAGAAAAAGGGTTTCTGGCCTTGGGGCACCGGACTGTCCGGTGTGCACCGGACTGTTCGGTGCGCCCTCTGCCAGGTGGGGCCAGGCTGGCCCAGGGGAAGGGTTTCCCCATGCAGAAACCCGAGAGCGCAAGGTTCCCGAGTGGAATTTTCGTGGCGCACCGGACAGCGCACCGGACAGTGCACCGGACTGTCCGATGTGCCATCAGCCCAACGACTAGCTATCAGAACTAGCCATTGGAGTCGACCGTTGGCGCATCGGTGGCGCACCGGACTGTCCGGTGCGCCCATGCGTAGAACACTGCTTGTAACGGCTAGTTAGTGGGTGAGGGCTATTTATACCCCCTCCACCCACCATATTCAATCTCTTGCTGCCCACATTAATTTCTGCACATTGGAAGAGCATTGCAAGCACCAAAAGCCTAGTGAAGAGATTAAAGAATCTTAATCTCGCATTTGGACCTCATTAGCGCTAGCGAGAGCCACCTAGAGCACACACCACTTGCATTAGGCTTCTCTTGGTCAAGCGAAAGTCTAAGGCCAAAAACACCCTTTTTAGAGGCCTTTACAAAGATGTGTTCAATAGAGTTAGAAATCATAAAAATGCTCATGATTTGTGGATGGACATTTGTACTCTACATGAAGGAACTAGAAGTGAGCGTGAGGAGAGATATCACATTGCTATGAGAAAGTTAAATTCTTTAGAAATGCTTGCTAATGAAAATGCCAATGCTATGTACTCACGTCTCAATATTCTTGTAGAGGAAGTAAATGGATTGGGGCTTACACAAATTTCACAACCGGATGTTGTGAGGAAGATTCTTAGTGTCCTCCCAATTGACAAATATGGACACATTGTCACGGTACTGCATCAAATGGATCTTTTAGTTACCACACCTACACAGATATTGGGAAAGATCAATGCTCATGAGATGTACATGCACATCAATGACAAGGAAGAGTCATCTTCCAAGAGAAAGGATTTGGCTCTCAAAGCAAATCAAGAAAGAAAAGGAAAAGTTAAAGTACAAATTGAGGAAGAACCCTCAAGTGATGATGACCTTGATGCTAACATTGCCTTGATGGTGAGGAAGACCACCAAGATGTTAAAGAAGCTCAACAGAGAAGGCATCAAATTTGATTCAAGAAAGAAGAAATTCTTTTCCAGCAAAAGAAAGCCCATTTCTGAGATGGATTGCTACAACTGTGGAGAGCTTGGTCATCTTTCTCATCAATGTAACAAGCCCAAGAAGAACAAGTTCAAGGGCAAGAAAGAAGATGACAGCGATGATGAGAAAAAGGAAAAGAGATCCTTCAAGAGGAAGGATGGGAAGCACAAAAGGTTCCACAAAAAGAAAAATGGAAAGGCATATATTGTTGGTGACTGGCTCACTGACATTGAGTCATCAAGTGGATCTTCTTCAAGTGAAGAAGAGAATGATGAAAAAGTTGCTGCCATAGCCGGGGACTTCTCTTCACCACCACCATCGCCATCATCGACTTCTCACCTATGCCTCATGGCTAGAGGTGAACGGAAGGTACAAAATGATATTGATATTACTGATGATAGTGATAGTGATGAAGAATTTGCTTCACCTTCCTATGATGAACTAGCTGACTTGCTTAAAGAATACACTCAAATCATTAGGAAGTCAAAAGCTAAATGTGATAAGTTGAAAAATGAAAATGAATCTTTGAATGGCAAATATGACATAGTTATGAAAGCTAGTGATGAAATGAAAGAAGAAAACAAAACTATGTCATCCACTGTAAATGAGCTTACATCCTCCCTAAAAGATGCTAAGGATAAATGTGACAAGTTAAATGAAGCTAATAGGGAGTTGAAAGATAGACTAGTGAAAATCAAGGAAGACTATACTAAGATTAAATTTGATCATGATAATCTTCTTGTTGAAAATGAACTTTTATCTTGCAATACACATGAGGCTATTAACCCTGTTGTTAAGATTGATGTAGCAACCTCATGTGATGATTTGAGTCAAGGAGAGCAAACTAGTCTGCATGATGAATTGACCGAAAAAGTTGAAGTCTTGACTTTAGACAACCAAAAATTGAAGAGATACTTGACTATCGCAACTACTAGAGGAAAGGTTGCCATTGAGAACAATGATTTCAACAATGAGTTGGCAGTGGATAATGAAAGGCTTAAAAATGAGGTCAAGAAACTTAAGAGTGAAAATGAACATCTTGCAACAAGTGTGCAAAAGTTCAACAAGGGCCAATACCTTCAAAATGAATTGCTCATGAACACTGTCATGAAAAACAACAAGAGCGGTATTGGATACAATGCTTTTGTGCAAAAGAAAGCTACTACTCAATACAAGCCAAAGCAGATGTAGGATCTAGGACACCGGCTAGAGGGGGGGTGAATAGACGGTTTTGACTAAAAACAACAATACTCAATAAATTTAATCAATGCAACAAGAGAAATAAATTATCTAGTGTCAATAAGTAAACAATGTATGAAAAACAACTACGGAGATTGAATACTTGAAGAACAATAAGCAAAGCACTAATCAATTGCAAGACAATAAGTAATGCTGGAAAGAATAGACACCAAAATTTATCCCGTGGTATCGGTGATTTGCCGATCACCCCTAATCCACGTTGAGGTGGACTTCAAGCTCTCACTTGCTCCTCTATCAAGACACGACTTGATCTTTGAGCCAAGTGGACAAGAAATCACTCAATACCTCGATTCCACTAATGTCACCTTTGCCGCTCCGGCGAGGTAGGCGCGAACCCCTCACAATCCACACCGCGGCTTCTCCACAATCTTCTTGGAGAGCTCGACGGAGACAATCACCCGAGCCGTCTAGGAGGCGGCAACCTCCAAGAGTAACAAGCCAACGACGCTTGCTCGGTGTACCACCTAGTGCCTCAAGAATCACCAAATGATGCAAATGCACTAGGAACACTCAATCCCTCACTAGAATGCAATCTCAAGCAAAGAGTGTGAGAGAGTGAGTTGGAGGATCACAAATGAGCTCAATGTATGCAAGGAATGGCCAAGAGAGCTCTCTCACACGAGCTACCCTTCTATTTATAGTCCCCCACTAAAATCCAACCGTTATGTGCAAAAGGTGGCAGTTCTGCGCACACGCGGACCGTCCGCGCCCTAGGGCCGGATGGTCCGCCGTACATATAACGGCTATAAAGTCCATTTGAAAACATGTCAGAGCTGACTCAAAAGGTGGGTCCGGACAGTCCACCCCTCAAGGCCGGACCGTCCGCGACCTGGCAACATGAAACACCCGAGCCTCGGATTAAAACAAGTTAACACGTGCGGACCGTCCGGCTATAAATCCCGGACGGTCCGCGACCTGAGACAATACTGTCCGGACTGGCCACCCGGACAGTCCGTAGTACAAATCAGTAAAAACACACAGTCCCTGACCAAAAACGAATTTGACACTTGCGGACCGTCCGCCTCTCACAGGCGGACCGTCCGCCTAATAAATCAGGGACTGACCCGAGAACACCCTCCTCTAGACAAGACTGCGGACGGTCCGGCCCTAAGGCCCGGACGGTCCGCAGTGCAGACATACTGGAACAGCTCGAAAAGAACAAACACTGGACCCCTCTGGATGGGTCGCGGACGGTCCGGCCACTTGGCCCGGACGGTCCGCCGACCCCAAGACTTAGTCACTTTTCAAACTCGCTTTTGAAAAGATTTTAACTTTCGGAAACGGAAGCGCTGCTAGTCCTCATGCAAATGCAACCACTAGATGCTCTATGAGGCACTAAGTCTTACACAGAACAAAGTCATTAACCCCTCTTAATAGTACGGCTATCTAGCCTACCAATCCGGTCAATTTCTTCTCTAAACACCTGGTGACCGGCAAAAACAAAACCTATGTTATACCTTTGCCTTCACCTGATCCACAACCAATGCTTATAAGTCTTCAAGACTTCTCAGTTCACTGTGGTTCAACCTGCATTCTTATTTCTCCAAGAATTATTAGTCCACAAGTAGTTGTCATTAATTACCAAAACATTACCAAAGGGGCCTAGATGATTCACAATCTCCCCCTTTTTGGTAATTGATGACAACACCACATTGTATATTAAAGAGAAGTTTAGTTTCTCCAAATCTCTCTCATACCTAAGGTATAAGATAGATCTTGGAGATGAGTTTCATAGGACTTATCTTGATTTGAAGTTCTGTCCGAGAGATAGATAAATCCCAATAAAAAACTCAGTATGTAAGAAAGGCTCCCCCTAAGTGTGTGCAGGATTATTTGAAGTTGAAGATATAACACACATAATATATTGGAGCTTGATGGAGACTTTCCTACAAACATGGTTATCGAGGCATACAAGAGATGATCCATAGAGTGAGCGCAGCAATTACAATCACTCCTCGATTAACCACACATAGAGTAATTTGAACTAAAACATAGTTCATCCCACAGAATATTACAGATGATAGTCCACAGACATACGACATAGAGTTAACAGTTCAACCAGTTCCAAATGCGTAAGACATAAACTAATGCAAGCGGCATAAAAGGTAAAATGCATATGCATGGTCTTAATGTCCACATAGAACCACCAACTCCCCCTGAAGGAGACGCCAGACAACTCAACTTCTCATCACTTATCACCTCTCTCCCCCTTTGGCATCAATTGCCACAAAGGAGAGGCCTCACTGATCGCTTGGCGGCGGATGCATGTTGTAGTAGTGAGTGCTGAAGGTGTCAAACAGGGAGGAGAACTGGCCAAAATCCTGCTGGAGCTGCTGCTGCCTCTGACTGATCTCCTGCATGTTGTCATGTGTAGAGAGATTATCAAATTGACTGGAGAGAGCACCCATGTTATCCTGAAAGCTCTGTTGCATATTATTCAGCCTGGTCATGATGGGATCAGTGACATTAGTGTGAATCTGATCACGAAAATCAGAAAACTCAGATTTGAGTGCATCCCAGTTATTGTCAAACTGAGACTGCATGGCATCGAAACGGTGATCCATTTGTGTCATCAGGCCATCAAAGCGAGTATCAATGTGAGTCTCAAGGCCCTGCTGCATATTGTGAAAATAAGGATCAAAGTATCCTGGAGCAGGCTCCCAATAATGCTGAGGCTGAGGAGGAGGTGGAGGTGGAGGCATCTGCTCTCCCTCAACATCAGGAGCTGCTCCACCCTCATAGCCAGGGTCTTCCTCATCATCTGGGAAGGGGGTGAGTGGCCTGGTGAGAAACCCTATCTCATTCTTAAAAGGCCTGAATGGGGTGTGAACAATCTCGCATGGGCCCTCAAATCTTGTCTTGGATTTGATGAGAGCCATAATGTAAGGAGCATATGCCAAATTTTGATTCTTATCCATTTTCAAATCATTAAGCTGTCTCATCATGAAAAGAACAATATTCATGACTTCACCATTCATGATATGCTGGATGATGTTCCAGAACTTATCCCTGATTTTACTCTTATCACCACTCTTGGGAAGGATGGTGACTCTGGCAATCTTGTTGATTACAGCAGGATGATGTCTGAGTCCTGCTGTCTCTCCAAACCTCCTGGGTATACCGAGCCTGGCTGGCTCATAAAACTGCACAAAATCCTCAAAATTATCTTCAGTATAAAGATCCAGCCCAGCAGAAATGGTGCCATAGTTCAGACTGTTGGCAGCGGCAAAGTCAGCAAAAGAAGCAGAATAGCGCTTGAAGCCAGTCATCCAGGTGATAGATTCTGCTTCAATGTCAATCTCTGAGGTAGCCAGGAATTGCTTAACAGCCATTTCATTGAAATCTGTGCGTTGCCCCATAAAATGATATAGTCCGCAGGTTTCAAACTTAGGGATCAGACCCTCCATGACTGATTGACTTAGCAAGAAGGACCAATCAATCACCTGATGCTTATGAAAATTAGTGTCCACCAGGGTGCCCCAGAAAACATCAAACTGCAGCTGAGTGTGGAAAAACTGGATATGTGTATCAGATGGCAGGGTATACTGGTTCACAGTCCGTCTGGAGCAGTACTCAGCCATAGAAAATCGCCGCTTTGGATAAGTCCATCCTTGGATATCAATGGGATAATCGGGATGAACATGAGGAAAATCTTCATCATCCATGGATTCAGTGCCCCCAGCTGAGGATTGGGCCTCTGAATCAGTGGTTGGTATATAGTCATCATCATTTCCACGAGGGCGCTTGGATTTAAAGCGACCTGCAAGTTTCTTGCGGAGACCACCAAAGCCACTGCAACAATGTGACAGACATCCATAGATAAATAATTGATACCAATCACCAGTAAAGAAGGAATGGAACTGTAATGCTCTGCCAGGGTCCGGACGGTCCGCGCTAGGGAGCCGGACTGTCCGCGCCAGAGGCCCGGACGGTCCGCGTCCACCAGGCAGACGGTCCGCGACCGACCAGGGGCGACTCCAAAGAACCCTAGCCGCCACAAATGTTGAATTTGATGATTTTGCAGACAATATGCATCCAAACAAGTTCAAAATTTTGCATAGCAGTCATATTGAGGAGAACCAACAATCCCACCAAATAGATTTTGAAACCGACTGCCCAATTTCAGATCAGAGAGGAAACCCTTATAATCTCAAAAATGAAGAGATGTGATAAAATCCACAAGATTTGAAGATACCGTGATGAAGACATGTTGATGGAATGTTGCCACAAACTGCCGGACTGTCCGCACACAACTTCACTGCACCGTCCGCGCACACTCGTCACTGGAGAGTACTGGGTGAGTGGAGAGCAAGAGAAGACGAGCGAATGAGCACAAATGACAAGTCTGCGGCCACTGGACGTTTTTACTGCCCTGTCGCGGACGGTCCGCGCTGGGGCGGCGGACGGTCCGCGCCCTGAAGATGACAGACGGTCTGCGAGGCTGCCCGGACTGTCCAGGTCCTGATGCGGCGGACGGTCCGCGGTCCATGGGCGGACGGTCCGCGGCCTGATACTCATTTTTCCAATTTCTGTCCACTTGCTGATTTTGAATTTCGAATCCGAATTGGTGCTTATATATGGACATTTCGACCAATCCTAGAGTTAGTATGCATGCATATACATATTATGTAATTGAGGAGTGCAAAACTTTTGAATAAAACTTTCTAGAACAATTAGAAATGAAAAATGCACCAATAATACCAAATAAATAGCATAAAAGGCATGTTTAGACCCGGGATGCAAGACGACACATGTGTGATCAACTTCAGGCCACATTTGAGAGATCGATCACATTCATTTCACTTCTCAGGGAACAAAATCTTGATTCATCCAAAGGCTTTGTAAAAATGTCTGCTAATTGATCATCCGTTCCAATGGAATAAATAGAGATATCTCCCTTGCCAACATGATCCCTTAAGAAGTGATGCCGTATATCAATATGCTTGGTTCTTGAGTGTTGGACCGGATTGGTGGCCAATTTTACCGCACTCTCATTATCACACATGAGAGGCACATTTTTGAAAATAACTCCATAATCCAATAAGGTTTGTTTCATCCATAATAGTTGAGCACAACAATTTCCGGCCGATATATATTCCGCCTCGGCGGTAGATAGAGCAACCGAATTTTGTTTCTTAGAAGACCATGAAACAAGAGATCGACCAAGAAATTGACAACAACCGGAGGTGCTTTTTCTATCAACTTTGCACCCCGCATAGTCCGAATCCGAATATCCAATTAATTCAAAGTGAGCACCTTTGGGATACCATAGACCAATATTGGGGGTATACTTCAAATATCTTAGAATTCTTTTTGCGGCCTTCAAGTGAATCTCTCTAGGTGAAGCTTGAAATCGAGCACACATGCATACACTAAACATAACATCGGGCCTAGATGCGGTAATATAAAGTAAACTACCAATTATTGAACGATAAAGTTTTTGATCAACCATAGTACCTCCTTCATCTAAGTCTAGATGACCATTTGTTGCCATTGGAGTCTTGATAGGCTTAGCATTTTCTAAACCAAACTTCTTGAGCATGTTCTTCAAATATTTTGATTGACTTATGAAAATACCATCTTTCAATTGTTTGATTTGAAGACCAAGGAAGAAGCTCAATTCTCCTATCATAGACATCTCAAATTCTTTTGACATCATTTTTCCGAACTCCTCACAAAATAATTCATTAGTAGATCCAAAAATAATATCATCAACGTAAATTTGACAAACAAATAAGTCTTTGCCAATTCTTTTAGTGAATAGAGTAGTGTCAACCTTCCCAATTTTGAAGTCTTTGGAAAGCAAGAAATCCCTAAGCCTTTCATACCAAGCGCGTGGAGCTTGCTTAAGCCCATAGAGAGCTTTAGAAAGCTTGAACACATGGTTAGGTCTTTTGGGGTCCTCAAAACCGGGAGGTTGTTCAACATACACTAGTTCACTAATCTTACCATTTAGAAAGGCACTCTTTACATCCATTTGGTAGAGCTTGATATTATGTGCACAAGCATAAGCAAGTAGAATCCGGATTGCTTCTAATCTTGCTACGGGGGCAAATGTTTCCCCAAAATCCAATCCTTCAATTTGAGTATATCCTTGTGCAACCAATCTTGCCTTGTTTCTTACTACCACACCATCTTCATTGTGCTTGTTGCGAAACACCCATTTTGTACCAATAACATTGTGGTTCTTTGGTCTCTCAACAAGCTCCCAAACATCATTTCGAGCGAAGTTATTTAATTCTTCATGCATTGCATTCACCCAATCAACATCAAGTAGAGCTTCATCTACACGGTTAGGTTCCATACAAGATACAAAAGAGAAATGTTCACAAAACGAAGCTATGCAAGAGCGAGTTTGAACACCCTTACTAATATCACCCACAATTTGATCAACCGGGTGATCCTTCACAATGGAATGATGAATTCTTGATACCGTTTGATAATTGCTTGTTGAAGCATTAGAAGGAACCGAAGGTCTTGTAGTACCTTGATCATGTGTATCCATGGTTTCATTGAGTTGTTGGCTTTGGTGATCTTCTTCATTTATAGTTGAGGATGAAGGAATGACAACCACACTATTTTCATCATCATCCTCCTTTGGTTTTATTTCACCAATGGCCATTGTTTTCATTGCATTTATCAAATGAGTTCCCCCAACATCATCAAGATTATCACTCTCATCTTGAGACCCATTTGTTTCATCGAATTCAACATCATATGCTTCCTCAATAATACCATGAGTTTTGTTGAAGACTCTATAAGCCTTACTATTTGATGAATATCCAAGAAGAAAACCCTCATCACATTTCTTCTCAAATTTAGAGAGCCGGCTCCCCTTTCTCAAAATATAACATTTGCAACCGAATACCCTAAAATATGAGATATTTGGCTTTCTACCAATAAGCAATTCATATGGAGTTTTCTTCAAGAGCTTGTGACAATATAATCTATTTGATGAATGACAAGCGGTATTTATTGCCTCGGCCCAATAAGAATCCGATATACTATATTCCGCTAACATGGACCTAGCCATGTCAATAAGAGTTCTATTCTTTCTTTCAACAATACCATTTTGTTCCGGGGTATATTTGGAAGAGAATTCATGTTTGATACCCTTGTCATCACAATATTGATCAATTCTTGCATTTTTGAATTCCGACCCATTATCACTTCTAACCTTTTTGATGTCGAAATCAAATTGATTTTGAGCCAATATAGCAAATGACTTGAATGTTTCAAACACATTGGATTTGTCTCGTAGAAAATAAACCCAAGTAAATCTTGAATAGTCATCCACAATCACAAGACAATAAGAATTACCACCAATACTTACAAAAGATGTGGGCCCAAATAAATCCATGTGAAGTAATTCCAAAGGTCGATGAGTGGACATTTGACTTTTATTTGGATGAGTATTTGCCACTTGCTTACCGGCTTGACAAGAGCTACACAATTTGTTCTTTTCAAACTTCACATCTTTTAAGCCTCGAACTAAGTCATGCTTGGTTAACCGATTGAGTTGCTTCATCCCAACATGACCAAGTCTTCTATGCCATAACCAACCTAGTGAAGCTTTTGAAAATAGGCAAGTTGTGAGCTTTGCCTCATTAGATGAGAAATCAACAAGATAAAGATTTTCATGTCTAAAGCCTTTAAATTTAAGATTGCTACCATCAACACTAGAGATAATAACATCTTCAACTGTGAAATTGCAACAAAATCCTAAATCACATAATTGAGCTACGGAAAGTAAATTAAAATTCAAAGACTCAACCAATAGCACATTTGATATAGAATGATCATTTGAGATAGCAATTTTACCCAAACCTTTAACCTTTCCTTTACGATTATCTCCAAATGTGATACTATCATAATTTGAGCAATCTTCCTCACTCATTTGGGTAAACATTCTCATATCCCCGGTCATGTGTTGAGTACATCCACTATCCAACACCCAATGATTCCCTCCCGCCTTGTAGTTTACCTACAAAAGGAAATCAATCTCTTTTAGGTACCCAAACTTGCTTGGGTCCTCGGATGTTAGTGACCAAGGTCTTTGGCACCCAAATAGCTTTCTTTTTGTTTCCAACAATTGAAGTACCAACAAATTTAGCATGAACACCTTTTGCATTATGAGAAAGAACATAACAATGCTCAAAACAAGTGGAGGATACATTTTTGAACTTAGGACAATTTTTCTTAACATGCCCCTTTTTGTGACACTTGTGACACACTTTGTCACATTCTTTCACAAACAATGTCTTTTGCTTTACAAAAGCATTCTTTCCTTTCTTAGGAACATATCCAAGACCTTCACGGTTAAGAGAGCATCGTTGACTTCCCAATATGAAATCCAATTTAGTCTTACCACCATATGCCTTTTCTAGATCATGAGTTAGAGCATTTATTCTATCTACTAACACTTCATTCTCAACAATAATTTTTGATTCATCAAGAGCAATGTTATCAATGAGAGAAATTTTGCATTTATCACAAATAGAGTTAGTAGGTAGTGGTTCACTTGTAAGACTATCAAGTAAGTCACAAGTGACCCCAACATCCTTAGTGACCACCTCAACTTCATGCACAATAGATGATTTTTGAGCATCCGCAAGCTTCTCACAATTTTCTTTGAGGTCATTGTGAGAGGTCTTGAGCTCCTCAAAAGACACTTGGAGGTTTTTATACAATTCCTTCAAGGTCTTAAATTTTTCTTTTTCTTTGTGCATGTAGTCATCGGCCTCACCTAGCATTCTAACAAGATCATCATATGAATAGCCATCATCATCAACATCATCAATATCATCATCATCTTTTATATCATTTAAATCGGTGATGATTTTTACCTTAGCATCTCCCTTTGCCATAAGACAATGGGGGGATGAGAAGAGGGAGGGAGCTTCCTTGATAGCAATTCCGGCATTAAGCTTAGATGAGGTGTCATCATCATCATTATCCGAGCTATCATCCGAGTCCCATTCAACTAAGTAGGCTTTGCCATCTTTCTTCTTGTTATAGTATTTCTTTTTCTTCTTGTCACTTTCATCTTTGCCCTTCTTCTTCTTGCTTGGGCAATTCATGGCAATGTGACCGGGTTCTCCACACTCAAAACATTTTCTATCATTGAAGGCATTTCTTCTAGATGTTTGACCTCTTCTAGGTTGACCTCTTTTCATCTTCATGAATTTATTGAATTTCCTTACAAGTAAAGCCATGTCACCATCACTCTCACTTTCATTTTCTTCATCATTGCTATCTTCTTTTTCAATTGCCTTTGAGGCCTTGGCTTTGAGAGCAATAGATTCATTTTTCACCTGCTTTGCCAAACTTAAGGCATCGGCTTGAGACTTCTTAAATATATCTTGAGTGAGAATTTCTCCCAATACTTCGGTTGGAGAAGTTGTAGATAGATCACTCCTTACTAGCATTGTCACAATAGTCTCATATTTCTCTGGAAGTGATCTAAGGAACTTGTGTGTGAAATCCACATCCGGTACATTAAAACCAAGTCCTTTGAGTTCATTTACAATCTCATTCAACCGATTGAACATATCGGATACACTCTCATCTTCTTTCATAATAAATTGCTCAAACTTCCCTTTGCACACATATAGTTTGGCACTCTTCACAATTGTAGTTCCTTCATGAATTTCCATTAATTTTATCCAAATCTCATGAGCGGTTGTGAGATTCTTGATACGATTGAACTCATTTATATCAAGAGCATCATAAAAGACATTCATGGCTTGATCATTTGTGAGGATATTCTCATTATCACTAATGGATGGTTCATCTTCCTTCAATACAACAAATCCATCCCTAACAATTGGCCAAATTTTTCCACCCATTGCTCTAAGATGCATTGACATTCTTATTTTCCAATAATCATAATTGCTTCCATCAAAGTGCGGTGGCTTCCCAATGTGCACATTGTTGTTACTAGCCATTTTGTCCCACTCCGGGATGATTAGATCCACAAACAATGGAGTCCTTGGCTCCGATACCACTTGTAGGATCTAGGACACCGGCTAGAGGGGGGGTGAATAGACGGTTTTGACTAAAAACAACAATACTCAATAAATTTAATCAATGCAACAAGAGAAATAAATTATCTAGTGTCAATAAGTAAACAATGTATGAAAAACAACTACGGAGATTGAATACTTGAAGAACAATAAGCAAAGCACTAATCAATTGCAAGACAATAAGTAATGCTGGAAAGAATAGACACCGAAATTTATCCCGTGGTATCGGTGATTTGCCGATCACCCCTAATCCACGTTGAGGTGGACTTCAAGCTCTCACTTGCTCCTCTATCAAGACACGACTTGATCTTTGAGCCAAGTGGACAAGAAATCACTCAATACCTCGATTCCACTAATGTCACCTTTGCCGCTCCGGCGAGGTAGGCGCGAACCCCTCACAATCCACACCGCGGCTTCTCCACAATCTTCTTGGAGAGCTCGACGGAGACAATCACCCGAGCCGTCTAGGAGGCGGCAACCTCCAAGAGTAACAAGCCAACGACGCTTGCTCGGTGTACCACCTAGTGCCTCAAGAATCACCAAATGATGCAAATGCACTAGGAACACTCAATCCCTCACTAGAATGCAATCTCAAGCAAAGAGTGTGAGAGAGTGAGTTGGAGGATCACAAATGAGCTCAATGTATGCAAGGAATGGCCAAGAGAGCTCTCTCACACGAGCTACCCTTCTATTTATAGTCCCCCACTAAAATCCAACCGTTATGTGCAAAAGGTGGCAGTTCTGCGCACACGCGGACCGTCCGCGCCCTAGGGCCGGACGGTCCGCCGTACATATAACGGCTATAAAGTCCATTTGAAAACATGTCAGAGCTGACTCAAAAGGTGGGTCCGGACACTCCGCCCCTCAAGGCCGGACCGTCCGTGACCTGGCAACATGAAACACCCGAGCCTCGGATTAAAACAAGTTAACACGTGCGGACCGTCCGGCTATAAATCCCGGACGGTCCGCGACCTGAGACAGTACTGTCCGGACTGGCCACCCGGACAGTCCGTAGTACAAATCAGTAAAAACACACAGTCCCTGACCAAAAACGAATTTGACACTTGCGGACCGTCCGCCTCTCACAGGCGGACCGTCCGCCTAATAAATCAGGGACTGACCCGAGAACACCCTCCTCTGGACAAGACTGCGGACGGTCCGGCCCTAAGGCCCGGACGGTCCGCAGTGCAGACATACTGGAACAGCTCGAAAAGAACAAACACTGGACCCCTCTGGATGGGTCGCGGACGGTCCGGCCACTTGGCCCGGACGGTCCGCCGACCCCAAGACTTAGTCACTTTTCAAACTCGCTTTTGAAAAGATTTTAACTTTCGGAAACGGAAGCGCTGCTAGTCCTCATGCAAATGCAACCACTAGATGCTCTATGAGGCACTAAGTCTTACACAGAACAAAGTCATTAACCCCTCTTAATAGTACGGCTATCTAGACTACCAATCCGGTCAATTTCTTCTCTAAACACCTGGTGACCGGCAAAAACAAAACCTATGTTATACCTTTGCCTTCACCTGATCCACAACCAATGCTTATAAGTCTTCAAGACTTCTCAGTTCACTGTGGTTCAACCTGCATTCTTATTTCTCCAAGAATTATTAGTCCACAATTAGTTGTCATTAATTACCAAAACATTACCAAAGGGGCCTAGATGATTCACAGCAGACTCATAAGCCTATCAAGTGCTTTGAGTGTGGAAAAGAAGGTCACTTTGCCCACAACTGCAAAGCCAAACCACCAACTCCCTTGCCTAAGCACTCAAGACCATTTTATTTCAATGCTCATTATGTTCTAAGAAAAGTTGCAAATGGAAAGGTCAAAGTTACATTCTTAGGTCCACCAAGCAAGAGTAGACCTAGACAAATTTGGGTTGTGAAGTCCTTGATTGAGAGAGTCACTAGTCCTGTGCAATATAGGGCCCTCAAAACTCAAGCTTGATTTGTCTATGGATGTAGGTGAACTACAAGACCAGTGGGAGCCATTGGGTTATTGACAGTGGATGCACACAACATATAACAGGCAACCCACGTATGTTCACCTCACTTGATGAGAATGTTAATGGACAAGACAAAATCACATTTGGGGACAATTCAAAAGGGAAAGTTCAAGGACTTGGCAAGGTGGCAATTTCTAATGATCTATCAATTTCAAATGTTCTCTTGGTTGCACCTTTGAGCTTCAACTTATTATCAGTGGGTCAACTCTGTGATCTTGGACTTCAATGCTTATTCACTCCAACAGAGGTTATTGTATCAAAAATGGATGATGAATCAATGGTGTTCAAAGGATTTAGATACAACAATCTCTTCTTAGTGGATTTCACCTCTGAAGATGCAGACTTGAGAACTTGCTTCTTTACCAAAGCATCACTTGGATGGCTTTGGCATAGGAGGCTTGCACATGTTGGGATGAGCACACTCAAGAAGGTATTAAAGAAGGACATGGTTAGAGGATTGAAGGATGTTGTATTTGAAAAGGACAAGCCTTGTAGTGCATGTCAAGCTGGGAAAGCAAGTTGCTAATACACATCCTACAAAAGCTTTCATGTCAACATCAAGGCCACTAGAACTACTTCATACGGATTTATTTGGACCTACAAATTATGTAAGTGCTGGTGGCAACCTCTACTGTCTGGTAATTGTTGATGATTTCTCAAGATACACTTGGGTGTTCTTTCTCCATGAAAAATCTGAAGTTGCATCTATATTCAAGAAGTTTGCCAAGAAAGCTCAAAATGAATTTGATTGCAAGATCAAGAAGATTAGAAGTGATAATGGTAAAGAATTTGACAACACCAACATTCATGAGTACTGTGATGAAATTGGGATCAAGCATGAAGTATCTGCAACATATACACCTCAACAAAATGGAGCTGTTGAAAGGAAAAACAGGACCTTGATCACACTTGCAAGAACAATGATTGATGAGTATAACACACCGAAGAGGTTTTGGGCCGAAGCTGTCAACACTGCATGTTATGCATCAAACAGGCTATTTCCTCACCGGCTACTAGCGAAGACTCCCTATGAACTGCTAAATGGGAAAAAGCCAGACGTCTCCTTCTTTCGGGTGTTTGGATGCAAATGCTACATCTACAAGAAACGCCATCACCTAGGGAAGTTTCAAAGACGTTGTGATATTGGTTTTCTTTTGGGTTATTCATTAAAGTCCAAAGCATATCGAGTATTCAATCATGCCACTGGCGTGGTAGAAGAAACATATGATGTGGAATTTGATGAGACTAATGGCTCCCAAGGAGCACTTGAGAATCTTGATGATGTAGGTGACGAGCCACTTAGGGAAGCAATGAAGAACATGCCAATTGGAGCTATCAAACCAAAAAGAAAAGGTGCAAAACATTGACATGCCTTCTTCATCAAATATACCACAAGATGATGAAAAAGATGAGAGGCATGCAAATGAAGATACATTTGTCTCTCATGAACAAGCAAGGGTACAAGCCGAAGATGTTGATGCTCTAGGATCTTCTTCCCAAGTGGTTAACATGAGAAATTCATCACTACTTCAAGCTCACCCTCAAAACCAAATCATTGGGAGTCCTTCATAAGGGGTTATTACTCGATCACATAGACATGCTTCTTTTATTGAACATCACTCCTTTGTTTCTTGTGTTGAGCCTACATGTATAGATGAGGCGCTACAGGATCCGGACTGGGTGAACGCCATGCATGAAGAACTAAACAATTTCACCTGTAACCAAGTTTGGACCCTAGAGAAGCCTCCACAAGATGCAAGAATCATTGGAACAAAGTGGGTGTTCAGGAACAAACAAGATGATCAAGGCGTGATTGTAAGGAACAAGGCAAGACTTGTTGCAAAGGGATTCTCTTAAGTTGAAGGCTTAGATTTTGGAGAGACCTTTGCACCGGTTGCTTGACTGGAAGCCATTCGTATCCTACTCGCATATGCATCATGCTATGATATAAAGCTTTATCAAATGGATGTAAAAAGTGCATTCTTAAATGGCTTCATAAATGAACTTGTATATGTTGAGCAACCACCTAGATTTGAAGACCCTAGATATCCTAACCATGCTTACAGGTTGTCCAAGGCGCTATATGTGCTAAAGCAAGCTCCAAGGGCTTGGTATGAGCGTCTTCGCGACTTCCTCATTGAAAAGGGCTTCAAGATCGGGACCGTCGACACAACTCTATTCACAAAGAAACATAACAGTGATATTTTCATTTGTCAAGTATATGTTGATGACATAATCTTTGGCTCGACAAATGACTATCATTGCAAGGAATTTGGTGAGTTGATGTCGAAGGAGTTCGAGATGTCAATGATTGGTGAGCTAACGTACTTCCTCGGTTTTCAAGTCAAGCAAATGAAAGATGGTAACTTTCTCTCACAAGAGAAGTATACCAAAGACTTGTTGAAAAGGTTCAACATGGAGAAGTGCAAACTAATCAAGACACCTATGCCAACAAATGGACATCTCGACCTAGATGAGGGAGGTAACCCGGTTAATCAAACTCTCTACCGTTCTATGATTGATAGTTTATTGTATCTTACCGCATCTAGGCCCGATATCATGTTTAGTGACTGCATGTGTGCTAGATTTCAATCTAATCCTAAGAAAGCTCATCTTCACGCTGTTAAAAGAATTCTTAGGTATCTCAGGCACACCCCAAGCGTTGGTCTGTAGTATCCCAAAGGAGCTACTTTTGAACTAATTGGCTATTCCGATTCAGATTATGCCGGTTGCAAAATTGATAGAAAAAGTACTTCTGGGGGGTGCCATTTGCTTGGGAGATCACTAGTATCATGGACATCCAAAAAGCAAAATAGTGTTGCCTTGTCAACCACCGAAACGGAATACATTGCCGCGGGTGCTTGTTGCACACAAATTTTATATATGAAACAAACTCTTCTAGACTACGACGTAGTTCTAGAAAAGGTACCTTTGTTGTGTGACAATGAGAGTGCTGTTAAAATTGCTAATAACCCTGTTCAACACTCTCGCACCAAGCACATTGATATTCGTTATCACTTCCTCAGAGATCATGTTGCTAAAGGAGACATCCTTTTAGAAGGAGTGAGGTCGGAAGATCAATTAGCGGATATTTTCACTAAGCCACTTGATAAGACCCGCTTTTGCATGTTGAGGAATGAATTAAATATACTTGATCTCAGAAATTTTATTTAAGATGTCAAATGGTGTTGTCAAGCTTGCATTGCATATTTAAATTTCTTGTATTGCATCTAGGGCTTGTCTAACCTAGTTGAGATAACCGCCAACAAAGCGAGTGAAAAAGCTTAACTCGGATCAAACTTGACAAGTCTTAGTTTTAAGCTTTTAGCACTTAAATTCTTACTTACTATGCAATTGTTGGTTCTTGAAATATGCATGAGGTACTACACTTAGGGGAGTATTCAAAACTCAAAACACTCATGAAAACCCCTAGTGCAAGGCCAAAATGCAAATTTCACCATTTGCCTATTTTCTCTAAAAATTATCTAGCCTATGGCAAAATATTTTGAAAATTATGAGATAATATATGAGGGTGCCAATATCTGTCCCAACAAGTGTTATTTTTTGTGATTATAAGTTGGGATTTGGTTTGGTTGAAAACTAGATGGAAAATTTGAAAATTCCAAAATTTCCCTCTGTCTGGGCTCGCCGGACAGTCCGGTGTGCACCGGATACTGCACTGTGTAATGTCCGATGCACCGGCAGCCGCGCGCGCAGATCTCATTTTCCTGTGCACTGTCCGGTGGTTCACCGGACAGCTACTATTTGTTGTCCGGTGCATCGGACAGGCATTGTAGACTGTCTGGTGCGCCCATAACGCGTTTTAAAAAAAGGCCTCCAGCCCGCGCCCGAGCCAGAAGCCTCTCTGCTCTCCGGCTCTTCTCTGTCTCTGGTGATTCCTCCCCTCTGGCGACTCTCCCCTCGCCGGCGACCATGCTTCGGTGACTCTGCTCTAGCTGGTGCTCATCCCTCTCCTCTCTGGTAAGAAGCTTCAGTGAGCACCCCTCCTCTCTTGTCTCTTCTCTCTCTGTTCAAAGCCCAGTGAGCACCCCTCTTCCCACATTTGATTCCCTATCTCAAATTCTTGAAATTCCTGTGAATCCAAGTGGTGGAATGTGTTCTTTTGTATCTCTTGCATATCTTTGCAGGTTCCTAGCTCCTTAGGGAGGGTTTCACCACCTCAAATAGCCTTTTCACCGAAACCCTAATTCACCGCATACCACGTGTTCGGTGAAATGCCCAAACTAGCCAAAATTGCTCCGATTGAACCCAAACTTTTCAGGCACCTTCACCATACCTCCAGTAACATATTTGCTAAATTTCACGCCAATCCGATGCAGCAGGCTTCCATTTCACTCAATTCCCCGTTTCGAGCGATCAGTTCCGAGCCGAGTGCCCAAATTCCATTTTCTTCGCCTAAAATCAAACCAAGCGCACACTTCACTCATATTTACCCATATAAACCTATTCGTGAAGTATCGGCTCAATTCCAAATCATTTCATGCCTCATTTTCAATTTCAAACCTCCTATGGCACTATTTCTCGTTCAAACGCCGTTTTCGCGTTGTTTGACCTCTCGATCGCCATACCTCTCGTTTTCTGTGCCATAATTCTTTGTGTATGTATTTATTCACATTTCATATACTTATGACTATGTGACTAATACGTGCTCACCTCTTCTGTTATTTCAGTGACCTTGCCTGCCCGTGAGCCGTCTCCTGTCCTGCCTAGATTTTCACCTCTCGTGTGAGCTTTCCAGGTAGACATCCACTCTTTTGATATTCTATCGGCTGTTATCAAATTGTGCTTAGCTTCTCTCTCTTATTTGCAGTCGTTAGGTCAGGATGCCGCGCACGAAGAATGTGTCGGCGCCAGGGGGAGGAGATGACGAGGACCCTCCTCGCCCCTTTAGGCAGGTCACGGGGAAGACTGTGCATTTGGAGCAGCAAGAAGGCCGCAAGAAGCGACGTCTCGATAGAGCAGCCCGAGCAGCAATAGCAGCAGTAGCAGCCGCTGAGCAGGCAGAGAGAGGAGATCAGCTGTGGATTTCTTCATATCAGATTGCATACCGAGTTCGTCGTCACGCCTCTCGTCCTCGCTCCTCCGCTCCTACCACTCCCTCCACTGCTACCACTCCACCACCCACTTCGCCTGCTCCAGTCACTCCTGCGCCATCCACCACCTCAGCCATACCTACCACCTCCACTACTCCAGCTTCCACTGCTCCTTCCGCTCCCCTTTCCGCTCCACCTATCCCACCTGCTCGCTTCCGGGAGCGCGATGAGACTGAGGTGCGACCACTTGCTGCGGATCCCAGACTATTTGATCTTCAGCGTGCTACAGTGGCATGGGTACGTCAGTTCAGATATGTACCCGTGGAGTCTTGGTTACCTGCACAGAGAGACCCTACAGCGGCAGATCCATTCAGCACCAGGATACAGGAGTCTTTCTATAGAGTGCAGTTGTCAGCTCAGATTGCTCTGTGAGTGCACCGGCTATTGGATCTCCCTGCCTTCCTGCTTGCCGCCGGTGCAGACTCTGAGGTACACCTCTCCTATCTGCCTGGACTTCTCACTCTTTTGACTACCAGCGGCAGATATATTGAGGAATGGGTCCGAGTTTTCTATGCTACTGTATGGATCGACCCTGATCACCACTGGATGAGATTCTGATTTGAGCGAGAGGATGTTACCATTCATGCCAGTCAGATTCGTCAGGTGTTTGGATTCAACGAGTCATCGACTCGTCTTCACAGCATGTGCTATGGCACCTCTGACCCTCCTTGTCGCCCTCACAGCGGAGTTGCTCCTGGTACATCTCACGTCGTGGCTTTGTTCCGACCGCCCTTCTCAGATGGGTCACGACGTTCTCCGGCAGACTTCACCACAGTGGCCAGGTTTCTATATTAGCTCATGAGACGGACGCTTCTGCCATGGATGGGTTACAGGGAGGCTGCCACTCATATTCATCTTTGGCTCCTTGGTGCCCTAGTTTCTCACTCAGAGTTTGATGTTGTGGATATTCTCATTTGTGAGATCGAGGACACCGTACTGGATGGTCTACGTGCTCGTCGACAGCTGCCTTATGCTCACTATCTGTGTCACATCTTTGCTCAGCTGATTCGGCCCCCACAGTTCCAGGGTACTCTTAAGGCCTCTCGCCTCATCTTTGGGTCATACCGTCCAGCTCCAGAGGATCCTGTGCCGGCACCTGCTCCAGTGATTGATACTCAGGCCAAGGATACCACTTTTCACCAGTTTTTGACTCAGGGCGCAGCAGTCCATGATGATGATGATGATGATGATGATGATGATGATGATGAGGAGGAGGAGGAGGAGGAGGAGGACTTTGGGGTTCCACCTCTGCCTCCGCCTCCTATGCCTCCACGCACTCATGATCATGAGGCTGGGAGTTCCAGTGGTGCTGCCCCTGCTGTCCCTCCTGCCATTGACCCTGCTCTTGCGGCGATCCTCCAGACTCTTACTCAGCAGCAGGCTCACTTAGCAGCGGTCTAGCAACAGATGTCCGAGAGAATGCTCTCGATGTTTCAGACGATTCAGGACAGGTAGGATACTTTGCATCAACAGCTTCTTCAGGACCGGGCTGAGAACAGGGCATTTATGACTCTCATGCTTCAGCACACCGGTGTGCCGATTCCCCCAGTTCAGTCAGCACCGCCTCCACCTCTTTAGGCTCCTGTTGTGCCAGCTATTCAGCCAGGACCCCCTCTTCCTATAGTTGGTCCTTCCTCCTCTTCGCTCTGGCCGGTCACCCTGGTTTTCACGTCACTGGTCATCGGCTCCGTCAGCACTCAGTCGCCAGTGCCACCAACTTCTGCTGTTACCACTGCCGCTGTGGCGGTGTCTGTGACTTCTTTGGCTCCGGTAGCTCCTGCAGCGCAGCCTCCGTCTGAGTCAGTACCAGCTCCAGCTTCTACAGCAGATCCTGGATCCGAGACTGACTCTGACCCACAACTGGCGTTCGCTCTACTGCCATGACCGCGACCGGATGCGCCCCCCGCCTCCTCCCTCTTCTGATGTGTAGGTTCGGGTTCCCTTTTGGTGTTTGACACCAAAGGGGGAGAGATATGAGTTGTGAGAGCTAGGGGGAGTTAGGGAGTTAGTAGAGAGTCATTTTGATGTAATATATGTGCTTGTTACTCTCTGTACTAGCTTTAGTTAGTAGAGGGTCATTTTGATGTAATATATGTGCTTGTTACTCTCTGTACTAGCTTCACTTTTGTATGATGCTTTTGGCTCACAAACTCTATTATATACTCTCGATGCTTATGCTGACTGTGTGTGTATTATGTTTTCACCTTATATGTTATCACCAGTCTTCTAGTTCTTGTTCATCGATTTGATTTCACTTTTATATGAACAAGAAACTTACGATGTGTATGCGCTCATTCCTAATATTATGTTACACACTTTTTCTGTCAAAGATTACTGAGTACAACTAATCATCTTCTCTATTGACAAAAATTTCAAAACAAACTACTCTCACAAAGCTTGTAGGGTTTTCATCAATCACCAAAAAGGGGGAGATTGAAAGCATCTAGGCCCCTGGTTGGTTTTAGTGATTAATGACAACGTAATGTTATATGTGACTAATGTATGTTTTGCAGAGACAAATGGTAAGTTAGGTCGCATTACAGGTAGAAGCACTACAACGGTGAAAACAATCCTGGAGATAAGAACTCGAAGTGACGGCTAAATCGACGAATTGAAAAGTGAAGGTCTACGTAGTCCGAGTGTCAAGGAGTTGCAGACACTCGTGATTTAGTTAGGTCTTTTATTTTGTTTTAGCCATACTATAAAGAGGGGTTGTCGATGAGTAGTTTGACCAAGAGAGTTCTAGTGTAGTGTTGGTGCATATTCACACTCACATATAGTGCTAGGTGACACTCTAGAACACACTCACAAGTTAGAACGAAAACTGATTTGAAAACAGCATAAAACAGAAAAAAGGGTTTCTGGCCTTGGGGCACCGGACTGTCCGGTGTGCACCGGACTGTCTGGTGCGCCCTTTGCCAGGTGGGGCCAGGCTGGCCCAGGGGAAGGGTTTCCCCACATAGAAACCCAAGAACGCAAGGTTCCCGAGTGGAATTTTAGTGGCGCACCGGACAGCGCATCGGACAGTGCACCGGACTGTCCGATGTGCAACGGACAGTGACTGTTCACTGTCCGGTGTGCCATCAGCCCAACGGCTAGCTATCAGAACTAGCCGTTGGAGTCGACCGTTAGCACACCAGTGGCGCACCGTTGGCGCATCGGTGGCGCACCGGACTGTCCGGTGCGCCCATGCACAGAACACTGCTTGTAATGGCTAGTTGGTATGTGAGGGCTATTTATACCCCCTCCACCCACCATATTCAATGTCTTGCTGCCACATTAATTCCTGCACATTGGAAGAGCATTGCAAGCACCAAAAGCCTAGTGAGGAGATTAGAGAATCTTAATCCCGCATTTGGACCTCATTAGCACTAGCGAGAGCCACCTAGAGCACACACCACTTGCATTAGGCTTCTCTTGGTCAAGCGAAAGTCTATGGCTTGTTACTCTTGGTGATCGGCATCATCTAGACGGCTTGGTGGCGTTGGGAGCTCGGTGATCACCATGGAGATCTTGTTGGTGACCCGACTCAAGTTTGTAAGCGGTCGTGAGGGATCCACCGTGCCAGAGTGGCAAAAGATCATCTCGTAGTGAGCACTTGGTTCTTGCGAGGACCAAGGGGGAGCGACACCTTGCGCGGGTGCTCCAACGAGGACTAGTGGAGAGTGCCGACTCTTCGATACCTCGGAAAAAAATGGAGGAGTCTTCTAAACCTTGCTTTACATTCCGCACTTAATTCAAGCATTTTACATTGTGTATTTGTTTAGCAAGTATTTGAAGTATTGTCTTAGCATTGTTGTATTTCTAGTATTATTCTCTTAGTGCTAGTTGTTGGGGTGAAGTTGGGCTCTTGCTTTGGTTTTAATTAGTGTTGATTTTTAGAAAAGCCCAATTCACCCCCCTCTTGGGCATCATGATCCTTTCAATGGATAATATTGATAAGGTGACCGACAAGAGGGTGATAGCTTTGGGAGTAATAGAAAAGGACAAGATTATGGTAGCCAGGGCCTACAACAAGAAGGTCAAAGAAAAGTCATTTCAAGTGGGAGACCTGGTGTGGAAGACCATCTTGCCTCTAAGGAATAAAGACTGGAAGTTTAGGAAATGGTCGCCAAGCTGGGAGGGTCCTTATAAAGTAAAACATATAATGTCTGGTAACGCCTATTTACTACAAACATTACAAGGCAAGGATTTACCCAAGGCTTTGAATGGGCGTTTCCTCAAGCAGTATCATCCTAGTATGTGGCAAGATGCTTAAGAAAACCGATGTAATCACATCGAGTTAAGATGCTTTTGGTTTGCTTAGCTCCACCAAAAGGCAGGGGGCATAAGTTGGGCACCAAATTGAGAGGCCAGATGGTCCGGCCCTGGGGCCGGACGGTCCGCGCAAGCGCAGAACAGATTAGGGTTCCGAGTTTCTTGCTATGTTTGTTGGCAAGAATCTCGGGATAAGCTCAGAAATTTGTTGGTAACGGGTCCAGCCCCCCTCCTCTATAAAAGCAGAGGAATATGACCGATTTAATCAATCAATCGAACCCTCAATCAATACAATTTACATTTATTCTTAGGAGTAGTTCTAGTCTAGTTCTAGGTTAGTCTTCCAATCCCCAAATTCTTCGCTTCTCTTCGACTCTACGTTGATTAGAGGAGTCCAGGTCGGCCTACCGAGCCTAGACATCACCTAGGATCTCTCCTCCCCGACGGGGTCCCTCCCGGGAGCGAGATTTAGGCACCGCCGGCGATCTTCCGCTGCCCCTGCGCACGCGCGGACCGTCCGGCCCCAGGGCGCGGACCGTCCGGCCGTCAGGCAGGAAACCCTAGCCTCGCGCCAGGCTGCGGATCGTCCGCCCCTGTGCAGAGAGCACCGCTGCTAGTTCGTGTTGAGTAATTGGCGCCCCAAAAAGGTGTCAACACCTTACAAAGGATCAAATGTTTCATGAGAGGACAAATCACATTGATATGAAGTATCATTATATCTGGGAAATAGTTGCATAAGGTAAATTGAGTGTATGCAAGATCAATACACATTTCAATCTAGCTGACATTAGCTTTGCTGAACTTAGTTGGTATAATTGTTTAGCCCTAGTGTCTATGTTGGTACTAACAGTTTGTTCCTTTTATTATTGAGAAAGTTGATTACAAGTTATGGCTACAAGATGAAATTTGTCTCAAGGTGGAGTTTGTGATCCAAATTTTGCATATAGAGGCCGTGTTGGCGAGCGGAGCGGAGGCTCGTCACCGGGAGGCTTGGGTCGTACGTCGTTCTGTATATATTAGTGACCCTAATTAAGGTTTATTGTACGTCGTCTTTTTACTCCTCTTGTAAGCCGCTGTCTACTGACGGCGTTATGTAAACACTTCATATATAGTGAAGGTTTTGCCTAACTGGTACCCGCGATTTTTCTCTTCGCATCAAAGGGGTTTCCGTGTACTGTGTGTCGTGCTACGTGATTTATTGGTTGATCATGCTTGCCGTTTATGCTAACAGGAGTAACGCTTATGGCCGTCCCGTTGCATCGCATGATTGGTGACTAATCATATTTTTCTTGTCTTTTGAATTGGACCGATCCCCGAAAAGAATTTCCTCATGATTCCCGCTACTGTCCACACGTGTAGAGCGCAACTTGCACTTTCTCGCCTCGAGCTCCACGCCCAATGATCTCTCTCACTCTCTCTCTCTTGTTCGATTAAAAAAACTCCAGTAGTACTATCAAAGCAACCGAATAACCGGTCCAGGATACTCCATGATCGTTTCAATCTTATTTCCGCAGTTTATTTTAGAGAATCACCTCGCAGAATCAGCACAATATCGCTTCTTAGGACTAGTTTAGGAACCTATTTTTTCAAGGGTTTTTCATTTTCTAAAGAGAAATTAATTCATTTTCTCTTAGAAAATTAGAAATCCCATGGAAAAATAAGGATGCCAAACTAGTCCTTAGCAAGAAAAACTGCTTGACAAAGTTTCTCCTAAATTTAGCATGGAAGCCGCTCTGGAAGTTTTGATGAACAGAACATACATCCTGCTTGGTGTGAGGTTTTATGATCCAAGCTCAAAATAAAAAGGTCAACCATCCAAGGGTTATCACAGTCTCTTTTCATCCACACAACGGATATATATATATATTCTGGTGGTAATTACTCGATGTGATTATTAAATTGTTCCCCGCTTCCTAAATTATGTAAGCTTATATCTATAACGTCAGATTAGTTTTAAATATAAACTGTTTCTTGATAACATATTTGTTTAAACTTTTTATGTACCTGCGTTAATTATTTTATTTTTATAAAATGAAGTTGTAGTTTAGGACAGAAAAAGGTACTCCCTTCGTTTATTTTCATTACAAAACCAAACTAAGTGGCATCAAATAAATAAAAATGCTTTGGATAAAACTGGTGAGATGATGGAAAGAAAGAAACGCCAAATCCGTGCCGGAAGCAACCATATAATTCTGCTCAAAGTGGCATTGTGGCAACGCCACTTGATTTGTTTTCTTTTGCAGGGAAGACGAGATAAGACAAGCGAACCAGTTAAGCTGCCACCTTATGACGAGCCGGCCCCTACTCGCTTCTCTCTTTCTTATATCGCCACGGCGCTCCAAGTCCCCGCCCGCCCTTGGCAACAAGCGCGACACGCCACGACACGGCCCGCGCGATCACGCACGCTCATGCCACTGGCGCCACTCATGGAGATCGACCTGCACGCCGTGCGCGCGGTGCGCGTGCTGGGCCGCGGCGCCATGGGCACGGTCTTCCTCGCCGTGGACGGCGCCGGCGGGGAGGCCTACGCGCTCAAGGTCTTCGACAAGCGCTCCCCCGCGGCAGCGTCGAGGCCGACTGCGGGCACCGACGCGGCGCGGCGCGCGCGGTGGGAGGTGTCCGTGCTGTCCAGGCTCGCGCACCCGCACCTGCCGTCCCTGCTCGGCTGCGCCGAGACGCCCGACCTGCTGGCGTGGGCACTGCCCTACTGCCCCGGCGGGGACCTGAACGAGCTCCGCCACGCGCAGCCCGACCGCGTGTTCTCCCCCGCGGCCATCCGGTTCTACGTCGCCGAGGTGGTGTCCGCGCTCGCCGAGCTCCACGCCGCCGGGATCGCGTACCGCGACCTCAAGCCCGAGAACGTGCTCCTCCGCGCCGACGGCCACGTCACGCTGACTGACTTCGACCTCTCGCGGCAGCTCCCGCCCAGGTCCCCCTCCGCCGCATCCACGTCCACCTCCTCGTCGTGCTCGGCGACATCGTCTCCGCCGCCACAGGCCCAGAGCCACGGCCGGAGCCAGCACCGCCACGTGAAGAACATCTTCAAGAGAAGCGAGTCCGCGGTGACCGCGTCCACCTCCGGACAGGAGGAACCGCGCAACCTCGCCTGGTACCTGAGCAAAAGAATCGACGGCGGCGCCGACCAGATCAAGAAGGCGAAGTCGGCCAGGGTGTCGCCGATGGACCGCGGCAAGAAGCTCTCGAGCTTCTGCTCCGCCGCAGCAGCGGGGGAGCGGTCGTTCTCGTTCGTGGGCACCGAGGAGTACGTGGCGCCGGAGGTGGTGCGCGGCGACGGGCACGAGTTCGCGGTCGACTGGTGGGCGCTCGGGGTGCTCGTCTACGAGATGTCCCACGGGCGGACGCCGTTCCGGGGCCGGGGCCGGAAGGAGACGTTCCGGAACGTGCTGCTCCGGGAGCCGGAGTTCACGGCGGACGCGCGGCGGCGGTGGCCGGAGCTGACGGACCTCATCGCGAGGCTGCTGGAGAAGGACCCTGCGCGCAGGCTGGGTTTCGCCGGCGGCGCCGACGAGGTCCGGGCGCACCCGTTCTTCGCCGGGGTGGCGTGGGACCTGCTCGGGGAAGTGTCCCGGCCGCCCTACATTCCCGCGCCGGCCGATGACACTGTCTCCTGCGAGGGGTTCAGCGTGGTGGAGTACTTCGATAGGCTTCACCAGCCTCCGCTGTCGCCGGCGGAGTACTCGCCCGAGGAAGAGCTATTGCCGGAGTTCTGACACCGGTTGTTGTCGCTCGAGATTTGTGCTCCCTGTTGTTTTCGTTCTGTACCCTCTAAAATCGATCACTATGTGTGAATAGATAGGGACTTTTGTTGGTTAACCAAGATAGTTGGGGAAGCCTGGTGAAATTGAGAAGGATACAGTCGATGAGTCGACACTCGACAGATGAGACTTGTGGTTTCAAGTCTCTCGTCAGTTTTTACTGTATACTGTAACCGTAACTGAACTACTGAAGGTGTCAGGCACTGATGCACGAATATGAATTCCTTGTGCATACCATGCATGTATGTCTGCATATGATTTCGTACTGACGAATTATGCCACAGATTAACACACACAATTAGCATGAAAGATCCGACGTGACATGGACTGAAACTTTATTCGGGAACCAAACATGCCCCTGAACTGCAGTTGGTCCTAGACTCCTTAGTACGGTTACATGTTCAGAAAGGAAAGAGCATCAGGCCTAGACTCCTTAGTACGGTTACATGTTTAGATTCATAGGGGAAAAAAAACAATGTATATGATACCAAAACGTATTTATAGTTTGGAACCGAGAGAGTACTGTACTAATAAACTCTGTTGGACCACGAATTCACTCCCATCTCTGAATCTTGGAATTCACTCCCATCTCTGAATCTTGGAATTCACCTCCATCTCTGAATCTGGGACCATTTACGAACGTACGTATGCCACTCCTCTACATTTGTACGTGCTCAATTCATCCGTAGATGTTGAGCTGCCGGCTGCCTCCATGCTTTTAGTTGGTGTATGCAGTACGCGCGCACAATGCAGGTCGATGCATGTGTCTTCCTGAGCGATGGCTAACGTAACTGATGGCTAGCTGTTTCGCATCAGAACTTGAGTAAGTCTGCTTCCCACTTCTTCATTTCTGTACCAAATTCGAGATACTGCATACTTCAATGCAAGTATTTCCTCTGTTCCAAATTAAATTCATTTTAGATAATAAATGGAATCATACAATGTTTGATGCATGTGTTTTATATGTGTGTCTACGTTCATATTTATCCATTTGAATATAGACATAAAAATAAGAGCTAAAACGACTACTACTATTTTAGAACGGGGGAGTATATGACTCATACAATATGTATTTCAGGTGCTATATATCGTAAAGAAGCCTTATTGTGGATCAGTTCAAGCATATGACTCATTTGCTGAGTTGAAATAACGGTGAAAACAGATGTATGACTCCATCGGGAAATTTATATCTGAACTGTTCTATACTACCTCTGTATATTGTTTCTGAGGACCAAGAACACTGAGCGCGCGCGCGCAGCTGGCATATCTGATATGAAAACGCTGGCGACAAAGATCGCCAGCATCAGACAATAATGGGGATAAACTAGGCGATCTACTCTGAGCTTGTCCAAGCGTTGCGCCATCGACGAAGGTTTACGTACTAAATTGCTTCGCGTTGGCGCCTAGCGACCGACCAGCACTTCAATTGGAGAAGAGAGTTTTTATGTCATGCTGTACTGTAATGAGTAGGCACTCACAACTCAGTCACAGGTCACAGCACAGGCCGCCTAGCTAGTTTATGTCAACTGGTTCGGCGTCAGAGTCGACAATACAACTAGTAAAACCGATGACAACGTCGCTTTTAGCCACGTACGTACTAATCTACAAGCCACACGATTGGGGGATTGGGGAGGGGTTTGATGTAGAGTGCTCGTGGATGGGCAGACATTGGGGGCAGAGCTTGTTTTCATGTAGGCTGTTCGCTGCGGCTGGATTAAAGCCGTTTGGACTGCTGCAGCTGCAATCCATAGAGAGAAAAATACTGTAGAAGCCGCAGCCGCAGCCGGATTAAAGCCGCAGCGAACATGGTTGCCGAACTTGATGTGCGTTTTCTGCATATAAATATACACTCACGGTCACGGGACAGCAGCAGGTAATTGAGTGAAATCATAAATATTTGTAATCTTTTCTTTCCCTGTAATTCCGGTAAGCTTTTAAATGGTTTGAGTACCGATAGAGAGCTAGAATTCTATTCATTCTAGGAGTATTGGGGGGCGCGGCCGGTATTTTGTAATGAGCTTTCTTCGTTTTACAGCATGCATCGCAATGGCCAATGGCTATGAACAGCGCAGTTGTATGATCAATCATGTACCATTGGGTGTATCGCCGTATCGGTACTTGTGCTGCATGCTCAGGCCCCTGCTGCTGCCTTTTGTTGTATGCGTGTGTCATGAACTCATGAGTCAAATGACTCATGACCTCCATGCAGATGTCCATAATTCCACATACATATACTCAATATTGGCCTGGCGGGGCAGCCTTACACGGTCACACCGATGTCGACTTGAGGTCGCGCAGGCGCAGGGTCGTCGCCGGTAGCCCCAGCAGCGCGGCGCGGCGCATGCGCGTGCACGAATATGCATGGCTAGGCGTGCAGGGTGGTCGAGAGGGCAGGCGGCGAAACCGGCAGACAAGGGGCACTGACTGCCTGCACGTACGTACGTACGTACGTACGTAATCCCCACACATGCATGCGCGCACGTCGTCGCGCACGAGAGATGCCGGGCGCGGCAGCTGGTTTTGTCCTGCACGACAGGAGCACCGGATTCGGTGGAATGAAGGCGTGGCCCCTGCCCTGGACTGGAGGCTGGACTCACTGCACCATGCATGCAGATGCAGATGCGGCGGCGCTTATACCCCCTGCTTGTTGGCACGCACTTATGGGTGATAGATCAACGCCGATAGATCGCGATCACATATCAACTGACAGCTAGCTCCGACCCGTAGCAACTCAATCTTTTGTCTCTCTCTTGCCGCGGCGCTAAGTTAACCTTCACTACCGACCTTTATCACTGTGTCCGTGGATTAAGAACCAACGGTGATGATAATGTTTATCGATCGATCACTGTTTGTAACCGAACTCAATAGTGATAAACCAAATGCTAATAATATTAGGGTCATGACTGCCGACAGGATACCCAGGGCTTCCCTTCGTTTCTATCTCATCTATTTTAAACTTTATCAAATAAAAGGCATATATCTCAAAAAAAAATTATATAACTTTATAGCTGTAAACCTTTTTTATTTGGATTTATTTAGGATCCTAAATATTTATTTTGAAACCAAATAGACGTAACTGGTTAAGATGAATATATCAAATATGCATAAGTGTTTTATAGGTGGTGGGAACAAACCCAATAAGCTTGATATCTCTCCATTGATTCCCGAGCGCTGATGGCCGTGAAGCGTGCGTTTTTTTCCTGTGAGTAAAGATAGGTAGAGATATAGGTGGATAAGTGTTGATGATTATATTTACTGCTAAGCGCTAACAATTATATTCAACGAAAACAAGTAAAATATGGAAAGAGAGCCTTCGACAATGACAGTGCTGCTGGGACTGGGATTATTGGAACCCAAGAGGAACGAATGAATGGATGAATCAAGTCGTTGCTAGCTAGGTAATGGTTTGCATGGCATGCATGCACGTTAAGCAGTGCATTAACCGGCGGCCGGACAGAGACAGGTGGAACGGCCGTCTGTCCGTGCGGCCAGGCCAGCCACACGTACGACTGCATGAGGTGAGGATGGAATGGAACGAACACAAAAGCACTGTGCGGTTTGACCGGCGCGGTGCTTTGCAATGCATGCCTAACAGACAGCTGGAGATGAGATGAGGGTAGTGCATGGAGCAAATGGGCAGCTGTCGGCGATAGCTTGTGTAGCTAGCGGCTGTAGGCCTTGCTCGGTCGATGTGGGACTCTGCCGACAAGGACACAGATGCAAAGGTTGGTTAGCACTTTGGTACAGTACTACTATACGACAAGCCCAGCGCACTCGTGATTATAGTACCTGCTGGACTTGACATACAGCTTCCGGGGCCCAGTGAGCCTATGGCCCGCGCGGTGGAAGCATGCGGCCCAACAAAACAAAGCGGCTGCAGCCGGGCTACGCGATCGAGTTGGGCTCTGATCCATTTGCTACGCATGCACGTCATGGCGGCAGAACTCCATTTGCTACGCATGCACGTCATGGCGGCAGAACTCCATTTGCTACGCATACACTATTGTTAAGAACTACGTTACCACGGATCACCAGATCCGCTCCCTTCCCTCCCGTGAGCAGTAGAGGCGCAAGAAGATGTAGAGAACCCGTCTCCCTTCCCATAAACACGACAGAGGAAACACACGAGACACTGGATATAGGGTGGGCTTCTAGCCTCTTTCTGATTACTATTCTATATGAGGGGTACATGTTCTATATATAGAGACGCGATAGCCCCAGGGCTATATTCGGTATTTGCCCACATAATCCTTCATTAGGGTTTCTCAACACTCCCCCTTGAGCGAATACCGCGACCAACACATGTCTCGTTAAAACTTCAAAAAAAAACCTAGTGGGAAAAATATGGAGAAAGAGTGCATGGTGATACAAATTGCATTTACACTTTGTTGCCTCGTTAAAAACCTCATGTGAGAAACTTCAAGAAAACTCACCAAGGGGAAAAGAGTACAACAGCTGTCATCGGGACAGATTTCGATCCTCTGGGATCTAGATTCTACCGAATCTTCTACAAAGGCTAAGTTTAGAAATGTGCTCCCCCTGATCCTTGCAAAACTGTATCAATATGGCAAAATATTTTCTTCTGGAAGTATATGCACATATAGATTTAGCAAACAGATTGCATATCCTTGCAAAGATTATTTCAGGAACTTCACCTCAACTCACTTCTAGGATACATGAGGAAAGTGCACGTATCAACATAAATAAGCCACTTCAACTAGTGGTGTTTGATCGACTAGATCTACATATTTGATAGAAACTTCCATAAAGGTTCACATATTGATCATCAAGCTGACGCCTTCAGGGCATAGAATATGACATTTATTGTCACACGATTGTGATCAATATAAGCATTCGCTCCCCCTGACGATGACATATGTCAAAGTCGTTATCCCTTATAACTCAAGCATATTCTTCAAGATATATATCTCATTGTTCATCTGGAATAACGAGAATGGACGAGGTTGGGGTGCTATCATTTTCTATCTTACACCACAATTTATACATAGTTGTGCAAAGCAAGTAACATGTCCTTATATAGGACTTAGGGGATAATATAGTTGCAATAGTACATATTCTAAATATGACCCATCGCTCCAGGCGTTCATCCATTGCAACATCTATGATGGTGTAACAAAAGTCCATCAAAGATCGTAATCCATTAGAGATTTTTCATCGATTAGATACATCGTTATAGTCTGTCATTCTGGCATGATGGGGATATTTTTGCCAGTAACACCTAAACCTTATAGGTTTCTGCCACCGGGGCTTTAGAGGATACCGTAATTCCACATCAAGTGGAAAATACCATGAGTAAAACTCGTGGAATGCACATGTGCTTATTCGGTGAACTTCAAGTCCTTTGGTACCTCATCTTATTCCTTTTCGGGTCTGTATGGGTCTTTATCCCTTTCTCGGGATTAACAAATTTTGGTGTTCAACTCAGACTTTATTTCTTCTGGAAAGGTTCCATCTAGGAACTATAATATCAAATAGGAGATATTCTCTTTACATAGGAGAGTGTTCATTCGTCGGGATTGTATTATCCGGTATGAGATTTATATGTTGCATATTTATAATTCAAGAATATGAGTCCTTCTAGGATCTCATGACGGATCTTCAGAATCCTATTAACTGCATATTTTAATTCATGCCATTTGCCAGATATATTACATAGCGGAACTATGTTTATTCAACACATATGTGGGATGGGTCTCTCACAAGACCACTTGAACCATCGCATTCACCACACATTATTTCAATAGTGCCCATAAATGTCCGAACTTCAAGCTCGTGACTTTCATTTTGCGATTATTGGTTTAGCCTCGATTGCATTTATCAATGACCCAATAAGAGAGCTTAAAGCACTCATGCCTAGGACTTTGTTTTGGATCCATTTGCAATCTAGAGGGGCAAGATAGGTGTCGACATATTTGTCTCCCACATTTAATAATGATCTTCGTCATTTCCCAAAACGAAAGATTCATTGTTCCGTATTCCCAGCACAATGATATTGCGCACATTGCCAGGAACTTCATCATCAAGATGAACCTCTTCGTGAGGCAAATCACCATCAAGGTGAATTAATCGAAGGAGAGTTATCACAGACCACGTGAATCTGCAATCAGAACATATGCTTTGACTAAGGCTGATGGATCATATTCGCAGGCGTCCCCGAGAATAGATCAAATACCAATAAGTCAAATGTGGATACGATATTAATCCCGCGTATATCCACATCTACATCAGGTAGAAGAATTCAAACCAATATGGTTACTCCTCAACGATTTCTGGCAGACTCCATATACACAGGAGTACACACCGAACGACAGGTTCAGTTTAGCTTTTGTGCGTTTAATAGAATATTGAGGCATTACACTAGATGAACATTTATCTCCCCCTAATGCCGAGATGTTCTAAAAGCATACAGATAATATCCCCAGCCACAATCATCCAGTTGTGGCCATTGTATGCTATTGTGGTGATTTATTTGGGAAATCTTACGCACATTACAAATAGGGGTTTTATGCAGTGAGCTTTGGACTTAGATTAGTGTAGTGGCATGAATACTACATATTTGTCCTTCAACATGAAGGGTTAGTCTCAACATCCAGCGAGACACGCAACAACAAGTTGCTTCATGGTTACAATTCTGCAAACTTATTGTTATTACTACCAAATGCATAGTCAATCATTAAGATTTAGACTGATATACGCAACACTATTTTATCCATGAGGGTCCTTCAGGGGCTCATGCATACCATTCGTCTTTTGGAGCTATTAGTTGACTTCAGATCAACAAGTAAAATGACCATTAGGGTCTAGCGCTCACAAGGACATTCACTGGTTGTATTGTGCTTTGAGGCACATAGGAAAAATGTGTGTGCTTATATTGGTAGTAAAGTGCATGGCATTAGGCCAATGCTGCCAAGCAATGACTTTTATACATAGAGATGTATAGTCCAGCTCGTTTTTATCACTACCCATGGTTTACCCAATTACTCATACCGCTCTAAAATTGGGTATCGATTTATGCAACATTTTTAGGTATTATACTTTTGAGAGAGAACTAATAACAATAGTTAATTATTTGTGATGCTGCCAGCAGGGCAAAAATTTCTCCTCATATTATATACCAATTTGTTCTATAAAGCATTATTTCGATCTCTTCGTTGTTCGGCAAAAAGAGAAGCTTTGGAATAGAACAGACAAGGCCAAGAATTCATTTTATCTGGGAAAAATCACCATTTAACTAGCTTTTGATGAAGTAAATGATGATAACTGCTTGGCAAGAACGAAACAATATTGGTATCCGCCTAGGATCCATCTTCAACAACATATAATACTGCTCTCATACGAAGAAATCATCAGGGGTAGAGAGGATACAACAGGTCTCTACAAGATCTTCGTATTTCTATCACAAATTATCATCACTAGTAGTCTAGTGGTCAAGACATATGACTTTTCTGGCTTCGAGGACCAAGGACATGTTAATATCTAACTTAGCTTCAAGCTCCGTGGTGATGTGGGATTTCATAGTTATTTGTCTACTCTTCTCACTTCTGGTAGATCGGAGGTAGATAATGGTAAGCATGCCAAAGGGTGGAATTCAGTGTAGTTCGGCTATATAAACCCCAGGTATGTGTCCATTCAGGACCGACCTTTACCATTTAGCTTACAGTGTATACCAAACTTGTCAAAGGACTATCCCGAGTCAATTCAGTGACTATAAGTATTTACAATTCTGAGAGATGTATGCGACACAAGCATAGAGGTCCTAGATAGAACGAGTAAAGTGGTTCGACGGGAACACACTATGATTTTCACACTAACATAGTGAAAAAAATCTCAGAATAACCTCTCGGTATACTCGCAACTTCGTGTTGCTGTCATTACATGTCCTTTTATCTCATAGTAAATTTGCTTCATGTCATTCAGCGACAAAGAGAGCAATGTGCTAACATCTGGTTGAGCAATGTATGACTGAGATTTCTAGTCTTACATTATTTGGTAAGGTCTTTTTGCTTACTAATAGAATCCCTATTTGTGATGTCTTATATGCCAAAAAGGATTTCATGCATTATATTATAGATCTTCAGGTTACTTCGGGTAAAACATTATGCATGAGGAGAGAGAAAAGAATTAACTTATCTGTGTTTCATTGTACTTCAATTTAATTTCCCAAATTTTCTAAGCACTATAAGCTTGATATAATTGTTAAGGCCACTTGGCGATATATATAAATATATGATGCCACACAACACAATCAAATAAAACATATAGCCAAATAAAATTGTTTATGAAGGTTGCACATAATGTGATTTCAGGGGGCTTGAACGACACCACAATCCACGCGAGTACAAGATCTAGTGTATTTGGTGTCAACGCGTGTGCGGCCATTAGAGCTACAACAGCATAGCAAGCCTTCGTAATAAGCGCAACAGGCGCAGTTGTGGCTCAATAGTCGGGGTACATGACAAGTCCATGAAACATGCGCAACAAGCATAATTGTGGCTCGATGATCACAACAGACAAACAATGCCTACAGGGCGTGCAAAAAATACGTGACTCGATGATGGTGGTCCGACTCAACAAGAGTGATCCGATTAAGCGAGACTGCGACATAGCAATCAAATGACGCAGCCAAGTCCGTACGACACAAATACCGCGTCGTGTTGCCAGGGCGCAGCCAGTGCTCAGCCAATGCCATAACTCGATCGATTAATAACGTAGTCTGATTGACGTGTCTAAGTACCCACTATACAATTTAATCGCTCAACATGAGTCCAAAAGCTCAACACATCATAAATATTTAGAGCGATTCAGGTATACACCATATAGTCTTCACATGCACTATTAATAATTTTCTACTATTTTATCTACTACGGGAAATAAAGCAGAAAAATAATACAAGAATTAATGCATAAGCATAATCAGATCAGGTGCATGATGCCATTTTCCCATATTCAAGCATGCATTTTTCTACTAATTATTTACTTCCAGAAATAATTGATTAAAGTAGAAATTGTAACATAAAACATTATTTATTCTACTTGTTATTTGCAACAAGAAATAAATAGAATAAAAATATGAAGCATTTCCATATTTAAACATGTACTTTTCTACTAATTATTTACTGCTGAAATAATTAATTAAAGTGGAATCTGAAACATAAAATGTTTTGTTCTTTCCGTTTATTTTTTTTGATAGCTTAGTCGTGTGCGCTTAGAAAAATACACATTTTTTTTCACACACAAATAGCAAAACACATCACATGCAAGCATGCAGACCATCTAATTGGGATTTTTCTTTTCCCTTTTTTTCTCAGCTCGTACGACTCATTCTTTGTCTCTGCGCATGCACGTTTGTGTGTGGTAGTGCGGGTCAGCGGATGCATGCATGCAGCGCAGCCACAGGAAGAGGGAGTGGTGGGACCCACGCATGGCTGTTTTGACCGGTGGGACAGAAAACCAATAGCAGGGACGCGGCACTAACTTCCGCCGCCGCTCCTATCCCCAGACTTGCACTTTTTTTCGTGAGTGGTTACTAAATGCGCTTGCTCTGCTGGAGCTCGCGGCGTCGTCGATCAGCATTCAAATCTGGATGCCTAGCTAGCGCGGCCTGACCATCTTCTGGTGAGAGCTAGCTACCACGGGTGCGGGTGCTTCCGGCACGGACGCAGCACCATGACGAAGACAACAAGTTGGTGGCGCACAGATCACACCAGTGGATCAAGAAAACATACCGCTCGATTGCGTAGAGGGAGAATCGAAGGCTGTCGCGTAGGACAGTTCGGCTAGGCCAAGGACCTGCCGGTGTGACGAAGAGTTGATGCAGATCTGATTTCGCAGCAACGTTGAGGTAGAGCGTGCTGATAACGTGTTAAGAACTACGTTACCACGGATCACCAGATCCGCTCCCTTCCCTCCCGTCAGCAGTAGAGGCGCAAGAAGATGTAGAGAACCCGTCTCCCTTCCCATAAGCACGATAGAGGAAACACACGAGACACTGGATATAGGGTTGGGCCTCTGGCCTCTTTCTGATCACTATTCTATATGAGGGGTACAAGTTCTATATATAGAGACGTGATAGCCCTCAGGGCTATATTTGGTATTTGCCCACATAACCCTTCATTAGGGTTTCTCAACAACTATCACACAAATAATGTTTTTGTTGACAACTACATTACCACGGATCACCAGATCCGCTCCCTTTCCTCCCGTCAGCAGTAGAGGCACAAGAAATTGTAGAGGACCCGTTTCCCTTCCCATAAGCACGACAGAGAAAACACACGAGACACGAGATATAGGGTTGGGCCTCTGGCCTCTTTCTGATCTATGTATTATGAGGGGGTGTACAGGTTCTTTATATAGAGATGTGAGACCCCTCAGGGGCAAAGCCGGTATTTGCCCATATAACCTAACTAGGGTTACTTAACACTTCCCCTTGGGCGAATACCGCGACCAACACATGCCTCATTAAAACTCCCAAAAACCCAGTGGGAAAATATAGAGAAAGAGCGCATGGTGACGTATATTGCATTTGCACTTTGTTGCCTCATTAAAAACCTTATGTGAGAAACATCAGAAAAACTCACCAAGGAAAAAGAGTACAACAGCTGCCATCAGGACAAATTTCGATCTTCTGGATCTGGATTCTATAGAATATTTTGGCTAAATTTAGAAATGTGCTCCCCCTGATCCTTGCAAAACCGTATCAATAAGGCAAAACATCTTCTTCCGAAAGCATATGCACAGAAAGATTTAGCAAACGGATTGCATATCCTTGCAAGGACTATTTTAGGAACTTTACCTCTACTCACTTCTAGGATATACGAGGTAAGTGCATGTATCGACATAAATAAGCCACTTTGATTGATGGTGTTTGATCGACTGGATCTATATATTTGATAGAAACTTCCATAAAGGTTCACATATTGATCATCAAGCTGACGCCTTCTAGGCATAGAATATGACATTTACTGTCTCACGATTGTGATCAATATAAGCATTCGCTCCCCCTGACGATGACATCTGTCAAAGTCGTTATCCCTCATAACTCAAGCATATTCTTCAAGATATGTCTTATTGTTCATCTGAAATAACGAGAATGGATGAGGTTGGGGTGGTATCATTTTCTATCTTACACCACAATTTATATATAGTTGTGCAAAGCAAGTAACATGTCCTTCTATAAAACTTAGGGGATAATATAGTTGCAATAGTACTTATTCTAAATATGACACATCGCTCCAGGCGTTCATCCATTGCAACATCTATGATGGTGTAACAAAAATCCATCAAAGATCGTAATCCATCAAGGATTTTTCATCGATTAGGTATATTGTCATAGTCTGTCATTCTGGCACAATAGGGATATTTTGCCAGTAACACCCAAACCTTATAGGTTTCTGCCATCCAGGCTTAAGAGGATACCGTAATTCCACATCTAGTGGAAAATACCATGAGTAAAGATCATGGAATGCACATGTGCTTATTCGGTGAACTTCAAGTCCTTTGGTACCTCATCTTGTTCCTTTTCGGGTCTGTATGGGTCTGAGAGCACCTAGAGGGGGGGGGGGTGAATAGGTGATCCTGTAAAACTTGAAACTTAGTGCCACAAAAACTTGATTAGGAGTTTGCACAATAAGGCCAAGTGGCTAGAGAGGAGTCTTAGCAAAACACAATAACCACAAAGAGATCAACACAGAGATGGCACAGTGGTTTATCCCGTGGTTCGGCCAAGTCCAATACTTGCCTACTCCACGTTGTGGCGTCCCAACGGACGAGGGTTGCACTCAACCTCTCTCAAGCGGTCCAAAGACCCACTTGAATACCACGGTGTTTTGCTTTCACTTTACTATATCCCGCTTGCGAGGAATCTCCACAACTTGGAGCCTCTCGCCCTTACAAAGATATTCACAAAGAAGCACGGGAGTAAGGATGGGATGAGCAACGCACACAAGACACAAAATCAGAGCAACACACGCACACAAGTCACAACACGAGCTCTCAACACAACTCAAAGAGTTCTCTACTCAAACGGAGCTCTAGTTGCTATCACAAAGAATCGAATGCGCGAAATTGAAGTCTTGGTGCTTAGGAATGCTTAGAGAATGCTTGGTATCTTCCTCCATGCGCCTAGGGGCCCCTTTTATAGCCCCAAGGCAGCTAGGAGCCGTTGAGAGCATTCCAGGAAGGCAATTCTTGCTTTCTGTCGCCTAGCGCACCGGACAGTCCGGTGCACCACCGGACACTGTCCGGTGCGGATTTCTTTCCTTCTGTAGCGTAGCCGACCGTTGAAGATCCAGAGCCGTTGGAGCACCGGACACTGTCCGGTGCACACCGGACACTGTCCGGTGCACACCGGACAGTCCGGTGCCCCCTTCTGACCATTGGCTCTGCCATGCATCACGCGCGGATTAAGCGGTCGACCGTTGGCCCGGTCGACCATTGGCTCACCGGACAGTCTGGTGCACCACCGGACAGTCCGGTGATTTATAGCCGTACGCCGTTAATCGCTTCCCAAGAGCGACAACTTCGCCTGTGAATGGCTCACCGGACAGTCTGGTGCACCACCGGACAGTCCGGTGATTTATAGCCGTACGCCGTTGATCGCTTCCCGAGAACAGCCAGTTGACAGTCGCCAGTCTGGCGCACCGGACACTGTCCGGTGCACCCAAACTGCGCAGAGTCTTGGCTGCATAGCCAAGTCTTTTCCAAATTGATCTTTTCCTGTTTCTAGCACTTAGACACAATACATTAGTCTCCAAAACAATGTACTAAGTCTTAGAAACATACATTTTCTTTTGATTTGCACTTTGTCCATCAATTGGCATAGAATCATAGATTAACACTTAAGCACTTGTGTTGGCACTCAATCACCAAAATACTTAGAAATGGCCCAAGGGCACATTTCCCTTTCAATCTCCCCCTTTTTGGTGATTTATGCCTACACAACAAAAAGCAACTAAAGAAGTGCAACGTCAATGCAAATGAGAACACAAATTTGTTTTGATTTCAATTTGGCATATTTGGATCATTCTTTGCCACCACTTGGTTTTGTTTTTGCAAATCAACCTCAATTTCCTATCTCTAAGTCAAACACACTTGTTGAGACATAAAGAAAGTTGTTCCAAGAGAAATTGATCAAAGATTTCAAAAACTCCCCCTTTTTCCCATAATCAACTATTCTCCCCACAAGAAACCAACTTTTGACAAAAGAGACAACAAGAGAGTTTTGACAAACCAAAAGCTCTATTCTACTATTTTCAAAATTCTCAAGTGGTAGCCGATCCATTGGTTGCTTTGGCCTTATTTTCTCCCCCTTTGGCATCAAGCACCAAAACGAGATCAATCTTGGCCCTTAAACCCCATTGCCTCACCAAAATTTTCAAATAAGAGTACCAAGGCAATAAGGATATTGAGATGGACTTGGAGTAAGTTACCCTCTCATCGGAGTGCAGTGGAAGTCTTGCATGGTGCAAGTACACCTTTCCCTTTCAATCCACCTTTGAGGCTAAATCAAGCTAGCTCAAAACACATGGTTAGTCTCAAAAGGTCAAGTTGTAGCACATCTCCCCCTAAATATGTGCATCAATCACACATGGACTTTTAAGGTCCGGGGAGTGTTTGTACAACTTGAGCACCATAAATAAACAACAAAATGCGTAAGGGACATGATCAAAGGCATAAACACATGTATGCTATAAATCAATCCAAGTTTCGCGAATCTAAGACATTTTGCTCACTACACAGCCTGCAAAAGGTCTTCTCATCTAAAGGCTTGGTAAAGATATCGGCTAGCTGGTTCTCGGTGCTAATATAAAACACTTCGATATCTCCCTTTTGCTGGTGGTCTCTCAAAAAGTGATGCCGGATGTCAATGTGCTTTGTGCGGCTGTGCTCAACAGGATTGTCCGCTATGCGGATAGCACTCTCATTGTCACATAGGAGTGGGACTTTGCTCAGATTGTAGCCAAAGTCCTGGAGGGTTTGCCTCATCCAAAGTAGTTGCGCGCAACACTGTCCTGCGGCAACATACTCGGCCTCAGCGGTGGATAGGGCAACGGGGGTTTGTTTCTTAGAGCTCCACGATACCAGGGACCTTCCTAAGAATTGGCACATCCCTGATGTACTTTTCCTATCGACCTTACATCCAGCATAATCGGAGTCTGAATATCCAATTAAGTCAAAGGTAGACCCCTTTGGATACCACATCCCAAAGCAAGGCGTAGCGACTAAATATCTAAGAATTTGCTTCACAGCCACGAAGTGACACTCCCTTGGATCGGACTGAAATCTAGCACACATGCATACACTAAGCATAATATCCGGTCTACTAGCGCATAAATAAAGCAAAGAACCTATCATGGACCAGTATGCTTTTTGATCAACGGACTTACCTCCTTTGTTGAGGTCGACGTGTCCGTCAGTTCCCATCGGAGTCTTTGCGGGCTTGGCATCCTTCATCCCAAACCGCTTTAGCAAGTCTTGCGTGTACTTTGTTTGGGAGATGAAGGTGCCGTCCTTGAGTTGCTTCACTTGGAACCCAAGGAAGTAGTTCAACTCACCCATCATCGACATCTCAAACTTTTGAGTCATCACCCTGCTAAACTCTTCACAAGACTTTTGGTTAGTAGAACCAAATATTATGTCATCGACATAAATTTGGCACACAAATAAGTCACCATCACAAGTCTTAGTGAATAAAGTTGGATCGGCTTTCCCAACCTTGAAAGCATTAGCAATTAAAAAGTCTCTAAGGCATTCATACCATGCTCTTGGGGCTTGCTTAAGTCCATAGAGCGCCTTAGAGAGCTTACATACATGGTCGGGGTACCGTTCATCCTCGAAGCCAGGGTTGCTCCACGTACACCTCCTCCTTGATTGGCCCATTGAGGAAAGCGCTCTTTACATCCATTTGGAACAACCTGAAAGAATGGTGAGTGGCATATGCTAGCAAAATACGAATGGACTCTAGCCTAGCCACAGGAGCAAAAGTCTCCTCAAAGTCCAAACCTGCGACCTGGGCATAACCTTTTGCCACAAGTCGAGCCTTGTTCCTTGTCACCACCCCGTGCTCATCTTGTTTGTTGTGGAACACCCACTTGGTTCCCACAACATTTTGCTTGGGACGAGGCACCAGTGTCCAAACTTCATTTCTCTTGAAATTATTGAGCTCCTCTTGCATGGCCAACACCCAGTCCGGATCTAGCAAGGCCTCTTCTACCCTGAAAGGCTCAATAGAAGAGACAAAGGAGTAATGCTCACAAAAATTAACTAATCTAGAACGAGTAGTTACTCCCTTGCTAATGTCACCCAAAATTTGGTCGACGGGATGATTCCTTTGAATCGTCGCTCAAACTTGGGTTGGAGGTGCCAGTTGTGCTTCTTCCTCCATCACATGATCATCTTGTGCTCCCCCTTGATCACACGCCTCCTCTTGATGAACCTGTTCATCATCTTGAGTTGGGGGATGCACCATTGTTGAGGAAGAGGGTTGATCTTGCTCCTTTTGTTCCTATGGCCGCACTTCTCCAATCGCCATGGTGCGTATTGCGGCCATTGGAACGTCTTCTTCATCTACATCATCAAGATCAACAACTTGCTCTCTTGGAGAGCCATTAGTCTCGTCAAATACAACGTCGCTAGAGACTTCAACCAAACCCGATGATTTGTTGAAGACCCTATACGCCTTTGTATTTGAGTCATAACCTAACAAAAACCCTTCTACAGCTTTGGGAGCAAACTTAGAATTTCTACCTTTCTTTACTAGAATATAACATTTGCTCCCAAATACACGAAAGTAAGACACATTGGGTTTGTTACCGGTTAGAAGCTCATACGAAGTCTTCTTGAGGAGGCGATGAAGGTACACCCGATTTATGGCGTGACAAGCCGTGTTCACGGCTTCCGACCAAAATCGCTCGGGCGTCTTGAATTCTCCAAGCATTGTCCTCGCCATGTCAATGAGCGTCCTGTTCTTCCTCTCTACCACACCATTTTGTTATGGTGTGTAGGGACCGGAGAACTCGTGCTTGATCCCTTCCTCCTCAAGGTACTCCTCCACTTGAAGGTTCTTGAACTCGGACCCGTTGTCGCTCCTAATTTTCTTCACCTTGAGCTCAAACTCCTTTTGAGCTCTCCTTAGGAAGAGCTTGAGGGTCCCTTGGGTTTCAGTTTTATCCTGCAAAAAGAATACCCAAGTGAAGCGGGAAAAATCATCAACTATAACAAGACCATACTTACTTCCTCCTATACTTAGATAGGCGACGGGTCTGAAGAGGTCCATATGAAGCAACTCCAAAGGTCTTGATGTGGTCATCACATTTTTGGTGTGATGAGAGCTTCCCACCTGTTTACCTGCTTGACAAGCTGCACAAGGTCTATCTTTTTCGAAATGCACATTTGTTAGACCTATCACGTGTTCTCCCTTTAGAAGTTTGTGAAGGTTCTTCATCCCCACATGTGCCAAGCGGCGATGCCACAACCAGCCCATGCTAGTCTTAGCAATTAAGCATGCATCTAGACCAGCCTCCTCTTTTGCAAAATCAACTAAATAGAGTTTGCCGTCTAATACACCCTTAAAAGCTAATGAACCATCACTCCTTCTAAAGACAGACACATCTAAATTTGTGAATAAGCAGTTATATCCCATATTACAAAGCTGACTCACAGACAACAAGTTATATCCAAGCGACTCAACTAAAAACACATTGGAAATGGAGTGCTCGGATGAAATAGCTATTTTTCCTAACCCTTTCACCTTGCCTTGATTCCCGTCACCGAATATGATTGAGTCTTGGGAATCTTTGTTCTTGACGTAGGAGGTGAACATCTTCTTCTCCCCCGTCATGTGGTTTGTGCATCCGCTGTCGATAATCCAGCTTGATCCCCCAGATGCATAAACCTGCAGGGCAAATTTAGGCTTGGATCTTAGGTACCCAACTCTTGTTGGGTCCTACAAGGTTAGTGACAATATCTTTAGGGACCCAAATGCAAGTTTTATCTCCCTTGCATTTTGCCCCTAATTTCCTAGCAATCAGCTTTCTATCCTTTCTACAAATTACAAAGGAAGCATTGCAAGTATAAAAAATTGTAGAAGGTTCATTGTTTACTTTCCTAGGAACATGAACAACATTTCTTCTAGGCATAGCATTTTTCCTAGCCAAATTTCTATCATGCATAATAGAAGAACTAGAAGCAAACGTGGCATGAGAATCAAAAGCATCATAACTTCTATAAGTATTCCTAGAATGTCTCCTATCATGATACATGAAAGCATGATTCTTTTGAGCACTACTAGCCATAGGGGCCTTCCCTTTCTCCTTGGCGGAGATGGAAGCCTTATGGCTTGTTAAGTTCTTGACTTCCCTCTTGAAGCCAAGACTATCCTTAATTGAGGGGTGTCTACCAATCGTGTAGGCATCCCTTGCAAATTTTATTTTGTCAAATTCACTCTTGCTAGTATTAAGTTGGGCATTAAGACTAGCCACTTCATCATTCAATTTAGAAATTGAAACTAGGTGTTCACTACAAGCATCAACATTAAAATCTTTACACCTATTGCAAATTGCAACATGTTCTACACAAGATGTTGATTTATTAGCTATTTCTAACTTAGCATTCAAATCATCATTTATGCTCTTTAAGCTAGAAATAGAGTCATGGCATGTAGACAATTCACAAGAGAGCATTTCATTCCTTTTAATTTCTAAAGCAAGGGATTTTTGTGCCTCTACAAACTTATCATGTTCTTCATACAAAAGATCCTCTTGCTTTTCTAATAACCTATTCTTATCATTCAAGGCGTCAATTAATTCATTAATCTTATCAACCTTAGTTCTATCTAGGCCCTTGAATAAACATGAATAGTCTATTTCATCATCGCTAGATTCTTCATCACTTGAGGAAGCGTAAGTACTAGTATCACGAGTGCTTACCTTCTTTTCCCTTGCCATGAGGCAGGTGTGATGCTCGTTGGGGAAGAGGAATGATTTGTTGAAGGCGGTGGCGGCGAGTCCTTCATTGTCGGAGTCGGACGACGAACAATCCGAGTCCCACTCCTTGCCAAGGTGTGCCTCGCCCATAGCCTTCTTGTAAGTCTTCTTCTTTTCCCTCTTGTTTCCTTGTTCCTGGTCACTATCATTATTGGGACAATTAGCGATAAAATTACCAATCTTACCACATTTGAAGCATGAGCGCTTCCCCTTTGTCTTGTTCTTGTTGGGATGCCCCTTGCGACCCTTTAGCGCCATCTTGAAACATTTGATGATGAGGGCCATTTCTTCATCATTAAGCCCGGCCACCTCAACTTGTGCCACCTTGCTAGGTAGCGCCTCCTTGCTCCTCGTTGCTTTGAGAGCAATGGTTTGAGGCTCTTGGATTGGGCCATTCAACGCATCATCAACGTATCTGGCCTCCTTGATCATCATCCGCCCGCTTACGAACTTTCCAAGTATCTCCTCGGGCGTCATCTTGGTGTACCTAGGATTCTCACGAATATTGTTCACAAGATGTGGATCAAGGACGGTAAAATACCTTAGCATTAGGCGGACGACGTCGTGGTCCGTCCATCGCGTGCTTCCATAGCTCCTTATTTTGTTGACGAGGGTCTTGAGCCGGTTGTACGTTTGGGTTGGCTCCTCGCCCCTGATCATTGCGAATCTCCCAAGTTCGCCCTCCACCAACTCCATCTTGGTGAGCATGGTGACGTCGTTCCCCTCATGTGAGATCTTGAGGGTGTCCCAAATCTGCTTGGCGTTATCCAAGCCGCTCACCTTATGGTATTCGTCCCTGCATAATGAAGCTAGAAGAACAGTAGTAGCTTGTGCATTTTTGTGAATTTGCTCATTAATGAACATGGGACTATCAGTACTATCAAATTTCATTCCACTCTCTACTATCTCCCATATGATTGGATGGAGAGAGAACAAGTGACTACACATTTTGTGACTCCAAAATCCGTAGTCCTCTCCATCAAAGTGAGGAGGTTTACCAAGTGGAATGGAGAGTAAATGAGCATTGGTACTTTGTGGAATACGAGAGTAATCAAAAGAAAAGTTCGAATTGACCATTTTCTTTTTCTCATAGTCGTTGTCGTCGTTGTCCTATTGGGAAGAAGAGGACTCGTCGCTGTCATCGTAGTAGATGATCTCCTTGATGCGCCTCGTTTTCTTCTTCTTCCCGTCTTTTCTTTTGTGGCCCGACCCCGAGTCAGTAGGCTTGTCATCCTTTGGATCATTGACGAAGGACTCCTTCTCCTTATCATTGACCACCATCCCCTTGCCCTTAGGATCCATCTCTTCGGGCGATTAGTCCCTTTCTTGAAGAGAATGACTCTGATACCAATTGAGAGCACCTAGGGGGGGTGAATAGGTGATCCTGTAAAACTTGAAACTTAGTGCCACAAAAACTTGATTAGGAGTTAGCACAATAAGGCCAAGTGGCTAGAGAGGAGTCTTAGCAAAACACAATAACCACAAAGAGATCAACATAGAGATGGCACAGTGGTTTATCCCATGGTTCGGTCAAGTCCAATACTTGCCTACTCCACGTTGTGGCGTCCCAACGGACGAGGGTTGCACTCAACCCCTCTCAAGCGGTCCAAAGACCCACTTGAATACCATGGTGTTTTGCTTTCACTTTACTATATCCCGCTTGTGAGGAATCTCCACAACTTGGAGCCTCTCGCCCTTACAAAGATGTTCACAAAGAAGCACGGGAGTAAGGATGGTATGAGCAACGCACACAAGACACAAAATCAGAGCAACACACGCACACAAGTCACAACACAAGCTCTCAACACAACTCAAAGAGTTCTCTACTCAAACGGAGCTCTAGTTGCTATCACAAAGAATCGAATGCACGGAATTGAAGTCTTGGTGCTTAGGAATGCTTAGAGAATGCTTGGTATCTTCCTCCATGCGCCTAGGGGCCCCTTTTATAGCCCCAAGGCAGCTAGGAGCCATTGAGAGCATTCCAGGAAGGCAATTCTTGCCTTTTGTCGCCTGGCGCACCGGACAGTCCGGTGCACCACCAGACACTGTCCGGTGTGGATTTCTTTCCTTCTGTGGCGCAGCCGACCGTTGAAGATCCAGAGCCGTTGGCGCACCGGACACTGTCCGGTGCACACTAGACAGTCCGGTGCCCCATTCTGATCGTTGGCTCTGCCACGCATCGCGCGCGGATTACGGGGCCGGCCGTTGGCTCGGCCGACCGTTGGCTCACCGAACTGTCTGGTGCACCACCGGACAGTTCGGTGATTTATAGCCGTACGCCGTTAATCGCTTCCCGAGAGCGATGACTTCGCCTGTGAATGGCTCACCGGACAGTCCGGTGCACCACCGGACAGTCCGATGATTTATAGCCGTACGCCGTTGATCGCTTCCCGAGAGCAGCCAGTTGACAGTCGCCAGTCTGGCGCACCGGACACTGTCCGGTGCACCACCGGACAGTCCGGTGCACCCAGACTGCGCAGAGTCTTGGCTGCATAGCCAAGTATTTTCCAAATTGATCTTTTCCTGTTTCTAGCACTTAGACACAATACATTAGTCTCCAAAACAATGTACTAAGTCTTAGAAACATACCTTTTCTTTTGATTTGCACTTTGTCCATCAATTGGCATAGATTAACACTTAAGCACTTGTGTTGGCACTCAATCACCAAAATACTTAGATATGGCCCAAGGGCACATTTCCCTTTCAGGGTCTTTATCCCTTTATAAGGATTATCAAACTTTGGTGTTTAACACAAAATTTATTTCTTCTGGAAAGGTTCCATCAAGGAGCTATAATCTCATCTAGGAGATATTCTCTCTACATAGGAGAATGTTCATTCATCAGGAATGTATTATTCGGTACGAGATTTATATGTTGCATGTTTATAATTCAAAGATATAAGTCCTCCTAGGATCTCATGACGGATCTTCAGAATCCTATTAACTGCATATTTTAATTCATGCCATTTGCCAGATTATATCATATATCAGAACAGTGTTTATTCAACACATATGTGGGATAGGTCTCTCACAAGACCACTTGAACCATCGCATTCACCACACATTATTTCAATAGTGCCCATAAATGTCCAAACTTCAAGCTCATGACTTTCATTTTGCGATTATTGGTTCAGCCTCAATTGCATTTATCAATGACCCGATAAGAGAGCTTCAAGCACTCGTGTCTAGGACTTTGTTTTGGATCCATTTGTAATCTAGAGAGGCAAGATAGATGTCGACACATTTGTCTCCCACATTTAATAATGATCTTCATCATTTACCAAAAACGAAAGATTCATTGTTATGTATTCCTAACACGATGATATTGCGCGCATTGCTAGGAACTTCATCATCAAGATGAACCTCTTCGTGAGGCAAATCACCAATAAGGTGAGTTCATCAAAGGAGAGTTATTACAGACCATGTGAATCTGCAATCAGAACATATGCTTTGACTAAGGCCGATGGATCATATTCGCAGGCATCCTTGAGAATAGATCAAATGCCAATAAGTCAAATGTGAATATGATATTAATCCCGGGTATATCCACATCTACATCAGGTAGAAGCATTCAAACAAAATATGGTTACTCACCAATATGGTTACTCCTCAACGATTTCTGGCAAACTCCATATACACAGGAGTACACACCGAACGATAGGTTCAATTTGGCTTTTGTGCGTTTAATAGAATATTGAGACATTACACTATATGGGCATTCCTCCCCCTAATGCCGAGATGTTCTAAAAGCATATAGATAAAATCCCCAACCACAATCATCCAGTTGTGGCCAGTGTATGCTATTGCTTGTGGTGATTTGTTTAGGAAATCTTACGCACGTTACAGATAGGGGTTTTATGCAGTGAGCATTGGACTTAGATTAATGTAGTGGCATGAATACTACATATTTGTCCTTCATCGTGAAGGATTAGTCTCAACTTTCAGCAAGACACGCAACAACAAGTTGCTTTGTGGTTACAATTCTGCAAACTTACTGTTATTGTTACCAAATGCACGATCAATCATTAAAATTTAGACTGATATGCGCAACACTATTTTATACATAAGTGTCCTTCAGGGACTCATGCATATCATTCGTCGTTTGGAGCCATTAGTTGACTTCATATCAACAAGTAAAATGACCATTAGGGTCTAGCGCTCACAAGGACATTCACTGGTTGCACTGTGCTTTGAGGCACATAGGAAATATATGTGTGTTTACATTGGTAGTAAAGTGCACGACATCAGGCCAATGCTGCCAAGCAAAGATTTTTATATGCAGGGATGTATAGTCCAGCTCGTTTTTATCGCTGCCCATGGTTTACCCAATTACTCATACCGCTCTGAAATTGGGTATCGATTAATGCAACATTTTTAGGTATAATAATTTTGAGAGAGAACTTATAACAATAGTTCATTATTTGTGAGTTAAGCTACCAGCGGGGCAAACTTTTCTCCTCGTATTATATACCAACTTGTTCTATAAAGCATTATTTAGATCTCTTCATTGTTCAGCAAAAAGAGAAGCTTTGGAATAGAATGGACAATGCCAAGAATTTGTATATTATCTGGGAAAATCACATGATTGCTAAGATTTCGACTAAGCAAATGGTGATAACCGCTTGGCAAGAGCGAAACAAGACCGATATCCGTCTAGGACTAGGCTTCAACAACAGATAGTACTACTCTCATACGAATGATTTATCAAGACTTGGGAGAATACATCTAGTCTCCATAATATCTTCATATTTCTATCACAAATTATCATCACGAGCAACCTAGTGGTCAAGACTTATGGCTCTTCCCGCGACAAGGACCAAGGACAGAATAATGCCCAATTTAGGTTTAAGCTCTGCGGTGATGTGGGATTTCATGTCTATTTTCTACTCTTCTTACTCCTGGTAGATCAGAGATAGATTACGGTAAGCACTTCAAAGTGTGGAATCCAATGTAGTTCTGCTACATAAACTCTAGGTATATGTCCATTCAGAACCGACCTTTACCATTTGGCTTATAGTGTATACCATACCAGTTAAAGACCTATCCCGAGTCAATTCAGCGACTATAAGTATTTACAATTATGAGAGATGTATGCAACACAAGCATAGAGGTCCTAGACAGGACGAGTAAAGTGGTTCGACGGGAACACACAATGGTTTTTCACACCAACATAGTGAAATTTTTCTCAGAGTAACCTTTCGAGGTACTCGCAACTTCGTGTTGCTAGGGTACTAGTCATTAATCTCAAAGTTTGCTTCATGTCGTTCAGCGACAAAAAACAATGTGCCAATATCTGGTTGAGCAATGTATGACTGAGATTTATAGTCTTAAATCATTTGGTAAGGCCTTTTGCTTACTAATAGAATCTCAATTTGTGATGTCTTCTATACCAAAAGGCTTTAATGCATTATATTATATACATCTTTGGGTTACTTCAGGTAAATCTTTATGCATGAGCTGAGAGCAGAGATTTAACTTATCTGTGTTTCATTGTATTTCGATTTAATTTCCTAGATTTGATAGTTGTTATGGCCACTTGGCGATATATATAAATATATGATGCCACACAACACAATCAAACAAAATATAGAGCGAAAACAAAATTGTTTACGAAGGTTGCACATAATGTGATTTCAGGGACTTGAACGACACACCACAATCCACGCAAATACAAGATCTAGTGTATTTGGTGTCAACGCGTGTGAAAGGGAAATAGGGTTACACCTTTTCCTAATTGATTTTGGTGGTTGAATTACCCAACACAAATAATTGGACTAACTAGTTTGCTCTAGATTATAAGTTTTACAGGTGCCAAAGGTTCACAATAGACCAATAAAATGACCAAGAAAGGGTTCAAACAAAGAGAGCAAAAGACAACCGAAGTGAGCCCTGGTCTGGCGCACCAGACTGTCCGGTGTGCCACCGGACAGTGTCCGGTGTACCAGGGAACTCAACTCCAAACTCGTCACCTTTAGGAAAACCAGAGGGCGCTCCGCTATAATTCACCGGACTGTCCGGTGTGCCAGCGGAGCAATGGCTACTTCAGTGCCAACGGTCGACTGCAACCGCATTCAATACGCTACAGTGCGCGCCAGAGTCAGAGCAGCGTCAGAAGGCGCACCGGACAGTCTACAGTACTTGTTCGGTGCACGACCGGACAGCCAGAAGACCCCACCTGTCAGAGCTCCAACGGTCGAACCCTAACGGCCGGGTGACGTGGCTGGCGCACCGGACAGTGTCCGGTGGCGCACCGGACTGTCCGGTGCGCCATGCGACAGCAACCTCCACCAAACGGCTAGTTTGGTGGTTGGGGCTATAAATACCCCAACCACCCCACCATTCATTGCATCCAAGTTTTCCACCTTTCAACACCTTACAAGAGCTATAGCCTTCAATTCTAGACACAACCAAAGAGATCAAATCCTCTCCCAAGTCCGGAATCACTCCAAATCAATAGTGACTAGAGAGAGTGACATTTGTGTTCATTTGAGCTCTTGCGTTTGGATTGCTTCTTTTCTTTCTCATTCTTTCTTGTGATTCACTCAATTGTAACCGAGGCAAGAGACACCAATTGTGTGGTGGTCCTTGCGGGGACTTAGTGTCCCATGTGATTGAGAAGAGAAGCTCACTCGGTCTAAGTGACCGTTTGAGAGAGGGAAAGGGTTGAAAGAGACCCGGTCTTTGTGACCACCTCAACGGGGAGTAGGTTTGCAAGAACCGAACCTCGGTAAAACAAATCCTTGTGTCTCATTCCTTATTTGCGTGTGATTTATTTTTCACCCTCTCTCTCAGACTCAATTATATTTCTAACGCTAACCCGGCTTATAGTTGTGCTTAAGTTTATAAATTTCAGATTCGCCCTATTCACCCCCCTCTAGGCGACTTTCAGCGTGTGCGGCCATCAGAGCTACAACAGCATAGCAAGCCTTTGTAATAAGCGCAGTAGGTGCAGTTGTGCTCAATAGTCGGGGTACATGACAAGTCCATGAAACATGCGCAACAGGCGCAATTGTGGTTCGATGATCACTACAGACAAACAATGCCTACAGGGCGTGCGAAAAATGCGTGACTCGATGATGGCAGTGCGACTCAACGAGAGTGGTTCGATTAAGCGAGTGCGACATAGCAATCAAATGACGTCGTCAAGTTCGTATGACACAAATACTGCGTCGTGTTGCCAGGGAGCAGCCAGTGCTCAGCTAATGCCATAATTCGGTCGATTAATAACGTAGTCTGATCGACGTGTCTGAGTACCCACTATACAATTTAATCGTTTACCGTGAGTCTGAAAGCTCAACGCAACACAAATATTTAGAACGATACAAAAATACATAACATAACCTTCAAATGCATTTTAATATTTTTCTGCTAATTATCTACTACGGGAAATAAAGCAGAAAAATAGTACTATAATTAATGCATAAGCATAAGCATATCATGTGCATGAAAACATTTTCACATATTTAAACATGTATTTTTCTACTAATTATTTACTGCGGAAAATAATTAACCGTAATATAAAACATGCTTTATTCTATTTCTTATTTGTAACCGAAAATAAATAGAATCAACAACGTAGAGCATATATAAAATAATTTAATCGTAATTTTTAGGGTGATTTTCAAGCCAACCATCGCCTGCTCTTTAATTATCAGAGCATCACATGCAAGCGTGAAGTCCCACCTTCACGACACTTCGCATGCAAGGCTGCATGCAACGCATGCAACCGTTGCAGTTCCGGTTATTGAGGAAGGTGGGCCCAGCGTGAGTGTGCGACTCGCGTCGTGTGGTGCCAGAATACGTACGGTGTAGTGCAGGTCCACAACGCGAACACACGTAGGAGCAACGGCTCCAGACGACGCTCCCAAAGCGACGAAGGTGCTTTTTTCACCGCTAACAATAGATTGAAAACTAAATCACAGATTCAATCCAGAAATTACATACCCCATTTCTTGATTTAGTGGACAAAAATGATGGTTGTCGCGTAGGACAGTTCGGCTAGGCCGGAGGACCTACCGGCTTGACGAAGAGTTGATGCTGATCTGATCCCACAGCAACGTCGAGGTAGAGCGTGCTGATAACATATTGAGAACTACGTTACCACGGATCACCAGATCTGCTTCCTTTCCTCCCGTCAGCAGTAGAGGCGCAAAAAGCTGTAGAGGATCCGTCTTCCTTCCCATAAGGACGACAGAGAAAATACACGAGACACGAGATATAGGGTTGGACCTCTAGCCTCTTCCTGATCTCTGTATTACAAGGGGATGTACAGGTTCTTTATATAGAGATGTGAGACCCCTCGGGAGCAAAACTGATATTTACCCACATAACTCTAACTAGGGTTATTTAACAGTTTTAATATAATGCATGCCGAACTAGATGTTCGGCGATCGGCATACGCCCCTGCAAAAAAAAACTTTTCAGGCATGCCAGCTGATTCCGGGCCTTCTTAGAACTAAAGTTTTGAGCTATTTTTAACTTTTGTTTAATATAGTTACAGTTCTGTTTAAGTTAGATAATATTTTCGACAACATAATTAAAGCCTCGAAGCTAAATAAAATCAAGAAGGATTAGAGGTGCTTTTTTGCCGATCTTAACATGCACCAAAAGAAAAAATTGAATGAATTAATTAGTGCTATTCATGAGAAGGATGAACTCTTGGACAGTCAAGAGGACTTCCTAATTAAGGAAAACAAGAAGCATGTTAAGGTTAAAAATGCTTATGCTCTAGAAATAGAAAAATGTGAAAAATTATCTAGTGAGCTAAGCACTTGCCATGATGTTATTGCCAACCTTAGGAATGAAAATGCTAGATTAATTGCTAAGGTTGATTCAAATGTTTGTGATGATTCATATGCCAATCTTAGAAATGATCATGCTATTTCTATTGTTAAGATTGAAAAATTGAATGATTCTCTTGCTAGCCTTAGGATTGAAAATGAAAAATTGATTGCAAAGGCTAAAGACTTAGATGTTTGCAATGCTTCCATTTCCGTTCTTAGAAGTGAAAATGACATTTTACATGCTAAGATTGTTGAACTAAAAACTTGCAAACCCTCTACATCTACCGTTGAGCATGTTTCTATTTGCACTAGATGTAGAGATGTTGATATTGATGCTATTCATGATCACATGGTATTAATTAAACAACAAAATGATCATATAGCAAAATTAGATGCTAAAATTGCCGAGCATGAGCTTGAAAATGAAAAATTTAAATTTGCTCGTAGTATGCTTTATAGTGGGAGACGCCCTGGCATCAAGGATGGCATTGGCTTCCAAAGGGGATACAATGTCAAACTTAATGCCCCTTCTAAAAAATTATCTAACTTTGTTAAGGGCAAGGCTCCCATGCCTCAGGATAACGAGGGTTACATTTTGTACCCTGCCGGTTATCCCGAGCATAAGATTAGGAGAATTCATTCTAGGAAGTCTCACTCTGGCCCTAATCATGCTTTTATGTATAAGGGTGAGACATCTAGCTCTAGGCAATCAACTCGTGCTAAATTGCCTAAAAAGAAGACTCCTAGTGCATCAAATGAACCTAGCATTTCATTTAAAACTTTTAATTGCTAAACTCGATACTTGCTTAATTGCTAAGACTAACATGGGTTGGCTCTGGCATCGCCGACTAGCCCATGTTGGGATGAAGAATCTTCACAAGCTTCTAAAGGGAGAGCACATTTTGGGACTAACAAATGTGCATTTTGAGAAAGACAAGATTTGATGCCAAGCAGGGAAGCAAGTTGGTGTACATCATCCACATAAGAACATCTTGACGACTGACAGGCCACTCGAGCTCCTCCACATGGACCTATTCGGCCCGATCGCTTACATAAGCATCGGCGGGAGTAAGTACTGTCTAGTTATTGTGGATGACTATTCTCGCTTCACTTGGGTATTCTTTTTACAGGAAAAATCTCAAACCCAAGAGACCTTAAAGGGATTCTTGAGATGGGCTCAAAATGAGTTAGGCTTAAGGATCAAGAAAATTAGAAGTGATAATGGGATGGAGTTCAAGAATTCACAAATTGAAGGCTTTCTTGAGGAGGAGGGCATCAAGCATGAGTTCTCTTCTCCCTACACGCCACAACAAAATGGTGTAGTGGAGAGGAAGAATAGAACTCTATTGGATATGGCAAGGACCATGCTTGATGAGTACAAGACTTCGGATCGGTTTTGGGCCGAGGCGGTCAACACCGCTTGCTACGCCATCAACCGGTTGTATCTACACCGAATCCTCAAGAAGACATCATACTAGGATATGATTCAAACACAATGGCTTATAGAGTCTTTAACAAGTCCACTGGACTAGTTGAAGTTTCTTGTGACATTGTGTTTGATGAGACTAACGGATATCTTTACAAAGCATGAGTTCATATGATGTCTTCTTGAGGATTCGGTGTAGATACAACCGGTTGATGGCGTAGCACGCGGTGTTGACCGCCTCGGCCCAAAACCGATCCGAAGTCTTGTACTCATCAAGCATGGTTCTTGCCATGTCCAATAGAGTTCTATTCTTCCTCTCCACTACACCATTTTGTTGTGGTGTGTAGGGAGAAGAGAACTCATGCTTGATGCCCTCCTCCTCAAGGAAGCCTTCAATTTGTGAATTCTTGAACTCCGTCCCATTATCGCTTCTAATTTTCTTGATCCTTAAGCCAAACTCATTTTGAGCCCGTCTCAAGAATCCTTTTAAGGTCTCTTGGGTTTGAGATTTTTCCTGTAAAAAGAATACCCAAGTGAAGCGAGAATAGTCATCCACAATAACTAGACAGTACTTACTCCCGCCGATGCTTATGTAAGCGATCGAGCCGAATAGGTCCATGTGGAGGAGCTCGAGTGGCCTGTCAGTCGTCAAGATGTTCTTATGTGGATGATGTACGCCAACTTGCTTCCCTGCTTGGCATGCGCTACAAATCCTGTCTTTCTCAAAATGCACATTTGTTAGTCCCAAAATGTTCTCTCCCTTTAGAAGCTTGTGAAGATTCTTCATCCCAACATGGGCTAGTCGGCGATGCCAGAGCCAACCCATGTTAGTCTTAGCAATTAAGCAAGTATCGAGTTCAGCTCTATTGAAATCAACTAAGTATAGCTGACCCTCTAATACTCCCTTAAAAGCTACTGGATCATCACTTCTTCTAAATACAGTAACACCAGTATCCGTGAAAAGATAGTTGTAACCCATTTTACATAATTGGGAAACAGAAAGCAAGTTGTAATCTAAAGAATCTACAAGAAAAACATTGGAAATAGAATGGTCAGGTGATATATCAATTTTACCCAAACCTTTGACCAAACCTTGATTTCCATCCCCGAATGTGATAGCTCGTTGGGGATCTTGGTTTTTCTCGTAGGAGGAGAACATTCTTTTCTCCACAGTCATGTGGTTTGTGCACCCGCTATCGATGATCCAACTTGAGCCCCCGGATGCATAAACCTACAAAACAAGTTTAGTTCTTGATTTTAGGTACCCAAACAGTTTTGGGTCCTTTGACATTAGATACAAGAACTTTGGGTACCCGAACACAAGCCTTTGATCCCTTATGTTTGTCCCCAACATACTTGGCAACTACTTTGCCGGATTTGTTAGTCAAAACATAAGATGCATCAAAAGTTTTAAATGAAATGCTAGGTTCATTTGATGCACTAGGAGTCTTCTTTTTAGGCAATTTAGCACGAGTTGATTGCCTAGAGCTAGATGTCTCACCCTTATACATAAAAGCATGATTAGGGCCAGAGTGAGACTTCCTAGAATGAATTCTCCTAATCTTATGCTCGGGATAACCGACAGGGTACAAAATGTAACCCTCGTTATCCTGAGGCATGGGAGCCTTGCCCTTAACAAAGTTAGATAATTTTTTAGAAGGGGCATTAAGTTTGACATTGTATCCCCTTTGGAAGCCAATGCCATCCTTGATGCCAGGGCGTCTCCCACTATAAAGCATACTACGAGCAAATTTAAATTTTTCATTATCTAGTTCATGCTCGGCAATTTTAGCATCTAATTTTGCTATATGATCATTTTGTTCTTTAATTAAAGCCATGTGATCATGAATAGCATCAATGTTAACATCTCTACATCTAGTGCAAATAGAAACAAGCTCAATAGTAGATGTAGAGGGTTTGCAAGAATTTAGTTCAACAATCTTAGCATGTAAAATGTCATTTTCACTTCTAAGATCGGAAATGGAAGCATTGCAAACATCTAAGTCTTTAGCCTTTGCAATCAGTTTTTCATTTTCAATTCTAAGGCTAGCAAGAGAAGCATTTAATTTTTCAATCTTAGCAATAGAAATAGCATGATCATTTCTAAGATTGGCATATGAATCATCACAAACATTTGAATCAACCTTAGCAATTAATTTAGCATTTTCATTCCTAAGGTTGGCAATAACATCATGGCAAGTGCTTAGCTCACTAGATAATTTTTCACATTTTTCTACCACTAGAGCATAAGCATTTTTAACCTTAACATGCTTCTTATTTTCCTTAATTAGGAAGTCCTCTTGGCTATCCAAGAGTTCATCCTTATCATGAATGGTGCTAATCAATTCATTTAACTTCTCCTTTTGTTGCATGTTAAGATTGGCAAAATGAGTAAACAAATCATCCTCATCATCACTAGAGTTAGCCTCATCACTAGAGGTGGCATATTTAGTGGAGGATTTAGATTTAACCTTCTTCTTTTTGTCGTCCTTTGCCATGAGGAATTTGTGGTCGACGTTGGGGAAGAGGAGTCCCTTGTTGACGGCGATGTTGGCGGCATCCTCGTCGGAGGAGGAGTCGGTGGAGCTCTCGTCGGAGTCCCACTCCCGGCAAACATGGGCATCGCCGCCCTTCTTCTTGTAGTATCTCTTCTTCTCTATTCTTCTCCCCTTCTTGTCGTTGCCCCTGTCACTATCACTAGAAATAGGACATTTTGCTATAAAGTGACTGGGCTTACCACACTTGTAGCAAACCTTCTTGGAGTGGGGCTTATAATCCTTCCCCCTCCTTTGCTTGAGGATTTGTCGAAAGCTTTTGATGATTAAAGCCATCTCCTCATTGTCGAGCTTTGAGGCATCGATGGGGAGCCTACTTGATGTAGACTCTTCCTTTTTCTCCTCTGTTGCCTTGAATGCGACGGGTTGTGCCTCGGGCGTGGAGGAGGTGCCTTGCTCGATGATTTTCGTTGAGCCTTTAATCATTAGCTCAAAGCTCACAAACTTCCCTATAACCTCCTCGGGAGACATTAGCTTGTATCTAGGATCACCTCGAATTAATTGAACTTGCGTAGGGTTAAGAAAAACGAGGGATCTAAGAATAACCTTGACCATCTCATGGTCATCCCATTTGGTGCTCCCGAGGTTGCGCACTTGGTTCACCAAGGTCTTCAAGTGGTTGTACATAGCTTGCGGATCCTCTCCTTGGTGAAGCATGAAGCGACCGAGCTCCCCCTCGATCGTCTCCCTCTTGGTGATCTTGGTCACCTCGTCTCCTTCGTGCGTGGTCTTGAGCACGTCCCAAATTTACTTTGCGCTTTTCAACCCTTGCACCTTATTACACTCCTCTCGACTTAGAGAGGCGAGGAGTATAGTAGTAGTGGCTTGGGAGTTGAAGTGATGAATCTGGGCTACTTCATCCGAATCATAGTCTTCATCCCCTATAGATGGTACCTGTACACCAAACTCAACAACGTTCCAAATGCTTGTGTGGAGTGAGGTTAGATGATGCCTCATTTTGTCACTCCACATATTATAATCTTCATCGTCAAAAACCGGTGGTTTGCCTAGTGGAACGGAAAGTAAAGGAGTACGCTTTGAAATACGAGGGTAGCGTAGGGGAATCTTACTATACTTCTTGCGCTCATGGCGCTTAGAAGTTACGGACGGTGCGTCGGGACCGGAGGTGGATGGCGATGAAGAATCGGTCTCGTAGTAGACCACCTTCCTCATCTTCTTTTTCTTATCGCCACTCCGATACGACTTGTGGGAAGAGGATTCCTTCTCCTTCCCTTTGTTGCGGGACTCTCCCGATGGAGCCTTCCTATGGCTTGTAGCGGGCTTGTCGCCGGTCACCATCTTCTTCTTGGCGTGATCTCCCGACATCACTTCGAGCGGTTAGGCTCTAATGAAGCACCGGGCTCTGATACCAATTGAAAGTCGCCTAGAGGGGGGGTGAATAGGGCGAATCTGAAATTTACAAAGTTTAAGCACAACTACAAGACGGGGTTAGCGTTAGAAATATAAGCGAGTCCAAAAGAGAGGGCAAAAAACAAATCACAAGCAAATAGAAAGTGAGACACGGTGATTTGTTTTACCGAGGTTCGGTTCTTGCAAACCTACTCCCCGTTGAGGTGGTCACAAAGACCGGGTCTCTTTCAACCCTTTCCCTCTCTCAAACGGTCACTTAGACCGAGTGAGCTTCTCTTCTCAATCACACGGGACACTAAGTCCCCGCAAGGACCACCACACATTTGGTGTCTCTTGTCTCGGTTACAATTAAGTGAATCACAAGAAAGAATGAGAAAGAAAAGAAGCAATCCAAGCGCAAGAGCTCAAATGAACACAAATGTCGCTCTCTCTAGTCACTATTTGATTTGGAGTGATTCTAGACTTGGGAGAGGATTTGATCTCTTTGGTTGTGTCTAGAATTGAATGCTTATAGCTCTTGTAAGGTGTAGAAGTCTGAAAACTTGGATGCAATTGAATGTGGGGTGGTTGGGGTATTGAGAGCACCTAGAGGGGGGGGGGGGGGGTGAATAGGTGATCCTGTAAAACTTGAAAACTTAAGCCACAAAAACTTGGTTAAGCGTTAGCACAGTAAATGCCAAGTGGCTAGAGAGGAGTCAAAACACAATAACCACAAGAAATCAATCACAGAGATGGCACAGTGGTTATCCTGTGGTTCGGCCAAGACCAACGCTTGCCTACTCCACGTTGTGGCGTCCCAACGGACGAGGGTTGCAATCAACCCCTCTCAAGCGGTCCAAAGACCCACTTGAATACCACGGTGTTTTGCTTGCTTTTCTCAATCCCGTTTGCGAGGAATCTTCACAACTTGGAGCCTCTCGCCCTTACACTTGAAGTTCACAAAGAAGCACGGAGCAAGGGAGGGATTAGCAACACACTCAAGACAAGAAATCACAGCAACACCACGCACACAAGTCACAACGAGAGCTCACAACACAACTCAATGAGTTCACCACTCAACTAGAGCTCTAATTGCTATTGCAAAGAATTAAAGGTGCGGAATCGATGTCTTGGTGCTTAAGAATGTTGTAGGAATGCTTGGTGGTCTCCTCCATGCGCCTAGGGGTCCCTTTTATAGCCCCAAGGCAGCTAGGAGCCGTTGAGAGCAATCTAGGAAGGCTGATCTTGCCTTCTGTCGACTGGCGCACCAGACAGTCCGGTGCACACCGGACACTGTCCGGTGCTCGATTTCCTTCCAAAAATGGCGCAGTCGACCGTTGGCAGCCTGAGAGCCGTTGGCGCACCGGACATGTCCGGTGCACACCGGACAGTCCAGTGCCCCGTTCTAGCCGTTGCCTCAGCCACGTGTCCCGCGTAGATTGCGCGGCTGACCGTTGGCCCGGCCGACAGTTGGCTCACCGGACAGTCCGGTGCACACCGGACAGTCCGGTGAATTATAGCCGTACATCGCCGGTGAATTCCCGAGAGCGGCCACTTCGCTCGAACCAGCCTGGCGCATCGGACACTGTCCGGTGCACCACCGGACAGTCCGGTGATCCCAGACTGAGCAGAGTCTTGGCTGCTCGAGCCAAGACATTTTCAATTGGATTTTTCCTGTTTCCAGCACTTAGACACAATACATTAGTCCATAAAACAATGTACTAAGTCTGAGAAACATACCTTTATCCTTGATTTGTACTTTGTCCACCTTTTTACACTTAGGCACTTGTGTTGGACACTAAATCACAAAAATACTTAGAAATGGCCCAAGGGCACATTTCCCTTTCAATCTCCCCCTTTTTGGTGATTTATGCCAACACAACATAAAGCAAGTAGAACAAGTACAAAATTAATTCAAATAAGACCTCAAAATTATTTGATTCAATTTTGACATATATGGATCATCATTTTCCACCACTTGGTTTGTTTTTGCAAATCAAACTCAAATTTCTATCTCTAAGTCAAACACACATGTTAAGACATAAAGAGAGTCATTCCAAGAGAAATTGATTCAAGATTTCAAAAACTCCCCTTTTTCCCATAATTAACACTTCTCCCCACAAGAAGCCAACTTTTGACAAGAGAGACAATAAAAGTGTTTTGACAAACCAAAAGCTCTATTCTACTATTTTCAAAATCTCTCAAGTGGTAGCTGATCCATTTATCGCTTTGGCCTTTATTTTCTCCCCCTTTGGCATCAAGCACCAAAACGGAATTAATCTTGGCCCTTTAACCTTATTGCCTCACCAAAATCTTCAACTAAGAGCAAGTAGGCAATAAGAGGATAAGAATGAACTTGGAAAAGTTACTCTTTTCATCGGAGTGCAGTGGAAGTCTTGCATGGTCCAAGTCCACCTTTTCCCTTTCAATCCTCCTTTGAGACTAAAACAAACTCAAGCACATGGTTAGTTTTCAAAGGGTCAAGTTGTAACACACCTCCCCCTAAGTATGTGCATCACTTGCAAAAAGGACTTGTGAGGTCCAGGGAGTGTTTGTACAACCTGAGCACCATACATAAGCAACAAATGCAGAGGAACATGATCAAAGGCATAAACACATGTATGCTACAATTCAATCCAATTTCCGCGAATCTAGGATATTTAGCTCACTATGCAGCCTGCAAAAGGTCTTTTCATCTAAAGGCTTAGTGAAGATATCGGCTAGCTGGTTCTCGGTGCTAACATGAAACACTTCGATATCTCCCTTTTGCTGGTGATCTCTCAAAAAGTGATGCCGGATGTCAATGTGCTTTGTGCGGCTGTGCTCAACAGGATTTTCCGCTATTCGGATAGCACTCTCATTGTCACATAGGAGTGGGACTTTGCTCAGATTGTAGCCAAAGTCCCAGAGGGTTTGCCTCATCCAAAGTAGTTGCGCACAACACTGTCCTGTGGCAACGTACTCGGCCTCAGCGGTGGATAGGGCAACGGAGGTTTGTTTCTTAGAGTTCCACGACACCAGGGACCTTCCTAAGAATTGGCACGTCCCCGATGTACTCTTCCTATCGACCTTACATCCAGCATAGTCGGAATCTGAGTACCCAATCAAGTCAAAGTTAGACCCCTTTGGATACCAGATCCCGAAGCAAGGCGTGGCGACTAAATATCTAATAATTCGCTTCACGGCCACTAAGTGACATTCCTTAGGATCGGATTGAAATCTAGCACACATGCATACGCTAAGCATAATATCCGATCTACTAGCACACAAATAAAGTAAAGACCCTATCATAGACCGGTATGCCTTTTGATCAATGGACTTACCTCCTTTGTTGAGGTCGGTGTGTCCGTCGGTTCCCATCGGAGTCTTTGCGGGCTTAGTGTCCTTCATCCCAAACCGCTTTAGCAAGTCTTGCGTGTACTTCGTTTGGGAGATGAAAGTGCCGTCTTTGAGTTGCTTCACTTGGAACCCAAGGAAGTAGTTCAACTCGCCCATCATCGACATCTCGAATATCTGCGTCATCACCCTGCTAAACTCTTCACAAGACTTTTGATTAGTAGAACCAAATTTTATGTCATCGACATAAATTTGGCACACAAAAAGATCATCACAAGTCTTAGTGAAAAGAGTTGGATCGGCTTTCCCAACCTTGAAAGCATTAGTAATTTAAAAGTCTCTAAGGCATTCATACCATGCTCTTGGGGCTTGCTTAAGTCCACAGAGCGCCTTAGAGAGCTTACACACGTGGTCGGGGTACCGTTCATCCTCGAAGCCAGGGGGTTGCTCCACGTACACCTCCTCCCTGATCGGCCCGTTGAGGAAAGCGCTCTTCACATCCATTTGGTACAACCTGAAAGAATGGTGAGCAGCATAGGCTAGCAAGCTACGAATGGATTCTAGCCTAGCCACAGGAGCAAAAGTCTCCTCAAAGTCCAAACCTGCGACTTGGGCATAACCTTTTCCCACAAGTCGAGCCTTGTTCCTCGTCACCACCCCGTGCTCGTCCTGTTTGTTGCGGAACACCCACTTGGTTCCCACAACGTTTTGCTTGGGACGAGGAACCAGTGTCCAAACTTCATTGCGCTTGAAGTTATTGAGTTCCTCCTGCATGGCCAACACCCAGTCCGGATCTAGCAAGGCCTCTTCTACCCTGAAAGGCTCAATAGAAGAGACAAAAGAGTAATGCTCACAAAAATTAACTAATCTTGAACGAGTAGTTACTCCCTTGCTAATATCACCCAATATTTGGTCGATGGGATGATCCCTTTGAATCGTCGCTCGAACTTAGGTTGGAGGTGCCTGAGGTGCTTCTTCCTCTTCAACTTGTACATCCTGTGCTCCCCCTTGATCATGCACCTCCACTTGAGGTACCTGTTCGTCATCTTGGGTTGGGGGATGCACCATAGTTGAGGAAGACGGTTGATCTTGCTCCAATTGTTCCTGAGGCCGTACATCTCCAATCGCCATGGTGCGTATTGCGGCCGTTGGAACGTCTTCTTCATCTACATCATCAAGATCAACAACTTGATCTCTTGGAGAGCCATTAGTCTCATCAAATACAACGTCGCTAGAGACTTCAACCAAACCCGATGATTTGTTGAAGACCCTATACGCCTTTGTATTTGAATTATAACCTAATAAAAACCCTTATATAGCTTTGGGAGCAAATTTAGAGGTTCTACCTTTCTTCACAAGAATATAACACTTGCTCCCAAAAACACGAAAATAAAACACATTGGGTTTGTTACCAGTTAGCAGCTCATACGAAGTCTTCTTGAGGAGGCGGTGAAGGTAGACCCTGTTGATGGCGTGGCAAGCCGTGTTCACGGCTTCCGACCAAAAGCGCTCGGGGGTCTTGAACTCTCCAAGCATAGTCCTCGCCATATCGATGAGCGTCCTGTTCTTCCTCTCTACCACACCATTTTGCTGAGGTGTGTAGGGAGCGGAGAATTCGTGCTTGATCCCCTCCTCCTCAAGGAACTCCTCCACTTGAAGATTCTTGAATTCGGACCCGTTGTCGCTTCTTATCTTCTTCACCTTGAGCTCAAACTCATTTTGAGCTCTCCTTAGGAAGCGCTTGAGGGTCCCTTGGGTTTCAGACTTATCCTGCAAAAAGAACACCCAAGTGAAGCGGGAAAAGTCATCAACAATAACTAGACCATACTTACTTCCTCCTATGCTCAGATAGGCGACGGGTCCGAAGAGGTCCATATGCAGCAGCTCCAGAGGTCTTGAAGTGGTCATCACATTCTTGCTGTGATGTGCTCCTCCCACTTGTTTACCTGCTTGACAAGCTGCACAGGGTCTATCTTTTTCGAATTGCACGTTAGTCAAACCTATCACGTGTTCTCCCTTTAGAAGCTTGTGAAGGTTCTTCATCCCCACATGTGCTAAGCGGCGATGCCACAGCCAGCCCATGCTAGTCTTAGCAATTAAGCATGCATCTAGACCGGCCTCCTCTTTTGCAAAATCAACTAAATAAAGTTTGCCATCTAGTACACCCTTAAAAGCTAGTGAACCATCACATCTTCTAAAGACAGACACATCTATATTTGTAAATAGACAATTATATCCCATATTACATAATTGACTGACAGATAGTAAATTATATCCAAGAGACTCAACTAAAAACACATTAGAGATAGAGTGCTCATTAGATATTGCAATCTTGCCTAAACCTTTCACCTTGCCTTGGTTCCCATCACCGAATATGATTGAATCTTGGGAATCCTTATTCTTGACGTAGGAGGTGAACATCTTCTTTTCCCCCGTCATATGGTTCGTGCATCCGCTGTCGATAATCCAGCTTGAACCCCCGGATGCATAAACCTGCAAGGCAAATTTAGGCTTGGGTCTTAGGTACCCAACTCTTGTTGGGTCCTACAAGGTTAGTCACAATTGTCTTAGGGACCCAAATGCAAGTTTTATCACCCTTGCATTTTGCCCCTAATTTCCTAGCAACTATTTTCCTATCCTTTCTGCAAATAGCAAAGGAAGCATTTAAAGCATGATAAATTGTAGAGGGTCCATTCATAACTTTCCTAGGAACATGAACAATATTCTTTCTAGGCACATGATGAATAATTTTCCTAGGCATATTTCTACCATGCATATAGGAAGAACTGATAGCATGAGAATCAAAGGCATGTGAATCAAAAGCATTACAACTCCTATGAGACTGTCTTCTATCAATGTACATAAAAGCATGGTTCTTTTTAGTACTACTTGCCATAAGGGCCTTCCCTTTCTCCTTGGCGGAGATGGGAGCCTTATGGCTTGTTAAGTTCTTGGCTTCCTTCTTGAAGCCAAGCCCATCCTTAATTGAGGGGTGTCTACCAATCGTGTAGGCATCCCTAGCAAATTTTAGTTTATCAAAATCACTTTTGCTAGCCTTAAGTTGGGCATTAAGACTAGCCATTTCATTATTTAGCTTTGCAATAGAAGCTATGTGTTCACTACAAGCATCAATATCAAAATCTTTACATCTATTGCAAATAACAACATTTTCTACACAAGTTGTTGATTTACTAGCTATTTCTAGCTTAGCATTCAAATCATCATTAATGCTTCTTAAGCTAGAAATTGTCTCATGGCAAGAAGATAATTCACTAGAAAGCATTTCATTTCTCTTAACTTCTAAGGCATGAGATTTTTGTGCTTCTACAAATTTGTCATGTTCTTCATACAACAAGTCCTCTTGTTTTTCTAAAAGCCTATTCTTATCATTCAAGGCATCAATCAATTCATTAATTTTATCTACCTTGGTTCTATCTAGGCCCTTAAATAAACATGAATAATCTATTTCATCCTCATCACTAGATTCGTCCTCACTTGAAGAAGCATAAGTAGAGTTTCGAGTACATACCTTCTTCTCCCTTGCCATAAGGCATGTGTGACGCTCGTTGGGGAAGAGGGATGACTTGTTGAAGGCGGTGGCGGCGAGTCCTTCATTGTCGGAGTCGGAGGAGGAGCAATCCGAATCCCACTCCTTTCCTAGATGTACCTCGCCCTTTACCTTCTTATAGTTCTTCTTCTTCTCCCTCTTGTTCCCTTGATCCTGATCACTATCATTGTCGGGACATTTAGCGATAAAATGACCAAGCTTACCACATTTGAAGCATGAGCGCTTCCCCTTTGTCTTGGTCTTGCTTGGCTGCCCCTTGCGACTTTTTAGCGCTGTCTTGAATCTTTTGATGATGAGGGCCATCTCTTCATCATTAAGTCCGACCGCCTCAATTTGTGCCACCTTGCTAGGTAGTGCTTCCTTGCTTCTTGTTGTCTTAAAAGCAAGGGGTTGAGGCTCATTGATTGGACCATTCAATGCATCGTCCACGTATCTTGCCTCCTTGATCATCATTCGCCCGCTTACAAATTTTCCAAGGACTTCTTCGGGCGACATTTTGGTGTACCTGGGATTCTCACGAATATTGTTCACCAAATGAGGATCAAGAACGGTAAAGGACCTTAGCATCAGTCGGACGACGTCGTGGTCTGTCCATCGCGTGCTTCCGTAGCTCCTTATTTTGTTGATAAGGGTCTTGAGCCGGTTGTATGTTTGGGTCGGCTCCTCACCCCTTATCATCGCGAATCGTCCAAGCTCGCCTTCCACCAACTCCATCTTGGTGAGCAAAGTGACGTCGTTCCCCTCATGAGAGATTTTGAGGGTATCCCATATTTGCTTGGCGTTATCCAAGCCGCTCACTTTGTGGTATTCATCCCTGCACAATGAAGCTAGAAGAACAGTAGTAGCTTGTGCATTCTTATGAATTTGCTCATTAATGAGCATGGGACTATCCGTACTATCAAAGTGCATTCCACTTTCTACAATCTCCCATATACTAGGATGGAGAGAGAACAAGTGACTACGCATTTTGTGACTCCAAAATCCGTAGTCCTCTCCATCAAAATGAGGAGGTTTACCAAGTGGAATAGATAATAAATGAGCATTTGTACTTTGAGGAATACGAGAGTAATCAAAAGAAAAGTTCGAATTGACCGGTTTCCTTCTCTCGTAGTCGTTGTGGTCGTCGTCCTGTTGGGAAGAAGTAGACTCATCGCTGTCGTAGTAGATGATCTCCTTGATGCGCCTCGTCTTCTTCTTCTTCCCATCTTTCCGTCTATGGCCCGAGCCCGAGTCGTTAGGCTTGTCATCCTTCGGCTCGTTGACGAAAGATTCCTTCTCTTTATCGTTGATCACGATACCCTTCCCCTTAGGATCCATCTCTTCAGGCGGTTAGTCCCTTTGTGAAGAGAACGGCTCTGATACCAATTGAGAGCACCTAGAGGGGGGGTGAATAGGTGATCCTGTAAAACTTGAAAACTTAAGCCACAAAAACTTGGTTAAGCGTTAGCACAGTAAATGCCAAGTGGCTAGAGAGGAGTCAAAACACAATAACCACAAGAAATCAATCACAGAGATGTCATGGTGGTTATCCCATGGTTCGGCCGAGACCAACGCTTGCCTACTCCACGTTGTGGCGTCCCAACGGACGAGGGTTGCAATCAACCCCTCTCAAGCGGTCCAAAGACCCACTTGAATACCACGGTGTTTTGCTTGCTTTTCTCAATCCCGTTTGCGAGGAATCTCCACAACTTGGAGCCTCTCGTCCTTACACTTGAAGTTCACAAAGAAGCACGGAGCAAGGGCGGGATTAGCAACACACTCAAGGCAAGAAATCACAGCAACACCACGCACACAAGTCGCAACGAGAGCTCACAACACAACTCAATGAGTTCACCACTCAACTAGAGCTCTAATTGCTATTGCAAAGAATTAAAGGTGCGGAATCGATGTCTTGGTGCTTAAGAATGTTGTAGGAATGCTTGGTGGTCTCCTCCATGCGCCTAGGGGTCCCTTTTATAGCCCCAAGGCAGCTAGGAGCCGTTGAGAGCAATCTAGGAAGGCTGATCTTGCCTTCTGTCGACTGGCGCACCGGACAGTCCGGTGCACACCGGACACTGTCCGGTGCCCGATTTCCTTCCAAAAATGGCGCAGTCGACCGTTGGCAGCCTGAGAGCCGTTGGTGCACCAGACATGTCCGGTGCACACCGGACAGTCCGGTGCCCCGTTCTAGCCGTTGCCTCAGCCACGTGTCCCGCGCAGATTGCGCGGCTGACCGTTGGCCCGGCCGACAGTTGGCTCACCGGACAGTCCGGTGCACACCGGACAGTCCGGTGAATTATAGCCGTACGTCGCCGGTGAATTCCCGAGAGCGGCCACTTCGCTCGAGCCAGCCTGGCGCACCGGACACTGTCCGGTGCACCACCGGACAGTCCGGTGATCCCAGACTGAGCAGAGTCTTGGCTGCTCGAGCCAAGACATTTTCAATTGGATTTTTCCTGTTTCCAGCACTTAGACACAATACATTAGTCCATAAAACAATGTACTAAGTCTGAGAAACATACCTTTATCCTTGATTTGTACTTTGTCCACCTTTTTACAATTAGGCACTTGTGTTGGACACTAAATCACAAAAATACTTAGAAATGGCCCAAGGGCACATTTCCCTTTCAGGTATTTATAGCCCCAACCACCAAACTAGCCATTTGGTGGAGGCTGCTGTCGAATGGCGCATCGGACAGTCCGGTGCGCCAGCCATGTCACCCGGTCGTTAGGGTTCGACCGTTGGAGCTCTGACAGGTGGGGTCTTCTGGCTGTCCGGTGGTGCACCGAACAAGTACTGTAGACTGTCCGGTGCGCCTTCTGACGCTGCTCTGACTCTGGCACGCACAGTAGCGCATTGAATGTGGTTGCAGTTGACCATTGGCGCTGAAGTAGTCGTTGCTCCGCTGGCACACCGGACAGTCCGGTGCGGCACCGGACACTGTCTGGTGCCTTACCGGACAGTCCGGTGAATTGTAGCGGAGCGCCCTCTGATTTTCCCGAAGGTGACGAGTTTGGAGCTGAGTTCCCTGGTACACTGGACACTGTCTGGTGGCACACCGGACAGTTTGGTGCGCCAGACCAGGGCACACTTCGGTTGTCTTTTGCTCTCTTTGTTTGAACCCTTTCTTGGTCATTTTATTGGTCTATTGTGAACCTTTGGCACCTGTAAAACTTATAATCTAGAGCAAACTAGTTAGTCCAATTATTTGTGTTGGGCAATTCAACCACCAAAATCAATTAGGAAAAGGGGTAAGCCTATTTCCCTTTCAAAGACAAGGCTTCCACTCCGCTCCATCAAATCATTCATCCTTCGCCGTCGCTCCGCACAAACTCTCCAACTTTGGTATAATCTTCACTTCTATACTTCTATCCAAAGGGGGAGAGAGTAGTTTATAAGGGCTTATATTTCACTCAAGCATCCGTTTTTGGCGATTCATGCCAAAGGGGGAGAGAGTATTAGCCCAAAGCAAAAGGACCGCACCACCACCAATTTTTTAAAAAATATAGTCTTTTAATTGGTTTTAAAATCAATTTTTCAATTGGTATCTTATTTTGATATAATTTCAAATTGGTATACCCTCTTCAAAATTAATATCTAAAACCCTCTTGAACACTAAGAGGAGGACTTCATTAAGGGGGAGTTTTGTTTAGTCAAAAGAAAAGCATTTGAACAGGGGGAGAAAATTTCAAAACTTGAAAATGCTTCTCAAAATCTTATTCATTTACCTTTAACTATTTGCAAAAGAACTTTGAAAAGAATTTCCAAAACATTTTGCAAAACAAAACATGTGGTGCAAGCGTGGTCCAAAATGTTAATAAGAAGAAAAGCCATCCATGCGCATCTAGTAAGTAATATTTATTGGTTTCATTCCAAGCAACCTTTGCACTTACATTATGCAAATTAGTTCAATTCTGCACTTCCATATTTGCTTTGGTTTGTGTTGGCATCAATCACCAAAAAGGGGGAGATTGAAAGGGAAATAGGCTTACACCTTTTCCTAATTGATTTTGGTGGTTGAATTACCCAACACAAATAATTGGAATAACTAGTTTGCTCTAGATATAAGTTTTACAGGTGCCAAAGATTCATAATAGACCAATAAAATGACCAAGAAAGGGTTCAAACAAAGCCCTGGTCTGGCGCACCGGACTGTCCGTTGTGCCACCGGACAGTGTCCGGTGTACCAGGGAACTCAGCTCCAAACTCGTCACCTTCGGGAAAACCAGAGGGCGCTCCGCTATAATTCACCGGACTGTCCGGTGTGCCAGCGGAGCAACGACTACTTCAACGCCAACGGTCGACTGCAACCGCATTCAATGCGCTACAGTGCGCGCCAGAGTCAGAGCAGCGTCAGAAGGCGCACCGGACAGTCTACAGTACTTGTCCGGTGCACTACCGGACAGCCAGAAGACCCCACCTGTCAGAGCTCCAACGGTCGAACCCTAATGGCCGGGTGACGTGGCTGGCGCACCGGACAGTGTCCGTTGGCACACCGGACTGTCCGGTGCGCCATGCGACAGCAGCCTCCACCAAACGGCTAGTTTGGTGGTTGGGGCTATAAATACCCCAACCACCCCACCATTCATTGCATCCAAGTTTTCCACCTTCCAACACCATACAAGAGCTATAGCCTTCAATTCTAGACACAACCAAAGAGATCAAATCCTCTCCCAAGTCCGGAATCACTATAATCAATAGTGACTAGAGAGAGTGACATTTGTGTTCATTTGAGCTCTTGCGCTTGGATTGCTTCTTTTCTTTCTCATTCTTTCTTGTGATTCACTCAATTGTAACCGAGGCATGAGACACCAATTGTGTGGTGGTCCTTGCGGGGACTTAGTGTCCCGTGTGATTGAGAAGAGAAGCTCACTCGGTCTAAGTGACCGTTTGAGAGAGGGAAAGGGTTGAAAGAGACCCGGTCTTTGTGACCACCTCAACGGGGAGTAGGTTTGCAAGAACCGAACCTTGGTAAAACAAATCCTTGTGTCTCATTCCTTATTTGCGTGTGATTTGTTTTTCACCCTCTCTCTCGGACTCAATTATATTTCTAACGCTAACCCAGCTTGTAGTTGTGCTTAAGTTTATAAATTTCAGATTCGCCCTATTCACCCCCCTCTAGGCGACTTTCAGCGTGTGCGGCCATCAGAGCTACAACAGCATAGCAAGCCTTCATAATAAGCGCAGCAGGTGCAGTTGTGCTCAATAGTCAGGGTACATGACAAGTCCATGAAACATGCGCAACAGGCGCAATTGTGGTTCGATGATCACGACAGACAAACAATGCCTACAGGGCGTGCGAAAAATGCGTGACTCGATGATGGCAGTGCGACTAAACGAGAGTAGTTCGATTAAGCGAGAGTGCGACATAGCAATCAAATGACGCAGCCAAGTTCGTATGACACAAATACTGCGTCGTGTTGCTAGGGCGCAGCCAGTGCTCAGCCAATGCCATAATTCGGTCGATTAATAACGTAGTCTGATCGACGTGTTTGAGTACCCACTATACAATTTAATCGTTCACCGTGAGTCTGAAAGCTCAACGCAACACAAATATTTAGAACGATACAAAAATACACAACATAACCTTTAAATGCATTTTAATATTTTTCTACTAATTATCTACTACGGGAAATAAAGCAGAAAAATAGTACTATAATTAATGCATAAGCATAAGCATATCATGTGCATGAAAACATTTTCACATATTTAAACATGTATTTTTCTACTAATTATTTACTGCGAAAAATAATTAACCGTAATATAAAACATGCTTTATTCTATTTTTATTTGTAACCGAAAATAAATAGAATCAACAACGTAGAGCATATATGAAATAATTTAATCGGAATTTTTAGGGTGATTTTCAAGCCAACCATCGCCTACTCTTTAACTACCAGAGCATCACATGCAAGCGTGAAGTCCCACCTTCACGACGCTTCGCATGCAAGGCTGCATGCAACGCATGCAACCGTTGCAGTTCCGGTTATTGAGGAAGGTGGGCCCATCATGAGTGTGCGACTCGCGTCGTGCAGTGCCACAATACGTGCGGTGTAGTGCAGGTCCACAACGCGAACACACGTAGGAGCAGCGGCTCCAGACGGCGCTCCCAAAGCGACGAAGGTGCTTTTTTCACCGCTAACAATAGATTGAAAACTAAATCACAGATTCAATCCAGAAATTACATACCCATTTCTTGATTCAGTAGACAAAAATGATGGTTGTCGCGTAGGACAGTTCGGCTAGGCCGGAGGACCTACCGGCTTGACGAAGAGTTGATGCTGATCTGATCCCGCAGCAACGTCGAAGTAGAGCGTGCTGATAACATATTGAGAACTATGTTACCACGGATCACCAGATCCACTTCCTTTCCTCCCGTCAGCAGTAGAGGCGCAAAAAGCTGTAGAGGATCCGTCTTCCTTCCCATAAGGACGACAGAGAAAATACACGAGACACGAGACATAGGGTTGGGCCTTGTCGGCGTTTCCACCCCGGGACCGACGAGTAAATTGTCGCTGCGTGTCCCAGCCCAGATGGGTCGACGCGAGACGGAACACAAGGGGAGAATACAATAAGGGGAACCGCGGCTCGTGTTGTCCTGCGCCCAGGGCGGATGTGCTTGCAGTAGGGGGTTACAAGCGTTCGCGAGGGAGAGAGAGAGAGCCTGCTCGTCAGCCCGTCCTCCCGCGCGGCCCCCCTCTTCGTACGAGGGCCCTGGACCTTCCTTTTATAGACGTAAGGAGAGGGCCCATGTGTACAATGGGGGGTGTAGCAGTGTGTTAACGTGTCCGGCAGAGAGGAGCCAGAGTCCTATGTACATGCCGACGTGGCTGTCGGAGAGGTGTTGGTGTCCTGTTCATGTGATGTCGTGGCCGTCGGAGGAGCGCTTAAACCCTATAGAAGCACAGCTGTCGGGACCTTGCTGACGTCTCCTTGCTTCCGTAGGGGGCTGAGAACCGCCGTCGTCATGGAGCACGCGGGGTGTCATCATTACTTGTTTTACCGGGGCGAGCTAGATGGGACACCAGTCTTGTTCCCCGTAGCCTGAGCTAGCTAGGGGTAGGGTAATGATGTACCCCCTGCGACGTGGTCGGCCCGAGCCCAAGGTCGGGCGAGGCGGAGGCTCCTCCGAGGTCGAGGCTGAGTTCGAGCCCTGGGGTCGGGTGAGGCGGAGACTGTCGTCCGAGGTCGAGGTTGAGTCCGAGCCCTAGGGTCGGGCGACGTGGAGACCATCGTCCGAGGTCGAGGTTGAGTCTGAGCTCTGGGTCAGGCGAGGCAGAGACCATCGTCCGGGGTCGAGGTTGAGTCCGAGCCCTAGGGTCGGGCGAGGCGGAGACCGTCGTCCAGGGTCGAGGTTGAGTCCGAGCCCTGGGGTCGGGCGAGGCGGAGACCGTCGTCTGAGGTCGAGGTTGAGCCCGAGCCCTGGGATCGGGCAAGGCGGAGACCGTCGTCTGGGGTCGAGGTTGAGTCCGAGCCCTGGGATCAGGCGAGGCGGAGACCATCGTCCGGGGTCGAGGTTGAGTCCGAGCCCTGGGGTCGGGCGAGGCGGAGACCGTCGTCCGACGTCGAGGTTGAGTCCGAGCCCTAGGGTCGGGCGAGGCGGAGACCATCGTCCGAGGTCGAGGTTGAGTCCGAGCCCTGGGGTCGGGCGAGGCGGAGCTTCCTATGGCGCCCGAGGCTGGACTTGGCTGCTGTCAGCCTCACCCTGGCGGGTGGCACAACAGTCGGAGCAGTGCAGGCGGCGCTGTTTTCCTGTCAGGTTAGTCAGTGGAGGGGTGAAGTGACTGCGGTCACTTCGGCCTTGTCGACTGAGAGCGCGTGTCAGGATAAGGTGTCAAGCGATCCTTGCATTGAATGCCCCTGTGATGTGGTCGGTTGGCGTGGTGATCTGGCCAAGGTTGCTTCACTGTGAAGCCTGCCCGAGCTGGGCCTCGGGCGAGTCGTAGGTGCGCCCGTTACTTGAGGTGCCCTCGGGCGAGGCGTGAATCTGCCTTGGTCTACTGTTCCTTCCCGAGGCTGGGCTCGGGTGAGGCGAGATCGTGTCCCTTGAGCGGACGGAGCCTTGACCTGAATTGCGCCCATCAGGCCTTTGCAGCTTTGTGCTGATGGTGGTTACCAGCCGAGTTTAGGAGTCTTGGGGGTACCCCTAATTATGGTCCCTGACAGTAGCCCCCAAGCCTCAAAGGGAGTGTTGGTACTCGCTTGGAGGCTTTGTCACACTTTTTTGCAAGGGGACCGGCCTTTCTTGGTCACACTTCGTTCCGGTGGGTGCGCGCGAGCGCACCCGCCGGGTGTAGCCCCTGAGGCCTCGGAGGAGTCGTTTGACTCCTCCGAGGTCTTAGTGCCTTTTGTGATCCCTCATGCAATCTGATCGTAGTCCGGGTGCATGGTCAGGTTCCGAGTTCTCGGGCTGGTATGTTGATGCTGTCAACGGTTTGGCCGGAGCCGGGTTCGCGAGAGTAGCCCCCGAGCCTCTACACAGGGCGAGAGGACGGTCAGGGACTGACTCGACTTTTTTCATACGCCCCTTCGTCGCCTTTCCACAAGGAGGAGGGGGGAAAGCGCCATGTTGCCCTCGGAGGGTGCCGAACATGGTGTCTCCAGTGAGTTGCTAACGGGTGATCCGATTGGACGCCCGTGCCCCGTTCGATAAGGGTCGGCTAGTGGCCCAGAGGTGCACTCCAAAAGTACTTGCAGGTGATTTGCTGGACCTGGTCTCGTTTGATAGGGTCTGAGGGCTCGATGCCTTCCTCTGATGGGATTCCGTTACAGAATCGCTCCCGCTGGTCTCGGAAATGACCTAGGGTACCTCGGGAGCGTAGCCCGAGCCTTGGTTATGTATCGAACGTACCTAGAGTCATCTCTCACTCTGCATGCTCTGGGGTGACTGTCGAACCCTTCGGGGGGCCAGCCTACGAACCCCTGATCAGTAGTGGGCGCGGAGCCCGAGTGGCCTGATGCGGCTGTCGAACCCTTTCGAGGGGCCAGCCTTCGAACCTCTGACAAGTAGTGGGCGTGGAGCCCGAGTGCTCTGAGGCGGCTATCGAACCCTTCCAAGGGGCCAGCCTTCGAACCTCTGATCAGTAGGAGGGCTCGGGGCCCGCTTCCTTCGCAGAGAAGGATCCCTTTCGGAGTATCCCCTTTCCCGGTCCCTGTAGCAAGAGAGAGAAAGGGGAAGAGGAAAAGGATATGAAATTGAACGACGTGGCGCACCTTTTTTCGACGCGGTCATTATGGCGGAGGTGAAGCGTCGCTCGCTTCGCCTACCAAAGGTGTCGCCTGCCCTGCCGCGGAGTTAATGCGACGGGACAAGTGGTTCGCGGGGCAGCCGTTGTGCATGCGCGAGCCGTTCGAGGAATGGAACACGGGCGCGTCGTCTTCACGCCGTGGGAGAGGGCTCTCCTGCTGCTCCAAGAGGGGACGTGAGCCTGCAGACAATTTGACCGTCGCTTCCGCTCGCCTGCTGCCGCTATTACTGTCGGCCCACTTCTGGCCATATCGACCGTCGCGCCTTCTCCCGCGGCTGACTGACCCGTGGCCGGCGTGTTTGGCTGGCATGGAGGTTGTTCATACCCGCGGGAGTGGAACCGGAGTTCCATTTGTAATGGCATCTTGAGTGCCAGTGTCTGTTCATTGTGGCTATCGGGGCCTGAACATCTTGGTATTTGGGCGTAAAGCCGTGTTTCTTCGCCATTTCGAGCACCAGGTCTCGCCTGTTGGCTAGCTGAACTGCTTAACCAAGTGTGAGTTGCCATGCGTGGAAGGTGACGAGTGAGGTATCCGTATCCCAGAGGCGTAGGAGTCCCTCGGCTCGGTCGGCCTTGCCACTCAAGGCTTCTCTTGCCCAGTTAAAGAAACCCTCGGCCGCTCTGCGATGAGCCGGAGCCGGAGGCAGCGGTGTCAGCATGGACAGAGGCGGAGTTGGCTCGAAAAGGGGGCTTTTGAAAGGGAAATGTGCCCTTGGGCCATTTCTAAGTATTTTGGTGATTTAGTGTCCAACAGAAGTGCCTAAGTGTAAAATGGTGGACAAAGTACAAATCAAGGATAAAGGTACGTTTCTCAGACTTAGTACATTGTTTTAAAGACTAATGTATTGTGTCTAAGTGCTGGAAACAGGAAAAGACCAACTAGAAATGTCTTGGCTCGAGCAGCCAAGACTCTGCTCAGTCTGGGTGCACCGGACTGTCCGGTGGTGCACCGGACAGTGTACGGTGCGCCAGGCTGGCTCGAGCGAAGTGGCCGCTCTCGGGAATTCACCGGCGGCGTACGGCTATAATTCACCGGACTGTCCGGTGTGCACCGGACTGTCCGGTGAGCCAACGGTCGGCAGGGCCAACGGTCGGCCGCGCGATCTGCGCGGGACACGTGGCCGAGCCAACGGCTAAAAGGAGGCACCGGACTGTCCAGTGTGCACCGGACATGTCCGGTGCGCCAACGGCTCTCAGGCTGCCAACGGTCGACTGCGCCATTTTTGGAAGGAAATCGGGCACCGGACAGTGTCCGGTGTGCACCGGACTGTCCGATGCGCCAGTCGACAGAAGGCAAGATCAGCCTTCCTAGAATGCTCTCAACAGCTCCTAGCTGCCTTGGGGCTATAAAAGGGAACCCTAGGCGCATGGAGGAGAACACCAAGCATTCCTACAACATTCATAAGCACCAAGACATCGATTCCGCGTCTTTGATTCGTTGCGATAGCAATAAGAGCTCTAGTTGAGTGGTGAACTCATTGAGTTGTGTTGTGAGCTCTCATTGCAACTTGTGTGCGTGGTGTTGCTGTGATTTCTTGTCTTGAGTGCGTTGCTAATCTCTCCCTTGCTCTGTGCTTCTTTGTGAATTTCAAGTGTAAGGGCGAGAGGCTCCAAGTTGTGGAGATTCCTCGCAAACGGGATTGAGAAAAAGCAAGCAAAACACCGTGGTATTCAAGTGGGTCTTTGGACCGCTTGAGAGGGGTTGATTGCAACCCTCGTCCGTTGGGACGCCACAACGTGGAGTAGGCATGCATTGGTCTTGGCCGAACCACGGGATAACCACCGTGCCATCTCTGTGATTGGTCCTTGTTGGTTATTGTGTTTTGTTGAGAATTCCTCTCTAGCCACTTGGCAATTATTGTGCTAATGATTAACCAAGTTTTGTGGCTTAAGTTTTCAAGTTTCGCAGGATCACCTATTCACCCCCCTCTAGGTGCTCTCAATTGGTATCGGAGCCGTTCTCTTAACAAAGGGACTAACCGCCCGAAGAGATGGATCCTAAGGGGAAGGGAATCGTGATCAATGACAAAGAGAAGGAATCCTTCGTCAACGAGCCGAAGGATGACAAGCCTACCGACTCCGGCTCGGGCCATAGACGAAAGGATGGGAAGAAGAAGAAGACAAGGCGCATCAAGGAAATTGTCTACTACGACGACAACGATGAGTCTACTTCTTCCCAAAAAGACGACGACCACAACGACTACGAGAGAAGGAAACTAGTTAATTCAAACTTTTCTTTTGACTACTCTCGTATTCCGCAAAGTTCAAATTCACATCTGCTCTCCATTCCTCTCGGCAAGCCTCCACACTTTGATGGGGAGGACTACGGATTTTGGAGCCACAAAATGCGTAGTCATCTATTCTCTCTCCATCCTAGTATATGGGAGATTGTAGAGAGTGGAATGCACTTTGATAGTTCGGATAGTCCCATGTTCATTAATGAACAAATTCATAAGAATGCACAAGCTACTACTGTTCTTCTAGCTTCATTGTGCAGGGATGAATACCACAAAGTGAGCGGCTTGGATAACGCCAAGCAGATCTGGGACACCCTCAAGATTTCTCATGAGGGGAACGACGTCACCTTGCTCACCAAAATGGAGTTGGTGGAGGGCGAGCTTGGACGGTTCGCGATGATAAGGGGCGAGGAGCCAACTCAAACATACAACCGGCTCAAGACCCTTATAAACAAAATAAGGAGCTACGGAAGCACGCGATGGACGGACCATGACGTCGTCCGACTGATGCTAAGGTCCTTTACCGTTCTTGATCCTCATTTGGTGAATAATATTCGTGAGAATCCCAGGTACACCAAAATGTTGCCCGAAGAAGTCCTTGGAAAATTCGTGAGCGGGCGGATGATGATCAAGGAGGTGAGGTACGTGGACGACGCCTTGAATGGTCCGATCAACGAGCCGCAACCCCTTGCTCTCAAGGCAACAAGAAGCAAGGAGGCGCTACCTAGCAAGGTGGCACAAATTGAGGTGGCCGGACTTAATGATAAAGAGATGGCCCTCATCATCAAAAGATTCAAGACGGCGCTTAAAGGTCGCAAGGGACAGCCAAGCAAGACCAAAGCCAAGGGGAAGCGCTCATGCTTCAAATGCGGTAAGCTTGGTCATTTTATTGCTAACTGTCCCAACAATGATAGTGATCAGGACCAAGGGAACAAGAGGGAGAAGAAGAAGAACTATAAGAAGGCAAAGGGCGACACACATCTAGGAAAGGAGTGGGACTCAGATTGCTCCTCCTCCGACTCCGACAATGAAGGACTCGCCGCCATCGCCTTCAACAAGTCATCCCTCTTCCCCAACGAGCGTCACACATGCCTTATGGCAAGGGAGAAGAAGGTATGTACTCGAGACTCTACTTATGCTTCTTCAAGTGAGGACGAATCTAGTGATGAGGATGAAATAGATTATTCATGTCTATTTAAGGGCCTAGATAGAACCAAGGTAGATAAAATTAATGAATTAATTGATGCCTTGAATGATAAGAATAGGCTTCTAGAAAAACAAGAAGATTTGTTGTATGAAGAACATGACAAATTTATAGAAGCACAAAAATCTCATGCCTTAGAAGTTAAGAGAAATGAAATGCTTTCTTGTGAATTATCTTCTTGCCACGAGACAATTTCTAGCTTAAGGAGCATTAATGATGATTTGAATGCTAAGTTAGAAATAGCTAGTAAATCAACAACTTGTGTAGAAAATGTTGTTATTTGCAATAGATGTAAAGATTTTGATATTGATGCTTGTAGTGAACACATAGCTTCTATTGCAAAATTAAATGATGAAATGGCTAGTCTTAATGCCCAACTTAAGGCTAGCAAAAGTGATTTTGATAAACTAAAATTTGCTAGGGATGCCTACACGATTGGTAGACACCCCTCCATTAAGGATGGGCTTGGCTTCAAGAGGGAAGCCAAGAACTTAACAAGCCATAAGGCTCCCGTCTCCGCCAAGGAGAAAGGGAAGGCCCCTATGGCAAGTAGTACTAAAAAGAACCATGCTTTTATGTACAATGATAGAAGACAACCTCATAGGAGTTGTAATGCTTTTGATTCACATGCCTATGATTCTTATGCTAGGTATGCTTCCAGTTCTTCCTATATGCATGGTAGAGATATGCCTAGGAAGAATATTCATCATGTGCCTAGAAAGAATATTGTTCATGTTCCTAGAAAAATTATGAATGGTCCCTCCACAATTTATCATGCTTTAAATGCTTCCTTTGCTATTTGTAGAAAGGATAGGAAGATAGTTGCTAGGAAATTAGGGGCAAAATGCAAGGGTGATAAAACTTGCATTTGGGTCCCTAAGGAAATTGTGACTAACCTTGTAGGACCCAACAAGAGTTGGGTACCTAAGACCCAAGCCTAAATTTGCCTTGCAGGTTTATGCATCCGGGGGCTCAAGCTGGATTATCGACAGCGGATGCACAAACCATATGACGGGGGAGAAGAAGATGTTCACCTCCTACGTCAAGAATAAGGATTCCCAAGATTCAATCATATTCGGTGATGAGAACCAAGGCAAGGTGAAAGGTTTAGGCAAGATTGCAATATCTAATGAGCACTCTATCTCTAATGTGTTTTTAGTTGAGTCTCTTGGATATAATTTACTATCTGTCAGTCAATTATGTAATATGGGATATAATTATTTATTTACACATGTAGATGTGTCTGTCTTTAGAAGATGTGATGGTTCACTAGCTTTTAAGGGTGTACTAGACGGCAAACTTTACTTAGTTGATTTTGCAAAAGAAGAGGCCAGTCTAGATGCATGCTTAATGGCTAAGACTTGCATGGGCTGGTTGTGGCATCGCCGCTTAGCACATGTGGGGATGAAGAACCTCCACAAGCTTCTAAAGGGAGAAACGTGATAGGTCTAACCAATGTTCATTTCGAAAAATATAGACCTTGTGCAGCTTGTCAAGCAGGGAAACATGTGGGAGGAGCACATCACAGCAAGAATGTGATGACCACTTCAAGACCTCTGGAGCTGCTGCATATGGACCTCTTTGGACCCGTCGCCTATCTGAGCATAGGAGGAAGTAAGTATGGTCTAGTTATTGTTGATGATTTTTCCCGCTTCACTTGGGTGTTCTTTTTGAAGGATAAGTCTGAAACCCAAGGGACCCTCAAGCGCTTCCTCAGGAGAGCTCAAAATGAGTTTGAGCTCAAGGTGAAGAAGCTAAGGAGCGACAACGGGTCCGAATTTGTGACACCCCAGTGTCACTCAGGGTTTTTCTTTCAAAAGCCAAACCAAGAGCCATCATTTTATGTGAACCAAAGTAAGCATGAGCATCAAAGTAACTTAAGAAATAATGAAGTCACCAAGTGTATACTCAAAAGTGTCATGATCAAAACAAATAAGTCCCTTAAAAGATCAGATTGTGCAACCCTAGTTTAAAAACCCTAAATGAGCCCCATGAGCAAAAATTCAAAAGAGAGGAAAAGGGAGTGAAAAGTTTAAAATCTTGAGTTGAGCCAATTATAAAAATTGAAGTATATTTAATGAGCAACAAGAAAGGTTGAGAAAGCTTAGCTAAAATAATTCAAATAAAACCCCAAATCAAGTTTTCCATGTGTGGACTTGATAAGAATTCTGAATTTCAGATTTCTGAAAATCAGACCTTGAGCCAAAGATCAGGGATGTTCACCTTGATCCCTAACTCGAATCCTAATGGCCCCATTGACAAAAATGTGCCTAACTAACCCCTCTGTCGTGTGCCAGAAGATGGCATTGGGACGCGAGCCCTAGACACGACTAAACCTTGGATTTGCCTCGGATTTGCGCAGGGAGACAGACCAGATTTCCTGGCTCCATATCTCTGCAACCAGTAGGCAAAATCCTATGACCTCCACACAAGAATGGTAGCTTGTAGGGAGGGGAAGAGGTTTTGTGCATTGACCAAGGCGAGAGCAGGCTCGGATGAGCGACTACACGCGCCAGAACTTGGGCAGAACGCGTGCTCCCACGTGTTCGACCCTGGCCGGCGCGCCAGAGCTCGCCCAACCCGCGCGCGCGCGCTCCCCGGCGACCAGTCGCGTCCGCCGCGCGTCCTCGCCCTCGACCGTGCCCGCCCGCGCCTATAAAGCCTCCCCAGGCGCGCCTCACTTCGCCCCGCACTCACCCTTTTCGGCCAGCCGCTTTCCTTAGCTCCGGCGAGCTTGATTTCCGCCCGCCATTGCCGCCCGAGCTTCGGCCACCGTGGCCAGCTCTCTCCAGCCATCCTCAAGCCAAGCCAGTGCTTTGGCCAGCTCCACCAGTAGCCCGTGAAGCTCGCCAAGCCCTCGGACCCAGCCGGACTTCACCGGAGGCCCGAGATCGACTTCGCCGGACTTCGGTCTTCCGCCGCCGCGCGTGGACCGAGTTATCCGGTGAGTCTCCGCCCAATTCCTCTCGCTCATAACTTCTCTGGCATCCCGTGGACCTCCCTGACCCGTTTAATTGAACTGTCTCGCCGTGACCAGGCCGATCTCCTCGCCGCCGACGAGCATCCCCGCCTGCGCGCGTGGACCGACCGACTCCGGCCATCTCCGACGGCGTTCCGCACACCGTTGTGATCCCCAGGACCTCCCCTTCATCCTCGACCTCTTCACCGGAACAGTCTCACCGCCGGTAAGCCCCTCCGCCCTTTTCCCCGCCGCGGCTACTGTTTAAGTTAAACTAAGGACCTCGGGTTAGGAGGTGAAGAACCCGAGGGGTTTTCTGCAATGTCAGAGACCCTGGTGAATAGTAGCCTGAGGACTGATTCGCGAGGAAAAACTTAGAAAACCTCCAGGGACCCCAGTGCAAAGTAGATTTTCATTTAAATCGATTCTGAAATTCTTTTAAATAACCAGAGAACTTGTAAAATTCATAACTTGATGAATTCTTACTCAAAAAATGTCAAACTAATTTTGCTAGCCTCTGTATATTACAATCTATCATTTAAAAATAGTAAACCCTATGCTTTCTGTTCAAAATTTTAGAGTTTAAAATTAAAAACAGAAACCCACTAAACCTTATTTAATCAAGGAAAATTAGTTTTTCTTCTGTACTAGACTTAAGAAAATTTGTGGATATTCAAACCTCTGTTAGACACTGTTTAAAAATAATAGGAACCCCAGCATTAGAAATTATGATGTATTTTCTCATTTAAAGATGTTTTGTCCAAAACTTAGAGAAAATCAGAAAGGTATTAGAAATTAATGAACAGTGATTAATATCATTTTTCCTAGTTTACTTATGTAACAGAGAACTTTGGAAAAATACAGAGACCATTAATTTGGACCAGTTTTAAATTAAAATGATTTGTTTAGCCTAAATAAGACTGAAAATCAATTATTAAAGAGGCAAAACTATAACCAAAATGCTTAACAAAAATCCAGTGGACTAATAACCACCAGAGCCCCACTACAAAAATATAGAGTACCTCAGCCCAACTTTTTAAGTAAGGGAAATAAAAACAAGGTGATAATAAGGCATTTTCCAACTAAATCATGAACAACCTCAAATAATGTGATAATGGGCAACCAAAAATTAGCTAAGTCCATGATGAGGTAAACTACCAGAGAAAAATGCAAACCCATGAAAAAGAAGCAAACTCATACCATTTGCTAATGATTTAAGGGAAAGGCCATTTAATTCAAATAATGCACCCCACCCCCTTCCCTTAAGCAAAAAGATGCCAAACTTCAGAATGATTGCTCTTGCACAAAACAATAACTAAGAAAAATAAGAACTCTGTTGTTTGATATTTTTCAAATATAGTGGTAGTAGAAAGCACCCATTTGGCTAGAAACTTGAGAAAACCATAGAAAAATAATTAAAAGGTATTAATGGCTAGAAGTTTGTATCAAGTCATATTATAACACCTAAAAGCCAGCAAAAATAAGTTCTGAAGAATTACCCACTGTTAAATGTTAGTTGTAGTTCAAAGCACCCCTTCTACCCTAGAGTTTCATAATTTTATGCAGAGAAAACTATTCACCTTCTGATCCCCAAATTTTAAGAAAAAGAAACATACACCAGTAGCAAGCCACTGTAATTTTTGCAGAATTTTTAGAATTTTATAGAAGCAACTTGTAGTTCAAACCTACTCCAAAGCATTAAAGAGAATAAAAAGAAAAGGAAAGAAGAGCTAAACCCCACTTCAATCAGTCTAACTTGAGTGCTTATCAATCATCCCTAAGACTTAAAAGAATTCAGTGGAACCCCTAAAAGTAAAATCTACCACTTACCTTAGCTAAAGTTTAACTTAATTTACCAAGTATACCACCCAAGGGTCTTGCATAAGTAAAGTTAACTTTGTTTAACTCAAGAAAGATTATACACCTTTTAAGTTGTGATTTCTAAAAAGCACATATCATATCATGCATATATCTTACGCATTGCATTCATTAGATTGTAATATTGCCGACGGAGAGTACGTGCTCATCCCCGAGCAAGGACCTGTCCAAGAGGAGGACCAGGAGCAGGCTTCAGAGGCTGCCATTGAGGATCTCCCCGCAGCCCCAGCAATTGAAGGCAAGCCCCGGTTTTATGCATAACCTATTATTATATGCTACTTTACTACACTTAATGCTTGTAGGTTTGTAATGTGCACTTAAGTGTAGGAATTGCTTGAAACCTCTAGATGCATGAACTTAGGACTCCTTTTTGAGATGAATACTAGTATGCTAGGTCGAGTAGTTGCTTGCTAATCAGGATCTCGGTAGAAGTCGAGTGATTTTTCTAGCACTCGCGCGAGGTCAGGAATTGATTGTATTCATCTTGATAACGGGATAGATGTTGGTCTATGGCCTTGGATCCAGGGAGGATGCCTTGTCCATGAGACGGGAAAATGAATTAAGGATTAATGTGTGGATACCTGAGTCAAGCTTTTGAACGTACTAAGCACATGCCGGGAAAAATGGTAACCGGTAAACCTAGTACCTGAGTGAAGCCGGGCGCGGACTTTATCCCTCATGCGGCCTGAGACTGGGTCTCCCATGCTAGCTATGGTGGGTACAAGTGCGGTCACTGCACGGCGGCAGCCGGGGTCAGTGGAGCATTGTATGCCAAGGCGGTGAGGCCTGGACGCGAACGGGGAATCGATGGGGACGGTTGTCATGTGTAGGGTCGGAGTACCCTGACATGCCGTGTGTTTAGGTTTACCTTGCAAGGTTAAAACTCGATTCGAATCGTCTGCTTCTCGCAGCTAATGAGACTGCTTGATTCCTTGTACTGCATCGAGTAAGAAGTGAAATGTGGTTACATGAGATAACTTGTTGATTGAACTAATTGATTGTTACCATGTATGCTTAGAAGGAGCAAATCTAGTTAAGTTAATGATGGTAGAAATTGAAAAGCTAAAAGATGATTTTAGAAACAGCTAGTGCTTTTGGCAAACCAAACCCCTCAGCCAAACAGCTGCATGTCTAGAGGTAGAGGAGTAGACTCCTCACACCGGGTAAGTCTAGCTGAGTATTAGTATACTCAGCCTTGCTTGTGGCACCACTTTTTGCAGGTACCATGCAGGATTTGATTGATGGTGTGACTTGGCCTACCACCCTGCCACCGGGTTGGACGGTCGAGTGGGATGTTGCTCCAGCAGGAGAGGAGCATGAGGAGTAGTGGGCTAGGCCTTGCCCATTTCCTCATTACCGACGACATCGATTATCCGCTGCACTTTACTTAATGAACTTTATTTGCTACTCCGGAACTCCGATTTATGTAATAATTCAGTACTTAAATTGAGGTTTCCTGTTTTATTGTATTTCTTCTGTGACTCACCTTCGAGTGAGATTGTGGAATTTGATCCTGGTTAAGTGGCTCTATCAGACTAGATCTGAAGGACTGACGGGTTATTCCGATTTAAGTGTGTCACGGCCCTTGAGGCATGACTTAGGCACTTAAGCTGGAATAATTCGGGTGGTTCTGCCACAGCTGGTATCGGAGCAAATTCCACCACAGAGAAAAACAATAAACCATGAATACCAATTCTCAAAATCTAAAACTTGCCTAGAAACTGCTAATAGATCGTCAGGACTAGACCGCTAGACCTAGGACGAAAGGCCTTAGGCATAGAGGGAAATAGGTGGCTAATTAATTAGGCCCCGTGGGCCAATACCTATATTTTAGGATGCCCTAAAAAGGCACCCTATTTTCTTTTTGAGAGGCAACGTTTCTTCCAGCATGCATGCATTATAAAACATAAGGAGGAATTAAAATTTGAGCTAACCCCTTTTTCTTTAAAACCATTCGGGCTCTCTTTTTCTTTTTCCTTCCACCATAATCTTTATCTTTGATTCCCTTCCGCAGATGAATTCACCCACCCCCGCTAGTGGAGGAGACTCTCGTTTCAGTTCCGACTTCCTTTCTCGCGATGGCTTTCCCTCCATCTTGTGGGAAGTGCTTAACTCCGCCGGTTACCCTACGCCCCCTTTGTACACGGTGCAGTTGTATGAGGAGCATCGGGTACCTCGTTGTCGGGTCTGGCTGACTTTGGAGGCTCATCCCCTTCAGCCGGGTTGGCGTTCTCTTGACTCTGAGACGATTGGACTTAGGACGGACGACACCGTTGAGGCAGCAGCCATGAAGGCTCTGACGACTTTCTGTGGCTACCATCCCCTGGAGATGGTGATGCACCCCTTGGGACTCTTCCCTGCTGAGAAGAAGGATGATCCCATGTGGTGTAACCGCGTGAGCCATGTGAAGGATGTGTGGGCAATGTATCCTGACTTGGTTGGGAGGGTCACTATTCAGTGCATGAGTGCGCTGTACCGCCTTCAGGCCCTTCAGAGCGATGCTATGACACTTCTTGCTAACACCGCTCGGACTGCCAAGCTCACTCTCGACAGTCGGGAAGATTTTGTGGTCGACCTATCCACAGAGTTGGTGGAAAAGGATCTACAGGTGGAGAGGCTGAACCAGCGTATCGCTACCCTGGAGCAGCAAGTGGAGATCCGAGACAACACCATTGATGTCTCGGAGAACCAGCTTCACGATGTGCAGAGGGAACTCGAGGAAGCAAATGACCACCTGGACATGCACCACCTGGAGATGGAGGCCAATGAAGCAGGAAGCGAGGGAGAAGAGGCTCCCGAGGAGCTAGGACCAGCCCCTGGTGCCAATGGGACTACCTCCGCGATGCCCCCTTCACCCGTATCCAGTGTCGCTTCCACCGCTCAGGGTTAAGCAGTCACTTCGACATTTTAGGTGGATAGAAACCTATGCGAGCTTAGTAGTATCATATTTTGGACTAGGCTTATGGGTACTTTCCCCTGATTAATGTAATCCTGTGAACTTTTGGAATCTGTGGGATCCTTGTCACCATGTTATCTTCATTTCGAACCTGATATTATGATTATGGCATTCTTTTTCTTCTATATGAAATGATATCTTGCCGTTCGAAATTGTGAGTTGGGATAACAATGGCGACAATCTCTGTTTTCAGATGGCAGCTAGGCAGCGTCGCGGGCAGAACGAGCAGGTTCCCCCGCCACCTCCTCCAGCTCCCACAGTGCAGGAGCCGATGGCCCAGCAGAATGAGATTCTGCGACAGCTCTTGCAGCGGCAGCCCCACCCCCAGCAGCATGGTGGAGGCTAGCCTCAGCGACCTCCGGCTATGGCAACATACCAGGAGTTTCTGAGCACGCAGCCGCCCTTGTTCGCCAAGGCAGAGGATCCGTTGGACGCCGACGTGTGGCTTCGCGTCGTCGAGTCCAAGTTTCCCCTCCTCACGGGAGACTGCCCTGATGCTACCAAGACCCGCTTCGCCGCGCAGCAGCTTCGCGGATCTGCTCGGACTTGGTGGGATCACTTCCGTGCTATGCTCCCTGATGATCGTGAGGTATCTTGGGAGGAATTCAAGACTACCTTCAGAGGACACCACATTCCAGCTGGCATTCTTGATCGGAAGTTGAATGAGTTTCTGGCCCTCAATCAAGGAACCCGCACGGTACTGCAGTATGCGCAAGCCTTCAACGACTTATGCCAGTATGCAGGGTATCATGCTGATTCTGATGAGAAAAAGAGGGATCGCTTCCGCAGGGGTCTCAATACCAAGCTGCGAGAACGACTCAACACTGTCCGGGCCAATAGCTTCAATGAGTTGGTCAACATGGCCATCTCTCAGGAGGATTGCATTGTTGCTCACCGGGCAGAGAAGAAGAGAAAGGCACCAATGGCAGCACCATCCGCTCAAGCTCAGAGGTTCCGGATTGTTTCTCACAATCAGAGCAGGGGTTTCCAGCAGCAGGCAGGCAGATGGGTGATCAGGCCACCTCAGCAGCAGCAGCAGCCGACACCCAACCGCTACCCAGCTCCCGCCCCAAGGAACAATCAGCCTCTGCAGCAGCAGCAGTTCCGCCAGGGCAATGGGAACAAGTGTTTCACTTGTGGCAATGTGGGCCACTATGCCAAGAATTGTCCCAGGAACCAGCAGAGGCAGATGCCAGCACCAAATCAAGACAAGGGAAGAAAGCAGAAGGTGCAAGTCAGGCAAGGGAAGCTCAACTTCACTGCTCTTGAGGAAGTGCCAGAAGGAGCTCCTATCATGACTGGTATCTTTTCAGTTTATAATCAACCTGCTTTAATTCTGTTTGATTCTGGTGCATCTCATAGTTTCATTAGCCAAAAGTTCAGTGCTAAATGCAAACTGCCTTTCTCTCATTCAAAAGGGTCATTCATGATAGTCACACCTGGGGGTAAAATTGCAACTAATCAATTAAACCAAAGTGTGCCTATTCAACTGGGAAGCCACATTATCAAAACCACTCTTCTTGTGTTGGGATTGGAGAATGTGGACATTATTCTAGGGGCAAATTGGATGACCTTGCACCAAGTTGTGCTTGATGTAGCCAGTCGTACCGTGGAAGTTAATTCTCCTTTCTGCGGGAATTTCACCTTGATTTTGCCTAGTCAGGGTTCTTCTCAGTCATGTGCTTTCTCTATGACGGAGATACCTCTGAAGAAGATCCCAGTGGTCTGTGAGTATGCAGATGTCTTTCCTGATGAATTGCCAGGAATGCCACCGGACCGGGATATTGAATTCGCCATCGAGTTGCAACCGGGAACGGCCCCAATTTCCAAGAGGCCCTACCGAATGCCACCCGCTGAGTTGGCAGAATTGAAGAAGCAATTGCAAGAGTTGCTGGATAAGGGTTTCATTCGCCCAAGCACTTCGCCTTGGGGATGTCCAGCACTGTTTGTGAAGAAGAAGGATGAAAGCTTGAGGCTGTGTATAGATTACCGCCCTCTTAATGCGGTAACTATCAAGAACAAGTATACTTTGCCTCGTATTGATGTTCTCTTTGACCAGTTGGTCGGAGCCAAGGTGTTTTCCAAGATAGACCTTCGCTCTGGCTACCATCAGATCAAAATACGAGCAAGTGATATTCCGAAGACGGCATTCTCAACTAGATATGGGCTATATGAATTCTTGGTGATGTCATTCGGGCTGACAAATGCACCAGCATATTTCATGTATCTGATGAATTCTGTTTTCATGCCGGAATTGGACAAGTTCGTGGTGGTTTTCATCGATGACATCTTGGTGTACTCAAAGAACGAAGAAGAACATGCCGGGCATTTGCATGTAGTGCTTCAACGTCTGCGAGAGCACCACCTTTATGCCAAGTTATCCAAGTGTGATTTTTGGCTAAAAGAAATCAAATTCTTGGGTCACACTATCTCTCAGGCTGGAATAGTTGTTGATCCTGACAAAGTGCAAGAGGTGATGAACTGGAAGCCACCAACAACTGTTCGCCAGATTCGGAGTTTTCTGGGATTAGCTGGTTATTACCGAAGATTTATTCCGGACTTCTCTCGAATTGCGAAGCCTATTACTGAGTTGCTAAAGAAAGAGGTCAAATTTGTGTGGAGTCAGAAGTGCGAAGATGCCTTCCATGCATTAAGGCAGCATCTGACCACAGCACCAGTATTGGCGCAACCCGACAGCAGCAAACCTTTTGATGTATATTGTGATGCCTCGGGCACCGGGCTAGGTTGTGTCTTGATGCAAGACAACTGAGTCATTGCTTATGCTTCGAGAGCACTCAGGCCTCATGAGCAAAATTATCCCACTCATGACCTTGAGTTAGCAGCAGTGGTTCATGCATTGAAGATGTGGAGGCACTATCTAATGGGAACCCACTGCAACATCTTCACTGATCATAAGAGCCTTAAGTACATTTTTACTCAGGCTGATCTTAACATGAGGCAGAGAAGATGGCTAGAGCTGATCAAGGATTATGACCTGGAGGTACATTATCACCCAGGAAAGGCTAATGTGGTAGCTGATGCTTTGAGTCGGAAGTTGCAGTGCAACTGTGTTCTGATGGATTCTCGCATTAACACCTTGTGTGATGAGTTGAGCAAGATGCAAATTGAAGTGATTCTTTCTGGTTCTTTGTCTCACATTTCTGTTGAGCCAGCTTTGCAAGACCAGATCATCATGGCCCAGCTCAGTGACAAGGGAGTGCAGATTATCAAGAAGAATCTCCATCAGAAGGTTGAGAAGTATAATTGTTTCCGCCAGGATGAGAAGGGTGTGTTATGGTTCAAAAGCAGATTGGTGATTCCTAAAGACCAGGATCTCAAGAGGAAAATTTTGGATGAAGCTCATCTCTCCAAATTCTCTATGCATCCGGGAAGCACCAAGATGTACCATGATTTGAAGCCTTTGTACTGGTGGACCAGAATGAAGAGGGAAATAGCCCAGTATGTATCAGAATGTGACACCTGTCAGAGGGTAAAGGCAAGCCACTTGAAGTCAGCTGGAGCTTTGCAACCACTACCCGTACCTTCGTGGAAGTGGGACGACATCAGCATGGATTTCATTGTGGGTCTGCCCAACACCTCTCGTCATCATGATTCAATTTGGGTTATTGTGGACCGATTGACGAAAGTGGCACATTTTCTTCCTGTGCACACCACTGATAAGGCTCAGAGATATGTAGAATTGTATATTGACCGGATCGTGTGTTTGCATGGATTACCTCGGACCATTGTTTCTGACCGAGGAGCCCAATTTGTTGCCAGATTTTGGAAACAATTGCAAAAGTCTTTGGGAACCAAGCTAATCAGGAGTTCAGCTTACCACCCACAGACTGATGGTCAGACGGAAAGGGTAAACCAGATTCTGGAAGATATGCTGAGAGCTTGTGCGATCGATTGTGGCAAGAACTGGGATAAGCACCTCTCCTTGGCAGAGTTTGCTTATAACAATAGTTATCAATCCAGCCTAAAGATGGCACCTTTTGAAGCTCTCTATGGAAGAAGGTGCAGGACACCACTCAATTGGTCTCAGTCTGGTGAAAGAGAAGTTTTTGGACCTGATTTAGTGACTGAAGCCGAAAGGAAAGTCAAGCTAATCAGGAAGAATCTAGAAGCTGCTCAGGCCAGGCAGAAGAGTTATCATGATAGAAGAAGGAAACCTCTCCAGTTCGAGGTGGGAAGTTTTGTATACCTCAAGGTATCACCCACCAAGGGAATGCAGAGGTTTGGGATCAAAGGCAAGCTAGCTCCTCGTTACATTGGACCTTATGAGATCATAGAAGCATGTGGACCCGTGGCATACAAGCTGAAGTTACCTTCGGGGATGTCTGCCATTCACAATGTTTTTCATGTATCTCAGCTGAAGAAGTGTGTTCGATTGCCGACTGAAATCTTAGCAGAGCCAGAATTGGAGATAGAGCCAGATCTCTCATACCAAGAGTACCCCTCCAAGATTCTGGATTGCAAGGAAAGATCAACTCGGGCTAAATCGATCAAGATGTTCAAGGTCCAGTGGAGTAATCACTTAGAGGAGGAAGCTACTTGGGAAACCGAGGAATTCCTGAGATCCAACTTTCCCGATTGCCTACCCAAGGAAGCTGGTACGTAATCACCCCCAAACCCCTCCTCCTGCCTTTCGAATCTAATTTCCAAAAATATGATCTTAATTCAGAATGAAGTAACTATAAAGAAAAACTTAAAAGGACTTCCTTCTGAAGTTGCAAAGAGAATGACATTCGAAGAGCAGTTTATCCTAATAATGACAATAATCACCCATTTCCTATCAGTCTCACCCTTCGCTTTACCCCGGGAGGACTCTGGCCCGAATCTCGGGACGAGATTCCTTTAAGGGGGGAAGGCTGTGACACCCCAGTGTCACTCAGGGTTTTTCTTTCAAAAGCCAAACCAAGAGCCATCATTTTATGTGAACCAAAGTAAGCATGAGCATCAAAGTAACTTAAGAAATAATGAAGTCACCAAGTGTATACTCAAAAGTGTCATGATCAAAACAAATAAGTCCCTTAAAAGATCAGATTGTGCAACCCTAGTTTAAAAACCCTAAATGAGCCCCATGAGCAAAAATTCAAAAGAGAGGAAAAGGGAGTGAAAAGTTTAAAATCTTGAGTTGAGCCAATTATAAAAATTGAAGTATATTTAATGAGCAACAAGAAAGGTTGAGAAAGCTTAGCTAAAATAATTCAAATAAAACCCCAAATCAAGTTTTCCATGTGTGGACTTGATAAGAATTCTGAATTTCAGATTTCTGAAAATCAGACCTTGAGCCAAAGATCAGGGATGTTCACCTTGATCCCTAACTCGAATCCTAATGGCCCCATTGACAAAAATGTGCCTAACTAACCCCTCTGTCGTGTGCCAGAAGATGGCATTGGGACGCGAGCCCTAGACACGACTAAACCTTGGATTTGCCTCGGATTTGCGCAGGGAGACAGACCAGATTTCCTGGCTCCATATCTCTGCAACCAGTAGGCAAAATCCTATGACCTCCACACAAGAATGGTAGCTTGTAGGGAGGGGAAGAGGTTTTGTGCATTGACCAAGGCGAGAGCAGGCTCGGATGAGCGACTACACGCGCCAGAACTTGGGCAGAACGCGTGCTCCCACGTGTTCGACCCTGGCCGGCGCGCCAGAGCTCGCCCAACCCGCGCGCGCGCGCGCTCCCTGGCGACCAGTCGCGTCCGCCGCGCGTCCTCGCCCTCGACCGTGCCCGCCCGCGCCTATAAAGCCTCCCCAGGCGCGCCTCACTTCGCCCCGCACTCACCCTTTTCGGCCAGCCGCTTTCCTTAGCTCCGGCGAGCTTGATTTCCGCCCGCCATTGCCGCCCGAGCTTCGGCCACTGTGGCCAGCTCCCTCCAGCCATCCTCAAGCCAAGCCAGTGCTTTGGCCAGCTCCACCAGTAGCCCGTGAAGCTCGCCAAGCCCTCGGACCCAGCCGGACTTCACCGGAGGCCCGAGATCGACTTCGCCGGACTTCGGTCTTCCGCCGCCGCGCGTGGACCGAGTTATCCGGTGAGTCTCCGCCCAATTCCTCTCGCTCATAACTTCTCTGGCATCCCGTGGACCTCCCTGACCCGTTTAATTGAACTGTCTCGCCGTGACCAGGCCGGTCTCCTCGCCGCCGACGAGCATCCCCGCCTGCGCGCGTGGACCGACCGACTCGGGCCATCTCCGACGGCGTTCCGCACACCGTTGTGATCCCCAGGACCTCCCCTTCATCCTCGACCTCTTCACCGGAACAGTCTCGCCGCCGGTAAGCCCCTCCGCCCTTTTCCCCGCCGCGGCTACTGTTTAAGTTAAACTAAGGACCTCGGGTTAGGAGGTGAAGAACCCGAGGGGTTTTCTGCAATGTCAGAGACCCTGGTGAATAGTAGCCTGAGGACTGATTCGCGAGGAAAAACTTAGAAAACCTCCAGGGACCCCAGTGCAAAGTAGATTTTCATTTAAATCGATTCTGAAATTCTTTTAAATAACCAGAGAACTTGTAAAATTCATAACTTGATGAATTCTTACTCAAAAAATGTCAAACCAATTTTGCTAGCCTCTGTATATTACAATCTATCATTTAAAAATAGTAAACCCTATGCTTTCTGTTCAAAATTTTAGAGTTTAAAATTAAAAACAGAAACCCACTAAACCTTATTTAATCAAGGAAAATTAGTTTTTCTTCTGTACTAGACTTAAGAAAATTTGTGGATATTCAAACCTCTGTTAGACACTGTTTAAAAATAATAGGAACCCCAGCATTAGAAATTATGATGTATTTTCTCATTTAAAGATGTTTTGTCCAAAACTTAGAGAAAATCAGAAAGGTATTAGAAATTAATGAACAGTGATTAATATCATTTTTCCTAGTTTACTTATGTAACAGAGAACTTTGGAAAAATACAGAGACCATTAATTTGGACCAGTTTTAAATTAAAATGATTTGTTTAGCCTAAATAAGACTGAAAATCAATTATTAAAGAGGCAAAACTATAACCAAAATGCTTAACAAAAATCCAGTGGACTAATAACCACCAGAGCCCCACTACAAAAATATAGAGTACCTCAGCCCAACTTTTTAAGTAAGGGAAATAAAAACAAGGTGATAATAAGGCATTTTCCAACTAAATCATGAACAACCTCAAATAATGTGATAATGGGCAACCAAAAATTAGCTAAGTCCATGATGAGGTAAACTACCAGAGAAAAATGCAAACCCATGAAAAAGAAGCAAACTCATACCATTTGCTAATGATTTAAGGGAAAGGCCATTTAATTCAAATAATGCACCCCACCCCCTTCCCTTAAGCAAAAAGATGCCAAACTTCAGAATGATTGCTCTTGCACAAAACAATAACTAAGAAAAATAAGAACTCTGTTGTTTGATATTTTTCAAATATAGTGGTAGTAGAAAGCACCCATTTGGCTAGAAACTTGAGAAAACCATAGAAAAATAATTAAAAGGTATTAATGGCTAGAAGTTTGTATCAAGTCATATTATAACACCTAAAAGCCAGCAAAAATAAGTTCTGAAGAATTACCCACTGTTAAATGTTAGTTGTAGTTCAAAGCACCCCTTCTACCCTAGAGTTTCATAATTTTATGCAGAGAAAACTATTCACCTTCTGATCCCCAAATTTTAAGAAAAAGAAACATACACCAGTAGCAAGCCACTGTAATTTTTGCAGAATTTTTAGAATTTTATAGAAGCAACTTGTAGTTCAAACCTACTCCAAAGCATTAAAGAGAATAAAAAGAAAAGGAAAGAAGAGCTAAACCCCACTTCAATCAGTCTAACTTGAGTGCTTATCAATCATCCCTAAGACTTAAAAGAATTCAGTGGAACCCCTAAAAGTAAAATCTACCACTTACCTTAGCTAAAGTTTAACTTAATTTACCAAGTATACCACCCAAGGATCTTGCATAAGTAAAGTTAACTTTGTTTAACTCAAGAAAGATTATACACCTTTTAAGTTGTGATTTCTAAAAAGCACATATCATATCATGCATATATCTTACGCATTGCATTCATTAGATTGTAATATTGCCGACGGAGAGTACGTGCTCATCCCCGAGCAAGGACCTGTCCAAGAGGAGGACCAGGAGCAGGCTTCAGAGGCTGCCATTGAGGATCTCCCCGCAGCCCCAGCAATTGAAGGCAAGCCCCGGTTTTATGCATAACCTATTATTATATGCTACTTTACTACACTTAATGCTTGTAGGTTTGTAATGTGCACTTAAGTGTAGGAATTGCTTGAAACCTCTAGATGCATGAACTTAGGACTCCTTTTTGAGATGAATACTAGTATGCTAGGTCGAGTAGTTGCTTGCTAATCAGGATCTCGGTAGAAGTCGAGTGATTTTTCTAGCACTCGCGCGAGGTCAGGAATTGATTGTATTCATCTTGATAACGGGATAGATGTTGGTCTATGGCCTTGGATCCAGGGAGGATGCCTTGTCCATGAGACGGGAAAATGAATTAAGGATTAATGTGTGGATACCTGAGTCAAGCTTTTGAACGTACTAAGCACATGCCGGGAAAAATGGTAACCGGTAAACCTAGTACCTGAGTGAAGCCGGGCGTAGACTTTATCCCTCATGCGGCCTGAGACTGGGTCTCCCATGCTAGCTATGGTGGGTACAAGTGCGGTCACTGCACGGCGGCAGCCGGGTCAGTGGAGCATTGTATGCCAAGGCGGTGAGGCCTGGACGCGAACGGGGAATCGATGGGGACGGTTGTCATGTGTAGGGTCGGAGTACCCTGACATGCCGTGTGTTTAGGTTTACCTTGCAAGGTTAAAACTCGATTCGAATCGTCTGCTTCTCACAGCTAATGAGACTGCTTGATTCCTTGTACTGCATCGAGTAAGAAGTGAAATGTGGTTACATGAGATAACTTGTTGATTGAACTAATTGATTGTTACCATGTATGCTTAGAAGGAGCAAATCTAGTTAAGTTAATGATGGTAGAAATTGAAAAGCTAAAAGATGATTTTAGAAACAGCTAGTGCTTTTGGCAAACCAAACCCCTCAGCCAAACAGCTGCATGTCTAGAGGTTGAGGAGTAGACTCCTCACACCGGGTAAGTCTAGCTGAGTATTAGTATACTCAGCCTTGCTTGTGGCACCACTTTTTGCAGGTACCATGCAGGATTTGATTGATGGTGTGACTTGGCCTACCACCCTGCCACCGGGTTGGACGGTCGAGTGGGATGTTGCTCCAGCAGGAGAGGAGCATGAGGAGTAGTGGGCTAGGCCTTGCCCATTTCCTCATTACCGACGACATCGATTATCCGTTGCACTTTACTTAATGAACTTTATTTGCTACTCCAGAACTCCGATTTATGTAATAATTCAGTACTTAAATTGAGGTTTCCTATTTTATTGTATTTCTTCTGTGACTCACCTTCGAGTGAGATTGTGGAATTTGATCCTGGTTAAGTGGCTCTATCAGACTAGATCTGAAGGACTGACGGGTTATTCCGATTTAAGTGTGTCACGGCCCTTGAGGCATGACTTAGGCACTTAAGCTGGAATAATTCGGGTGGTTCTGCCACAGAATTCAAGAATCTTCATGTAGAAGAGTTCCTTGAGGAGGAGGGGATCAAGCACGAGTTCTCCGCTCCCTACACACCTCAGCAAAATGGTGTGGTAGAGAGGAAGAATAGGACACTCATTCATATGGCGAGGACTATGCTTGGAGAGTACAAGACCCCCGAGCATTTTTGGTCAGAAGCCGTGAACACGGCTTGCCACGCCATCAACAGGGTCTATCTTCACCGCCTCCTCAAGAAGACTTCATACGAGCTGCTAACTGGTAACAAACCCAATGTATCGTACTTTCGTGTGTTTGGGAGTAAATGCTACATTCTAGTAAAGAAGGGTAGGAATTCCAAATTTGCTCCCAAAGCTGTAGAAGGGTTTTTATTAGGTTATGATTCAAATACAAAGGCGTATAGGGTCTTCAACAAGTCATCGGGTTTGGTTGAAGTCTCTAGCGACGTTGTATTTGATGAGACTAATGGCTCTCCAAAAGAGTGAATTGTTGATCTTGATGATGTAGATGAAGAAGACGTTCCCACGGCCGCGATACGCACCATGGTGATTGGAGATGTACGGCCTCAGGAACGATTGGATCAAGATCAACCGTCTTCCTCAACTATGGTGCATCTCCCAACCCAAGACGACGAACAGGTACCTCAAGTGGAGGCGCATGATCAAGGGGGAGCACAGGATGTTCAAGTTGAAGAGGAAGAAGCACCTCAGGCACCTCCAACCCAAGTTCGAGCGACGATTCAAAGGGATCATCCCGTCGACCAAATTTTGGGTGATATTAGCAAGGGAGTAACTACTCGTTCAAGATTAGTAAATTTTTGAGAGCATTACTCCTTTGTCTCTTCTATTGAGCCTTTCAGGGTAGAAGAGGCCTTGCTAGATCCGGACTGGGTGTTGGCCATGCAGGAGGAACTCAGCAATTTCAAGCACAATGAAGTTTGGACACTGGTGCCTCATCCCAAGCAAAATGTTGTGGGAACCAAGTGGGTGTTCCGCAACAAACAGGACGAGCACGGGGTGGTGACAAGGAACAAGGCTCGACTTGTGGCAAAAGGTTATGCCCAAGTCGCAGGTTTGGACTTTGAGGAGACTTTTGCTCCTGTGTCCAGGCTAGAATCAATTCGTATCTTGCTAGCATATGCCGCTCACCATTCTTTCAGGTTGTACCAAATGGATGTGAAGAGCGCTTTCCTCAACAGGCCGATCAAAGAGGAGGTGTACGTGGAGCAACCCCCTGGCTTCGAGGATGAACGGTACCCCGACCACGTATGTAAGCTCTCTAAGGCGCTCTATGGACTTAAGCAAGCCCCAAGAGCATGGTATGAATGCCTTAGAGACTTTTTAATTGCTAATGCTTTCAAGGTTGGGAAAGCCGATCCAACTCTTTTCACTAAGACTTGCAATGGTGATCTTTTTGTATGCCAAATTTATGTCGATGACATAATATTTTGTTCTACTAATCAAAAGTCTTGTGAAGAGTTTAGCAGGGTGATGACGCAGAAATTTGAGATGTCGATGATGGGCGAGTTGAACTACTTCCTTGGGTTCCAAGTGAAGCAACTCAAGGACGGCACCTTCATCTCACAAACGAAGTACACGCAAGACTTGCTAAAGCGGTTTGGGATGAAGGACGCCAAGCCCGCAAAGACGCCGATGGGAACCGACGGACACACCGACCTCAACAAAGGTGGTAAGTCCGTTGATCAAAAAGCATACCGGTCCATGATAGGTTCTTTGCTTTATTTATGTGCTAGTAGACCGGATATTATGCTTAGCGTATGCATGTGTGCTAGATTTTAATCCGATCCTAAGGAGTGTCACTTAGTGGCTGTGAAGCGAATTCTTAGATATTTAGTCGCTACACCTTGCTTCGAGATCTGGTATCCAAAGGGGTCTAACTTTGACTTGATTGGGTACTCGGATTCTGACTATGCTGGATGTAAGGTCGATAGGAAGAGCACATCGGGGACGTGCCAATTCTTAGGAAGGTCCCTGGTGTCATGGAACTCTAAGAAACAAACCTCTGTTGCCCTATCCACCGCTGAGGCCGAGTACGTTGCCGCAGGACAGTGTTGCGCGCAACTACTTTGGATGAGGCAAACCCTCCGGGACTTTGGCTACAATCTGAGCAAAGTCCCACTCCTATGTGACAATGAGAGTGCTATCCGAATAGCGGAAAATCCTGTTGAGCACAGCCGCACAAAGCACATTGACATCCGGCATCACTTTTTGAGAGACCACCAGCAAAAGGGAGATATCGAAGTGTTTCATGTTAGCACCGAGAACCAGCTAGCCGATATCTTTACCAAGCCTCTAGATGAGAAGACCTTTTGCAGGCTGCGTAGTGAGCTCAATATCTTAGATTCGCGGAACTTGGATTGAATTGTAGCATACATGTGTTTATGCCTTTGATCATGTTCAGTCTGCATTTTGTTGCTTATTGTGGTGCTCAAGTTGTACAAACACTCCCTGGACCTCACAAGTCCTTTTTGCAAGTGATGCACATATTTAGGGGGAGCTGTGCTACAACTTGACCCTTTGAGACTAACCATATGCTTGAGTTTGTTTGTTTTAGTCTCAAAGGAGATTTGAAAGGGAAAAGGTGGACTTGGACCATGAAAGACTTCCACTGCACTCCGATGAGAGGGTAACTTATTCCAAGTTCATCTCATGTACTCTTATTGCCTTTATGTTCTTATTTGAAGATTTTGGTAAGGCAATGGGGTTCTAGGGCCAAGATTAATCCCGTTTTGGTGCTTGATGCCAAAGGGGGAGAAAATAAAGGCCAAAGCGATAAATGGATCAGCTACCTGGATCAGCTACCACTTGAGGAATTTTGAAAATAGTAGATTAGAGCTTTTGGTTTGTCAAAACTCTTTTATTGTCTCTCTTGTCAAAAGTTGGCTTCTTGTGGGGAGAAGTGTTGATTATGAAAAAAAGGGAGTTTTTGAAATCTTGAATCAATTTCTCTTGGAATGACTCTCTTTATGTCTTCAAATGTGTGTTTGACTTAGAGATAGAAATTTGAGTTGGATTTGCAAAAACAAACTAAGTGGTGGCAAAGAGTGATCCATATATGTCAAATTTGAATCAAAATAGTTTGAGTTCTTATTTGAAGTGATTTTGTACTTGTTCTACTTGCTTTATGTTGTGTTGGCATAAATCACCAAAAAGGGGGAGATTGAAAGGGAAATGTGCCCTTGGGCCATTTCTAAGTATTTTGGTGATTTAGTGTCCAACACAAGTGCCTAAGTGTAAAATGGTGGACAAAGTACAAATCAAGGATAAAGGTATGTTTCTCAGACTTAGTACATTGTTTTAAAGACTAATGTATTGTGTCTAAGTGCTGGAAACAGGAAAAGACCAACTAGAAATGTCTTGGCTCGAGCAGCCAAGACTCTGCTCAGTCTGGGTGCACCGGACAGTGTCCGGTGCGCCAGGCTGGCTCGAGCGAAGTGGCCGCTCTCGGGAATTCACCGGCGGTGTACGGCTATAATTCACCGGACTGTCCGGTGTGCACCGGACTGTCCGGTGAGCCAACGGTCGGTAGGGCCAACGGTCGGCCGCGCGATCTGCGCGGGACACGTGGCCGAGCCAACGGCTAAAAGGAGGCACCGGACTGTCCGGTGTGCACCGGACATGTCCGGTGCGCCAACGGCTCTCAGGCTGCCAACGGTCGACTGCGCCATTTTTGGAAGGAAATCGGGCACCGGACTGTCCGGTGCGCCAGTCGACAGAAGGCAAGATCAGCCTTCCTAGAATGCTCTCAACGGCTCCTAGCTGCCTTAGGGCTATAAAAGGGACCCCTAGGCGCATGGAGGAGAACACCAAGCATTCCTACAACATTCATAAGCACCAAGACATCGATTCCGCGTCTTTGATTCGTTGCGATAGCAATAAGAGCTCTAGTTGAGTGGTGAACTCATTGAGTTGTGTTGTGAGCTCTCATTGCAACTTGTGTGCGTGGTGTTGCTGTGATTTCTTGTCTTGAGTGCGTTGCTAATCCCTCCCTTGCTCTGTGCTTCTTTGTGAATTTCAAGTGTAAGGGCGAGAGGCTCCAAGTTGTAAAGATTCCTCGCAAACGGGATTGAGAAAAAGCAAGCAAAACACCGTGGTATTCAAGTGGGTCTTTGGACCGCTTGAGAGGGGTTGATTGCAACCCTCGTCCGTTGGGACGCCACAACGTGGAGTAGGCAAGCATTGGTCTTGGCCGAACCACGGGATAACCACCATGCCATCTTTGTGATTGATCCTTGTTGGTTATTGTGTTTTGTTGAGAATTCCTCTCTAGCCACTTGGACAATATTTTGCTAACGATTAACCAAGTTTTGTGGCTTAAGTTTTCAATTTCGCAGGATCACCTATTCACCCCCCCTCTAGCTGCTCTCAGCTTTGTCGGCCCAGGCCGAGGAGGCGTAGCAGCGGTGGTTGGAGCCTGGTCGGGTCGTCTACTGGCGGGATCAACCCCGGAGTCGGGCTGTCGAGGCCATGAGCCAGGCTGGTGTCCTCGGGGGACAACTGGCTGAGGCCACGGAGCGGCCGAACAAGCCGTCTGCCTGGGCCGAGTTCCTGGAGGAGACTCTGGCGGTGATGGCCCAAGCGCGGTGCTGACATCTTCCTTTGAGGTGGAGATCCTTCGCCCGTGTTGCCGTCCGAGGCCGGGTCGGATTCCGCCGAAGGTGGAGACGATGCCGAGGGTGCTGCTGCTCCTCCTATTGATGTCTGAACCTATGGGAACAGTTTGTCTGTAGCATGCACATGTTTTTTGCGGCCGCCGAGGCCCAAACATGTCATTGTCGTGTTATAAAGCTGCGTTTCTTTTCCTCTTGTTTCGAGTATCAGGACTTGCTTATCGGTAGCAGAATTGTTTATCTGAGCGAGAGTTACTTATCGCGGAAGGTGATGAGTGAGGTATCCATATCCCAAAGGCATAGGAGTCCCTCGGCTCGATCGACCTTCGCCGCTTACGTGTACTCTTGCTCGTCCGCGGGATTCTATTATCGGTATAGTCGAGAAGGCACGAAAAATCGTTTCGGCAGAGAAGTTTTCGAGCGTTAAGACTTGTTCGGTTAGCAGGATCGCTTATCCGAGCGTGAGTTACTCATCGCAGAAGGTGATGAGTGAGGTATCCGTATCCCGGAGGCGTAGGAGTCCCTCGGCTCGGTCGGCCTTGCCGCTTACGTTTACTCCGTCGTTTTCAGGATCCCACTATCGACGTAGTCGAAAAGCGCGAAAGATGTTCTGGCCGAAAGACTTTTTCCGAGGAAAATTTTAACGCAGAGGGGGTTCCCCCCTTCTAGCCCCCGAGGGAGGGTCGGGCTTTGCCGAGGCAAGGCTGACCCTTCCTTGATGGTTAGACTTTACTCGTGTATGTAAACAAGGTAGATGAACGACTTGAAAACATCTTAAGGGTAGAAGTGACGTAGCTATTAGATGTTCCAAGCGTTGTTGTAGACCTTGCCTTGACTGTTGGCCAGCTTGTATGTTCCGGGCTTCAAAGTCTTGGCGATGATGAACGGCCCTTCCCAGGGAGGCATGAGCTCGTGGCGCCCTCGGGCGTCTTGTCATAGCCGAAGCACCAAGTCGCCCACCTGGAGGTCTCGGGACCGAACCCCTCGGGTGTGGTAGCGTCGCAGGGACTGCTGATACCGCGTCGAGTGTAGTAAGGCCATGTCCCGAGCCTCTTCCAGCTGGTCCAGTGAGTCTTCTCGGTTGGTCTGGTTGCTTCAGGCGTCATATGCCCTCATCCTCGAGGAGCCGTATTCTAAGTCTGTGGGCAAGATAGCCTCGGCCCCATAGACTAGAAAAAACAGCGTGAAGCCCGTGGCTCGGCTTGGCATCGTCCTCAGACTCCAGACCATCGAGGGGAGTTCCTTCATCCATCGCCTGCCGAACTTGTTGAGGTCGTTGTAGATCCTCGGCTTGAGTCCCTGTAGAATCATGCCGTTGGCACGCTCTACCTGCCCATTCGTCATGGGGTGAGCTACGGCGGCCCAGTCCACCCGGATGTGGTGGTCCTCGCAGAAGTCCAGGAACTTCCTACCGGTGAACTGGGTGCCATTGTCGGTGATGATGGAGTTCGAGACTCCAAAGCGATGGATGATGTTGGTGAAGAACGCCACCGCCTGTTCGGACCTGATGTTATTTAGGGGTCGGACCTCAATCCACTTAGAGAATTTGTCGATGGCGACCAGCAGGTGCGTGAAGCCCCCGTGTGCCTTCTACAAGGGACCAACGAGGTCCAGACCCCACACAGCAAACGGCCAGGTGATGGGTATTGTTTGCAGAGCCTGAGCGGGCAGGTGGGTCTGCCTTGCGTAGAATTGACACCCCTGGTAGGTGCGTACAATCCTAGTGGCGTCGGCCACCGCGGTTGGCCAATAGAAACCTTGTTGGAAGGCGTTTCCAACGAGGGCTCAAGGCGCTGCGTGGTGACCGCAAGCCCCCGAGTGTATTTCTTGCAATAACTCCTTACCTTCGGTGATGGATATGCATCACTGGAGGATGCCTGAGGGGCTGCGGTGGTAGATCTCCTTTTCGTCACCCAGCAAGACGAACGACTTGGCGTGCCACGCCAATCGCCGAGCCTCGGTTCCGTCGAGGGGTAGCTCTCCTCGGTGGAGATATTGTAGGTACGAGGTCTGCCAGTTTCGATTAGGCGGGACCCCATTCTGCTCCTCCTCGATGGGCAGTGCCTCACCCTCGGTGGCCGAGGGTGCCTTGGGCTGAGCCGAGGGTGCCTCGGGCTGAGCCGAGGGTGCCTTGGGCAGGGCCGATGTAAACCCTAAAACTAAGCTAAAAGTTTGGGTATTCCTTTTATGTCTTTTGTGTATTTTATGGGGAATAATACTACAAAGTAGAGTAAACATAAAATAGAAATACCTTCAATCTAGTAGAACAAGTTATTCTCCGCAAGAAATTTAAAGAATACCCTTAAATATATTCAAGATTAAGAGATTCTTAGTAAAAGAGAATACATTATTTGCCCCTAAATAAGTAAGATAATGAGTATTAATTTTAGCTAGCTTGAAATTTGATCATATACTAAAAAAATAATGTCTTTCCTAAAATAAAATAAAATGTGTACATTGAGCCTTTGCCTAAACCAAGGAATAAAATAATGTGGGTAAATATATAAAATACGTACACTTTGTATTCATGCCGAGTATTTCTTTGATTGTGCATATAGCTAGACTCAAGATCTGCACCCAAATATAAATTGGGATTTGAATTTTGAATTTGAAGTTGAAAGTAGAAAAGAAAAAAAAATAGGAATGGACAAAAGAAAAAGAAAACAATTTTTCCATGGCTTGGGCTGTTTTTCTCATGCATCGGCCCAAGTAACCTTCAACCGCACAGCCCAGCTCCTGTGCGCCCTTCTGACCGGTGGGCCCGCTGCGTCATCGACTACCCACCATCTCGGCTGTCCCGGTCACTCCTGTGCGGGTCCCTCTCGCCAAAAGTCCCTTCCACCGCGCGCGCTCACCATCACTCGACCACTGACGGCCGGGGCCCACGCGTCATTACCGGCCTCTACGATCCGTGCGCTGGGACGAAACAGAATTCGCCGCGCTTCTCGCCGTGCGTGCGCACCGACCTCCCTCCCATGTCGCGCCCCGTGCGTGCTGGCGCGCGGACCTCGCGTAGCAGTTGCGCATGGGTTTTACGCCGCTGACGTGGGGACCTCGACAATTAGCAGCTTCTCCTCCATGAATCTCCGATGCCTTGTTGCTAGGATTCTCGCGTCTGCTCAACCACCTATCGGCCGCCGAGTTCCTCGGTGCATGCGCCCACCTGCTCGGACTCAGCCATGGGTATAAAGCTAGACCTCCCCTCGCCCCTCCTATCCGCTCCACACCAACTCTTGGGAGCTCGGGCCGAAGCTTGGCGAATCCGCTGTTTGCAGCCGCGAAGGAGAACCGGAGCTCGGCCGCCGAGGTTGTGCACTGGTGATTGTCGTCGATCCTGGGCGAATTGTGCACTCGGGGGAGTTCGGCTCGTGTTGGCTGGCGTCGTCAATTGCGGAGGCGGTGCGCAAGGTGCCGTCGGAAGCAGGATTGCGGCGCGTGAACCTTTCGGTAAGGAACACCCCCACGTTCTCGCCTTATTCTTCTTCCTGGCGTAGCTCACCTTGGCGGCTAGACTTAATTAGGGCTGGCGTTCGGCTCAGCGTAGCGTGGCGGGTGGCGTGAGAGGTTTTGGTTAGGCAAGGGCTGGGTGCTGCTTGGTTGTTCGCGGTCACGGCGGCGAGTTCGCCTTCGGCTGGCGGGCTCGGTCACCCGCGTGTCGCGAGGTGGAAGACAGCTCGTAGACCGTTAGTCTGGCGATGGACGGCTTGGATCGGATCTCAGTCCGGATGGGGCTGTTGGATCATCACGGCCGTTGGTAGGAAGAGCAGCGGTCGAGATCATATCATGCCATACCCCTTCGCCACGTTTAGTTAGGGCCATCGATCTGGATCTGACGGATAAAATTTAATCTAGGGTAATAAAATCTCCACCGTTGAATTCTGATCTTGCGTTTCTGATCGCTTACTGATTCATCCGTGGCTCAACCTAATCTCGGCCGCACGGATTAGATCCAGCGACCGAAAATCAACCGTACCCCTTCGGCCAGGGATTTTTTGTTAAAGAGACCCTGGGGATTTCTGGAATCAACCCGCCATCCCCGTTTAACTGTTTCCTGAGTCTAGGATATCTTGCGCAGTGCCCCCTGCGCTTCACAGGAATTGAGGCCTAGTCCAGAGCTGTTTTAATTTGATTAAATGAAATGGGAATTTGATTTTTAATATGAAAATAAACCCTATAACTTGTGAAATTCATAGAAAATTCATATGAGCTCCAAATTACTCCATTTCACTTTCTAAATTTTTGTAATTTAATTCTCTATCACTTAGAGCCTCTGTTTTGTCATGAAAACAGAAAGAATTTAATTCCTCACTTAATCTATTTTAAGCACATGAAACCTTTGAAAATTCATAGCTTAAAATCTGTAACTCCAAAATTAATAATTCCTGTTCCTGTGATCTTATTTCAATATGTAAACTATTAATATGTAATTTGCATATATGTTTGGTGTAATGTTAATTTTGCCTATACCATGTATGTCTGTATTGCTACGTTTAGCAGTGAGGACACGTGTCATCTGAAGATCATCCTGGTATCTGGAATCTCAAGTCCCAGGCAAGTTGTGCCCTTGATCACTTCTTTTTACCTAGCCATGTTCTGATTAATCATAATGATCTGCATAGGTTAATTTTGATGGGACCCAATAGGTTACCCTAGTTTGTCTATCTTTATACCTTGCTTACCACTGAACTTTTTGGGTAGTACTTGCTAGTGCTTTATGTGGTTTTGGGTATGAAGGTACATTATTCATGATCACACTTTTATTATATGTTTATTATTACTGTTCATGATAAGATCATTATGTTAATTGGAACATGGAGCGACCACCCGGGAAAACAGTGCTACCACAAGGGAGGAATGGGACCCCTTGGCTGATTAATTAGGAAAGCTAGTGGAAGACTACCTTACCCGAAAGGGGCAAGGGCAGTAGGGGAGTGGTCAGTGTAGGGAGGCCCTCGGGAGGATTTTGCTGCGATGGCGGTCCTGTAAGGGATTCCTGCATTGGAACTTCCTATAAACTGTAGCGGGTTTTCTGAAGCTAGTGGAACTTTGTAAAGGCCTCGTAGTGTTACCCTGCCTCGCCTCCTCGGTAGAGGTGTATGGGAAGTCGCGATCCCTTGGCAGATGGGTAACATGACTTGTGGGTAAAGATGTGCAACCTCTGCAGAGTGTAAAACTGGTATACTAGCCGTGCTCACGGTCAAGAGCAGCTCGGACCCTCACATGATTAATCTATGGAACTAAATTCAATTTGTCATATGCATTGCATCGCAGGTGATGTTGCTACTTTTGTTCTACTATTTAATTGGGTTGGTATTTACTTATACTTAGTAACTGCTAATAAAATTTTGACCAACTCTAAAAGCAATGCTCAGCTCTAACCATCCTCTTTGGTAAGCCTTACACTTCACGTGAGCTCCCACCTTTGGCGAGTTCATGCACATTATTCCCCACAACTTGTTGAGCGATGAACGTATGTGAGCTCACTCTTGCTGTCTCACACCACCCCACAGGTCAAGAACAGGTACCCAGGATGAGGCGTATGGAGGATGCTGCGATGTGTTCGTGAGAGGTCTAGGCCGTCGTCTCCCAGTCAACTTTGGGTTGCTGGACCGTTGTCTCCTTATAATGTAATTATTTATTTATTTTGTATAGAACTCCTGTTATATATAAAGATGTGACATTCGATCCTGTGCCACTATACATCATATGTGTGAGACTTGGTCCCAGCATACCTGGTGTTTATGTTCGCGCCCGGGTCTTGGTGCCCCGAAACCCGGGTGTGACAGCCGAGGCCTTCTCGGGCTCGGGCGTGTCGTCGGTCTTGACGGAGGGTTGATGTAGGTCTCGGGAGAAGACGTCCGAGGGTCCGTTGTCCGCCCCGAGGCTATTTTAGCCAGCTCGTCCGCAGTCTCGTTGTACCGTCGGGCGACGTGGTTGAGCTCGAGCCCGTAGAACTTGTCTTCCAGGCGCCAAACCTCGTCGCAGTAGGCTTCCATCTTCGGGTCGCGGCAGTGGGAGTTCTTCATGACTTGGTCGATGACAAGCTGCGAGTCGCCACGAGCATCGAGGCGCCGAACCCCTAGCTCGATGGCGATGCGCAACCTGTTAACTAGAGCCTCGTACTCGGACACGTTGTTGGACACCGGGAAATGGAGGCGCAACACGTAGCGGAGGTGCTTCCCGAGGGGTGAGATGAAGAGCAGGCCCGCGCCCGCTCCTGTTTTCATCAGCGACCCATCGAAAAACATGGTCCAGAGTTCCAGTTGGATCGGAGCTGCTAGAAGCTGGGTGTCGACCCATTCTACCACGAAATCTGCCAATACTTGGGATTTGATGGCCTTCCGGGGGGCGAACGAGATTGTCTCGCCCATGATCTCCACCACCCACTTTGCAATCCTACCCGAGGCCTCTCGGCACTGGATGATCTCCCCCAGGGGGAAGGATGACACCACAGTCACTGGATGAGACTCGAAGTAGTGTCGCAACTTTCGCCGCGTCAGAATTACCGCGTACAGTCGCTTCTGAATTTGCGGGTAGCGGATTTTGGTCTCGGACAGTACCTCACTGATGAAGTAGACCGGCCTCTGGACGAGCAATGCTTGCCCTTCTTCTCGTCTCTCGACTACGATCGCGGCGTTGACCACCTGAGTGGTTGCGGCTATGTAGATCAGGAGAGCTTCTCCGGTAGCGGGGGGCACCAGGATGGGCACGCTTGTAAGGAGCGCCTTTAAGTTCCTGAGGGCTTCCTTGGCCTCGGGGGTCCAAGTGAAGCGCTCGGTCTTCCTTAAGAGGCGGTACAGGGGCAGGCCTCTTTCGCCGAGGCGCGAGATGAGGCGGCTCAGAGCCGCAAGGCATCCCATGACAATCTGTACTCCTTTCAAGTCCTTGATAGGCCCCATGTTGGTGATGGCCGCGATTTTCTCCGGGTTGGCCTCGATGCCCCGCTCGGAGACAATGAACCCCAGGAGCATGCCTCGGGGGACTCCAAAGACACACTTCTCGGGATTGAGTTTTACGCCTTTCGCTTTGAGACACTTGAATGTCGTTTCAAGGTCAGAGAGGAGGTCGGAGGCTTTCCTCGTCTTGACTACAATGTCATCGACGTAAGCCTTGACCGTTCGGCCAATGTGCTGTCCGAACACGTGGTTCATGCACCTTTGGTATGCCGCGCCTGCATTCCTTAAACCGAATGGCATAGTAATATAGCAGTACATGCCAAAGGGTGTGATGAGAGAAGTCGCGAGCTGGTCGGACTCTTTCATCCTGATTTGGTGATACCCTGAGTAGGCATCAAGGAATGACAGGGTTTCGCACCCAGCAGTGGAATCCACGATTTGATCGATGCGAGGCAGAGGGTAGGGAACCTTCGGACATGCTTTGTTTAGACCAGTGTAGTCTACACACATCCGCCATTTCCCACCTTTCTTTTTCACAAGCACGGGGTTCGCTAGCCATTCGGGATGGAATACCTCTTTGATGAACCCTGCAGCCATCAACTTGTGGATCTCCTCACCTATGGCTCTGCGCTTTTCTTCGTCGAATCGGCGCAGAGGCTGCTTCACGGGTCGGGCTCCAGCTCGGATATCCAGCGAGTGCTCGGCGACATCCCTCGGTATGCCAGGCATGTCCGAGGGACTCCACGCAAAAACCTCGGCGTTTGTGCGGAGAAAGTCGACGAGCACTGCTTCCTATTTGGGGTCGAGCTCGAAGCCGATCCGGACTTGCTTGGAGGCACCGTTGCTGGGGTCGAGAGGGACGGACTTAACCGCCTCTACTGGCTCGAAGTTGCTGGCGTGGCGTTTCGCATCTGGCACCTCCATGGAGAGGCTCTCTAGGTTGGCGATGAGGGCCTCGGACTCGGCGAGGGCCTCAGTGTATTCCACACATTCCACGTCGCATTCGTACGCGTGTCGGTATGTGGATCCAACGGTGATGACCCCATTGGGGCCCGGCATCTTGAGCTTGAGGTAGGTGTAGTTGGGGACCACCATGAACTTGGCGTAGCATGGTCTCCCCAGCACTGCGTGGTAGGTTCCTCGGAACCCGACCACCTCGAACGTGAGGGTTTCCTTTCGGAAGTTGGAGGGAGTCCCAAAGCAGATGGGCAGATCGAGTTGCCTAAGGGGTTGGACGTGCTTCCTGGGGATGATCCCGTGAAAGGGCGCCACACCGGCCCGGATCGTGGACAAATCGATCTGCAAGAGCCCGAGGGTCTCGGCGTAGATGATGGTGAGGCTGCTGCCTCCGTCCATGAGGACCTTGGTAAGCCTGACGTTGCCGATGACGGGATCGACAACGAGCGGGTACTTACCCGGGCTCGGCACGCGGTCGGGGTGGTCGCCTTGGTCGAAGGTGATGGGCTTGTTGGACCAGTCTAGGGAGACTGGCGCCGCCACCTTCACCGAGCAGACCTCCCGGCGCTCCTGCTTGCGGTGCCGAGCCGAGGCGTTCGCCACCCGCCCACCGTAGATCATGAAGCAGTCATGGACCTCGGGGAACTCCTCTGCCTTGTGGCCTTCCTTCTTGTCATTGTCGTGGGCTTTGCCACCTTCCGCTGGTGGCCCGGCCTTGTGGAAGTAGCGCCGAAGCATGATGCACTCCTCAAGGGTGTGCTTGATGGGACCCTGATAATAGGGGCACGACTCCTTGAGCATCTTGTCGAACAGGTTGGCCCCTCCGGGAGGCTTCTGGGGGTTCCTGTGTTCGGCAGCGGCGACAAGATCTGCGTCGGCAGCGTCGCGTTTCGTTTGCGACTTCTTCTTGCCCTTCTTCTTCGTGCTACGCTGAGCGGACGCCTCGGGCACGTCTTCCTGCTGGCGTCCCTGAGGCTGCTTGTCCTTCCGGAAGATGGCCTTGACCGCCTCCTGGCTAGAGGCGAACTTGGTGGCGATGTCCATCAGCTCGCTCACCCTGGTGGGAGTCTTGCGACCCAGCTTGCTCACCAGGTCGCGACAAGTGGTGCCGGCGAGGAACGCGCCAATGACATCTGAGTCGGTGATGTTGGGCAGCTCGGTGCGCTGCTTCAAAAATCGCCGGATGTAGTCCCGCAGGGATTCTCCCGGCTGCTGGCGGCAGCTTCGGAGATCCCAGGAGTTCCTAGGGTGCACGTATGTGCCCTGGAAGTTTTCGGCGAAGGCTTTGACCAGGTCGTCCCAGTTGAAGATCTGCGTAGGAGGCAGATGCTCGAGCCAGGCTCGGGCGGCATCGGAGAGGAACAGGGGGAGGTTGCGGATGATGAGGTTGTCATCGTCCGTTCCACCCAGCTGGCAGGCCAGCCGGTAGTCCGCGAGCCATAGTTCCGGCCTTGTTTCCCCCGAGTACTTGGTGATGGTAGTCAGGGTCCGGAACCGGGTCGGGAACGGCGCCCGTCGTATGGCCCGGCTGAAAGCTTGCGGACCGGGTGGTTCGGGCGAGGGGCTCCGATCCTCCCCGCTGTCGTAGCGTCCCACACGCCTGGGGTGGTAGCCTCGGTGCACCTTCTCGTCGAGGTGGGCTCGACGGTCGCGGCGATGGTGCTCGTTGCCGAGGCGGCCCGGGGCCGCAGGCGCTATGTCCCGCGTGCGCCCGGTGTGGACCGAGGCTTCCCGCATGAATCGGGAAGTCACGGCGCGATGCTCCGGGGGGTACCCCTGCCTTCAGGAGGCAGAGCTTTCGGCCCATCGGACCGCGGCATCCTCCAGGAGATTCTTGAGTTCTCTCTGGATACGCCGCACCTCGGTGGTGGATGGTTCCGGCATCGCTCGGAGTAGTATCGCTGCTGCAGCCAGGTTCTGGCCGACCCCACTAGAAGCCGGGGCAGCCTTGCCCTGGCATCGTCAGCGATGCGGTGTTGGATGTCCTGGGGCGGGTGACGCGCTTCTCTGGCTGGTGCTCGGCCTGCCCACTCCTGCCCGATGTTCTGCCGGACCTGCACAAGTTGTCCTGCTTCCTCGTTGAGCCTGTCCTGCATCTCGCGGATTTGCTCAAGCTGTGCGTCCTGACCACCCGCAGGGATTGGGACCACAGCTAGTTCCCGAAGGATGTCAGCGCGTGGCGCAGGCCTAGGGGGATCGCCTTCCTCCGGCATACCAAGGTGGTTGCCTTCGTCGAGACCCCCTAGATCGACGTGGAAACATTCGCGACTTGGGCCACAGTCCTCGTCGCTGAGGCTATGGCTATCATCGGAGCAATCGGAGAGGCAATAGTCACATGTGGTCATGAAGTCCCGCATGGCACTAGGGTTCCCGAGCCGGAGAAATCCCAACCATAATCGGGCTCGTCATCTTCCTCGGAACTCGGGGGCCCATAGGTCGAGACGGCCATCAATCGGTCCTAGGTTGACCACATATGATATCCCGGAAGGTTCGGATATGCCTTTATGAAAGCGTCCATCGAAGCGGGGTCGCTTGGTGGGTCGAAGCTGAATCTAAAAGGCAAAGGGTGGAAAATGGACGGTACCTCTTGATTGACGGATGGTGACGGAGTCGCGTCGGGGACAGACTGCACCATTATCTCAGGTACGAGGCTAACACCTAGCAGGTCCTTCGTGAGCGTGCTGGCGTCATCCGTCCGCTTGGGGTTGGCGTGTTGCGGGGAAACGACGCCCGTCTTCATCTCAGACGTGAGGTCGACGCCCGACGTGTCCCCTGCTGGGGCGCCGGTATCGTCGACTCGCTCGACAGCCGACGAGGTGTCGTCTCCTGCTTGGCCAAGGTTACCCCGCCTCCTCCTCCGTCGGCGGGGAAGGTGACGGGACAGACTTGGATGCTGTTCTTCCGCCATGCGGGGAAGACATCGTCGATTCCGCCACCGGCGGGCGGGCTGACGGCCGCCATTGTCATTGTCGTGCGGTGGAGGAAGGAGTACCATGTCGTAGCTACCGTCGAGGAACATGAACTCGAGACTCCTGAAACGGAGCAGCGTCCTGGGCTGGAGAGGATGCTAGAGACTACCCATCTGGAGCTTGACGGAAAGCTGTTCGTCAACACGCAGCGGGCCCCTACCTAGCGCGCCAACTGTCGGCGTTTCGACCCCGGGGGGTCCTTGGATCGACGAGTAAATTGTCGCTGCGTGTCCCAGCCCAGATGGGTCGGCGCGAGACGGAACACAAGGAGAGAATACAATAAGGGGAACCGCGGCTCGTGTTGTCCTGCGCCCAGGGCAGATACGCTTGCAGTAGGGGGTTACAAGCGTTCGCGAGGGAGAGAGAGAGAGCCTACTCGTCAGCCCGTCCTCCCGCGCGGCCCCCTCTTCGTACGAGGGCCCTGGACCTTCCTTTTATAGACGTAAGGAGAGGGCCCAGGTGTACAATGGGGGGTGTAGCAGTGTGCTAACGTGTCCGGTAGAGAGGAACCAGAGTCCTATGTACATGCCGACGTGGCTGTCGGAGAGGTGTCGGCTGAAAGGGAAATAGGCTTACACCTTTTTCCTAAATAGATTTTGGTGGTTGAATTGCCCAACACAAATAATTGGACTAACTAGTTTGCTCTAGTCTATAAGTTTTATAGGTGCCAAAGGTTCATAATAGATCAATAAAAAGACCAAGAAAGGGTTCAAACAAAAAGAGCTTAAGAATTCCCAAAAGCACCCTGGTCTGGCGCACCGGACTGTCCGGTGCACCACCAGACAGTGTCCGGTGCACCACCGGACAATGTTCGGTGGACCAGGGAACTCGACGCTGAACTCCTCACCTTCGGGAAAACCAGAGGGCGCTCCGCTATAATTCACCGGACCATCCGGTGAGGCACCGGACAGTGTCCGATGGCACACCGGACTGTCCGGTGTGCCAGCGGAGCAACGACTACTTCAAGCGCAACGGTCAACTGCAACGCATTACATGCGCGCCTGCGCGTGTAGAGGTCAGAGCACGCGCAGTTGGCGCACCAGACAGTCTACAAGACCTGTCCGGTGCACCACCGGACAGCCTAGAGGCCCCACCAGTCAGAGCTCCAACGGTCGAACCCTAACGGCCGGGTGACGTGGCTGGCGCACCGGACAGTGTCCGGTGCGCCCGTCGACAGCAGCCTCAACCAAACGGCTAGTTTGGTGGTTGGGGCTATAAATACCCCAACCACCCCACATTCAATTGCATCCAAGTTTCTACACTTCTACACCTTACAAGAGCTATATCATTCATTACAAGACACACCAAAGAGATCAAATCCTCTCCCAACTCCACACAAAGCTTTAGTGATTAGAGAGAGTGATTTGTTGTGTTCATTTGAGCTCTTGCGCTTGGATTGCTTCTTTTCTTTCTCATTCTTCTTGTGATCAAACTCAATTGTAACCGAGGCAAGAGACACCAATTGTGTGGTGGTCCTTGTGGGGACTTTGTGTCCCGTGTGATTGAGAAGAGAAGCTCATTCGGTCTAAGTGACCGTTTGAGAGAGAGAAAGGGTTGAAAGAGACCCGGTCTTTATGACCACCTCAACGGGGAGTAGGTTCCCAAGAACCGAACCTCGGTAAAACAAATCCTTGTGTCCCATTTATTATTTGCTTGCGATTTGTTTTCACCCTCTCTCTCAGACTCGATTATATTTCTAACGCTAACCCAGCTTGTAGTTGTGATTAAGTTTATAAATTTCAGTTTCGCCCTATTCACCCCCCCCCCCTCTAGGCGACTTTCAATTGGTATCGGAGCCCGGTGCTTCATTAGAGCCTAACCGCTCGAAGTGATGTCGGGAGATCACGCCAAGAAGGAGATGGAGACCGGCGACAAGCCCGCTACAAGCCACGGGAAGGCTTCATCGGAAGAGTCCCGCAACAAGGGGAAGGTGAAGGAGAAGAAATCCTCTTCCCACAAGTCACATCGGAGTGGCGACAAGAAAAAGAAGATGAGGAAGGTGGTCTACTACGAGACCGATTCTTCATCGCCTTCCACCTCCGGCTCCGACGCGCCGTCCATTACTTCTAAGCGCCATGAGCGCAAAAAGTATAGTAAGATTCCCCTACGCTATCCCCGTATTTCAAAGCGTACTCCTTTACTCTCTGTTCCATTAGGCAAACCACCGGTTTTTGACGGTGAAGATTATAATATGTGGAGTGACAAAATGAGGCATCATCTAACCTCACTCCACACAAGCATTTGGAATGTTGTTGAGTTTAGTGTACAGGTACCATCCGTAGGGGATGAAGACTACGACTCCGACGAAGTGGCCCAAATCCACCACTTTAACTCCCAAGCCACTACTATACTCCTCGCCTCTCTAAGTCGAGAGGAGTATAATAAGGTGCAAGGGTTAAAGAGTGCAAAGGAAATTTGGGACGTACTCAAGACCGTGCATGAAGGAGACGAGGTGACCAAAATCACCAAACGGGAGATGATCGAGGGGGAGCTCGGTCGGTTCCGACTCAACCAAGGCGAGGACCCTCAAGCCATGTACAATCGCTTGAAGACCTTGGTGAACCAAGTGCAAAACCTCGAGAGCACCAAATGGGATGACCATGAGATGGTCAAGGTTATTCTAAGATCCCTTGTTTTTCTTAACCCTACACAAGTTCAATTAATTCGAGGGAATCCTAGATATACTCAAATGTCTCCTGAGGAAGTAATAGGTAATTTTGTGAGCTTTGAGTTGATGATCAAAGGCTCAAAGAAAATTATCGAACTAGATGGCCCCTCCACGACCGAAGCACAACCGGTCGCATTCAAGGCAACGGAGGAGAAAAAGGAGGAGTCTACATCAAGTAGACAACCCATCGACGCCTCCAAGCTTGACAACGAGGAAATGGCGCTCATCATCAAGAGTTTTTGCCAAATCCTCAAGCAAAGGAGGGGGAAGGAGTACAATCCCCGCTCCAAGAAGGTTTGCTACAAGTGTGGTAAGCCCGGTCACTTTATTGCCAAATGTCCTATTTCTAGTGACAGTGAAAGGGGCGACGACAAGAAGGGGAGAAGAAAGGAGAAGAAAAGATATCACAAGAAGAAGGGTGGCAATGCTCATGTTTGCCGCAAGTGGGACTCCGACAAGAGCTCCACTGACTCCTCCTCCGACGAGGACGCCGCCAACATCGCCGTCAACAAGGGACTTCTCTTCCCCAACGTCGGCCACAAGTGCCTCATGGCAAAACACGGCAAAAGAAAGAAGGTTAAATCCAAATCCTCCACTAAATATGCATCCTCTAGTGATGAAGACAATTGTAGTAATGAGGAGGATAATTTGCTTACTCTTTTTGCCAATCTTAACATGGAACAAAAAGAAAAATTAAATGAATTGATTAGCACTATTCATGATAAGGATGATCTCTTGGATAGCCAAGAGGACTTCCTAATTAAGGAAAATAAGAAACATGTTAAGGTTAAGAATGCTTATGCTCTAGAAAAGGAAAAATGTGAAAAATTATCTAGTGAGCTAAGCACTTGTCATGATTTGATTGGCAACCTTAGAAATGAAAATGCTAGTTTAATTGCTAAGGTTGATTCAAATGTTTGTGATGATTCAAATGTCAATCTTAGAAATGATCATGCTATTTCAATTGCTAAGATTGAGAATTTAAATGCCTCTCTTGCTAGCCTTAGATGTGAAAATGAAAAATTAATTGCTAAGGCTAAAGAATTAGATGTTTGCAATGCTTCCATTTCCGATCTTAGAAGTGAAAATGATATTTTACATGCTAAGATTGTTGAACTAAAAACTTGCAAACCCTCTACATCTACCATTGAGCATGTGTCTATTTGTACTAGATGTAGAGATGTTGATATTGATGCTATTCATTATCATATGGCTTTAATTAAACAACAAAATCATCATATAGCAAAATTAGATGCTAAAATTGCCGAGCATGAACTTGAAAATGAAAAATTTAAATTTGCTCGTAGTATGCTTTATAATGGGAGACGCCCTGGTGAAAGCATCTAGGCCCCTGGTTGGTTTTAGTGATTAATGACAACGTAATGTTACATGTGACTAACGTGTGTTTTGCAGAGACAAATGGTAAGTTAGGTCGCATTACAGGTAGAAGTACTACAACCGTGAAAACAATCCCGGAGATAAGAACTCGAAGCGACGGCTAAAACGACGAAACAAAAGGTGAAGGACTATGGAGTCCGAGTGTCAAGGAGATGTGGACACTCGTGATTTAGTTAGGTCTTTTATTCTCTTTTAGCCATACTATAAAGAGGGGTTGTCGATGAGTAGTTTGACCAAGAGAGTTCTAGTGTAGTGTTGGTGCACAATCACACTCACATACAGTGCTAGGTGTCACTCTAGAACTCACTCACAAGTTAGAACGAAAACCGATTTGAAAATCAGCTGAAAAACAAGAAATAGGGTTTCTGACCCTGGGGCACTGGACTGTCCGGTGTGCACCAGACTGTCTGGTGCACCCTCTGCCAGGTGGGGCCAAGCTGGCCTAGGGGAGAGTCCTCCCCTCGCAGAAACCCGAGAGCGCAGGTTTCAGAGTTGAATTTTAGTGGCGCACCGGACAGCGCACCGGACTGTCCGGTGTGCACCAGACAGTGACTGTTCACTGTCCGGTGTGCCATGAGTCCAACGGCTACCTGTCAGAACTAGCCGTTGGAAACGACCGTTGGCGCACCGGTGGCGCACCGTTGGTGCACCGGTGGCGCACCGGACTGTCCGATGCGCCAATGCGCAGAAAGTTGCTGGTAATGGCTAGTTGGTGGGTGAGGGCTATTTATACCCCCTCCACCCACCATATTCAATGTCTTGCACTCCACATTTATTCCAGCACATTGCTAGAGCATTGCAAGCACCAAAAGCCTAGTGAGGAGATTAGAGAATCTTAATCCGCGTTTGTTCCTCATTAGCGCTAGCGAGAGCCACCTAGAGCACACACCACTTGCATTAGGCTTCTCTTGGTCAAGCGAAAGCCTACGGCTTGTTACTCTTGGTGATCGGCATCACCTAGACGGCTTGGTGGCGTTGGGAGCTCGGTGATCACCGTGAAGATCTTGTTGGTGACCCGACTCAAGTTTGTAAGCGGTCTCGAGGGATCCACCGCGCCGGAGTGGCAAAGGATCATCTCGTAGTGAGCACTTGGTTCTTGCGAGGACCAAGGGGGAGCGATACCCTTGCGCGGGTGCTCCAACGAGGACTAGTGGAGAGTGCCGACTCTTCGATACCTCGGGAAAAATTGGAGGAGTCTTCTAAACCTTGCTTTACATTCCGCACTTAATTCAAGCACTTTACATTGTGTATTTGTTTAGCAAGTATTTGAAGTATTGTCTTAGCATTATTGTATTTCTAGTATTATTATCTTAGTGCTAGTTGTTGGGGTGAAGTTGGGCTCTTGCTTAGCTCTTGCTTAGCTTTTTAATTAGTGTGGATTTAAAGAAAAGCCCAATTCACCCCCCTCTTGGGCATCGTGATCCTTTCAATTGGTATCAGAGCCTTGTTGCTCTTAGATTAGCTTAACCGCTAAGAGTTACGATGTCCGGTGGGGATGGACCTCCTCCTGTCTTTGATGGTGACGATTTTCCTTATTGGAAAATTCGTATGGAAGCATATTTAGAGGCTATAGACATTGGTGTCTATAAAGCCGCCACACAAGGATTCCCCGAACCTAGAGATCACACAAATCTTGTAGGTGATGAGTTTAATTATGAAAAATGGAATGCCAAGGCCAAAAACACCCTTTTTAGAGGCCTTTGCAAAGATGTGTTCAATAGAGTAAGAAATCATAAAAATGCTCATGATTTGTGGATGGATATTTGTGCTCTACATGAAGGAACTAGAAGTGAGCGTGAGGAGAGATATCACATTGCCATGAGAAAGTTGAATTCTTTTGAAATGCTTGCTAATGAAAATGCCAATGCTATGTACTCACGTCTCAATATTCTTGTAGAGGAAGTAAATGGATTGGGGCTTACTCAAATCTCACAACCGGATGTTGTGAGGAAGATTCTCAGTGTCCTCCCAATAGACAAATATGGACACATTATCATTGTGCTACATCAAATGGATCTTTCAGTTACCACACCTACACAGATATTGGGAAAGATCAATGCTCATGAGATGTACATGCACATCAATGACAAAGATGAGTCATCTTCCAAGAGAAAGGATTTGGCTCTCAAAGCAAATCAAGAAAGAAAAGGAAAATCCAAAGTACAAATTGAGGAAGAATCCTCAAGTGATGAAGACCTTGATGCTAACATTGCCTTGATGGTGAGGAAGACCACCAAGATGTTAAAGAAGCTCAACAGAGAAGGCATCAAATTTGATTCAAGAAAGAAGAAATTCTTTTCCAGCAAAAGAAAGCCCATCTCTGAGATGGATTGCTATAACTGTGGAGAGCTTGGTCATCTTGCTCATCAATGTACCAAGCCCAAGAAGAACAAGTTCAAGGGCAAGAAAGAAGATGACAGCGACGATGAAAAGAAGGAAAAGAAATTTTTCAAGAGGAAAGATGGGAAGCAAAAGAGGTTCCACAAGAAGAAGAATGGAAAGGCATACATTGTTGGTGACTAGCTCACTGACATTGAGTCATCAAGTGGATCTTCTTCAAGTGAAGAAGAGAATGATGAAAAAGTTGCCGCCATCGCCGGGGACTTCTCTTCACCACCACCATCGCCATCATCGACTTCTCACCTATGCCTCATGGCTAGGGGTGAACGGAAGGTACAAAATGATATTAATATTACTGATGATAGTGATAGTGATGAGGAATTTGCTTCACCTTCATATGATGAGCTAGCTGACTTGCTTAAAGAATATACTCAAATCATTAGAAAGTCAAAGGCTAAATGTGATAGGTTGAAAAATGAAAATGAATCTTTAAATGCCAAATATGACATAGTTATGAAAGCTAGTGATGAAATAAAAGAAGAAAATAAAACTATGTCATCATCTGTAAATGAGCTCACAAACTCCCTAAAAGATGCTAAGGATAAATGTGACAAGCTAAATGAAGCTTATAGGGAGTTGCAAAATAGACTAATAATAATCAGGGAAGACTATACTCAAATTAAATTTGATCATGACAATCTTCTTGTTGAAAATGAACTTTTATCTTGCAAAACACATGAGGCTATTAACCCTGTTGTTAACATTGATGTAGCAACCTCATGTGATGATTTGAGTCAAGGAGAGCAAACTAGTCTACATGTTGAATTGACTGAAAAAGTTGAAGTCCTGACTTTAGACAACCAAAAATTGAAGAAATACTTGACTGATGCAACTACTAGAGGAAAGGTTGCTATTGAGAACAATGATTTCAACAACGAGTTGGCAGTGGATAATCAAAGGCTTAAAATGAGGTCAAGAAATTAAAAAGTGAAAATGAACATCTTGCAACAAGTGTGCAAAAGTTCAACAAGGGTCAATACCTCCAAAATGAGCTGCTTATGAACACTGTCATGAAAAACAACAAGAGTGGTATTGGATACAATGCTTTTGTGCAAAAGAAAGCTACCACTCAATACAAGCCAAAGCAGACTCACAAGCCTATCAAATGCTTTGAGTGTGGAAATGAAGGTCATTTTGCCCACAACTGCAAAGCCAAACCACCAACTCCCTTGCCTAAGCACTCAAGGCCATTTGCTTTCAATGCTCATTATGTTCTAAGAAAGGATGCAAATGGAAAGGTCAAAGTTACATTCCTAGGTCCACCAAACAAGAGTAGACCTAGACAAATCTGGGTTGCAAAGTCTTTGATTGAGAGAGTCACTGGTCCTATGCAGTATATGGCCCTCAAAACTCAAGCTTGAATTGTCTGTGGATGTAGGTGAACTACAAGACCGGTGGGAGCCATTGGGTTATTGACAGTGGATGCACACAACATATGACAGGCAACCCACGGATGTTCACCTCACTTGATGAGAATGTTGATGGACAAGATAAAATCACATTTGGAGACAATTCAAAAGGAAAAGTGCAAGGACTTGGCAAGGTGGCAATTTCAAATGATTTATCAATATCAAATGTCCTCTTAGTTGCACCTTTGAGCTTCAATTTATTATCAGTGGGTCAACTCTGTGATCTTGGACTTCAATGCTTATTCACTCCAACAGAGGTTATTGTAACAAAGATGGATGATGAATCAATGGTGTTCAAGGGATTTAGATACAACAACCTCTACTTAGTAGATTTCACTTCAGAAGATGCAGACTTAAGAACTTGCCTCTTCACCAAAGCTTCACTTGGATGGCTTTGGCATAGGAGGCTTGCACATGTTGGGATGAGCACACTCAAGAAGGTATTAAAGAAAGACATGGTTAGAGGATTAAAGGATGTGGTGTTTGAAAAAGACAAGCCATGTAGTGCATGTCAAGCTGGAAAGCAAGTTGCTAATACACATCCTACTAAAGCTTTCATGTCAACATCAAGGCCACTGGAACTACTTCATATGGATTTATTTGGACCTACAAATTATGTAAGTGTCGGTGGCAACCTCTACTGTCTAGTGATTGTTGATGACTTCTCAAGGTACACTTGGGTGTTCTTTCTCCATGACAAATCTGAAGTTGCATCTATATTCAAGAAGTTTGCCAAGAAAGCACAAAATGAATTTCATTGCAAGATCATGAAGATTAGAAGTGATAATGGCAAAGAATTTGACAACACCAACATTCATGAGTACTGTGATGAAAACGGGATCAAACATGAAGTATCTGCAACATATACACCTCAACAAAATGGAGTTGTTGAAAGGAAAAATAGGACCTTGATCACTCTTGCAAGAATAATGATTGATGAGTATAACACATCGGAGAGGTTTTGGGCCGAAGCTGTCAGCACTACATGTTATGCATCAAACAGGCTATTTCCTCACTGGCTGCTTGCGAAGACTCCCTATGAACTGCTAAATGGGAAAAAGCCAGACGTCTCCTTCTTTCGGGTGTTTGGATGCAAATGCTACATCTTCAAGAAACGCCATCACCTAGGGAAGTTTCAAAGACGTTGTGATATTGGTTTTCTTTTGGGTTATTCATTAAAGTCCAAAGCATATCGAGTATTCAATCATGTCACTGGCATGATAGAAGAAACATATGATGTGGAATTTGATGAGACTAATGGCTCCCAAGGAGCACTTGAGAATTTTGATGATGTAGGTGATGAGCCACTTAGGGAAGCAATGAAGAACATGCCAATTGGAGCTATCAAACCAAAAGAAGATGAAGAAGAGGTGCAAAACATTGACAGGCCTTCTTCATCAAATGTACCACAAGATAATGAAAAAGATGAGAGGCATGCAAATGAAGATACATTTGTCTCTCATGAACAAGCAAGGGTACAAGCCGAAGATGTTGATGCTCCAAGATCTTCTTCCCAAGTGGTTAATAGGAAAAATTCATCACTACTTCAAGCTCATCCTCAAAACCAAATCATCGGGAGTCCTTCACAAGGGGTTATTACTCGATCCCATAGACATGCTTCTTTTTTATTGAACATCACTCCTTTGTTTCTTGTGTTGATCCTACTTGTATAGATTAGGCGCTACAGGATCCGGACTGGGTGAATGCCATGCATGAAGAACTTAACAACTTCACCCGTAACGAAGTTTGGACCCTGGAGAAGCCCCCACAAGATGCAAGAATCATTGGAACAAAGTGGGTGTTCAGAAACAAACAAGATGATCAAGGTGTGATTGTAAGGAACAAGGCAAGACTTGTTGCAAAAGGATTCTCTCAAGTTGAAGGCTTAGATTTTGGAGAGACCTTTGCACCGGTTGCTCGACTGGAAGCCATCTGTATCATACTTGCATATGCATCATGCTATGATATAAAACTTTATCAAATGGATGTAAAAAGTGCATTTTTAAATGGCTTCATAAATGAACTTGTATATGTTGAGCAACCACCTGGATTTGAAGACCCTAGATATCCTAACCATGCTTACAGGTTGTCCAAGGCGCTATATGGGCTAAAGCAAGCTCCAAGGGCTTGGTATGAGCGCCTTCGCGACTTCCTCATCGAAAAGGGCTTCAAGATCGGGACCGTCGACACAACTCTATTCACAAAGAAACATAACGGTGATATTTTCATTTGTCAAGTATATGTTGATGATATAATCTTTGGCTCGACAAATGACTATGATTGCAAGGAATTTGGTGAGTTGATGTCGAAGGAGTTCGAGATGTCAATGATTGGTGAGCTGACGTACTTCCTCGGCTTTCAAGTCAAGCAAATGAAAGATGGTAACTTTCTCTCACAAGAGAAGTATACCAAAGACTTGTTGAAAAGGTTCAACATGGAGAAGTGCAAACCAATCAAGACACCTATGCCAACAAATGGACATCTCGACCTAGATGAGGGAGGTAACCCGGTTAATCAAACTCTCTACCGTTCTATGATTGGTAGTTTATTGTACCTTACCGCATCTAGGCCCGATATCATGTTTAGTGTCTGCATGTGTGCTAGATTTCAATCAAATCCTAAGAAAGCTCATCTTCGCGCTGTTAAGAGAATTCTTAGGTATCTCAGGCACACCACAAGCGTTGGTTTGTGGTATCCCAAAGGAGCTACTTTTGATTTAATTGGCTATTCCGATTCGGATTATGCCGGATGCAAAATTGATAGGAAAAGTACTTCTGGGGGATGCCATCTGCTTGGTAGATCACTAGTTTCATGGATTTCCAAAAAGCAAAATAGTGCTGCCTTGTCAACTACCGAAGCGGAATACATTGCCGCAGGTGCGTGTTGCACACAGATTTTATATATGAAACAAACTCTTCTAGACTATGGCGTAGTTCTAGAAAAAGTACCTTTGTTGTGTGATAATGAGAGTGCTGTTAAAATTGCTAATAATCCTGTACAACACTCTCGCACCAAGCACATTGATATCCGTCATCACTTCCTTAGAGATGATGTTGCTAAAGGAGATATCATTTTAGAAGGAGTGAGGTCGGAAGATCAATTAGCGGATATTTTCACTAAGCCACTTGATAAGACCCGCTTTTGTATGTTGAGGAATGAACTAAATATTCTTGATCTCAGAAATTTTATGTAAAATGTCAAATGGTGTTGTCAAGCTTGCATTGCATGTTTAAATTTCTTGTAGTGCATCTAGGGCTTGTCTAACCTAGCTGAGATAACCGCCAACAAAGCGAGTGAAAAAGCTTAACTCGGATCAAACTTGACAAGTCTTAGTTTTTAAGCTTTTAGCACTTAAATTCTTACTTGTTATGCAATTGTTGGTTCTTGAAATATGCATGAGGTACTGCACTTAGGGGGAGTATTCAAAACTCGAATCTCTCATGAAAACCCCTAGTGCAAGCCAAAATGCAAATTTCACTATTTGTCTATTTTCTCTAAAAATTATCTAGCTTTTGGCAAAATATTTTGAAAAATATGAGAAAATATATGAGGGTGCCAATACCTGTCCCAACAAGTGTTATTTTGTGTGATTATAAGTTGGGATCTGGTTTGGTTGGAAATTAGATAGAAAAATTCAAAATTTTCCAATCTTCCCTCTGTCTGGGCTCACCGGACAGTCCGGTGTGCACCGGACACTGCACTGTGCAATGTCCGGTGCACCGGCAGCCGCGTGCTAAAATACCTTTCTCCTGTGCGCTGTCCGGTGGTTCACCGGACAGCTACTGTGCGTTGTCCGGTGTGCACCGGACAGGCACTGTAGACTGTCCGGTGCGCCCATATCGCGTTTTAAAAAACGGCCTCCAGCCCGAGACCGAGCCAGAGGCTCTCTTCTCCCTCTGTGCTCTCTGTTCTCTGTGATTGCTCCCGGCGATCCACCTCTCACCGGCGTCCACCGTCTCCGGCCGTGCTCCGGTGACCTCCAGCTGCTGCGCCCGTCCCCTCTCCCTTTGGTGAGCAGCCATGTCTTCTCCTCTCTTTACTCTCTGTTCATGCCACCAGTGAAGCACCCATTTCCACCCTTTGTGCCCAATTCCAAATCTTGTGAATCCCAGTGAATCCATGTTGTTCAATATGTTCCTTTGTGGCCCTTGAACATTCCTATAGGTTCCTAGCTCCTTCGGGAGGGTTTTCACACCTCAAATGGCCATTTCCCCGAAACCCTAAAACTCCGCCCTCCACGTGTTCGGTGAAATGCCCAAACCAGCCAAAAATGCTCCAATTGAACCCAAATTTTTCAGGCACCTTCACAACATCTCCAGTAACATATTCGCCAAATTTCACGCCCATCCGATATTCCAGGCTTTAATTTCACCAAATTCCCCGTTTCGTGCGATCGTTTCCAAGCCGAGTGCCCAAATTTCATTTTCTTCGCCTAAATTCAAACCAAGCAAACACTTCACTCCTATATACCCATATAAACCTATTCGTGAAGTATCAGCTCAAATCCACGTCATTTCATGCCTCAATTCGAATTCCAAACCTCCTATGGCACTGTTTATCGTTCAAACGTCGTTTTCACGTCGTTTGACCTCTCGATCGCCTCATCTCTCATTTTTGTGCCATATTTCTCTATGTATGTATTTATTCACATTTCATATACTTATGACTATGTGACTAATACGTGCTCACCTCTTTTGTCATTTCAGTGACCTTGGTTGCCCGTGTGCCGTCTCCTGTCCTGCCTGGATCGTCACCTCTCGTGTGAGCTTTTGAGTCATCAGATTCAGGATGCCGCGCACGAAGAATGTGTCGGCGCCAGGGGGAGGCAATGATGAGGATCCTCGTCGCCCTTTCAGGCAGGTCAAGGTCAAGACAGTATATTTGGAGCAGCAGGAAGGCCGCAAGAAGCGGCGTACGGACAGAGCAGCCCGTGCAGCGGCAGCAGCAGCAGCAGCCGCTGCGTAGGCCGAGCTTGGAGATCAGCCACAGACTCCTTCAGATCAGATTGCGTACCGTGTTCGTCGCCTCACCTCCCGGTCTTGCTCCTCCACTCACACCACTGCTTCCACTCCACCACCCACTCTGCTTGCTCCCGTCACCCCTGTTGCGCCATCCACCACCATAGCCATACCCGCTACCTCCACTACACCAGCTTCCACTGCTCCTCCTACCACTCCCGCTTCAGCTCCTCCTATCCTCCACCTCGATTCCGGGAGCGCGATGAGACTGAGGTACGACCCCTTGCTGCGGATCCCAGACTTTTTGACCTTCAGCGTGCTACAGCGGCACGGGTACGCAGGTTCAGATATGTACCCGTGGAGTCTTGGTTACCGGCTCAGAGGGACCCTGCTGCAGTTGATCTTTTCAGCACTCGTATTCAGGAGTCCTTTTTCAGAGCTCAGTTGTCTGCACAGATTGCTCTGCGAGTACACCGGCTTTTGGATCTTCCAGCTTTTGTGCTTGCCGCCGGTGCTGACTCTGAGGCGCACCTCACATATCTGTCTGGCCTTCTGACCCTTCTGTCTACCAGCGACAGGTATGTTGAGGAGTGGGTCCGAGTCTTCTACGCGTCTGTATGGATAGACCCGGATCATCACTGGATGAGGTTTCGTTTTGAGCGAGAGGATGTCACTATTACTGCCAGTCAGATTCACCAGCTCTTTGGATTTCCCGAGTCGACGACTCGACTTCACAGCCTATGCTACGACACCTCTGACCCTCCTCGTCGCCCTCACGGCGGTGTGGCTCCGGGTACAGCTCACGTCGCGGCTCTGTTCCGCCCGCCCTTCTCAGATGGGTCGCGACGTTCACCGGCAGATTTTACTACAGCAGCCAAGTACTTGTTTGAGCTTATCAGACGGACTCTTCTGCCGAGGATGGGATACAGGGAGGCTACCACACATATCCAGCTCTAGCTCCTTGGTGCCCTGGTCGCTCACTCTGAGTTTGACGTCGTGGATTTCCTTATTTGTGAGATCGAGGACACCATTTTGGATGGCATACGTGCTCGTCGACAGTTGCCATATGCTCACTACCTGTGCCACATTTTTGCGCAGCTGATTCGGCCTCCACAGTTTCAGGGCACACTTGAGGCCTCACGCCTTGTTTTTGGATCCTACCGTCCTGCGCCTGAGGCTCCTGTGCCAGCTTCTGCTCTAGTTTTTGACTCTCAGGCCGATGATGCTACTCTTCGTCAGTTCGACGCTCAGGATACAACAGTTGATGATGATGATGATGATGATGATTTTGGGGTTCCTCCTCCGCCTCCTATGCCTCCACGCTCTCATGATCATGAGGCTGGGAGTTCTAGTGCTGCCCCTCCGGCTATTGACCCTGCTATTGCTTCGATTCTCCAATCTCTCACTCAACAGCAGGCTCACCTGGCAGCCGAGCAGACCCGGTTATCCGAGAGGATGCTCTCAATGTTTTAGACCATGCAGGACAGGCAGGATTCTTTTGAGCAGCAGCTTCTTCAGGATCGGGCTGAGAGCAGGGCATTCATGGCTCTTATGCTACAGCATTCTGGTGTCTCAATTCCCCCGGTTCAGTCTGTACCACCTCCTCCGCTTCAGGCTCCTGTTGTGCTAGCACTTCAGTCAGGACCCCCTCTTACTTCTGTTGGTCCTTCTTCCTCTCCGCTCCGGCCGGTCACCCTGGCTTTCACGTCACCAGTTCTCAGCTCTGTCTGCCCTCAGCCGCCAGTGCAACCAGCTTCTGTTGTTACCACTCCTGCTGTGGCAGTATCTGTGACCACTTTAGTTCTGGCAGCTTCTGCAGCGCGGCCTCAGTCCGAGTCAGTACCAGCTCCAGCTTCTACCGCAGATCCTGGATCCGAGACTGACTCTGACCCCCGTCGGCGTTCGCACTGCTGCCTCGACCGCGACCGGATGCGCCCCCGCCGCCTCCTCCTACTTCTGGTGTTTAGGTTCAGGTACCCTTTTGGTGTTTGATGCCAAAGGGGGAGAGATATGAGTTGTGAGAGCTAGGGGGAGTTAGAGAGTTAGTAGAGAGTCATTTTGATGTAATATATGTGCTTGCTACTCTCTGTACTAGCTTGGTGTTTTTGGCTCACAAACTCTATATATACTCTCGTTGCTTATAATTGACTGTGTGTATTATGTTTTCACCTTATATTTTATCACCAGTCTTCTAGTTCTTGATTCATTGATTTAACTTCTCTTTTATATGAACAAGAATCTTACAATGTGTATGCGCTCACTCTTATTATTATGGTACACGTTCTTTCTGTCAAAGATTACTGAGTATAACTAACCATCCTTTCTATTGACAGAAACTTCAAAACAAACTACTCTCACAAATCTTGTAGGGTTGTCATCAATCACCAAAAAGGGGGGAGATTGAAAGCATCTAGGCCCCTGGTTGGTTTTAGTGATTAATAACAACATAATGTTACATGTGACTAACGTGTGTTTTGCAGAGACAAATGGTAAGTTAGGTCGCATTACAGGTAGAAGTACTACAACCGTGAAAACAATCCCGGAGATAAGAACTCGAAGCGACGGCTAAAACGACGAAACAAAAGGTGAAGGACTACGGAGTCCGAGTGTCAAGGAGATGTGGACACTCGTGATTTAGTTAGGTGTGCCATGAGTCCGAGTGTCAAGGACTGTTCACTGTCTGGTGTGCCATGAGTCCAACGGCTACCTGTCAGAACTAGCCGTTGGAAACGACCGTTGGCGCACCGGTGGCGCACCGGACTGTCCGGTGCGCCAATGCGCAGAAAGTTGCTGGTAACGGCTAGTTGGTGGGTGAGGGCTATTTATACCCCCTCCACCCACCATATTCAATGTCTTGCACTCCACATTTATTCCAGCACATTGCTAGAGCATTGCAAGCACCAAAAGCCTAGTGAGGAGATTAGAGAATCTTAATCCGCGTTTGTTCCTCATTAGCGCTAGCGAGAGCCACCTAGAGCACACACCACTTGCATTAGGCTTCTCTTGGTCAATCGAAAGCCTACGGCTTGTTACTCTTGGTGATCGGCATCACCTAGACGGCTTGGTGGCGTTGGGAGCTCGGTGATCACCGTGAAGATCTTGTTGGTGACCCGACTCAAGTTTGTAAGCGGTCTCGAGGGATCCACCACGCCGGAGTGGCAAAGGATCATCTCGTAGTGAGCACTTGGTTCTTGCGAGGACCAAGGGGGAGCGATACCCTTGCACGGGTGCTCCAATGAGGACTAGTGGAGAGTGCCGACTCTTCGATACCTCAGGAAAAATTGGAGGAGTCTTCTAAACCTTGCTTTACATTCCGCACTTAATTCAAGCACTTTACATTGTGTATTTGTTTAGCAAGTATTTGAAGTATTGTCTTAGCATTATTGTATTTCTAGTAATATTATCTTAGTGCTAGTTGTTGGGGTGAAGTTGGGCTCTTGCTTAGCTCTTGCTTAGCTTTTTAATTAGTGTGGATTTAAAGAAAAGCCCAATTCACCCCCCCCCCTCTTGGGCATCGTGATCCTTTCACCTGGCATCAAGGATGGCATTGGCTTCCAAAAGGGAGACAATGTCAAAATTAATGCCCCTCCTTAGAAATTGTCTAACTTTGTTAAGGGCAAGGCTCCCATGCCTCAGGATAACGAGGGTTACATTTTGTACCCTGCCGGTTATCCCGAGCACAAAATTAGGAGAATTCACTCTAGGAAGTCTCACTCTGGCCCTAATCATGCTTTTATGTATAAGGGTGAGACATCTAGCTCTAGGCAATCAATCCGTGCTAAATTGCCTAAGAGGAAAGCTCCTATTGCATCAAATGATCACAATGTTTCATTTAAAACTTTTGATGCATCTTATGTTTTGACTAACAAATCTGGCAAAGTAGTTGCCAAATATGCTGGGGGCAAACACAAGGGAGCAAAGACTTGTGTTTGGGTACCCAAAGTTCTTGTGTCTAATGTTAAAGGACCCAAAACTATTTGGGTACCGAAAATCAAGAACTAAACTTGTTTTGTAGGTTTATGCATCAGGGGGCTCAAGTTGGATCATCGATAGCGGGTGCACAAACCACATGACAGGGGAGAAGAAAATGTTCTCCTCTTATGAGAAAAACCAAGATCCCCAACGAGTTATCACATTCGGGGATGGAAACCAAGGTTTGGTCAAAGGTTTGGGTAAAATAGCTATATCTCCTAACCATTTGATTTCCAATGTTTTTCTTGTTGATTCATTAGATTACAATTTGCTTTCCGTATCTCAATTATGCAAAATGGGTTACAACTGTCTATTCACTGATGTAGGTGTCACTGTCTTTAGAAGAAGTGATGATTCAATAGCATTTAAGGGAGTGTTGGAGGGTCAGCTATACTTAGTTGATTTCAATAGAGCTGAACTTGACACTTGCTTAATTGCTAAGACTAATATGGGTTGGCTCTGGCATCGCCGACTAGCACATGTTGGAATGAAGAATCTTCACAAGCTTCTAAAGGGAGAACACATTTTAGGACTAACCAATGTTCATTTTGAGAAAGACAGGATTTGTAGCGCATGCCAAGCCGGGAAGCAAGTTGGTGTTCATCATCCACACAAGAACATCTTGACGACTGACAGGCCACTCGAGCTCCTCCACATGGACCTATTCGGCCCGATCGCTTACATAAGCATCGGCGGGAGTAAGTACTGTCTTGTTATTGTGGATGACTATTCTCGCTTCACTTGGGTGTTCTTTTTGCAGGAAAAATCACAAACCCAAGAAACTTTAAAGGGATTCTTGCGACGGGCTCAAAATGAGTTCGGCTTGAGGATCAAGAAAATAAGAAGTGATAATGGGACGGAGTTCAAGAATTCACAAATTGAAGGCTTCCTTGAGGAGGAGGGCATCAAGCATGAGTTCTCTTCTCCCTACACGCCACAACAAAATGGTGTAGTGGAGAGGAAGAATAGAACTCTATTGGACATGGCAAGAACCATGCTTGATGAGTACAAGACTTCGGATCGGTTTTGGGTGGAGGCGGTCAACACCGCTTGCTACGCCATCAACCGGTTGTATCTACACTGAATCCTCAAGAAGACATCCTATGAACTCCTCACCGGTAAAAAGCCCAATGTTTCATATTTTAGAGTCTTTGGTAGCAAATGTTTCATTCTTGTTAAAAGAGGTAGAAAATAAAATTTTGCTCCTAAGGCTGTAGAAGGCTTTTTACTAGGATATCATTCAAACACAAGGGCATATAGAGTCTTTAACAAGTCCACTGGACTAGTTGAAGTTTCTTGTGACATTGTGTTTGATGAGACTAACGGCTCTCAAGTAGAGCAGGTTGATCTTGATGAGTTAGATGATGAAGAGGCTCTGTGCGTCGCGCTAAGGAACATGTCCATTGGGGATGTGTGTCCTAAGGAATCCGAAGAGCCCACTCAAGCACAAGATCAACCATCCTCCTCCATGCAAGCATCTCCACCAACTCAAGATGAGGATGAGGCTCGAGATGATGAAGAAGAAGATCAAGAAGATGAGCCACCTCAAGATGATGGCAATGATCAAGGGGGAGATGCAAATGATCAAGACAAGGAGGATGATCAAGTTCCAAGGCCGCCACACCCAAGAGTCCACCAAGCAATTCAACGAGATCACCCCGTCAACACCATCCTCGGCGACATTCAGGTAACCACTAGATCTCGTGTTGCACATTTTTGTGAGCATTACTCTTTTGTTTTCTCTATTGAGCCACACAGGGTAGAGGAAGCACTTCAAGATTCAGATTGGGTGATGGCGATGCAAGAGAAGCTCAACAACTTCACGAGGAATGAGGTATGGCATTTAGTTCCACGTCCTAACCAAAATGTTGTAGGAACCAAGTGGGTCTTCCGCAACAAACAAGACGAGCATGGTGTGGTGACTAGGAACAAAGCCCGACTTGTGGCCAAGGGATATTCACAAGTCGAAGGTTTGGATTTCGGTGAAACCTATGCACCTGTAGCTAGGCTTGAGTCGATTCGTATATTATTAGCCTATGCTACTGTAACGCCCCGAATTTTGCAGTTGAATTTTTTCTTTTCTTTACTCGCCAAAATTCGGGCGTTACCTTTTCTTTTTCTTTTTCCCCTCGCTAAACCTTGACCTTTTCCAAAGTTTTAGCGGGATTCGGTTTGGAATTCCCGTGTAAAGAAAACCATAAAACTGCTTTATGTTGTTTGATGCACCATGCCGAACCATGCATTTTTTTGATTTGCTTTGAAAGTGCAAATGCATTCATGTAGAAAGATCGGATTTCGAAAAATAAGGAGAACCTTTTCTTTCTTTTTCTTTTTCTTTCTCTCTCTCCTCTCTTTCTCTCCCTCCCGCGCCGTGGGCCGACCCCGGCCGGCCCAGCCGCCCCTGCGCGCCCCCTCTTGGGCCTTGGCAGGCCCAACCGCCCCCACCCCTCCCCTTTTCCCAAACCCCCTCTCCCTCTCCCTCCCTCTCTCTCATTCTCTCCCTAAGCCGCCGCCCCTACTCCTGCCCTAGCGCCGCCCCTGCCCCAGCGCCGCCGCCCCCCGCCGTCGGCCGCCCAACGCCGGTGAGCCCCCTCCCCCCCCCTCCTCTCTCCTCCCTCTCCCCCTCCTCTCCCCTTGGCCGCCTGCCCCTCGGCCGCCCTGGCCCTTGGCCGCGCGCCCGGCCAGCCCCAGCCGGCCCCTGGCCAGCCCCAGCCCGCGCCCCGGCCGCCCCTGGCCGGCCTCGGCCGCGCCCAGCCGCGCGCCCGGCCGCGCCCGGCCGCCCCAGCCCCCGCCCAGCCGGCCCCGGCCAGCCTCGGCCGCGCCCCTGGCCAGCCCCGGCCGCCCCCAGCCCGCGCCCGGCCGCCCGCCCGGCCGCCCGCCTGGCCCCCTGGCCGCGTCCCCCTGCGCGCCACCGGTTCAGCCGCCCAGGCCACCGGTTCAACCGCCCCGGCCGCCCAGCTCAGCCGCCCGCGCCCGCGCCCGCGCCCAGCTCGGCCGCCCTGCCTAGGGCCGGTTCAACCGCCCCCCCCTGTTTTTTTTATTTTTTTTATTTTATTTTATTTACTTTCTGTGATCATAGTTATTTTATTTTAGGTAGGCTAATCATTGTTCATGCTATTGAAATAGGAAGCTCAATTTAAAATTCTGTTATGCTAGTTGATTCACGTAATTATTGTTTAATTCATTCAATGTTGATCAACTAAAAATGATTAGGTTTCCATTAGTATATATATAACAGAATTCTTTTGTTAAGAACCAATTGTAACTAATCATTAGTGCATAAACTTTAACCCCCTGCGAGACCTTTCCCCGATTCTTTCTAACCATAACAAATGCGATGTCAAATGTCATACTTGATGCATATTCGCTTTACTTGTTCCCTTGTATGGTGTACTGTTCTTTTGAATTAAATATGTGGATGTATGTATGTTTGCGCTCGCATAGAGAACGATCCGGTCGAAGAGCCCGAGGAATTCGCAGGAGAAGCCCCTGAGCAGCAGTCGGTTGGTGGAGGCAAGTGTCCTTTGACCTATTTCTGTCCTATTCATTCTTTAATTCACCTCCCGCATTACACATTTATACCTAAGGATTGACTAGTTTTTGTTATTCATGTCCTTGGTTACCTATTTGGGTCGGATTATTACTGCTTAGTCTGATGCTATTGCTCAACTCTAATCAATGAACATGATGTGATTATCTATGATACGCTGTTTTCCCTTCTTATTTATGATTATATTTGTGACCTTCAAGGGGACTCGAGCGGTTTCTCGAGTGCCTCTCCGTAAGGACCTGTTCAATGGATGACCGCCCGGGAAAACAGTGCAACCATGAGGGTGGAATGGGACGCCCTTAGCTGAATAATTAGAGGAACCGGGGTGTAGTTCGCTTAGCCGTTGTGCCGTCAATGGGGCTCGGTGTATGCGGCTCGCTCTGCCAAGGTTGATTTGTCCCTTGGGGAGGAGTGCGGTACATTTAGGAAACCTAACGGGTGGCTACAGCCCCGGGGAATCTTTGTAAAGGCTACGTAGTGAGACCCTGCCTATTCACCTTGGTAGTGTTTAAGGGTTTGATCGGCCCGAGGCAAGAGGGAATCACGGCTTGTGGGTAAAGTGCGCAACCTCTGCAGAGTGTTATGAAACTGATATATCAGCCGTGCTCGCGGTTATGAGCGGCCAAGGGAGCTCCAGAGATTAGTGATACTTGATCAGAGACATTTTGGTACAGGTGGCAATGAGATTGATGGTTCTGATTATGATTATGGTGCTGGTAAGTGGTATTCTTTCCGTTTGGAAAGGATACATTGGGCTAATAACTTGGGTTAATGTTAAAACCTGGCTTTCTACTAGTAAGTAATAACCTGACCAACTAAAAGCAACTGCTTGACTTATCCCCACATAAAGCTAGTCCACTACAGCCAAACAGGATGCTTGCTGAGTATGTTGATGTGTACTCACCCTTGCTCTACACACCAAACCCCCCCCCCCCCAGGTTGTCAGCATTGCAACCACTGCTCAGGAGAAGATGAAGCTGTGGAAGGAGACTTCCAGGAGTTCCAAGACTACGACGAGTTCTAGGTGTGGGTTAGCGGCAACCCCCAGTCGGCTGCCTGTGAAGGCCACGGTTATCTACGTTTCGTTTCCGCACTTTGATTTATTGTAAGAACTATATGGACGTCTCAGACGTATGATGTAATCGACTATTATTTCCCCTTTTTAATACTATTTGAGCACTGTGTGATGATGTCCATGTTATGTAACTGCTGTGTACGTGAATAACTGATCCTGGCACGTACATGGTTCGCATTCGGTTTACCTTCTAAAACCGGGTGTGACATAAGTGGTATCAAAGCCGTGCTGACTGTAGGACCGCTAACCTAGAGTAGAATGGTCGTTCTAAGGATTATAGACCTCTGTCCCTGCCTTGACTTTGATATCCCTTCAAAAGTTGGTCCTACTGACCAAACCTATGTTCTACTATATATTATACCTTGCTGAAAATTATGTTTTATTCTGATCCTTCATTTATTTATGATTCATTATTTGCTGGTCATATTAATTCTGTTCTCACCCTTTTGCTTGCGATGTCTTTTGTAGATGGCTCGTCTTAGACACACTGCACGAAAGTCCGTCATCCCCTTCTTACCCTCCCGCCTTGCTGAGCGTCCGCTTCGCCGTCCCGTGGCCGGACAGTCCAGCCACTTGGAGAGACTGCACCACCGCCTGCATGAGGAGCAGGAACGTCGACGACAGGAGCAGCAGGGCTCTTCTTTCTCGCTCCAACAGGAGATAGAGTCTGTGAGGAGCTGCTCCCCTGTGCTTCCTCTGGAGGCGCCCCCTGCACCACCACTGGGCGCCCCAGCTTCTGGAGTAGCTGCTGGAGGAGACCCAGACGACGGAGGTGGCGACGACAGATTGAGCCACGACACCGACTTCTCTGCTGACCATGAGCCGGAAGGATGGGTTGCTCGACCCATCACTCGCGACGCTGCTCGCGGGTGTCACTTCCACGACGCGCTCGACACCCTGCTACGTCGGGCACTTGACCGGCGTACTTGGTCCATCGAGTATCGCTGTGTGGTCTACCAGCATAGTCGCGGGGTCTACCCGGACCGCTGGGAGGCGACCTGCTTGGTGCGCCGTCCGGAGAACAGTCTCCAGGGCGCGGAGGCTTGCTCAGAGCACTATTCTATCTCTGAGCGGGACTCAGCTGAGGCAGCCATGCAGGATGCTGCACGGCGTGCGCTTTCGCACTACTGCTCGGTTCTCGGTGGGGTAGCTGACGGTCTCGACCTGAAGTATTACCCTCGCCGTCCATCTGGCAGCACAGGAGGCGTGATTGTTTCACCTGCTGGTGAGGACAATCCTAGGTTGAGCAGCACAGTCAACCTAGCCGCCGTGCTAAACACGGAGCTGGACCATGCATTAGACGAGCTGAGTAGGGCTCGTGCTGAGATCGCCCTGCTGCGGGCTGAGCGCGCGGAGCGTCGTCACTTGGATGATGGTTCCCCCGCCCCCGTCGGGACTCAGCACCCGTATCGCTCACCTCGGCGTGGACTCCAGTCTTATGGCAATCCCGACTGCAAGACCAAGATAAATCTAGAACCATAGATCGTTAGAGTTGGATCTTGTAATTAATACAAAATCTATAAATAGAAGCTTCAGTCTTAGCGTTAGTCTCGGTCTTAGTTAGTCTTAGTTAGACAGGGTAGTTTGCTATATCCTGTGCATTTATGTTTGTCATGATGAACTATGTTTGGTTTGGATCTTTGTAATGACTGTCACCAGAGTGTGGGTATCCCCTGCATTTTGGCTTACATATTATGTTAATGGAGTTAGTTATATAGTTGGGAAACCCTTTATTCTACTTTCCTCTTTATCTGAGAAGCTGTGTGGTCTGTGTTGGAGATCAGTGAAGATGCTCATCTGTTTAGTGCTGTTGGAGAATTCTATACTCTTTTCTTATGCTGCAAGATTTGCCAGATCAGTTCTGATGTGTGGTTGCGTTCTGCAGATGTCAGAGAACAGGCGCAGAGGAGGAAGGCGTGCTCAGCAGGAGCAAGCCGCTCCGCAGGAAGAGGTGCCTCAGCAGCAGCACCTGCCACCCCCACCCCCGATGTCGATCGAGCAGATGTTTCTGATGCAGACTCAGGCAGTTCAGGCCACCGGTCAGACTCTGGCCGCCATTCAGCAGCAGCAGCAGCAGCAACAGCAGCAGGCTCCACCCCAGCCTCAGATGCCTCAGATGCCCAGAGACAAGCGTGCTGAATTCATGAGAGGTCATCCCCCAACGTTCGCTCACTCTTCTGACCCCATGGATGCTGAAGATTGGCTGCGCACTGTGGAGCGGGAGTTGCATACCGCTCAGTGTGATGACAGGGAGAAAGTCTTATATGGTCCCCGTCTGTTGAGAGGAGCAGCCCAATCATGGTGGGAGTCTTACCTCGCCACCCATGCCAACCCCGATGCCATCACCTGGGAAGAGTTCAGAGGTAGCTTTCGTCAGTACCATGTGCCTGCAGGTCTGATGACAGTGAAGAAGGAGGAGTTCCTGGCCCTTAAGCAAGGGTCATCGTCTGTCAGTGAGTATCGAGACAGGTTTCTGCAGTTGTCTCGCTATGCTCCTGAGGATGTCAACACCGACGCCAAGCGACAGTACCGTTTTCTGAGAGGCTTGGTCGACCCTCTGCAGTATCAGCTGATGAACCATACCTTCCCGACATTCCAGCACCTGATTGACAGAGCAATCATGACAGAAAGGAAGCGTAAGGAGATGGAGGATCGTAAGCGCAAGATCAGTGGACCCCAGCCTGGAAGCAGCAGCCGTCCTCGTTTCTCAGGCAATCAACCTCAGCAGTTCAGGCAGAACCAGCGTCCACCTCAGCAGCATCAGCAGCGTCAGCAGTATCAGCAGTTCCAAAGGCAGTATCCTCAGCATCAGTACCAGAACCGTCAGAGCAATCAATCAGGAGGTCAGTTTCAGAGGCAGAATCAGCAGACACCTCGTCTTCCTGCCCCAGCAAGCCAGCAGAACAATTAGGCAGCACCAGCTCAGGTTGGAAACAGAGCATGTTTCCACTGTGGAGAGCAAGGCCATTGGGTGATGCAATGTCCGAAGAAGGCAGCCCAGCAGCAGTCAGGCCCCAATGCCCCAGCGAAGTAGAATGCGTCTCAGTCTGGAGCAGGCAACCGCCCTCAGCAGCGCTATAATCATGGAAGATTGAACCACTTGGAGGCTGAAGCAGTTCAGGAGACTCCCGGCATGACAGTAGGTATGTTCCCAGTCGACTCCCATATTGCAGAAGTGTTATTTGATACTGGAGCAACGCATTCTTTTATTACTGCATCATGGGTAGAAGCACATAATCTTCCAATTACTGCCATGTCAACCCCCATTCAAATTGACTCAGCCGGTGGTAGAATTCGAGCTGATAGCATATGTTTGAATATAAGTGTGGAAATAAGGGGGATAGCGTTTCCCGCTAACCTTATAGTAATGGGTACTCAGGGAATAGATGTCATCCTAGGGATGAATTGGCTAGATAAGTATCAGGCAGTTATCAGTTATGATAAGAGGACAATCAAGTTGGTGTCCCCACTAGGAGAGGAAGTGGTGACCGAGTTAGTCCCGCCTGAGCCAAAGAAAGGAAGTTGTTATCAGATGGCTGTCGATAGCAGTGAAGCAGACCCGATTGAGAGTATCAAGGTTGTGTCTGAATTCCCAGATGTGTTTCCAAAGGACTTACCGGGTATGCCACCAGAGCGGAAAGTTGAGTTTGCCATAGAGCTTCTTCCTGGAACCGCCCCTATCTTTAAGAGAGCTTACAGAATATCTGGATCGGAGTTGGTTGAGCTTAAGAAGCAGATTGATGAGCTATCAGAGAAAGGTTACATCCGGCCAAGCACCTCGCCTTGGGCCGCCCCTGTCCTGTTTGTGGAGAAGAAAGATGGCACCAAAAGGATGTGTATCGATTATCGAGCTCTGAATGAAGTCACGATCAAGAACAAGTATCCCTTGCCCAGAATAGAAGATCTGTTTGACCAGTTGAGAGGAGCCAGTGTGTTCTCCAAGATTGATCTGAGGTCAGGTTATCATCAGCTCAGGATCCGACCTTCGGACATACCGAAGACGGCATTCATTACCAAGTATGGTTTGTATGAGTTCACAGTGATGTCTTTTGGTTTGACCAATGCACCAGCGTTCTTTATGAACTTGATGAACAGTGTATTCATGGATTATCTCGATAAGTTTGTGGTGGTATTCATTGATGACATTCTGGTTTATTCTCAAAGTGAAGAAGAGCATGCAGATCATTTGAGGATGGTATTGCAGAGATTGCGAGAGCACCAGTTGTATGCAAAGTTGAGCAAGTGTGAGTTCTGGATCAGTGAAGTCCTGTTCTTGGGTCACATAATCAACAAAGAGGGATTGGCTGTGGATCCGAAGAAAGTGGCAGACATTCTGAACTGGAAATCGCCAACGGATGCTCGAGGAATCAAGAGCTTCATTGGAATGGCCGGATATTATCGGCGATTCATTGAAGGGTTTTCGAAGATTGCGAAACCAATGACAGCGTTGCTAGGCAACAAGGTTGAGTTCAAGTGGACCCAGAAATGTCAAGAGGCCTTCGAAGCGCTGAAAGAGAAGTTGATAACAGCGCCTGTCCTAGTCTTGCCTGATGTGCACAAGCCCTTCTCTGTGTACTGTGATGCTTGTTACACAGGTTTGGGATGCGTGTTAATGCAAGAGGGAAGAGTTGTGGCTTACTCGTCCCGACAGCTGAAGGTTCATGAGAAGAACTACCCAATCCATGACCTAGAGTTGGCAGCAGTGGTTCACGCACTGAAGACATGGAGGCACTATCTGTATGGACAGAAATGCGATGTTTACACAGATCACAAGAGTCTGAAGTACATATTCACTCAGTCAGAATTGAATATGAGGCAGCGAAGATGGTTAGAGTTGATCAAAGACTATGAGTTGGAGATCCATTACCATCCAGGCAAAGCAAATGTAGTGGCAGATGCTTTGAGCAGAAAGAGTCAAGTCAATCTGATGGTCGCTCGTCCGATGCCTTATGAGTTGGCCAAGGAGTTCGACAGGTTGAGTCTCGGATTTCTGAACAATTCGCGAGGAGTCACAGTTGAATTGGAACCTACCTTGGAGCGAGAAATCAAAGAAGCGCAGAAGAATGATGAGAAGATCAGTGAGATTCGGCGACTGATTCTAGATGGCAGAGGCAAAGATTTTCGAGAAGATGCAGAAGGCGTGATATGGTTCAAAGACCGCTTGTGTGTTCCCAATGTCCAGTCTATTCGGGAGTTGATTCTCAAGGAAGCTCATGAGACAGCTTATTCGATTCACCCTGGCAGTGAGAAGATGTATCAGGATCTGAAGAAGAAATTCTGGTGGTACGGAATGAAGAGGGAAATCGCAGAGCATGTGGCTAAGTGCGATAGTTGTCGAAGAATTAAGGCAGAGCACCAGAGACCAGCTGGATTGTTGCAACCGTTGCAGATCCCTCAGTGGAAATGGGATGAAATCGGTATGGATTTCATAGTCGGATTGCCTCGCACTCGAGCCGGCTACGATTCTATTTGGGTAGTGGTGGACCGTTTGACCAAGTTAGCCCACTTCATACCTGTCAAGACCACCTACAGCAGTGCAGTATTGGCAGAACTGTATATGTCTCGGATCGTTTGTCTTCATGGTGTGCCAAAGAAGATAGTGTCAGACAGAGGAACGCAGTTCACCTCTCATTTCTGGCAGCAGTTGCATGAAGCCTTGGGCACACATCTGAATTTCAGTTCAGCTTATCATCCGCAGACAGATGGTCAGACTGAAAGAACCAATCAAATTCTTGAAGACATGTTGAGAGCCTGTGCGTTGCAAGATCAGTCCGGATGGGATAAGAGATTGCCTTATGCAGAGTTTTCCTATAACAACAGTTACCAGGCCAGTTTGAAGATGTCACCATTTCAAGCGCTCTATGGAAGGAGTTGTAGAACTCCGTTGCAATGGGATCAGCCTGGAGAGAAGCAAGTGTTTGGGCCAGACATTTTGCTTGAAGCCGAAGAGAACATCAAGATGGTCCGAGAGAATCTGAAGATAGCGCAATCAAGGCAGCGAAGCTATGCACACACAAGAAGAAGAGAGCTGAGTTTTGAAGTCGGAGACTTTGTCTATCTGAAAGTGTCACCGATCAGAGGAGTCAGAAGGTTCGGAATCAAAGGCAAGCTAGCACCCCGCTACATTGGTCCGTACCAGATCCTCTCAAAGCGTGGAGAAGTGGCTTATCAGCTCAGTCTACCAGAGAATTTGTCAGCTGTGCATGATGTCTTTCATGTGTCTCAGTTGAAGAAGTGCTTGCGTGTGCCAGAAGAGCAGTTGCCAGTGGAAGGTCTGGAAGTCCAGGAGGACTTGACCTATGTTGAGAAGCCAGCTCAGATTCTTGAGATTGCAGATAGAGTCACCCGAAGGAAGACCATCAGGATGTGCAAAGTCAGATGGAGTCACCACTCTGAGGAAGAAGCAACCTGGGAGCGTGAAGATGATTTGATGGCTAAGTACCCAGAGCTCTTTGCTAGCCAGCCCTGAATCTCGAGGGCGAGATTCTTTTAAGGGGGATAGGTTTGTAACGCCCCGAATTTTGCAGTTGAATTTTTTCTTTTCTTTACTCGCCAAAATTCGGGCGTTACCTTTTCTTTTTCTTTTTCCCCTCGCTAAACCTTGACCTTTTCCAAAGTTTTAGCGGGATTCGGTTTGGAATTCCCGTGTAAAGAAAACCATAAAACTGCTTTATGTTGTTTGATGCACCATGCCGAACCATGCATTTTTTTGATTTGCTTTGAAAGTGCAAATGCATTCATGTAGAAAGATCGGATTTCGAAAAATAAGGAGAACCTTTTCTTTCTTTTTCTTTTTCTTTCTCTCTCTCCTCTCTTTCTCTCCCTCCCGCGCCGTGGGCCGACCCCGACCGGCCCAGCCGCCCCTGCGCGCCCCCTCTTGGGCCTTGGCAGGCCCAACCGCCCCCACCCCTCCCCTTTTCCCAAACCCCCTCTCCCTCTCCCTCCCTCTCTCTCATTCTCTCCCTAAGCCGCCGCCCCTACCCCTGCCCTAGCGCCGCCCCTGCCCCAGCGCCGCCGCCCAACGCCGGTGAGCCCCCTCCCCCCCTCCTCTCTCCTCCCTCTCCTCCCTCCCTCTCCCCCTCCTCTCCCCTTGGCCGCCTGCCCCTCGGCCGCCCTGGCCCTTGGTCGCGCGCCCGGCCAGCCCCAGCCGGCCCCTGGCCAGCCCCAGCCCGCACCCCGGCCGCCCCTGGCCGGCCTCGGCCGCGCCCAGCCGCGCGCCCGGCCGCGCCCGGCCGCCCCAGCCCCCGCCCAGCCGGCCCCGGCCAGCCTCGGCCGCGCCCCTGGCCAGCCCCGGCCGGCCCCTGGCCAGCCCCGGCCGCCCCCAGCCCGCGCCCGGCCGCCCGCCTGGCCCCCTGGCCGCGTCCCCCTGCGCGCCACCGGTTCAGCCGCCCAGGCCACCGGTTCAACCGCCCCGGCCGCCCAGCTCAGCCGCCCGCGCCCGCGCCCGCGCCCAGCTCGGCCGCCCTGCCTAGGGCCGGTTCAACCGCCCTAGGGCCGGTTCAACCGCCCCCCCCCCCTGTTTTTTTTTATTTTTTTATTTTATTTTATTTACTTTCTGTGATCATAGTTATTTTATTTTAGGTAGGCTAATCATTGTTCATGCTATTGAAATAGGAAGCTCAATTTAAAATTCCGTTATGCTAGTTGATTCACGTAATTATTGTTTAATTCATTCAATGTTGATCAACTAAAAATGATTAGGTTTCCATTAGTATATATATAACAGAATTCTTTTGTTAAGAACCAATTGTAACTAATCATTAGTGCATAAACTTTAACCCCCTGCGAGACCTTTCCCCGTTTCTTTCTAACCATAACAAATGCGATGTCAAATGTCATACTTGATGCATATTCGCTTTACTTGTTCCCTTGTATGGTGTACTGTTCTTTTGAATTAAATATGTGGATGTATGTATGTTTGCGCTCGCATAGAGAACGATCCGGTCGAAGAGCCCGAGGAATTCGCAGGAGAAGCCCCTGAGCAGCAGTCGGTTGGTGGAGGCAAGTGTCCTTTGACCTATTTCTGTCCTATTCATTCTTTAATTCACCTCCCGCATTACACATTTATACCTAAGGATTGACTAGTTTTTGTTATTCATGTCCTTGGTTACCTATTTGGGTCGGATTATTACTGCTTAGTCTGATGCTATTGCTCAACTCTAATCAATGAACATGATGTGATTATCTATGATACGTTGTTTTCCCTTCTTATTTATGATTATATTTGTGACCTTCAAGGGGACTCGAGCGGTTTCTCGAGTGCCTCTCCGTAAGGACCTGTTCAATGGATGACCGCCCGGGAAAACAGTGCAACCATGAGGGATGGGACGCCCTTAGCTGAATAATTAGAGGAACCGGGGTGTAGTTCGCTTAGCCGTTGTGCCGTCAATGGGGCTCGGTGTATGCGGCTCGCTCTGCCAAGGTTGATTTGTCCCTTGGGGAGGAGTGCGGTACATTTAGGAAACCTAACGGGTGGCTACAGCCCCGGGGAATCTTTGTAAAGGCTACGTAGTGAGACCCTGCCTATTCACCTTGGTAGTGTTTAAGGGTTTGATCGGCCCGAGGCAAGAGGGAATCACGGCTTGTGGGTAAAGTGCGCAACCTCTGCAGAGTGTTATGAAACTGATATATCAGCCGTGCTCGCGGTTATGAGCGGCCAAGGGAGCTCCAGAGATTAGTGATACTTGATCAGAGACATTTTGGTACAGGTGGCAATGAGATTGATGGTTCTGATTATGATTATGGTGCTGGTAAGTGGTATTCTTTCCGTTTGGAAAGGATACATTGGGCTAATAACTTGGGTTAATGTTAAAACCTGGCTTTCTACTAGTAAGTAATAACCTGACCAACTAAAAGCAACTGCTTGACTTATCCCCACATAAAGCTAGTCCACTACAGCCAAACAGGATGCTTGCTGAGTATGTTGATGTGTACTCACCCTTGCTCTACACACCAAACCCCCCCCCAGGTTGTCAGCATTGCAACCACTGCTCAGGAGAAGATGAAGCTGTGGAAGGAGACTTCCAGGAGTTCCAAGACTACGACGAGTTCTAGGTGTGGGTTAGCGGCAACCCCCAGTCGGCTGCCTGTGAAGGCCGCGGTTATCTACGTTTCGTTTCCGCACTTTGATTTATTGTAAGAACTATATGGACGTCTCAGACGTATGATGTAATCGACTATTATTTCCCCTTTTTAATACTATTTGAGCACTGTGTGATGATGTCCATGTTATGTAACTGCTGTGTACGTGAATAACTGATCCTGGCACGTACATGGTTCGCATTCGGTTTACCTTCTAAAACCGGGTGTGACAGCTACTTACCATGGCTTCAAGCTCTACCAAATGGACGTGAAGAGTGCCTTCCTCAATGGACCAATCAAGGAAGAGGTCTATGTTGAGCAACCTCCCGGCTTTGAAGACAGTGAGTATCCTAACCATGTCTATAGGCTCTCTAAGGCGCTTTATGGGCTCAAGCAAGCCCCAAGAGCATGGTATGAATGCCTAAGAGATTTCCTTATTGCTAATGGCTTCAAAGTTGGAAAAGCCGATCCTACTTTATTTACTAAAACTCTTGCAAATGATTTGTTTGTATGCCAAATTTATGTTGATGATATTATATTTGGGTCTACTAACGAATCTACATGTGAGGAATTTAGTAGGATCATGACACAAAAATTCGAGATGTCTATGATGGGGGAGTTGAAGTATTTTCTAGGATTTCAAGTCAAGCAACTCCAAGAGGGCACCTTCATTAGCCAAACGAAGTACATTCAAGACATTCTAAACAAGTTTAGAATGAAGGACGCCAAGCCCATCAAGACACCCATGGGAACTAATGGGCATCTCGACCTCGACACGGGAGGTAAATCCGTAGATCAAAAGGTATACCGGTCGATGATAGGTTCTTTACTCTATTTATGTGCTTCAGGACCGGATATTATGCTTTCTGTATGCATGTGTGCAAGATTCCAAGCCGATCCGAAGGAAGCTCACCTTAGGGCCATAAAACGAATCTTGAGATATTTAGTTTATACTCCTAAGTTTGGCCTTTGGTGCCCCAGGGGATCCACATTTGATTTAATTGGTTATTCCGATGCCAATTGGGCAGGGTGCAAAATTAATAGAAAGAGCACATCGGGGACTTGCCAGTTCTTAGGAAGATCCTTGGTGTCTTGGGCTTCAAAGAAGCAAAATTCTGTGGCTCTTTCAACCGCCGAAGCCGAGTATATTGCCACAGGCCATTGTTGCGCGCAATTGCTTTGGATGAGGCAAACCCTCAGGGACTATGGTTACAAATTAACCAAAGTTCCTCTTCTATGTGATAATGAGAGTGCAATCCGCATGGCGGATAATCTCGTTGAGCATAGCCGCACTAAACACATAGCCATTTGGTATCATTTTCTAAGAGATCACCAATAAAAGGGGGATATCGAGATTGCATATGTTAGCACCAAAGAACAATTAGCCGATATCTTTACCAAACCATTGGATGAACAAACTTTTACCAAACTTAGGCATGAGCTAAATATTCTTGATTCTAGGAATTTTTATTGATGTCTTGCATACATAGCTCTCATATATACCTTTGATCATCTCTTTCATGTGCTATGACTAATGTGTTTTTCAAGTGTATTTCATGCTAAGTCATAGATTGAAAGGTGAAATGGAGTCTTCGGCGAAGACAAGGCTTCCACTCCACTCCATCAATTATTCATCCTTCGTCGTCGTTCCACATCGCTCTCCACTTTGGTATAATCTTCACTCCTATCATTTTGAAACAAGGGGAGAAAGTAGCTAAAAGGGCTCTAATGACTCCATTTTTGGCGATTCATGCCAAAGGGGGAGAAAGTATTAGCCCAAAGTAAAAGGACCGCACCACCACACCAAATTTCAAAAATATAGTCTATTAATTGGTGAAGTTTTTTTTCCAATTGGTATCTTATTTTGATACAATTTCAAATTGGTATACCCTCTTCAAAATTAATATCTAAAACCCTCTTGAACACTAAGAGGAGGATTTCATTAAGGGGGAGTTTTGTTTAGTCAAAGGAAAAGCATTTGAAACAGGGGGAGAAAATTTCAAAACTTGAAAATGCTTCTCAAAAATCTTACTCATTTGCCTTTGACTATTTGCAAAAAGAACTTTGAAAAGAATTTCCAAAACATTTTGCAAAACAAAACATGTGGTGCAAGCGTGGTCCAAAATGTTAATAAAAAGAAAAGATATCCATGCGCATCTAGTAAGTAATAATTATTGGTTTCATTCCAAGCAACCTTTTGCACTTACATTATGCAAACTAGTTCAATTATGCACTTTTATATTTGCTTTGATTTGTGTTGGCATCAATCACCAAAAAGGGGGAGATTGAAAGGGAAATAGGCTTACACCTTTTTCCTAAATAGATTTTGGTGGTTGAATTGCCCAACACAAATAATTGGACTAACTAGTTTGCTCTAGCCTATAAGTTTTACAGGTGCCAAAGGTTCACAATAGACCAATAAAAAGACCAAGAAAGGGTTCAAACAAAAAGAGCTTAAGAATTCCCAAATGCACCCTAGTCTGGCGCACCGGACTGTCCGGTGCACCACCGGACAGTGTCCGGTGCACCAGGGAACTCGACGCTGAACTCCTCACCTTCGGGAAAACCAGAGGGCGCTCCGCTATAATTCACCGGACCGTCCAGTGAGGCACCGGACAGTGTCCGGTGGCACACCGGAGCAACGGCTACTTCAAGCGCAACGGTCGACTGCAACGCATTAAATGTGCACCTGCGCACGCAGAGGTCAGAGCACGCGCAGTTGGCGCACCGGACAGTCTACAAGACCTGTCCGGTGCACCACCGGACAGCCTAGAGTCCCCACCAGTCAGAGCTCCAACGATCGAACCCTAACGGCCAAGTGACGTGGCTGGCGCACCGGACAGTGTCCGGTGGCGCACCGGACTGTCCGGTGCGCCCGTCGACAGCAGCCTCAACCAAACGGCTAGTTTGGTGGTTGGGGCTATAAATACCCCAACCACCCCACATTCAATTGCATCCAAGTTTCTACACTTCTACACCTTACAAGAGCTATAGCATTCATTACAAGACACACCAAAGAGATCAAATCCTCTCCCAACTCCACACAAAGCTTTAGTGATTAGAGAGAGTGATTTGTTGTGTTCATTTGAGCTCTTGCGCTTGGATTGCTTCTTTTCTTTCTCATTCTTCTTGTGATCAAACTCAATTGTAATCGAGGCAAGAGACACTAATTGTGTGGTGGTCCTTGTAGGGACTTTGTGTCCCGTGTGATTGAGAAGAGAAGCTCACTCGGTCTAAGTGACCGTTTGAGAGAGGGAAAGGGTTGAAAGAGACACGGTCTTTGTGACCACCTCAACGGGGAGTAGGTTCGCAAGAACCGAACCTCGGTAAAACAAATCCTTGTGTCCCATTTATTATTTGCTTGCGATTTGTTTTCACCCTCTCTCTCGGACTCGATTATATTTCTAACGCTAACCCGGCTTGTAGTTGTGATTAAGTTTGTAAATTTCAGTTCCGTCCTATTCACCCCCCTCTAGGCGACTTTCATTGGTGTCCTGTTCATGTGATGTCGTGGCCGTCGGAGGAGCGCTTAAACCCTGTAGAAGAACAGCTGTCGGGGCTGTCGGGACCTTGCTGACGTCTCCTTGCTTCTGTAGGGGGCTTAGAACTGTCGTCGTCATGGAGCACGCGGGGTGTCCTCATTACTTGTTTTACCGGGGCGAGCCAGATGGGACGTCGGTCTTATTCCCCGTAGCCTGAGCTAGCTAGGAGTAGGGTAATGATGTACCCCCCTGCGACGTGGTCGGCCCGAGCCCAAGGTCGGGCGAGGCGGAGGCTCCTCCGAGGTCGAGGTTGAGTCCGAGCCCTGGGGTCGGGCGAGGCGGAGACCGTCGTCCGGGGTCGAGGTTGAGTCCGAGCCCTGGGTGTAGCATCCCAAAAATTCAAATCCTAAAATTTTCTCAAACTCGCTCTAAATTCAAAATGAATTTCAAATTTCATTTCAAAATGTTTGTTTGCGAGTTGATATCAACAAATAAAATTATAGTGGTCTATATTCTCTCTAAAATCTCCTCAAAATATCCTACAAATATTTCCCCAGTGATCCCCCTTAAATTGTTTACAGAAATACTGCCCAGATATTTCCCTAGTGATCCTCTTCAAGTTCTTTCCAGAAATACTGCCCAAATATTCCACCGATATATCTCCAGGTATTTTCCTCTTGAGAAATACCTTCAGAATCATTTTTCAAGTCCCTACAAATATTTTCTTCATAACTTTCCTCATGCTCATACGTATACGTATGCCTCCAGTGTCATACGGTGAGCTCTACAAGCAAATCTCACTTATACAAGACAAATACATGCTAACCTCCCACTAATCATCTCATCCTCCCACTAATCCTCTCATCCCTCCCCCTAATCCTCTCATCCCTCCCCCTAATCCCCCCACCATGGCTATAAATAGAGGGGCATGGGCCTCCTCTCATCCCACCCCAAGCCATTTCATGGCAACTCTCTCCCCCCCACACACCCACTCCATGTTCCACACAAGCACACACTAGCACAAGGATCGTTCGATCGTTCTTCGATCGTTCGTCCCCTGTTCTTAGTTTGTTCGTTCGTCCGTCCGATCGTTCGATCGTTCGTCCGATCGTTCATGGTTCGTTCGTCCGTTCGTTCGTCCAAATAATCTTTTTCCTGCCGTTATGCTGCCGAAATTCCGATCGTTCGTTCGTTCGATCATTCGATCGTTCATCGTTCGTTCATAGTCCCTATTCATCGTTCGTTCATAGTTCCCTATTCATCGTTCATCGTTCGTTCATAGTTCCTATTCATCGTTCATCGTTCGTTCATAGTCCCTATTCATCGTTCTTCCAGATAATCTTTGTCCTGCCGTTATGCTGCCGAAATTCCGATCGTTCGTTCGTTCGATCATTCGATCGTTCATCGTTCGTTCATAGTCCCTATTCATCGTTCATCGTTCGTTCATAGCCCCTATTCATCATTCTTCCAGATAATCTTTGTCCTGCCATTATGCTGCCGAAATTCCGATCGTTCGTTCGTCCGATCATTCGATCGTTCGTCCGTTCGTTCGTCCAAATAATCTTTTCCTGCCGTTATGCTGCCGAAATTCCGATCGTTCGTTCGTCCGATCATTCGATCGTTCGTCCGTTCGTTCATAGTTCCTATTCATCGTTCATCGTTCGTTCATACGAACTATTCACTATCACTATTCACCATTACTATTCACCATTACTATTCATCGTTACTATTCACATACACTATTCATCATCGTTACTATTTACCATTACTATTCATCATCGTTACTATTCATCATCGTTACTATTCATCGATGATATCTATAATTACTTTTCCGTCGCCACTATTCATCGTTACTAATCATCGTTACTATTCATCGGTCATCTAGTTATCCCAAATTTCAACTACTCATCCATCATGTTGTCTAGTCCACCTAAGACCAGCCAGACCCATGTTCCAGTCATACGGACTCCAGTGACTGTGATTTTCCTTCCAGTAGGGAACTTCCCATCTGGTCACCCATCTTAGGTTTCTCCAAGTTGAGCACGCTTAACTTTGAGATTCCTTCGAACCAGGCTCCCAAACTCAGATTCCAATAATTCTCGTTTCTAAATTCTTATTGAATTATTCCCTATCCAACCATGTCATCCCTTAAGCATGGTTCATGTTCCAGAAAAATCCCAAAATACTCTTGTCCCATACTCTGCCTATAACTCTCCTGTTCATACTAAGTCAGACGATTCATACGTCACTATTCTCACCAACAGTGAACTTCACTGTGCTACACCACCTACACTCAGCTATAAATACACCCAGATACCCTCTCCCTCTCCACACACACTCAACACCCTCAGCCAAGGCAAACACCCCACCCACTCAGTTACTCCGCTCTGCCGGCTACACGCATAGTGTCGCTTTGCCTCCAGTCCACCCTCCTGGTAAGCACCTCCGCTCCACCACCAGTAATATCACAACACCACATGACATAGATTCTACTCAAGACTCTACCCATCCATATATCGCTTTTCTGACCACTATACTAAATATTTGTTGGTATACTTGCTGGTTTGTATGTTTGCTTGTTCATGTTGCATAGTTATCGGAGCGTTCGTGCCATCTCGTGGAGGCCAGATCTGCAAGTCTACGCCAGGCGGTGGAGCCAGAAGCCAGTTCCGCGAGCTCTCCTTCCCCCTTCGCCGAATAAGCACGGCAAGCTCACTGGATCCCTTTGATGCATAAATTACCTATGATTTTTCAACCACAACCCTTAGCCGGTTATTTTATGCATGATATGATTTTGAGATAAGTTATTATGGCCACCCAGCCGCTTGCCGCAATCAATCCCTGATATATATGTTCCAAATGATTTGAGAACAGGTGTGAGTTTTCAAAAGAAAATGCTTTTCAAAATGTGTGTGATGAAGGGTTTTCACCCTTATCACCTTGTGAGCGGGATAATCAGGGACTCCCTGGTTTAGGGGAGGGCCTAAGGTGTTGGCTCAGCTGGTTTAGGCGTGAGCAGAAGGATTGTCCCCTCATATAAGGACCGGTTTGTCATCTTCACTACCTGTACTCTTTAATAGTACAACCACTCGAGACTGTGTGGGCAGTCACTCAATCTGAACTCGTACGGTCCAACCCTAGGGTTATGAAGGCTGGGGAGCACCGGGAGGATAAGGAGGGGGAAAGTTTTGTCCGGTTTGGACATGGTGGTGGCCTGACTCCTTCCGGATAACCGTTAAGGTTAGGACATGCGGGGAAAGAAAGAGATTCGGATTCGGATCTCATTGATCATGAGATCGCAGAGCCGGGCTAGTGGGTAAAGTGTACACCTCTGCGCAGAGTTTGAAAACCTATTCGAATAGTCTGTGTCCACAGGAATGGACGAGTCTGGTATGGTATGGCAATTAATGTTTTGTTTTCCAAAAAAAAAGAGATGGTTTTGAGAAAAGTGGTTTTTAAAAAGGTTCGGCGGTTGAGCCGTGAGCTATGGTGGACGGGAAGTCCAGTAGCGGTTTTTGAAAAGGAAAACCAGTGGGAAACTGCTGAGATGCCTGGATGGTTAAGTCCAGGGGATTTTGTTATAATACTGAAAAACTTCCTGCTCCTTTTGGAGAGGATGCGCTTTGCAAAAATACAAAATGTTTTTCAAAACAACTCTGCATTAAATATTGCTGTTTCTGCAAAATATCCTGAGCTCCACATATTCCATGCATTATATCTGATTTCCCCATTCCGCGAGTGAAGGTGGGCTGCTGAGTACGTTTGTACTCACCCTTGCTTATTTGTTGTTTTTCAGAAAAAGGAGATCGGGTAAGAGTTACGACTGTTCCCAACCTTGTCTGTGGCTGTTGGACCGCTGATTTGCTTCGCTGCGTATATCGGGCCGCTTCAGCCCCACTCTGATGATATGTCCCGAGTTGTGGACCAACTCTTAAAGTTGTTCGCCACCTTTATAGGTTTGTCTCGTTTAAGCAGATCTGTAATCATCTGATGTATAAATGTGTTTACTAGCCTCTTGGGACTAGTAATTGTATCACATTTGAGTCCCAGAGGATTGGGGCGCTTCAGGTGGTATCAGAGCTGTTAGGTTGGCCGCAGGACGTAACCCTTAGCCTGATCAAAAGTTTTTGAGTCAAAACTATTTTCTTAAAAAATTTCTTGCTCTCATCCCTTCATTTCAAAAATGTTTTCCCCCTTTCCTTCTTTCAGAAGTCAGATGGAGGTTCAGTGCCAAACCAGCTTCTGCCAGAATGAAGATGGTTTCCCCAAGTTGCTGAGAGCATGCACAGTCCGCCTCGGAATCAGGAGCCAGCCAGAGTATGATGGTCGTGAATTCATCGAGCATGGCACAGAGAAGTGTGTCGTGACTGTATACATTGGATCCAGTCTGCACCATGTGGAATGGAGTGTCACTGCTGCTGGGCACAGATTCGAAGACACCTGCCAAGTCGTCGCTCGCAAGGCATTGAGGGCTCTGTGTCAGATCTATGAAGAAGAAGTGGCCGACACCCCGCTCAGATTCTTTCCGCCCTTTCAGAGAGATCGTCCAGTTTGGATGGCCAGGATGCGTGCATTGGAAGAGCAGCAGCTGCTTGAGGACGACCCCACAGTCGTGTACCTCACTGCATACCTGCTCACCCTGGATGCCCAGTATGATTTCTTGGCCCGGCACCACCGTCAGATGATTGCCCGAGCAGAAGATGCAGAGAAGCTCAACCGTAAGCTCCATGTGGATCTCACCACAGCTCAAGCCCGTGTAGCTGCCTTAGAAAGTCGTGAAGTCATTGCTGTTGAAGCCCTGAAGCAAGCCAAGGATGAGCATGTCCAGAAGCTGATGGAGGCCTACTTGGTAACCCATAACCAACGTAGAGCCCTGCGGATCCAAGAGCCCGCTCCATCCAACCCAGTTCAACCCAGGAGAGCTGAAGATCCCCAGATTCTTCAAGGTCACCCGGTCTCTATCAGAGGAGAGAAGAAGGCTTGGGAACTCCCGGAAGGAACCATAGTCTTGGAAGGAATTCCAGTCTCCCCTAAGGCTATGGATAAACAAGAGCACCCTGAATCCTCCCAAGATCCCCCGCCAGAGTTGTTTGAGCCCCTCACCATGAAGAAGATTCCAGCACCATCCCTTGAAGTCAAGGAAGAAGCTGCAAGCACCCCGCCAGCACCGCCGCCCTCTGAGGAGCTACAAGAGCCAGTCCAGCTTGAAGAAGAGTTCGACCATGTCTTGCCATCTCAGTCACCGCCAGAAGAAGTTATCAACATCAGCTCCCTCTTGACCCATCCAGGAGATGTCTCAGATTGAAGTTGTGTGCAAGCCTTGCTAGAAGAGAATTGCCTGGTCTGAAGTTAGTTATGCCCAGTCCTCTGCATGCATTGGGTAGTGAAGTTTTTCTTCACTTTGGCTAGAGCCCTGCATGTATGAGAGGTAATCGTGTAGACTCGTGTTTTGCAAAACTCTAATTGTGTGGCCCCCTAGGGCATTTCAAAATGAATTTCGCTTGATGTTTTCTCCCCTTTTGAGTGCATATGTGATGCTTTAACGTTAGTTCTCATAAGTTAAATTTAGCATAGTTCTCAATTCAGGAGCCAAGCAATAGTAGTTATGCTTAGCCCCCGAATCTGAGTAGTCCGTGCTTTGGAAAAACTCTATCCTTCCGTTATTCAAAACATTTGATTTGCTTGTGCTTATCATTGCTGAACTTATGTGTTTTCTTTCTTTTTAAGAAAGGTTTTCTCTAAAAACATCAATCACAAATTAGATCTAATCCTCACCTTATGCTTCCATTCTCATCTTAACCCATCTCAAGAGAAAAGTGCCTTACCCAAGAAGATACCGGAAGCTTACCCTTGAAGCCTAGAATAAGCTACAGAAGAAACCAGTCCAGCCGCTCAGTCAAAAGGACCGACCGTGAGAATCAAAGCACTGCCCCTGAGTCAAAGTAAACAGGAAAAGAGGACAGAAGGAGTTATTACCATACAGAGATGCAAAGATTCTTGGAACCAGAGACCACAAACATCAGGGTCATTGACCCCACCACTCACCCGTGCCCCCCCCCCCCCCGCACTCATGCCTCGCCTCCATGCGCACTACCACCGCCCCCCTTTGCAGCGCACTACCGCCACCCACACCCCCTTTTGCAGCGCACCCACCGCCATCGTCGCCGGCAATAGGCCCCCCCTTCCCTTGTCGCACCTGCTGCCTCGTGTCTCCTGCTCCATCACCACCACTCCTCACCCAAGCACCCCCGCTCGCCTATAAATCCCCCCACCAGTTCCCTCAATCCCTACCTCGCTCAGAGCAAAACAGCCCCGATAAAATCCCCTCTGCCAAATCGCAAGCAACCCCATTTTTCCACTCCCTCGCCCCTAAGATCACAATGCTTGGTGATTCTTGGGTTGAAGACTGTTGCACATGGTTCATAGTCTTTGGTTTCCTCCAGTGTATGATAGTAATACTCTTTGATAGAATCCTCCAGTGGGAAGAGCAAAGAGAAAGAAAGAGGCAGTGAAAAGTGAGAAGTGAGAAGAGAAAAGAAGATAGTGAAGAGAAGATGAGAAGAAGGTTGTCCCAGAATCAACCCTGTGTCAGTCATTTCTCCGCAGCCTGTTCAAGTAGCAACAACAGAAGAAGGCCCCGTAACACCCTTGTTATGAGGTACTTCAAGGAGTTCAAATCCCCAAGATTCAAGAGTTCTACCCTCATTCTTTTTAAGTGGGGTAGTGTTCCCGTAATAAAGTTCCTGCTATGGAGAAAAAGAAGAAGGCCCGTAGCAAGCTTGTGGAGGACCAGATCATCGAAGGATATGAGTTTCTGGATGAGAAGTGGTCACCCAAGTTCCATTGATGAAGCACTAGAAGACCAATCAAAGAAGAAATCCATGTGTAAGTTCGTAAGAGGAAGGTTTGCGTGTTGGCATCGTTGCTTCTTCAATAAGCTAGCTGCCAAGCGAAACCTAGAAGCCTGAAGATGATCTTTGAGTAGCCAGAATCAGTGTTTGCAATCAGCAACCAGATGTTCCTCAAAGGCCAGATTTTGTTGAAGTTCCATCTCCTCGAAGAGTCTGCAAAGTGAAGATATGTAGCTGAAGTAAAGCTATACCCATAACCCTTCTAAGCCGAATCTCGAGGGCGAGATTCCTTTTAAGTGGGGTAGATTTGTAGCATCCCAAAAATTCAAATCCTAAAATTTTCTCAAACTCGCTCTAAATTCAAAATGAATTTCAAATTTCATTTCAAAATGTTTGTTTGCGAGTTGATATCAACAAATAAAATTATAGTGGTCTATATTCTCTCTAAAATCTCCTCAAAATATCCTACAAATATTTCCCCAGTGATCCCCCTTAAATTGTTTACAGAAATACTGCCCAGATATTTCCCTAGTGATCCTCTTCAAGTTCTTTCCAGAAATACTGCCCAAATATTCCACCGATATATCTCCAGGTATTTTCCTCTTGAGAAATACCTTCAGAATCATTTTTCAAGTCCCTACAAATATTTTCTTCATAACTTTCCTCATGCTCATACGTATACGTATGCCTCCAGTGTCATACGGTGAGCTCTACAAGCAAATCTCACTTATACAAGACAAATACATGCTAACCTCCCACTAATCATCTCCTCCTCCCACTAATCCTCTCATCCCTCCCCCTAATCCTCTCATCCCTCCCCCTAATCCCCCCACCATGGCTATAAATAGAGGGGCAAGGGCCTCCTCTCATCCCACCCCAAGCCATTTCATGGCAACTCTCTCCCCCCACACACCCACTCCATGTTCCACACAAGCACACACTAGCACAAGGATCGTTCGATCGTTCTTCGATCGTTCGTCCCCTGTTCTTAGTTTGTTCGTTCGTTCGTCCGATCGTTCGATCGTTCGTCCGATCGTTCATGGTTCGTTCGTCCGTTCGTTCGTCCAAATAATCTTTTTCCTGCCGTTATGCTGCCGAAATTCCGATCGTTCGTTCGTTCGATCATTCGATCGTTCATCGTTCGTTCATAGTCCCTATTCATCGTTCATCGTTCGTTCATAGTTCCCTATTCATCGTTCATCGTTCGTTCATAGTTCCTATTCATCGTTCATCGTTCGTTCATAGTCCCTATTCATCGTTCTTCCAGATAATCTTTGTCCTGCCGTTATGCTGCCGAAATTCCGATCGTTCGTTCGTTCGATCATTCGATCGTTCATCGTTCGTTCATAGTCCCTATTCATCGTTCATCGTTCGTTCATAGCCCCTATTCATCATTCTTCCAGATAATCTTTGTCCTGCCATTATGCTGCCGAAATTCCGATCGTTCGTTCGTCCGATCATTCGATCGTTCGTCCGTTCGTTCGTCCAAATAATCTTTTCCTGCCGTTATGCTGCCGAAATTCCGATCGTTCGTTCGTCCGATCATTCGATCGTTCGTCCGTTCGTTCATAGTTCCTATTCATCGTTCATCGTTCGTTCATACGAACTATTCACTATCACTATTCACCATTACTATTCACCATTACTATTCATCGTTACTATTCACATACACTATTCATCATCGTTACTATTTACCATTACTATTCATCATCGTTACTATTCATCATCGTTACTATTCATCGATGATATCTATAATTACTTTTCCGTCGCCACTATTCATCGTTACTAATCATCGTTACTATTCATCGGTCATCTAGTTATCCCAAATTTCAACTACTCATCCATCATGTTGTCTAGTCCACCTAAGACCAGCCAGACCCATGTTCCAGTCATACGGACTCCAGTGACTGTGATTTTCCTTCCAGTAGGGAACTTCCCATCTGGTCACCCATCTTAGGTTTCTCCAAGTTGAGCACGCTTAACTTTGAGATTCCTTCGAACCAGGCTCCCAAACTCAGATTCCAATAATTCTCGTTTCTAAATTCTTATTGAATTATTCCCTATCCAACCATGTCATCCCTTAAGCATGGTTCATGTTCCAGAAAAATCCCAAAATACTCTTGTCCCATACTATGCCTATAACTCTCCTGTTCATACTAAGTCAGACGATTCATACGTCACTATTCTCACCAACAGTGAACTTCACTGTGCTACACCACCTACACTCAGCTATAAATACACCCAGCTACCCTCTCCCTCTCCACACACACTCAACACCCTCAGCCAAGGCAAACACCCCACCCACTCAGTTACTCCGCTCTGCCGGCTACACGCATAGTGTCGCTTTGCCTCCAGTCCACCCTCCTGGTAAGCACCTCCGCTCCACCACCAGTAATATCACAACACCACATGACATAGATTCTACTCAAGACTCTACCCATCCATATATCACTTTTCTGACCACTATACTAAATATTTGTTGGTATACTTGCTGGTTTGTATGTTTGCTTGTTCATGTTGCATAGTTATCGGAGCGTTCGTGCCATCTCGTGGAGGCCAGATCTGCAAGTCTACGCCAGGCGGTGGAGCCAGAAGCCAGTTCCGCGAGCTCTCCTTCCCCCTTCGCCGAATAAGCACGGCAAGCTCACTGGATCCCTTTGATGCATAAATTACCTATGATTTTTCAACCACAACCCTTAGCCTGTTATTTTATGCATGATATGATTTTGAGATAAGTTATTATGGCCACCCAGCCGCTTGCCGCAATCAATCCCTGATATATATGTTCCAAATGATTTGAGAACAGGTGTGAGTTTTCAAAAGAAAATGCTTTTCAAAATGTGTGTGATGAAGGGTTTTCACCCTTATCACCTTGTGAGCGGGATAATCAGGGACTCCCTGGTTTAGGGGAGGGCCTAAGGTGTTGGCTCAGCTGGTTTAGGCGTGAGCAGAAGGATTGTCCCCTCATATAAGGACCGGTTTGTCATCTTCACTACCTGTACTCTTTAATAGTACAACCACTCGAGACTGTGTGGGCAGTCAGTCAATCTGAACTCGTACGGTCCAACCCTAGGGTTATGAAGGCTGGGGAGCACCGGGAGGATAAGGAGGGGGAAAGTTTTGTCCGGTTTGGACATGGTGGTAGCCTGACTCCTTCCGGATAACCGTTAAGGTTAGGACATGCGGGGAAAGAAAGAGATTCGGATTCGGATCTCATTGATCATGAGATCGCAGAGCCGGGCTAGTGGGTAAAGTGTACACCTCTGCGCAGAGTTTGAAAACCTATTCGAATAGTCTGTGTCCACAGGAATGGACGAGTCTGGTATGGTATGGCAATTAATGTTTTGTTTTCCAAAAAAAGAGATGGTTTTGAGAAAAGTGGTTTTTAAAAAGGTTCGGCGGTTGAGCCGTGAGCTATGGTGGACGGGAAGTCCAGTAGCGGTTTTTGAAAAGGAAAACCAGTGGGAAACTGCTGAGATGCCTGGATGGTTTAGTCCAGGGGATTTTGTTATAATACTGAAAAACTTCCTGCTCCTTTTGGAGAGGATGCGCTTTGCAAAAATACAAAATGTTTTTCAAAACAACTCTGCATTAAATATTGCTGTTTCTGCAAAATATCCCGAGCTCCACATATTCCATGCATTATATCTGATTTCCCCATTCCGCGGGTGAAGGTGGGCTGCTGAGTACGTTTGTACTCACCCTTGCTTATTTGTTGTTTTTCAGAAAAAGGAGATCGGGTAAGAGTTACGACTGTTCCCAACCTTGTCTGTGGCTGTTGGACCGCTGATTTGCTTCGCTGCGTATATCGGGCCGCTTCAGCCCCACTCTGATGATATGTCCCGAGTTGTGGACCAACTCTTAAAGTTGTTCGCCACCTTTATAGGTTTGTCTCGTTTAAGCAGATCTGTAATCATCTGATGTATAAATGTGTTTACTAGCCTCCTGGGACTAGTAATTGTATCACATTTGAGTCCCAGAGGATTGGGGCGCTTCACTGGGGTCGGGCGAGGCGGAGACCGTCGTCCGGGGTCGAGGTTGAGTCCGAGCCCTGGGGTCGGGCGAGGCGGAGACCGTCGTCCGAGGTCGAGGTTGAGTCTGAGCCCTAGGGTCGGGCGAGGCGGAGACCGTCGTCCGAGGTCGAGGTTGAGTCCGAGCCCTGGGGTCGGGCGTGGCGGAGACCGTTGTCCGAGGTCGAGGTTGAGTCCGAGCCCTGGGGTCGGGCGAGGTGGAGCTTCCTATGGCGCCCGAGGCTGGACTTGGCTACTGTCAGCCTCACCCTGGCGGGTGGCACGGCAGTCGGAGCAGTGCAGGCGGCGCTGTTTTTCTGTCAGGTCAGTCAGTGGAGGGGCAAAGTGACTGCGGTCACTTCGGCCTTGTCGACTGAGGAGCGCGCATCAGGATAAGGTGTCAGGCGATCCTTGCATTGAATGCCCCTGTGATGTGGTCGGTTGGCGCAGCGATCTGGCAAAGGTTGCTTCACTGCGAAGCCTGCCCGAGCTGGGCCTCGGGCGAGTCGTAGGTGCGCCCGTTACTTGAGGGTGCCCTCGGGCGAGGCGTGAATCTGCCTTGGTCTACTGTTCCTGCCCGAGGCTGGGCTCGGGTGAGGCGAGATCGTGTCCCTTGAGCGGACGGAGCCTTAACCTGAATTGCGCCCATTAGACCTTTGCAGCTTTGTGCTGATTGTGGTTACCAGCCAAGTTTAGGAGTCTTGGGGGTACCCTTAATTATGGTCCCCGACAGGCCTCTAGCCTCTTTCTGATCTCTGTATTACAAGGGGATGTACAGGTTCTTTATATAGAGATGTGAGACCCCTCAGAAGCAAAACCGGTATTTACCCACATAACTCTAACTAAGATTATTTAACAGTTTTAATATAACGCATGCCGAACTAGATGTTCGGCGATCGGCATACGCCCCTGAAAAAAAAAACTTTTCAGGCATGCCAGCTGATTCCGGGCCTTCTTAGAACTAAAGTTTTGAGCTATTTTTAACTTTTTTTTAATATAGTTACAGTTATATTTAAGTTAGATAATATTTTCGACAACATAATTAAAGCCTCGAAGCTAAATAAAATCAAGTGGTTATGAGATCAAACAAGCCTATTAACCCAATATCACGCGCACGACCGGACGAGCAAAGCGGCCCTATTTTAGCGTCCTTGTCACTGTTTTGGGTTCTAACTTCAGCATAAAGCTGTGATTTATAATATAAGTTAAATAGTTTATAAAATATTTTTAATCTAAATAGTAAACAAAATAAATTATCTAAATATTTTTTAAAACGTTTAAAACTCCAGCTTCTTGATTTTTAGAGCATCTAATATCCTGCTCCAATAACTCTACAAATTTTTTTGAAAGAGCAGTCACAAACATACCCTTAGAGCATCTCTAGCAAGGTGTCTCAAAACTGTGCCCCAAAATTAAGATTCTACGTAATTTAAAGGATTTAGGACACTAAAAATAAATTAAGCTCTAAGAGTTAAACCCTAAATCGTGTATTTTAGAAAGCAAATTATATTATTAGGAAAGAAAATGTTGAGAATGATATAGAAACAAGTACAGTGCACTAATATGAGACATAGTATATTTGGTTCACTTCATGGTGTGTCTTATATATTTTTTTGATAAAATTACTAAAATACAAAGCTGTTTTTTATAGGCTGAGCCCTATATTGTAGGATAGAACACTGATTTAAGATATTGTTGGAGATGTTCTTTAGTTTTAGCGTGACTGTTTTGGACTTCTTTATAAACCAAAACGTTGGATCGGGCCTCTATTTGTTTATAATCTTTTGAGCAGATATTAAAAATCAAGCATGGTACATTTTGCTTGGAATCGTGGTGTCCGAACCTATTTTCTTTTTTTGGAATGTTATGTTAGTTTTTCATCAAAAGTTGTTCTTTCTTGTCAACCTAGAACAAAGGACTTACAGACTTCTAAAAATCTTTTTTTTTGAAATAGATGCTGGAAATCAAGTTTATTCTATTTTACTCGGATAGGGTATCATAGTTGATGTACTGTTGAAAATATGAAATTCTTGTCATAATGTATATTTGGGTCTTTTAAACACACTGATAACTCTTGTACATTAGTGAACAAAGTGCATAAAGATTAAATAACACTAGTACTTAACATTAATCAACTAGGAAAGCTACACAAGCTAAACTAGAGAGCAACTACAACTTAGATATACAAACTAAGAAAGCATAAGAGCAACACCATAAGCACAATAAATATGAACAAGTACTTACAAGATTGTGATATATATATATATATATATATATATATATATATATATATATATATATATATATATATATATATACAAATCAACTTAAATAGAATGACATTATATTTTATGCCAAGGTTCCATGGTTTGCCAACGCTTAATCCCCAACGAGACAAGCTCAAAGTTGTCATCTATCCCCTTGATGGTGATCACACAAGATTGCTCTATTTATCAAATAGAGCACTCACACACAAGAGTTTCTATCATTCGACTGCAGTCAGACCACTTCACGCTTTTTACACCTCGCTTCACTAGTTGCTTTTTGCTAACTTCTATGGGGTGAGCGTAATACCCCTCACAAATTCTTCACTGCATCCACACACAACCTTCACATAGGCTTCATACGAAGTCCACATGCCACCAAATTGTCTAGGAGACAGCCACCTCCAAAAATAACAAGCACCACCGCCTTGCAAACACAATCACCTAGTTCCGGTCAAGCAAACTCTCAAATCACCACACTAGGAATAATTTTCAGAGCATCTCGCTCTAAAATTCTGGTGTATATCATTTACATAGAGTTCGTTAGAATAATATACATAATTCATAAGCCATAATGCATCACATATTGATAATTCAATTGTTCATGCTCATATAAATAACACAAAAATAATTTACACAAGAACTAACGTAACAAGTTAATTGCTCACACAGTCACTTTAGTGAGCTATCTATAAAAAATATTATATTTTATAATTTAACATGTTATTTAGATGATATAAATTATATATTAAATAAGTTAGTAAATATGACATGTATATGAAATACTTTCTTCGTTTTAAGTTATCTTATGTTTTGGCTTTTTTTTAGGCTTTTGTTACGCACCAAAGTATAAATTATGTTTAGATACATAGTTTTTACCTATATATAAGTTTTATATCTAGATACGTCGTACAAATTACACATCTAGAAATACCAAAACATCTTTTATTTTAGAATGAAGACAATAAATAATGTATAAATATTCATACCTATCACCATCAGATAGTAAAATCTAGTATCTAGTTCCTCTATACCAAAATACAGTTCATTTTAGACAAATATTGGATTGCTTAAAGATTCGATGTATGCGATTTATATATGTGTCTAGATTTTTATCATCTATTTGAATATAGATATAAAATCAAGAGTTAAAATGATTACTATTTTAAAACAGAGGGAGTACATCCTAGTGGCATATTGAGGGGTTGGGATCCTCTGACATCGAGGTGGATCACTGACGCACGGGCCTAGTATGCAGTGACCCAACGTCACGTGCAGTCGACGTTGGATGATAGGAAACCCATCTTTAGGGATAACCTACTACGGAATATATATTAGAGCATCTCCAACAATACCTCAAACTGGTGCCTCAAATTAAAATATGAAACTCTACGCGGGAAAAACTACTTTAACAATGTCTTATTTTATAAAATTTGGTCAAAAAATTATAGAGCGCTCTCTCAAGTGCCTCAAATATACTACACCGCAGTAATCTGCTCTATAATCTTGATTTGAGACTTTACTATTGAAGCGGAATGTTTTGTTAGTACCCTAAATTTTATAAAATATACTTATTTTTAAATTACAAGGTATTTTTATAGATCACTTTATTGAACACCCGCGGGTGAGTTTCCATAATCCATACACATGTGGTATCTTATCGGTTAAAAAAACCGAGGCTAGGCTGCAAGGGCTGTGCGCGCTTCCTCTGGAATGGAACGGCAGCTGGCTGATGTTTGAATGTTTGATCCATAGCCGGTGGAACGTCAGTAACGTTCCCTCCGTCACATCGTCGTCGCCTTCGTTGCATGGTTGGTTCTTGCTGGCACACCGCATCACCCCCACCATAACCAATGATGGATATGCCACAAGGAAAGTGGAAACAGCTCACTCACAAGTGGCCTGGCCTGCTGACCCAAATGTCGGTGAGCACAAAGAAATCGATCCATCACTTTCAGGGCACAAGGACTGACACAATATTCCTTTTGAAAAAAGGTAAAAAAAAAATGGGAGGACGGGCATAATAATGAAGGTTAAAATGATGCTATGTCTCCCAATCTTTCATGATCACATCACATTCATTCGTAGCCACTGTACAATACAGTTCTACTATATCATGATATAAAAAAGGGAAAACAACCAATGCACGGGCTGACAAGGAACGGATGGATATACACGAAGAGCTGAATAGCATTTTTGTCATCGCTTTTCGATTGCAGTTTCTTCGCGTCTTTCCCACCATTTCCACTGTTCAGAGAGATCAAAGAGGCTCCACAGGCCGTATTTATCGAGATCATAGCCGCTCGCACCATACTTCTCGCAGGAGCTCGTGCCTCACGTTCTCCATGGAGGCTACCTGCCGAGTGCTGAAATGGGCGACGCCATTGTTGCACGGGGACGGGGGGTTGCTCTTGTCGTACAGGGACGCCAGCGGGAACTCCAGGGCATCCAGATCGTCATCGCTGGTGTAGCCCCTCCTCTGCACCATTGACCCCCTCCGGTCCAGCTCTGGGTTGCCACATGCCGTGTCAGCCACTTTCTCCCTAACGTCCTCCAGCGTAGGGGGCCAGTACACCACTGGAGCAGCGGTCACTGGGAACGTGCTCACCATGTCTCTCTCTGTGGATCGATCCAGCAAGCTCTGCAAGGCATTAGTCGCAATACCATTTGAGCCATTTGACATACTACTACACAAGATTCTTCCACGTTGAAGGCAAAACAGACAATCTTAGCAAGTCGAAAGTATACCTCAGAATTCAGCTCCTCTAGAACCATGCCAGGAACAGGATCAGGGCAGAACTCGTCAGGAGTGAAGTTGCAGAGTATTCTTGTTACTAGTGGAAGGCCAATGGAAGGGCAGACCTGATGCAAAAACAGGAATGCTCAAAACTTACTGAAGCACATATTAGGACCTGGGAATGAGACAGGGACTGCGGATGGATGCATACCTCTTTCCTAATGGCTTTCTCGAGAAGCATGTCCTTCGGGAGCATCAGAAGATCACTCAACTCGTTAAGTAGCTTAAAACAAGTTGATTCAGCTGCGTCTCTTCTGTCATCGCCATTAACTTCCACATCTTGACCACCCTTTTCAGATTCAGCAGCATCCATGCCAAACGTATCAGTCAACCATCTGGACCAATTCCCAACCTACAGAAGTATATACCATGTGTTTAACAATCAGTAGTGTGATTGCAAGGGAGAGTTCAAGCATGGTCCCTAACTCCCTATTCTAGATTGTTTGTTTATCATGCCATCGCAAGCATTTCGTAGTTTCAGAAATAAGAACATACAGAGTTCTTCAGCTGTGCGCCTGATCCAAAGCTTAAGTTGCCAGCTGGAATCGGCAGAACTCTCGAGTCCACAATTGGGTCGGATATAGGATCAGTGGGTATCTCATTCTCCGATTCACGAAGGATGGCATTAAACATAGCAATATCTAAACGGGCTATGCAGTGCTCCATCACCTGATGGAAACAGAAAAAAATCATGAGCCGATTCTTCTAAAAAAAAGATACCATTACCAAAGAAACAAAAGTAAACATCTGAAAGTATACCAATTTTGCCAACACTGGTAAACATCCACACTCATGCCCACCAGCACGAAGAGGACAGATTCTGCTGAATGCATCATGGAATGCACTTCTCCAGAGATCAATAGAAAAATTCCCATGTTGCTGATCACCCAAAGACTGCCCTAACAACCTCCCTATCTTTGAAGTTGACAAATCTTCTACAGGGGTTTGCATGTGGGGTGTCATTGCCTGAGAAATAAAAAAACCCTTCAGAAAACTGAAAACATGAATTAATCTGCAATAGGTTTTAACCATCACTGTTTTACAGAAGCCATACCCGGCTTTCTGGAAAATGCTGAGACAGTAATAGGGTGAACTTTTTACCTGCCACCACACAGACTCAACAATCCGAGAAAAGATCCAAGATTCAATCTTCTCCAATGCATCCAGCAATGTGCTAGTTTTCTGCCAATCATCTGGCAGCTGAATGATATTGGGGTTCACATACTTGCCATTGTAGTTACTTTTCCATTGCGATGGCGTGAAACTCCTGTCAGGCTTGTTTGCATTGCCATTTGAGCTGAAAACCTTAACTGGACTTGAGTGTTGTGAAGTACCAAATGTTTGTGCGATGATTTCTCTCAGGACAACTGTGTTCGATAGCCAAAATGTCAACCTACATCAAAATTAGATTCACGCTTAAATTTTGATCTGAAGGAATTGATGGTAATGACAATAAGGGGCAACAAGCAGTAAGGTAGTCATAATTTACCTTGAAACATCATTGCCACAAGACTTTGCAACAAGCACAAGCCCAGAAACTGAATTTCTTGCAACTGAAGCTTTCTTATCTGAGGACCAAAATTTTGATGCATGAATGTAAACCCTAGATAGACGGCGAGCTGGTGTATGCAACTTATGTGATGAACAACCATGCTCTGGCACCACAGAGTAGAGAGAAACCTCAAGGGCAGCAACTTCACGTAGCTCCTGCTCCAACTTCTCAATTTTTGAATATAATTCCTCGTTAATTTTATAAGAAACTGAGTTGCCATTATCAGCTATGTTTTCTTCAGTATCAACAATTTCATCATCAGTGCCAGTACTCTGATCAGATTTTGGAGCTTCATCCAATATATCAATCTCCTTTGCCTCTTCAATGGCTTTACCTTCAATCTCTCTTCCCTCAATGGTAATATCATCAGTTACTTTGCTGTCAATAGGCTTATTATCAGTGACTTCACATTCAATGGCATTATCATCCTTCATTCCGTCCTCAATGTCTTTATCATTCTTTGCTTTGTCATCAACAGCTTTATCATTGGTGGCTCTGCCTTCAACAGCGCTATCATCGTTGATTCTGCCCTCAACTGCTTTGTCATCTGTGGGTCTATCCTCAATAGCTTTGTCATCTGTTTCCTCAGACATCTCAGATGAAGAACAAGAAGGAGCTTTCGGAGTCTCTGGCCTCTTAATTTCAACAGTTTTAGCACCATTAGCCGCTTTGTTTATTTTTGGTGATTTGTTCTGGTTACTGTTTGACGATATATACTGCAGTTTACTGTGGATTTGACGATTGGAAATGCTTCTTGCTGAGCGTGGGCTGTTTTCTTTAGACTCTTTCCTTGCTAGCTTCTTTGGAACCCTTGAGACTCTTTTCGCTTTAGTGTCTTCGTTACCGGTAGCCTCACCCGGTGATGAAAGGGAATTTCTAGCTGGTTCATAGTCTGATTCAGTTTCCTTACCTTGTTTACCATCTCTTTCCACATCACTTGAATGATCATCTCTCTCTTCCCCATTTTCTTTGGCACCCATTTCAGTATCCTTTGTGATGCACTAGAACTTTGGTGCCTGGACAGATCACCAACATAATTAGAAACACCAGCAAAGTCCTATCAGCTCACGAAAGTCAATAGGGAATTTCCAAGATGGTTTAACAAACTCAAATTATTATGAAATGAAAAAAGAAGAATTAAAAGGAAAAAAAAGGCACAAGCACATGAGTAGCAACTTGTATTAAAGAAAAATAAAAAATGCAGTTGAAGTTCAGAGCTGATATGTAGAGCCATCTGCAGCCCCAAGATTTAAAACGCAGCTTGCAGTAAGAAATCCACTTAAAATCATGTTCCTAAATACTGACAGGCATTCTAAGGGCCTGTTTGTTTACCCCCATGGATTATACAATCTGGATTATTTTTGGAGGATTATATAATCTGGATTATATAATCTAGATTATATAATCTGAGTAGTCCTGTTTGTTTACCCAGATTATTTGAGTTGTTAATAGGATTCTTTTGTATGAGGAAGACAAGAATGCCCTCTATATTTGTACTAGGTCGAACCAGACAAGGGCACCTGGAGCCTGGCGGCTAGGGTTAGGAGGAGTCGAGGAGGAATTATGCTGGATTTGCTAGTCGCTGGATGCCGGATAGGCGCAAAAACGATTCGGTGGATTATAATGACATTGGTGGGTAATTTCTAGGAAACTTGAAAGGGTAGTGGAGAAGTGGGAAAAAATAATCTGAAATAAGCACCTCCTCACTTGCTTATGGATTATCATAATCCAAGGGGTTAGATTATATAATCTGGGCAAATAAGCTGGACTGTTTGTTTGCCTCTTAAGATTATTTAATCAAGATTATATAATCTGGGGGTAAACAAACAGGCCCTAAGAAGCCGTTCACCATGGAGACATCCACTATAAAATATAGTTGCACACAGATCCATCCCCTGCATCCTAATAAGTTGATAAAAAGTGCAGCCTACAATAAAGCATTCACGGTTCACCACGGAGCATGACAGTGAGTCCTCTAATCTTTGGTCCTGACAAGCATATGTTCACATCATAAAACAAGCGACAGGACAGCAACTCAAATCCTGAATTGGACAGCTGAGCAAGATTTCTGTCTTGCAAGCAAAATTGAAAATTCTATAACAACTTAATAAGAGAATCTGGGACAAAAAATATTGTCTACAGGACAAGCAAGTAATTCGCTTGGACAAACGGTAGTTGGGAGGCACATGGCCGTGGGGCTCCAGCCGATCTTGGACCACGGTGCCCCTGGATTGCATTCGAGAAGGAGGTCCCAGGACCCTCGGCGATGAGAGAGCCCCAGACATAAAGCTGCGCCATAACTTAACTACAGAGAGATCTGACAAGCCACTGTTATGGCAAAGGTAATTACGATCCATGGTGGGTGTGGACGCCGTTGATACTGAGCATGTGCGGCAGTACTTGATTCCACAAGAATCACTATGCCCTAGTCCGTTCCTCGAAATTACCAACCACCCGACAAAACAGGCAGGTCCATCAATTCGATTTACACCGTTGCAACAATTCGATTTTTCAGCACGGAGAAGTCCAAGAAAGTTGAGAAAACAATAATTGCCAGGCAGCTAACAAAAAAAGAAAAGAAATGGGAATCACAGCCTACCACCCACAAATGGACCAGAACTTCAGTCTACAGTGCCAGCCTAATCCGTGTGGAAATTATAAGATATAGTGACTGACATTGCAGAGGGGGGATGCTCAGACTGTACAGGAGCAAGAACAAGAACAGGAAATGAATATAATAACCTCGCACGCCCAGAAACCAACAATTTGGCTTAGTCGGTCGGCCAATGCTGATCAGATGTACCTGCAACCAATATGCAAGCGCACGCACGAAACGCAGAGCTCGTCGGACCAAGATCCCACCAGTTTCAGGCTTTCAGCAACGAAACGTTGCGGCGCAAGACCAGCAGGACCGAAAAAAAAGGAAAATACAACTTCCAAATCTCGATTCGAACACGACGGCATTCCAATCTCCCCCCAATGCGCGAGGACGAGATTCCGGGGGTCGATGGGATAAGGAGGAAGGCGAAACGGTAAGCAGAGCAGAAGTGGCTGGTGCTCACCGGGGTTCTCGCGGTTGCCGCCGCGCCGGCTCAGTCCCTCGCGACGCCGGCGGGAGTGGGGACGAGGAGCGAGAACCGGGGAGGCGGTTGCTCTATCTGTTACTGTTCCTTCTTTTTGTAACTACAATGGCGCGCCTGCGCGGGGTTTAAGCTTAACGCGGTGTGGAAGTCGGCGCCGTGGTACCCGCGACTCCCGAGGGAATGTCGGTGCGGAGCGGCGCCGCGTGGGGCGGTCGGCGCGGGAGGGGACGAGGCGGTCACCGGCCACTTGGCTGATATGTCGGCCTCTTGTAGAGGAGGGGCGGCGGGCTACGGCGAGGGTAGCAGGCAGGCCAAGGGGAGTGCCACCGCTTGGGCGTGGGCTTGGTGGCCGTTGCTGCTGCTTTGCTTATAGCAACGTGTGTTTGGAGGCCGCCGGATCTGCTCACCGCACGGTGACCCTAGCAACCGCCGGGCTCCTTGGGACGTGGCCTGTCAATGCAAGTTACCGCCAACATGTTGCCAGCAATTGGAGTTGGAAAGCACTCCCATTGCTAATGCTAGGTCACCATCTATCGCGCTCCTAGTAATAAACCGGTGACCATGAAAGGATCGAGATAGGTGGAAGACGGAGCACAAACCACGGCATAAAGTCATGATTTGTCCTCCTCAAACGTGTCTCACGATTTTTATCAGGTCGGATGATGCACGCAGTAAAAATGTAGTATCACGGATAGATATATAGCCGGTCAGTCACTCTTATGCGCTCGTTACCGTTAGTTGCTACTTCTTCAGCTGTAAAATAGGACATAATTTGTTTGAAAACAACTTGTTACATTGTGGATTATTGTGAAAAAATAAAATGAACTTGTGAGGAGATAGAAAAGGGCAGTTGTTTTGCAACCTGGATTAAGCACCCGTTTTTACGGTTTCCACCGTTATGGTTCTCCACCATATTTAAATGGTTAAAAAACTAAAATTAAACACAAATGTGGATTCAAATCATAATTATTAGCTTCAAACCCACGTTCACATTCACTTAGGGTCTGTTTGGTTGGGCTGTGGCTGTGAAAAAAGTTGCTGTGGGCTGTGAGCTGTGGAAAAAGCTGTTGTAGGCTGTAAGCTGTTAAAAATCTAAAAACCGTTTGGTGGAAACCACTAAAAGTCGTTAAAAATTCTTCGATATATGTTTTCACAGTTCCATCCGAAAAGGTACTAAAAGCAGGTCCAGATGTGCTTTCAGATTTGCACTACGAGAAAGTCGGCTTTTAAAAAAAGCTGCTTCCTGGATCCAGCCCTTTGGTTGGCTTTTGGCTTTTAGGGGGGCAAAAACCAAAGCCAAAAGTCAAACCAAACACACCCTTAACCAACATAACATATATGTCTTTATGTTATTACTCCACTTATATATGGAAGTAAGGATTTTAAGGGCGACAGAGTGCCAACATATACTTAACACTAAAAAGCTAAAAAATTATCATATATTCTTTCTCTTTTTTCATGACTATTTGGAGACTGGAAGTTTGTTTTGTCTCACTTTTTTTTACTTAATACAGACTTATTCATACTCATACATTTAGAATAACTTGAGTCTAGCTATGATTGATACTTAGGGTCTGTGTGTTTCTCTTCTAGAGATAACTAGATTATATAAGTTGCGTTATGGTGAAAGGATATAAGGTAAAATATTACTTTGGAACCACAAATAAACTGAAATAATCTAGTATTGGATAGCTTATTGATTCCCGTTGTGACCCACAAGCATATTATATTTGGTAGTAAGTAACAAACCGTAAAAAACTAGGTGAGGCCACCCTCTTGCATTGTTACAATTTATGTAAAAAAAACTATTGCATTTGTTTGTTTGTTTTAGCTTCGGATTATATACGTAAACAATAAGAGTATAATTCAAACAACCATTATTGATCTTCACGTGGGGAACCTGCTGGTATGTTTTTTTCCTAGCTCATAATAAGACCTATTCGACTTAGAGAGTGTTTGGTTAGAGAGACTAAAGATTAGTCCCTAGTTTTTAGTCTCATTTAGTCCTTTTTTTGCCAAACATTAAGACTAAAATATGGACTAAAATGATTTAGTCTTTAGTCCTTCACATATGTGCTAAAAGGGACTAAACCATACTAATTCCGCATTTATCCCTCATTTAGTTCATTGTACTAATAGCAGAATGTCATTTTAGTCTTCTTATGAGTTATTTAGTATATTCTTACTATTTTTAGCCCCTAGAACTAAACATGTTAGGGACTAAATTTTAGTCCCCTAACTAAACTTTAGTCCTTGGACTAAAGAAACCAAACATGGCCTTATATCATGTGGTAAATATGTTCACCTGTCCTAGAAATTTGATATGCTTAGATAAGCAAGAAAGAAAAAGAAGGGGTTTCGATTGACGGTTAGGAATTTTTTAGGAGTTCCAGTTGCCTCACCAAACTTCCCCACGCGCTTCTGTCCGTTAACTAGCACAAGCTATTGAGATAGTGAAACTGAAACATGTCATGACGAGGAACCAGCTTTTGAACAAAAAGCTTCATTCCGATCCAAAGGGGGGAGAGAATCTAGCCTCTTTGTTTTCTTCTAGAAGAAGGCGTTAAGAGACGTCGGAACTCGGAAGCCCATGTCCAGGCTCCCAAAAGAGTGGCGCGCGCACTCGGGATCCGCAGCGACTGGTAGAGAGGCTGTCGGTGGTGGCAGCGCCATGGCCGGTTCGCCGTCACAGGATCGGATTAGGCGCCTTAATCACGAGCGCATATTACCGTTCTTCCCAGTTTATTTATCATAACCCGCGCGACGGAGCTGCCGGTGCTCATAGCAGACTGTTAAGGTTATAGCAGTCTGCCGGTGCTCATAGCAGACTGTTAACCCGCGCGACGGAGCTGCCGCGCATATTACTAGTTATGTTAACTAGGTGTGTGCCCGTGCGTTGCAACGGGAGTACGCTCGGATGAGCATCGACACATATCTGATCGAATCTTATATTTTCTTGGGGGTCAGTTTGCTCGGAAGCCAAACATGTTAAGATCTGAGCATGTGTTACCCTTGTGCTCCTGTATGTATGCAGTATGTAGAGGTGGTTCCGTCTATGGACAAGCAGCGGCGTCTAGAGCAGATTCTTAGAGATCAAGAAAGGGGCTCAAAAATCATCATATTTTGCTCAACTAAGAAAATGTGCGACCAGCTTGCTTGTGGCATTGGTCGCAATTTTAATGCTTTAAGCATCCATGGTGATAAATCATAGGCCGAAAGAGATAGTGTCCTCAATCAGTTTTGAACTGGCAGGGCTCCAATATTAATAGCCACAGATGTTGCTGCTCTTGGACTTGATATCAAAGATATCAGGTGAGGCTTATTTGATTGTGAGATATTAAATCCTTAAAGTATTTAGTGTCCAACTGTCCAATATTACCTTACTGAACACTGACAAATTTCTGTTGCTCATTTGTACTGCACAATGTGTTTTTTCAGAGTGGTAATTAATTATGACTTCCCAACTGGGATAGAGGACTATGTGCATCGCATAGGGCGTACAGGAAGAGATGGCGCTACTGGAGTCTCGTACACCTTTTTCTCTGAACAAGATTGGAGACATGCTGGTGATTTGGTGAAACTCTTGCAAGGTGCCAACCAGTATGTCCCTCCACAGCTGCGTGACATGGCTGCACACAGTGCTTCTGGGATGAGTCGTTGGGATGGACCTGGTGGTAGTCATTTTGAACCTGGTGTTGGTGGCTCTGTTGGTTATGGTGGTGTTAGGGAGGGTCCTGGAGGTTTTGGTGGTCGTGAGGGCCCAGGTGGATTTGGTGTCCGAGAAAGCCCAGCCATGTTATGGTGGTCACGCAACAGAAGCCGCAACAGGAGCTGGAGCCGTAATCGGAGCCGAAGCAGTAGCCGGAGTCGCAGCAGAAGCAAGAGCCGTGACCATGGTGCAGCACCAGAGCGCAGGCCTTGGGCAAGATCTGGTTTTGATGTGCTGCCTCCTGCAACTGGAGCTGCTGGACCTGCACCTGCGCCCGTACCTGGACCAGCAGCACCACCTGTTCCTGCTCTCGCAGCTCAACAATCATTGGCTGATACATCTTCAATGTCACCAATGTCTCCTGGTGGCATAGTCCAGCCAGCTGCTGCGCCGTTGATACGCGGTGGGAATGACAACAACTTTGGCGGCATACCGATTGGCCAACCTTTGCAGGGGACTGATGCTGCATTCCCCAGTTTTCCTGCAGGCAAAAAATTTCCAGACGTAGCAGTTCAACAGGCCGCTCCTGATGTATAATGAGTTGAACAATATGTAGTGCACTGCCCCCCTTTTCTTCCCATTTAATCCGGTTTACAATACGAGAAATGAGATTCCAGGTAGTAGTTTATATGACTATAAATTGTCTTTGCCACAATACGAGAAATGAGATTCCCTATGACAACATATAATCAAGCTGCTATGGTTTAACAGTTTGTGCATTGTACAAGATGTATTCATAATAGTTAACATTGAAACAGAATGTGGCATGAAACCATGAGATTAGTAAGAAGAACATGTCCCCATAACGAAATTCAAACTTTGACAGTACACTCTACAATATGCAAATTAGTATGATATGCGTCAGAAAAAGAAAGAATGTTGTGAACTGATGAACTGCAGCATAATGAAACATAAGGCAACTAAGATATCATATTCAATAAGTCCAAACTGAAACAAAGTAAAAGAGGAAGCAGCTCCACAGGAGGAGGTTGAAGCCGATGAGGTGGTAATTCCAGACGAATGCACAGTGCGATCTATTGAGCCGACGATGGTAAACTTAGAGAAATGCATCTACAACTACAAGTTTATAAAGCTAGGATCCTGTAAATATTGCAAATTAGGAGATGAACTCACCACAATTTTAGACCTCTGGATGAATCAGTGGTAGCTCACAGATCCCAATCTGCAGATTCACCAGCGAAGAGGCAAGATAATTTTTTTCTCCATCTTGCAGAACTGAGGAAATCAGTGGCCGCCGCTTTCTACCAGTACCTCGAGGCCCTGTGGGTCCGCGTGAAGCTCGTCGCGGGAGGAGGCGCCAAGCCAGCCCCCTCCTCCATCCCGCCACCCGCCGGCTCCGACTCGCGGACGCCGCTTCTCGCGCCCGCCTTCGCGGCCGTCGTCGGGCACTGGCCGGCGCGCCTGGCCATGGCCGCGATGTTCGGGGTCAACTCCGGCCTCGGCTACCTGTTCATGCTCGCCGTCATGTCGTTCAACGGCGGTGTGTTTGTCGCCGTCGTCGTGGGCCTCGCGCTCGGGTACCTCGCGTGCTCATCGGGGAGGACCACGGGGGCGAGGCGGCTGGAGAGGATTCGATGCGCGAACCGCAGCGCACCGCCCGTGTCGCGCACTCGCGCCCCTGCCATGGCGGGCGGGGATTGCGGAGGGCGGGGGGCGTTCGCGGCAGGCGGATCGCGGCAGACGAGCGGGTGGACGGGATAGGGAGCGGGGGCGGTCTACAGTCCTCTCTTAATAGTTAGTAGAGATTGACAATTACTCAATTATATTTAAATACCGTGGATACATCTCAATGTGTTAGGAGTTCCACCTATGTTTTTGGAGAAATTTCATGGTAACTGTAACACAGCTCATAGCAGTCTGTTAAGGCTATATATAGGGAACGTAGGGGAAAAAAAACTGTCTCCAAACATTGTGTCTGAACTCTGCAGTTGTCCATGAAGAAACGGAGAGAGCAACAAACAGATCCGCCGACGACTCTTTCGCTGGTCGTACTAGCTCCAGGTTCCGGTAGGGTATGACAGGCCATGGAAAGGGACTAGTCCATGCCAGATAGAGATAAGCAGGAGGTGGTTGCCTACCATTAGCATGCATTAAACAGCTTTGCTGGCCATCCTACACAAGTGTACCCGTGTACCCGCATCCGCACATCTAGCGCGCCGTCCACACCACAGTCCACAGCGAAGAGCCAAGGCATGTCCCATGGCTACGACGACCCCATGCCCCTGCAACGCTGGCTGCAACTGTGTAACCGCGTGCAGAGGACATCAGCCACAGATCTACGGCAACGGCAACCCAGTCATCTTTCATTCTTTTGTCTGGAGTCGTCATCATCAGATGAGATGCAGATGCCGGAGAAAGAAGAAAGCGAGCAGCAGCTCGTTTGCTTAAAGATAGACCGTGCAGTTGAGTGGTAGATTACTGACTGACAGGCCCAACTTTGCATCAGTGAAAGCCGCCAGACATGGCAAGCGGAGTAGAGAATGGAAGCCCTGGTTTGGTCAAAAGTACAGGAAAGACACGACGTAGCTTTGGATCTACGCAAAAGCGAGTATATGTACTCATCTGCAGGTTACACTATGCATACATCCTACCAGAAAAAAGACTGTACATGGATGTGTGATGAACAAGCTGTTCAGTGCTATCCTAGTACTCCCTCCGCCACCCACCCTTCCACACACAAAAAATTACAATTATTGTTTTTGGAGAAGATAACTAATATGAACTTTGACTAAAATTATTCAAAATAAATATTATTAGATTAATTAATAAACATATTTAAAGATATAAATATTACTACGACTCACTATAAATTTGATTAGATTTAAGTTTATTTGACTGACATGAATTTCATAGTTGCACTGTTTTTTTTTTACACCGAGGGAGTATTCTTCAATTCTAGAAGACAGTCTACAGAAGCCAGCTTTACTCTCGGCGACAGCCGACAGGAACGCATGGCTGGATAGTAAAGAGAAAAGGTTGTTTATGAATCTAGGATTGAGAATATGCTTTCTGTTGCAGGTCATGGTAGTTCAAGCATGAAGATTACAAGAATGGAGGTAAAATTCCCATTTAAAAACTCGATGCATCTGTAGTAGCATGAGGGTTATAGAATACACCCTACCCAAAAAGAACTCGTACTTAGATGCATCTCATTAGGAAAAAGAAAAGCAAAACGCGGCTAGTGATGAACAAGCTCCAGCAGTGATGATGCCTATCTACAAACAGATTCCATGCTCCACAAAAGGTCATGTTTACAGTTAGCAACGGAAATACATCGCCAGGGGGGCTATTCAGAATTCAACTCTCAGAGCATCCGTGTCGGTTGGCATGATAGATGAACATTAAGTTGCAGAGGATTTTACTGCCCAATTGATTTGAGAGCAAACCCCGTGACCATGCTTCAAGTACCAGATTTAAAAATTAGAGACCAAACACGACAGGCAAGCATCATTACCCTACCATACGGACTGTCTGCATAAGTAGGCAGTTTTTTCTTTCTAGCCAGCTAATCACCTAGCGTTTGGCCAAGCCAGCATGTGCGTGTTGGTGCAGAAAACTCGTGATGGAGGTGCCCCTAATAATCTAAACATTGCTCACGAGGATAAACATTACGACAACCAACACAACCGACGATACTCGGGATAAATGACTGCACCGTTTGGGTCACGCAGTCAACAAGACATGCCACATCTCCCCCCACCCCACCCACAAATTGTACATGTAAATATCACATCTTTGCACAGAACGCAGCATCTAGGATTAACTATCAATATGCACCTCACTTATGTAAACTTATCAAACTTGATTGAAATCCTGTTTACAAAAAAAAAAAGATCTGACCCAGGCGATTATAGGCAGCCAGGGTGCATGTGCTCCCGCTTCCGCGTATAGGACTGTAAAAAAAACTGGACCTAGCAATAACTAAAGTGGCATTTTAGTTAAGAATAGATACCCAAATTTGCCTCGATAAGTACTTCAACTTAGATGGTGTAGGTGTACAGTTACGCCCTCAACCAGCTAAGGCCTTATTCGTTTGTGCCGGATTGCACCCGGAATTATTCCAGCTAATCAAAGTTTATATAAATTAGAGAAGCAATTCGGTTAGGAATTGTTCCGACCCATCAATCCTCAACAACCGAACGGCACCTAAGGTAGGTTTAGTTCCTAGGAACAGCAGGCACAAGCAGATGCATATCGAAGAAGAACTTGTATGCTCAACAAGCATAACATCAGTTGAAGCTTCGAGCTAAGTTTGTACATTAAAAAGTAATAAATTCCATCCAAAACAGGCTAGGAAACTTCCAACTGCATGGTTTTACCTCTAACAGTGTTACTGTTGCCACTATATGTTTGACATTACTAAAACTTCAGCCAAGTCAAATGATCTTACAAAATAATACCTTTATCCCCAGAGCATAATTCGAGAACTCTTAACATGCTTTAACAGACAAGCAGGGAGTACTGAAGTCAAATCTTCGCGTTGGCAGGGAAATCATTTATTCTCCAAGGGATAGTCTGGTCCCCACATATCCAAGTAAACCTCGCAGAAGCACACCCATAACCTAAGCTATGCAGAACCACTCAAACATAGGAATGAAAGCTCTATATCAACAAAGGATTTTGATAACTGATAAACAGCGGCTTTATGTGATTATGCATAATTGCATACAACCAGGAACATAGTCATAATAGTTATTGCGGAAAAGGTAGAAAACTGAGCTAAGAAAAGAGAAACAGAGACATGATACTCAACAGGACCGTGGACTGCTTGTGACACTATTAAGGCAAAATGGTCGGAAAATAGACTGAGATTAACTAAATAAGATTGGAAGAAATCTAGAAGGCAAGTGCTATAAGTCACTTTAGCCCAAGTTTCAGATTTCTTTGAATTTCTATAGAAATTAGCCATCCATACTTAATGAGTCACTTGACTCGTAACCCATTGCATATGCTAGTTGTCAATCATATATACGAGCACCCTTAAAAACAATGACAAGGATCATTTGTGGGTTTTAAACAAAGACAAGCTCATTTCTTATGTCCCTTGTAGTAGAATCATTTGCTGATCAAGATACATGAACCCAGAAGTGTTCAAGTTCAAGGTTGCTCAACTTGTCTGCCTATCACACTTAACTGCAGAAGCACTCACCAGGTGGCTACTAAGTTGTTATCCATCATTAGGCGCAGAATGGTAATTTTGCAACCATCAATGCTAGCTTAGCCACAGTAATCACTCAAACTAAGTTCTAGCATGCTTGATATGTTAACTCTTCAACTTTTTTGGTATATTTTTTCTCAAACACATGAATTTTTGGTATATGAAACATAGACAGTAATTTGAGTATTTAGAAACACTGATTCCCAGTATTCATGTCTAGAATTGCTTGTGTATGGAGATGGTAAGATGACAAAGCGCAACTACACCAAACTTTGCAGAAAATAATAAAAAGGGGCCTCCTTAGCATATGACTAGTAAGCATGCGTGAAAAGCTTACCAAGTGTTGTGTAGAGCAACTGACCCCAAAAGCCTTAAGTATATTTGTGACTGTGAAAGTGAACTTCCACCAGTAGTCCATGTACTATGGCTCGGATCCTTTGCCAATTTAAAAGTCAACATATTATCTTATTTTTAAGACGTCTAAGCAATCCATGATCGTTTCTACCAGAAACCATCAAATTCAGTACAAAGCAATAGGCAAAGATTTATCCTTCATCGTAGCATCAATTCAAGCGTACAACATGCCTATTTGACCATAGCATTCATAGCAACACTACTGAAGCAGCATTCCACATGCTTTACATTGACTTGGCTTCGTATCCCTATTTATTAATGGCTTCTTATCTCTTTTTATTAAATGATAAAACAGGCTCAGCTAACATAGAAGCTAATAGTTACACCTAATAGCAATCCAAATATTAGTCCTGCATCTTCTATATGATTATACCCACAGCTCAGCACATTTACACATTATGGGCTGTCTTCTTCTAACGTTTTCAATCTAACTTCTCCAAGTAACATATTTACTGAGAGACACCTGAGGCTCTGGCAGTGTGGCTCTCATACACCATAAGAATCTTTCACAACAGAGTTATCAGTAGAATAGACAGAAGATAATCCTAAGTTCCTAACTGTTTCCATGTAGTACAATTACAACCAAAGGATGAAGTGGATGGACGCAAAACATTTTTAAAATGTTAGGCAATATGGCATTCGTGAACATCATCAGTTAAGTTAAAAAACGAAATAGAAATATTAGCGAATTATCTACTAATGACCAAAATCTGGGATCCCCCCCCCCCACACACACACAGCAATTGGTTCTTCTAATGACATGTATCTACAATTCGGTCGATTACAGTTGGCCTTTCAAAAATTCTCAATTGGTTCCCATGAAATGTGTATGTACAATTTATGCAGTAGCTTTTGATCTTCTTCCACTGAAGATTTCTAAACATCAACACATGCCACATGTATGATGATAGGCAAGTTGAAATAAGACTATGAACAAAAATAGAACCAGGATGTGATCCTTCCGATCCTTAATTAGTGCCTTGGTTCTTTCTATGCCATAGTATTGTGATATGTTACTAATCAATCATTTCTTGCTGCTTTGTGCCTTTGTCTCTAATTCTTTTATCAGAAAATTCAAATCTCATGGTTAACATGGCTTGTTCTTGTTGTGTCATCTTTCCCACCCATTTCCTGTTAAATTTGTCTAACTCCTGATTGGGTAAGGCCGTAAGGGCATGTGGGTATGGACAAATTGGATAAGGGTGGAAGCATGGAATCGATGTTCAAATTAGGGTATGTGCAAGCACGGGCTCGCCGCACCCTCCTAATCAGCAGCTGTGCTTAAAAGTTAAAACATTACCTTAGTTTAAGATATCTAAGCAATCCATGAACGTTTTCACCAAGAACATCACATTCAATGCAGATCAGTAGATACTCAAAGCATCAACAATTCAATTGCACAACATAATTATTTGTCTAAACTATGATAAAAGATTCACAGGATTCATTGCGTCAACATTAAGGCAACATTCCATTTGGCTCGAGGTGACAATTTCAATCTACCTTTCCATTATCATTAAAAGAGATAACAGGTTAGGTTACCATAGAAGCTAAGCCTCTGCAGTCTGCACCTTATGTAATCACCTAAATATTGTTCTGCGTCTTACAGAGAAGTATAGAACTATATGGATATAGCCCAACACATTTACTTAATTAATTGTTATGACTAGTAACTCCATCGTCAGCGACCGCGACCCAGTCTTCACCAGTCACATATGGCATGACCTCTTCAAAATGGCTGGCATCAAGCTCCGCTTGAGCACGGCATTCCACCATCAGACAGCCAGTCGAAGGTCGTCAACAAGGTGATCGCTATGTACCTCCATTGCGCCACAGGGGACCATCCGTGTGCCTTGGTTGACTGGCTTCCTAATTCTTCGTTCCACATGGCACGCCGCACCACGCCCTTCCACGTGGTGTCCGGCCAACCCTCGCCGCTGATCCGTCTACACGTCGCAGGGGCAGCTCAAACGGAGGTGGTCGACACCCTCCTGTGCAACCGCAATGCCTTCCTCATGGAGGTTCCTGAGCATCTTCTCTAGGCCCAGCAGTATGCTAAGAGCTACTACAATAGTCGCCGCCATCGTGAGCTTGAGTCCATGGTGGGTGATTGGGTATGGCTCCGTCTCCTCTACCGACCGGCGCACTCGGTGGAGTCCCAGCCCAAAAGTAAGCTTGAGCCACGCCATACCAGCCCATTCTAGGTGTTAGAGGCTTAGAGCACGTCGGGCAGGGGCCCTATCACCTTCAGCTTCCAGCAGGTGCTCGTCTCCACAACATATTCCATGTGGGGCTGCTCAAGCCATTTCCCCTAACGACTTTGTCGCCTGTGTCACCCGTACAGGAAGGTCGACTGCTGCCCAAGCCAGAGAATGTGTTGCGCACCCAACTATGCCGAGGCATCTGACATGTCCACGTTCAGTGGTGTGGCCTACCCAGCGACGGCGCCACTTGGAAGCCACTTCACCAATTCAAGGTCCTCTACCCCGACATCTAGCTCGAGGACGAGTTGTTCGAAGAGACAGAAAGAGATGTTATAACTGATATCTCATATGTGCGCCAAACTCGGGGGCCAAGACAAGAGGATCCCCGAGGGCTGATCCGCGAGGTGCCCCAGGGGCTAGGGCAAGAGGTGTCCTAGGGGCTAGAACACGAGGTGCCACATGGCGGGAAGGGGCCCCAGAAACTGAAACCATAAGGTGCCCCGAGCCAGACCTGGCAAGAACAGTACCCGTGGTGCTGTAGAACGTACAGTACCCGTGGATACTATAGTGTGGTACTATAGCTCATGAGCCCAGTTTAGCAAAGAGTTGGTTTAGGAAATAGAATTGGTTTGTTAGAAAAGGAGAGTCCAAATCTATAAGGATTCCTTCTCTAGTTTGTTCGGGGGCGAAGTCCTCTAAGGACTATAAATATATCGGCAATGTAACTATTTTAAGGTATGAAAGACAATTATCTTGCTTGGCCTCAAGGGCCATCTTTAACGCCTCTTTCTCGTTCGTCTACTCCTTGTGTGTGACTACGGCTCTTGTGCACCGCTTGGGGTATACGCCCTGCCATCAATCTCCTATCCATATAACTTACACTGCCACGATGTGCATTACCATCTATCATTTTAAAACTAATTTATTAGATTGGCTATGTGTATGGCCATGGACATCCGACCTGTGCCTGTGGTGTGTGTGTGTGTGTGCACCTATAGAAACATGTGTGCTGCCTATCCCAAATGGATGAAAACGAGCTCTCTGATTGACTGATTAGGCCTGGTCATACTCATACATGCGTCAGACACATAGCAGTGCTCCTGATTTATCTATGCAATATGCCTACTGAGAAATGTGGAAAATACCTGAGGCTCTCAAACAATGTAAGAAACATTTCACAACAGAGCTATCTGCAGAAGTGATAAACAAGTAAAATCCTAAATTGTGCTCATGTGGTAGTACAACGGAAGGATAAGATGATAATACAACAGTCAAACATTTCAAAATATTCAGAATAATCAGGACATTCGCCATCATCACCGGGCAAATTTCAAAACAGAACAGAAAAAACAGCAGCATAGTGTTCAGCTCGTGTTCCATCAATACCAGAAGTCCAGAACATTCAGGACCGCACATTGTGGCCATCTTATTGGAACCAAATCAGAGGCAGCCGAGAGTTCGAGAGGACCTGAGACGCGCGGATCACTCGGCCTGGGTGTCGGCAGCGGCGAGCTCCTGCTGCTGGAGGCGCTCGAGCGCCTTCTGGTGCGCCCACGTCTCGATTGTAAGGTCGGGCTTCGCGTTGAGGCCGACGCCGAGGATGACGACGGTGAGGAAGGAGGTCACGTAGCAGGGCAGCTCCCAATCCTCCCACTTGCGAGATTCCCCCGGAGGCGGCGGCGGCCGGTTGAAGAGGTACCCCTTGGGGCGCTCCTCGTGACCTGGGGTCGTCCACCGCCCGGCCCCCTCGCCGCCGCCGCCGCGAACGCGCGCTGCCCCGCGCAGCCGTGCCCGCAGCATACCACTAACCGCCGACGACATCGCCCGCATCGGTGCGCGTCGAGATCGGAGAAGGGGGGAAGAATTCGTCGATTTGGGTGCTTGTCGAGGACTCGAGGTTCGTTGCGCTGTGGAGACTGGCTGCGAGTTGGCCGGAGCCTGGAGGCGCTGAAAATGGGCTGGGCTTGGTTTGGGAGCGATGGGCTGGGCTTGGCAGAAACTGCAGTTATTTTATGAGCTTGAATTGGTCTTTACGATTTGTTTGGAACTTGTAGGTAGCTTTCTCCTTCTCAAAAAGGAAAAACATTTCCCCTTTTCCCATTGAAATGGATTCCTTCTTTCCTTTTCCTTTTGCATTGACTTTTCTTTTCAAAATCATATATTCGGTTTCGTTCATAGTTTTACTATACACTATACTAATACAAAGAGACAATTCCTTATTTAACACTAGTAAAGTTCTTGGTCTATTTCTTGACCTTTAAAATATAAATCTTCTATATTTAACACTGTATGTAAATTTAGTTCACTATGTTGTTTGGTATTGTCGGGTACCATAATTAGGGGTACCCTAACGCTCTTAATCATGGTTGGCAAACACCCTCAGACCAACTGACGGGTGCGGTTCAAGCCAAGACTTCGTCTACCCGAGGGACGCGATCTCACCCGAGCCCAGCCTCGGGTTGGAACCGTAGTCCCAGACGAGTTCACGCCTCGCCCGAGGGCCTCCTCAGACAGCGGGCGCCCCCTCGGCTCTCCCGAGGCCCGGCTCGGGCAGGCTTCGTTGTGAAGCAACCTTGGCCATACCGCCTCACCAACCGACCGCTTCGCAGGCGCATTAAATGCAGGGGATGCCTGACGCCGTATCCTGACACGCGCGCCTCAGTCGGCCAGGCCGAAGTGACCGCAGTCACTTCACCCCTCTTCTTTACTGTCCGATATGACAGAAAAACAGCGCTGCTCGCTCCGCTCCAACTGCCGTGACAGCCACCCCGGCAACGACTGACAACAAGTCACGATCAACCACCGAGCTCAAGCCTTGGGCGCAACAGGAAGCTCCGCCTCGCCAGACCTCACGCTCCGGCCTCAGGAGGAGGTCTCCGCCTCGCCCGACCTCACGCTCCGGCCTCGGGAGGAGGTCTTCGCCTCGCCCGACCCCCGGACTCGGCCTCGACCCCGGTCTCGGGAGGAATCGCGTCCTCGCCCGACCCCGGCCTCGGCCTCAAGAGAAGTCTCCGCCTCGACCGACCCTGGGCTCGGACTGACCGCGCCAATAGGGGATGCATCATTTCCCTATTCCTAGCCTGCTCAGGCTATAAGGAACAAGACCGGCGTCCCATCTGGCTTACCCCGATGACGGGTAATGATGGTGCCCCACGTGCGCCATGACGCCGGTGGCTCTCAGACCCTTACGACAGCAAGGAGACGTCAGCAGGATCCTCGCCGCGCTGCCAGCTGTGCTCCTACAGGACTCAGACGCTCCTCCGGCGGCCATGCCATCACATGTACAGGGCCCAAGCTCTCCCCCAACGGCCACGTTGGCATGTACACAGGGCTTAGGCACTCCACTGCCGGACACGTTAGCGCATAGCTACTCCCCCCGTTGTACGTCTGGACTCTCTCCTTGTCTCTATAAAAGGGAGATCCAGGGCTACCCTGAGGGGGGGGGGGGGTCGCGCGAGGGAAGCGGCGGACGAGCTCTGTGTCCCGCCCTCTCTCTCTCTCTCTCTCTCTCATGCAACGCGCTTGTAACCCCTACTGCGAGCGGCACCCCTGGTGCAGGATAATACAAGGCTTGTCCCACATCTTGTGTTCCATCCCGCGCCAACCCATCTGGGCAGGGACACGCAGCGACAATTCACTCGTCGGTCCAGGGACCCCCCGGGGTTGAAACGCCGACAGTTGGCGCACCAGGTAGGGGGCTGCTGCGTGTTAACGAACATCTTCCCGTTGAGATCCAGATGGGGAGTCTTCAGCAACCTCTCCAGCCCAGGACGGTGCTCCGCTTCGGGAGTCTCGAGTTCATGTCCCTCAACGGCAGCTACGACGTGGTACTCCTCCCCCCGCAGCGTGACGACAACGACGGTCTCCGACTCGCCCGGCGGCGGCGAGCTCTACGACGGCATCTCCCCGCGGCAGAAGAGGAGCACTCCGGTCGTCCCTGCCACCCTCCTCGACGGAGGAGGCGGAGACGAGGCAACCATGGCCACCCAGGAGGCGGCACCTTGTCGGCTGCCGCACCAGAGCGAGTCGACGACGCCGGCACTCCCCCGGAGGACATGTCGGACATTGCCCTCGCGCCTGAGGCGACGGCGGGTGTCACTTCCCCGCGACGTGTCAGCCCCAAGCGGACTGATAACGCCAGCACCCTCGCAAAGGACCTGCTGGGCGTTACCCTCGTACCTGAGATGACGGTGTGCTCCGCCCCCGACGCGACTTCACCACCGTCCAACGACCAAGAGGTACCGTCCGTTTTCCACCCCGTACCTTTTCGGTTCAGCTTCGATCCACCTAGCGACCCCGCTATGGTGAGCGCCTTCGTAAAGGCGTATCCAAACCTTTCGGGGTACCACATGTGGTCGACCTGGGACCGACTGACAGCCATCTCAACCTTCAAACCGGTGGGTTCTGAGGAAGAGGATGACCCCGACTCCGGTTGGGATTTCTCTGCCCTCAATGACCCTGGTGCCATGCGGGGCTTCATGTCCGCATGTGACCACTGCCTCTCCGGTTGTTCTGATGATGGCCATGACCTTGACGACGAGGGTTACGGCCCAAGTCGCGAATGTTTCCACGTTGATCTGGGAGATCACAACGAAGGCAACCACCTCTGTATGCCAGAGGTTGACGATCCCCCTGGGCCCTCGTCTCGCATTGACATCTCGCGGGAGCTAGCTGTGGTCCCAGTCCCTGCAGGGGGTCAGGACATACAGCTCGAGCAAATCCGTGAGATGCAGGCCCGGGTCGACGGGGAAGCAGGCCGGCTTGTACAGCTCCGACACAACATCGAACAGGAGTGGGCAGGCCGATCACTCGCCGGAGAAGCCTGTCATCGGGCCCAAGACATCAGGCGCCGCATCATAGACAATGCCAGGGCAGCGCTGCCTCCAGTCGTCAGCGGGTCTGGCCAGGACCTAGCTGCAGCGGCGATGCTGCTTCGGGCCATGCCGGAGCCATCCACCACCGAGGGACGGCGTATCCAGGGCGAACTCAAGAATCTCCTAGAAGGCGCCGCGGTTCGACGAGCCGAGAGTTCCGCCTCCTGCAGGCGAGCTGACCCCTTGGAGCATCACGCGGTGTCCTCCCGGCGCATTCGGGAAGCCTCGGTCCATCCCGAGCGTACACGGGACGAGGCGCCCGCCGCCCAGGAACGCCTTGGCAACGAGCACCACCATCTCGACCATCGAGCCCGCCTTGACGAGAAGGTGCGCCGAGGCTACCATCCTAGGCGTGGGGGATGCTGCAACAGCGAGGAGGATCACAGTCCTTCGCCCGAACCACCCGGTCCACGAGTCTTCAGCCGGGCCATACGACGAGCGCCGTTCCCTGCCCGTTTTCGAGCCCCGACTACTATCACCAAGTACTCAGGGGAGACGAGGCCGGAGCTGTGGCTCGCAGACTACCGACTGGCATGCCAGTTGGGAGGGCGGATGATGACAACCTCATCATCCGTAATCTACCCCTTTTCCTCTCCGACGCCACCCGAGCCTGGCTGGAGCATCTGCCTCCTGCGCAGATCTCCGACTGGGACGATCTGGTCAGAGCTTTCGCGGGGAACTTCCAAGGCACGTACGTGCGCCCTGGGAACTCGTGGGACCTCCGAAGCTGCCGCCAGCAGCCAGGGGAGTCCCTCCGAGAGTACATCCGGCAGTTTTCAAAGCAGCGCACCGAGCTGCCCAACGTTACCGACTCGGATGTCATCGGGGCTTTCCTTGCCGGCACCACATGCCGAGACCTGGTGAGCAAACTGGGGCGCAAGACTCCCACCCGTGCGAGCAAACTGATGGATGTCGCCACCAAGTTCGCCTCGGGTCAAGAGGCGGTCGAAGCCATCTTCCGAAAGGACATGCAGCCTCAGGGGGAGCCGAAGACAGACGCCCCTGAGGCGTCCGCCCAGCGGGGTACGAAGAAGAAGGCTAAAAGCAAGTCGCGAGCGAAGCGCGACGCCGCAGACGCGAATCTCGTCGCTGTGGCCGAGCACAGGAACCCTCAGAAACCTCCTGGAGGGGCCGACGCGTTCGACAAGACGCTCAAAGAGCCGTGCCCCTATCACCAGGGGCCCGTCAAGCACACCCTCGAAGAATGTGTCATGCTCCGACGCTACTTCCATAAGACCAGGCCCCCGGTGGAGGATGGCAAGGGCCATGACAACGACAAGAAGGAGGGCGGCAAGGAAGAGGGATTCTCGGAAGTCCATAACTGCTTCATGATCTACGACGGGCAGGCGGCGAACGCCTCGGCTCGGCACCGCAAGCAGGAGCGCCAAGAAGTCTGCTTGGTGAAGGTGGCGGCGCCAGTCTACCTAGACTGGTCCGACAAGCCTATCACCTTCGACCAAGGCGACCACCCCGACTTCGTGCTAAACCCGGGAAGGTACCCGCTCATCGTCGATCTGATCATCGGCAATGTTAGGCTCTCCAAGGTCCTCATGGATGGAGGCAGCAGCCTTAACATCATCTACGCCGAGACCCTAGAACTCTTAGGGGTTGATCGGTCCGAAGTCTGGGCCGGTGCGGCACCCTTCCACGGGATCGCGCCCGGGAAGCGAATCCTACCCCTCGGACGGATCGACTTACCCGTCTGCTTCGGAACTCCCTCTAACTTCCGAAAGGAAGCTCTTACCTTTGAGGTCGTCGGGTTCCGAGGAACCTACCATGCGGTGTTGGGAAGACCATGCTACGCCAAGTTCATGGCCGTCCCCAACTACACCTACCTCAAGCTCAAGATGCTGGGCCCGAATGGGATCATCACCGTCGGATCCACATACCGCCACGCGTACGAATGCGACGTGGAGTGCATGGAGTACGCCGAGGCTCTCGCCGAGTCCGAGGCCCTCATCACCGACCTGGAACGTCTCTCCCAGGAGGCGCCCGACGCGAAGCGGCACGCCAGCAACTTCGAACCAGTTGAGGCGGTCAAGTCCGTCTCTCTCGACCCCAGCAACGACGCCAGCAAGCAAGTTCGGATCGGCTCCGAGCTCGACCCCGAACAAGAAGCAGTGCTCGTCGACTTTCTCTGTGCAAACGCCGAAGTCTTTGCGTGGAGTCCCTCGGACATGCCCGGCATACCGAGGGACGTCGCCGAGCACTCACTAGACATCAGAGCTGGAGCCCGACCCATGAAGCAAACCCTGCGCCGTTTCGACAAAGAAATGCGCAGGGCCATAGGCGAGGAGATCCACAAGCTACTCGCGGCAGGGTTTATCAAAGAGGTATTCCATCCCGAATGGTTAGCTAACCCTGTTCTTGTAAGGAAGAAGGATGGGAAATGGAGGATGTGTGTAGACTACACTGGTTTAAACAAAGCATGTCCGAAAGTTCCCTACCCTCTACCTCGCATCGATCAAATCGTGGACTCCACTGCTGGGTGCGAAACCCTGTCATTCCTCGATGCCTACTCAGGCTATCACCAAATCAAGATGAAAGAGTCCGACCAGCTCGCGACTTCTTTCATCACACCTTTTGGCATGTACTGTTACACCACAATGCCATTTGGGTTGAGGAATGCAGGCGCCACTTACCAGAGGTGCATAAACCACGTGTTCGGAGAACACATCGACAGAACGGTCGAGGCTTACGTCGACGACATCGTTGTCAAGACGAAGAGAGCCTCCGACCTCCTCTCTGACCTTGAAGCGACATTCAAGTGTCCGAGAGCGAAAGGCGTGAAACTCAATCCCGAGAAGTGTGTCTTTGGAGTCCCCCGAGGCATGCTCCTTGGATTCATCGTCTCCGAGCGGGGCATCGAGGCCAACCCGGAGAAGATCGCGACCATCACCAACATGGGACCGATCAAAGATTTGAAAGGAGTACAGAGGGTCATGGGATGCCTTGCGGCTCTGAGCCGCTTCATCTCACGCCTTGGCGAGAAAGGCTTGCCTCTGTACCGCCTCTTAAGGAAGGCCGAGTGCTTCACTTGGACCCCCGAGGCCGAGGAAGCCCTCGGAAACCTTAAGGCGCTCCTTACGAACACACCCATCTTGGTGCCCCCCGCTGCAGGAGAAGCCCTCTTGATCTACGTAGCCGCGACTACTCAGGTGGTCAGCGCCGCGATCGTAGTCGAGAGACGAGAAGAAGGGCATGCACTGCCCGTTCAAAGGCTAGTCTACTTCATCAGTGAAGTGCTTTCCGAGACCAAAGCTCGCTACCCACAGATCCAGAAGCTGCTCTACGCAGTGATCCTCACACGGCGAAAGTTGCGACACTACTTTGAGTCTCATCCGGTAACTGTGGTGTCATCCTTCCCCCTGGGGGAGATCATCCAGTGCCGCGAGGCCTCGGGTAGGATAGCAAAGTGGGCGGTGGAGCTTATGGGCGAAACGCTATCATTCGCTCCTCGGAAGGCCATAAAATCCCAGGTCTTGGCACACTTCCTGGCTGAGTGGACTGACACCTAGTTACCGACTGCTCCAATCCAGCCCGAGCTCTGGACCATGTACTTCGATGGGTCACTCATGAAAACAGGAGCGAGCGCTCTGTAACATCCCAAAAATCCCAACCCAAGGTTTGAAACCCTAACCTCCTAACCCCCCTTTAATTTATTTTTCTCCCTTAATTCTACCCCTAGATCACCTCATCATATGCATACACTTGTAATGATAGGAGCACCTCACTTAGACTATATTTATCACTCAAGATCATTTAGAAAATTTTTGGTTCAAAGGAAAAAGAAATGAAAAGAAACAAAAATAGAAAAGGAAGAGAAATAGAAATCAGAAAAAAGAAAAAGAGAAACTCCCTCCCCCCCTCGGCTGGGCCGAATCCGGCCCAACCAGCCACGCCGCGCCCACGCTTTCTCCCCCTCTCTCCCCGGCCCAGGCGGCCCAGCTCCGCGCGCCGCGCGCCTTGCTGACAGCCTAGCCCCACCCGTCAGCGACCCGCCTCCCTCCCTCTCGCACCGCTCCCTCTCCCTGGCAGCTTGGCCCCACCTGTCAGCTTCGTCGCTCTCGCCCATCCCTCACCGGCGCGTCCGCCGCCGAGCCCCCCCTCGACCCGTCGCCTCGCCATTAAGGCTCGCCCAACCTCCGCGATAACCCCGCCACTGTGCCCGAGCCATCCCCTCAGCCTCGCTTGCCCGAGCCGTCTCAATCGGCGTTACCGCCATTCCCGCCATCATGGCGAGCTCGCCGGTGCTCGCCATCTCCTCCATCCCCCTCCCTTCCCCGGGCACCTATAAAAGGACCCGCCCTAGCCCCGTCTTCACCACCCCAGCTCCAGCCATCTCCTCCGCTTTCCCCCGAGCCAGTCGAGCTAGCGCCGCCGTGCCTCCCTCGTCGCTCCGGTGAGCTCCTCTCCCCCTTTCTGGTGATCCTCTGTACAATTAAACTAGCGCTCGAGCTCCGCCACTCGATCACGGTCACGAGGCACACCTCCCCGCCCCCTGTTGCACCCAATTGCCACACCGACGACCACGCCGCCGCAGACACTCGCCACCGCGCCGCGGACCAGCCGCCATAGGCCCCCGCCGGTCCAATTAACCCCACCCCCGTAATCCCCTGCACCCGCCCGTGCTTCGCCACCGCTTCCCCGCCGAAGAACCGGACCAACGGCGGAGAACCGCCGCGGGATTCGCCGCTGGCCGGACTCTGGTCGAAATCTCCCCTCCCTCCGTTGCTGTCAACGCCGTCAGCCCCCTCCCTCTCCCTGGCATGCGGGCCCACGCCACGGCGCCGTTTCCCGCCGTCGCTCCCACGCAGCTGGGCCAGCTGGGCCGCAAAAAATAGTCTAAATATGGGACACCCCACTGAAGTTTCCCGCCGTTTCCCTTTTTTCACATATATATTTATATGCTTATATTTTATGCACCAAAAATAGTCTAAATAAATTGTAGGGCACCAAAATAATAAGATATAAGAAATGGCACACCCCACTGAAGTCACCATGTTTGATGTATTGTTATTATCTGTGTTTGATTAGCGGAAGAGGGATCCGATCCTCTGGAATTTATAACTCCGGAAGAAGGGCAAGAACCCGACCCCTCCGAGATAAACCTCTTGTGCCAGGAAAGCTTCGACGAAGGCAAGTCCATCCTTCCCTTGATGCATTATTTACCTATTTCTCTCTACCACTACCTAAGCCTGGAATATGGGATGGAATCAAATTGCATGGTGAGCATGAGAGAGCCCGCATTAACTATTACCTTTGATTACAAGATATGGGATAAGTATAAGGGTGCAAGTAACATGTTTTCCAAAAAGTATGCGATGAAGGGTATTCACCCTCATCACCTGGTGAGTAGGATGATCAGGGACTCCCTGGTTTAGGGGAGGGCCTAAGGTGATGGATCAGCTGGTTTAGGCGTGAGCAGAAGGATCGTCCTCTCGTATAAGGACCGGTTTGTCATCTTTCATTACCTGTTCTCACAAAAAGTACAACCACTCGAGGCTGTGTGGGCAGCCACTCGATCTGAACTCGTACGATCCAACCCCAGGGTTATGAAGGTTGGGGAGCACCGGGAGGATAAGGAGGGGGAAAGTTTTGTCGGGTTTGGACATGGCGGTGGCCTGACTCCTTCCGGTATAACCGTTAAGGTTAGGACGTGCGAGGAAGGAAAGAGTTTCGGATTCGGATCTCATTGGCCATGAGATCGCAGAGCCGGACTAGTGGGTAAAGTGTACCCCTCTGCGCAGAGTCTAAACCTATTCGAATAGTCCGTGTCCACTGGTATGGACGAGTCTGGTATGGTATGACAATTAGTGTTTCTACTACAACCGGGAATAGGGAAATGTGTGTGTGTTTCTGGAAAGCAAGTAGTACCACGGGAGCGGGAAGCTCAGTGGTGGTCAGACAAGGGTCATTTCTATTGTCTTGGGAAAACCTTAAACAACGAGTACTGCCTTTCTCTGAAAAAAATATGAGTGACTTCAACTCCACCATATGAAGCATGTACAATATAGGTCACTTTCTCTTTACGGGAGCCGGGTGGGCTTGCGGAATACCTAGTGTATTCACCCAGATTTATTTATGTTTTTCAGTAGCTGAAGACTTCTTTTCTGCTATGCTTGATTGAAGGGGCTGTGTCTTCACCCAGTCCTGCCTGTGGCCTGGGCTATTTTACCTTCCACTGCGTTTTAAGATTTTCGGCTCACTCTCGGGCTTGTACCCCCCCGGTATTGTAATAACTTTACTCAGACTCTGTAACTATTTAAAGTAATGAATGTGGTTACTAGCCTCCTGGGACTAGTAATTGTATCACATTTGAGTCCCAAAGGACCGGGACGCTTCAGGTGGTATCAAAGCCTATAGGTCTGGCCGTAGACTGCAGCCCTGACCTTAAAAAGTTGCCTTAACAAGAAAACACCTCTTACTCCCAAGAAACACTCTCTCTCCTTTCCCCGATATTAACAGACCCTTCTTTTCTTCTACCAGATGGAAGACTCCTGGGTTATTAGGACATCCTATTGCTCAGGGGAAGAAGGATTCCCTCACCTCTTACGGGGTTGCGCGCTACGCATGGGGATCCGCAAGAAGCCCGAATATGTCTGGAAGGAATACCACGAAAATGGAGTAGAAAAGTGCTCTATGGCAGTCTACCTGGGAGAAAGCCGAAGCTACCCAAACCACCCTCCCTTCCAAGTCAACTTCACCGGGCACCGCTTCCTAGACACTTGCCAAAGTGTAGCCCGAAAAGCTCTTAAACAGCTATGCCAAAACTACAGCCAAGAGATCTCTGAGACCCCCCTTCGTTATTTCCCACCCAGCAACAAAAATACCCCCACCTAGAGGAAAAAGACTTCAGGCTCTGTCAGGGGGAGACCCCACCGAGGATGACCCCACCATTGTCTACATGGCCGGATACCTCCACTGACAACCCACTACGATGACCTCTCCTCACACTGCACCCACCTAAACTCCCGGGTGGAAAGTCTAGAGCAACAAGTCCAAGAGCTTAAGAAGGAGAAGGCATCTCTCCAGGAGTGTCTCGACATAGCAGAAGGCGAGGAGACCAACACCCGTGAGGCTTATCGAACCTTAAAGATGGACTATGACAAGAAGCTAAAGAAGCTCGCTCCTAAGAAGAAAATCCAGAAGAAGACCACCAACCGAGGATGCCAAACGGAGAAGAAGAAGAAGACCCCTCCAGCCCCACCTCCCCCCAAGGTAGATGATTGGTCCGACGCCGAGGATATATCCCTAGCAAGCCTTGATGATCTTCTCAAGGAGTTTGGGGATACTTTAGAGAAGGAGTTCGGTAGTACCTCAGGGAACGCTCTCGTGTAGTACAACTTGTCGTAACCATATGCTTGTAATGCACTGATGTAATGAATAAAATGGCTTGTTTGAAAACAATTGGCATGTGCATGATAGTGACTCTCTCCCCTGGCAGATGGCTTCGGATAAAACCACGCCTACCGCCTCCGGGATGGAGCAGGGTTTCCCCTGAGAGCTGAAGGGGAAGCCGATAGAGAGGAAAGTGAAACCCACCTCCCCGCACCTCCGCAACTACCCTTAGACCTAGCCCAAGTTCTAGCCAATCAAACTCGACTCATCGAGGTCCTCACTCGAAGTCTGGAAAATCAACGACCGAATGGTGGAAGACCGCAAGACATAATGGGGATTTCCTGAGACTCAAGCCTCCCACGTTCGCCGGATCGAGCAACCCCCTCGATGCAGACGATTGGATGCGCATGATTAAAAGAAAAGCTGGAAGCCATTGGGTGCCCGGAAAATTAATGTGTCCAACTAGCTGCCCATCAGCTTTCCGGGATGGCCTTAGCCTGGTGGGATACCTTCAACGTCACCATCAGAGAAGCTACCTGGGTGGAGTTTGAAGCAGCTTTCCGGGAGCACCATGTGCCCCAAGGGCTCATTCAGCTTAAGGAAGACGAGTTTCGAGAACTGACTCGACGGAAAATCTGTCAGCGAATATGTGCACAAGTTCACGGAGTTAGCCCGCTACAAGCCAGATGACGTCAGTACCGAGGGCAAGAAGATGGCCCGTTTCCTGAAGGGACTCAGGCCAGAACTCAAGACAATTCTGGCTAGCCAAGACTTCCTCAGTTTCTCTCACCTTTCCAACAAGGCTATGCAAGTTGAAAGGGCAAGGGAGGAAGAAAAAGGGCATCTCAAAAGAAAGCTCCAAGTCCTGTGGGCTCAGCAGCAAAACCGGCACCAAAAGACTCGATCATTTGGATTCCCACCCAAGGGACCAAACTTCAGTAAGACCAGCTGGACCCGCCCCGTCACGATTTAGTCAGCAGAGTCAGAGCTCTTTCCATGCCCCTCAGTTGCAGTAACCAACCCCCGACGAATGCATGTTGGCACTGCGGAGATCCCAGTCATTTCAAGAACAACTGTCCCCAGCTAAAGCCACCAGGACCCGCCTACTCCAACTCGGTGAATGGCCCCAAGAATACCTCGGCATCCGCCCCCAAGGCGCCCTCCTCCGGCAGCCAACAGAACAAGACCCAGTACCAAGGAAGGGCACGAGTGAATCACGTCAATGCCTAGGAGGCTCAGCAAGCTCCGGGAGTAGTGCTCGGTGAGTTCCTTGTTGAATTTACTCCCGCTACCGTACTTTTCGATTCTAGAGCATCCCACTCTTTCATAGCCACTAGTTTTGTGGAGAAACATGGCATTCCCTCTACTCCTCTAGGGATTCCCTTGGTCACCCAAACCCCAGGGTCCGACCTTCTATGCCAGCTCAAGTGCTCCAAGTCAGAATCCATTTAAGTGGGGTAGTATTCTTGGCAGACTTAACCGTCTTGCCATCCAAAGGAATTGATGTGATCTTAGGGATGGATTGGTTAACTAAACACAAAGGTATCATCAGTTGCGCAGACAAGACAGTCCTCCTCATAGACCACCAAGGAAAGTCAGTCTCTTGTCAGGCCCAGCCACCCGCCAATGATCCAATGATGTTCAATCTAGCAACAGGAAGTATATCAGTGGTAGAAGATTCATGGATGTGTTTCCAGAAGAACTACCAGGAATGCCACCAGAAAGAGAAGTGGAATTCTACATAGATCTGATCCCTGGAACGGCACCCATCGCTAAGAGACCATATCGCATGGCTCCTACCGAGTTAGCAGAACTGAAGCTTCAAATCGCAGATCTTCAGCAAAAGGGATACATTCATCCCAGCTCATCCCCTTGGGGAGCACCAGTCCTGTTCGTCTCTAAGAAAGATGGAAGCATGAGAATGTGCATTGATTACCGATCGTTAAATGAAGTCACCATCAAGAACAAGTATCCACTTCCTCGGATCGACGACCTCTTCGATCAGCTTCAAGGGGCCAAATACTTCTCCAAGATAGACCTAAGGTCTGGTTATCACCAATTGAGGATCAAGGAAGCAGACATCCAGAAGACTGCATTTGTCACCCGGTACGGACAATATGAATTCACAGTGATGCCGTTCGGACTGACAAACTCACCCGCCTTTTTCATGAACCTCATGAACAAAGTGTTTATGGAAGAGCTAGATAAGTTTGTCGTGGTCTTCATTGACGACATCCTTATCTACTCCAAGAGCCACGAAGACCATAAGCGTCACCTTCGGATCGTTCTCGGAAAACTCAGGGCGCACCAACTTTATGCCAAACTCAGTAAATGTGAATTCTGGTTGGAAAAGATAGCCTTCCTTGGGCATATCTTAACCGCAGAAGGAATAGAAGTGGACCCTTCCAAGGTGGAAGCAGTATCAAAATGGAGGCAGCCGACCAACGTTAGTGAAGTTCGAAGCTTTCTGGGAATGGCAGGATATTACCGTCGCTTCATCAAAGGATTCTCCAGCATAGCAAGACCCTATGACTGAGCTTCTTAAGAAAGACCATAAATTTGTGTGGACCCCAAAATGTGAAGGAAGTTTCCAGATCATAAAGGAGAAACTCACGACCGCAACCCGTTTTGACACTACCAGATATCCATCAGGATTTTGTCATCTTCTGTGATGCCTCGAGGCAAGGCTTAGGGTGTGTACTGATGCAAAACGAGAAAGTCATTGCTTATGCATCGCGTCTACTCAAGCCGCAACGAACAGAATTACCCCACCCATGATTTGGAATTGGCAGCCATAGTGCATGCCTTGAAGATATGGAGGCATTACCTAATCAGGAACAAATGTCACGTTTCACCGATCACAAGAGTCTGAGGTATATATTCACTCAACTAGATCTCAACCTCCGTCAGCGAAGATGGTTGGAGCTGATCAAGGATTATGACCTGGAAATTCATTATCACCCCGGGAAGGCCAACGTGTAGCAGACGCCCTCAGTCAAAAAACCATTCGGAATAAAGGGGACCAACTTTTTAGAAGATTGGAAGAAGGAATCAACTCAACTAAATACATGTCTGGGAAACACGCGTCAGTCTTGAAGTTAGACCAGTACTGGAAGACCTCATATACAAAGCTCAACGTCTAGACTCAGAGACAGCAAGACTTGTGGAGAAAGCCCGTAAGGAACAACTCCGGACCTCAGGACAGATGACCAAGGAGTCCTTTGGTTCAAAAATCGTCTGTGTGTACCAAAAGGGGAGGCACGAGAGGTCCTGCTCGAAGAAGCTCACAACTCAACCTACTCCAATCCACCCAGGGACTACCAAGATGTACCTAGATCTCAAAACCAGATACTGGTGGAGGGGGATGAAGAAAGAGATAGCTCAGTATGTGGCCCGGTGTGACATCTACCAACGAACGAAGGCCGAGCACCAAAAACTTGCAGGCCTTATTGCAACCCCTCCCGATACCTGAATGGAAGTGGGAAGAAATAGACATGGACTTCGTAACCGGACTGCCCCGGACGCAAAAAGGGAATGATTCCATCTGGGTAATAATAGATTGCCTCACCAAGGTAGCCCATTTCATCCCAGTGAAAACTACCTTTGGAGGAGCCACCCTTGCCCGGATTTATATCAAGGAGATAGTCAGACTCCATGGCATCCCAAGAAAGATAGTGTCAGACAGGGGAACTCAGTTCACCTCCAAATTCTGGACAAGCCTTCAGAAGGCTATGGGCACCAAGCTAGATTTCAGCACCGCTTATCACCCTCAGACAGATGGGCAGACAGAAAGAGTTAACAAAGTCCTCGAAGATTTATTAAGAGCATGTGTGCTAGCATTCGATAGAAGTTGGGAATCCAGTCTACCCTACGCAGAGTTCTCATACAACAACAGCTATCAGGCCAGCATCAAGATGTCACCATTCGAAGCACTGTATGGACGAAAATGCCAGACCCCTCTCATGTGGTCCAACGTAGGGGAAAAAGCACTGGAAGGACCTGCCTTTGCCAAAGAGGCAGAAGAGAAAGTTGCCCTGATCCGCAGGAGATTACTTGAAGCTCAGAGTCGGCAGAAGAGTTATGCGGACAACAGGCGGAGGGAACTCAGATTTGAGGAAGGAGACTTCGTCTACCTCAAGGTCTCTCCGATGCGTGGTGTCAGGAGGTTCCAAGCAAAAGGAAAGCTAGCACCATGATTTGTCGGCTCCTATCCCATCATTGGCAGAGTAGGACCCGCAACATACCGTCTTGAATTACCAGAGTCCATGTCTGACATCCACAATGTGTTTCACGTATCCCAGCTCCGCAAATGCCTGCAAGCACCAAAAAGTCACATCGATGAAGAGGCAGTGCAGATTCAAAAAGATCTTCAGTATCGTGAGAAGCCAGTGAAGATTCTTGATTCAGCAGTCAGAAAGACCCGCACCTCAGAGATGAAGCTCTGTAAAGTTCAGTGGAGCAGAGAAGGAGAAGAGGAAGCTACATGGGAGAGTGAGGACTCCTTGAGGAGGGAATACCCTCATCTTTCTCAAATCAGTCTGAATCTCGAGGGCGAGATTCCTTTAAGTGGGGTAGGTTTGTAACATCCCAAAAATCCCAACCCAAGGTTTGAAACCCTAACCTCCTAACCCCCCCTTTAATTTATTTTTCTCCCTTAATTCTACCCCTAGATCACCTCATCATATGCATTACACTTGTAATGATAGGAGCACCTCACTTAGACTATATTTATCACTCAAGATCATTTAGAAAATTTTTTGGTTCAAAGGAAAAAGAAATGAAAAGAAACAAAAATAGAAAAGGAAAAGAAATAGAAACCAGAAAAAGAAAAAGAGAAACTCCCTCCCCCCCTCGGCTGGGCCGAATCCGGCCCAAACCAGCCACGCCGCGCCCGCGCTTTCTCCCCTCTCTCCCCGGCCCAGGCGGCCCAGCTCCGCGCGCCGCGCGCCTCGCTGACAGCCTGACCCCGCCCGTCAGCGACCCGCCTCCCTCCCTCTCGCACCGCTCCCTCTCCCTGGCAGCTTGGCCCCACCTGTCAGCTTCATCGCTCTCGCCCATCCCCTCACCGCGCGTCCGCCGCCGAGCCCCCCCCCCTCGCCCCGTCGCCTCGCCATTAAGGCTCGCCCAACCTCCGCGACAACCCCGCCACTGTGCCCGAGCCATCCCCCTCAGCCTCGCTTGCCCGAGCCGTCTCAATCGGCGTTAGCGCCATTCCCGCCATCATGGCGAGCTCGCCGGTGCTCGCCGTCTCCTCCATCCCCTCCCTTCCCCGGGACGCCTATAAAAGGACCCGCACTAGCCCCGTCTTCACCACCCCCAGCTCCGGCCATCTCCTCCGCTTTCCCCCGAGCCAGTCGAGCTAGTGCCGCCGTGCCTCCCTCGTCGCTCCGGTGAACTCCTCTCCCCTTTCTGGTGATCCTCTGTACAATTTAAACTAGCGCTCGAGCTCCGCCACTCGATCACGGTCACGAGGCACACCTCCCCGCCCCCTATTGCACCCAATTGCCGCACCGGCGACCACGCCGCCGCAGACACTCGCCACCGCGCCGCGGACCGGTCGCCATAGGCCCCCGCCGGTCCAATTAACCCCACCCCCGTAATCCCCTGCACCCGCTCGTGCTTCGCCACTTGCTTCCCCGCCGAAGAACCGGACCAACGGCGGAGAACCACCGCGGGATTCGCCGCTGGCCGGACTCCGGTCGAAATCTCCCCTCCCTCCGTTGCCGTCAACGCCGTCAGCCCCCCTCCCTCTCCCTGGCATGCGAGCCCGTGCCACGGCGCCGTTTCCCGCTGTCGCTCCCATGCAGCTGAGCCAGCTGGGCCGCAAGCGTTGCCCGCGCGCGTGCGTTCGCGCCCAGGTGGGCCGAAATTCCCCCCAGCCCAGCTAGCTGGAAATTCCTTCTCCTTTTTCTTTTCCCATTTCTTTTCCTTTTTTTTCACATATATATTTATACTGCTTATATTTTATGCACCAAAAATAGTCTAAATAAATTGTAGGGCACCAAAATAATAAGATATAAGAAATGGCACACCCCACTGAAGTCACCATGTTTGATGTATTGTTATTATCTGTGTTTGATTAGCGGAAGAGGGATCCGATCCTCTGGAATTTATAACTCCGGAAGAAGGGCAAGAACCCGACCCCTCCGAGATAAACCTCTTGTGCCAGGAAAGCTTCGATGAAGGCAAGTCCATCCTTTCCTTGATGCATTATTTACCTATTTCTCTCTACCACTGCCTAAGCCTAGAATATGGGATGGAATCAAATTGCATGGTGAGCATGAGAGAGCCCGCATTAACTATTACCTTTGATTACAAGATATGGGATAAGTATAAGGGTGCAAGTAACATGTTTTCCAAAAGTATGTGATGAAGGGTATTCACCCTCATCACCTGGTGAGTAGGATGATCAGGGACTCCCTGGTTTAGGGGAGGGCCTAAGGTGATGGCTCAGCTGGTTTTAGGCGTGAGCAGAAGGATCGTCCTCTCGTATAAGGACCGGTTTGTCATCTTTCATTACCCGTACTGACAAAAAGTACAACCACTCGAGGCTGTGTGGGCAGCCACTTGATCTGAACTCGTACGATCCAACCCTAGGGTTATGAAGGCTGGGGAGCACCGAGAGGATAAGGAGGGGAAAGTTTGTCCGGTTTGGACATGGCGGTGGCCTGACTCCTTCCGGTATAACCGTTAAGGTTAGGACGTGCGAGGAAGGAAAGAGTTTCGGATTCGGATCTCATTGGCCATGAGATCGCAGAGCCGGAGTAGTGGGTAAAGTGTACCCCTCTGCGCAGAGTCTAAACCTATTCGAATAGTCCGTGTCCACTGGTATGGACGAGTTTGGTATGGTATGACAATTAGTGTTTCTACTACAACCAGGAATAAGGAAATGTGTGTGTGTTTCTGGAAAGAAAGTAGTACCACGGGAGCGGGAAGCTCAGTGTGTGGTCAGACAAGGGTCATTTCTATTGTCTTGGGAAAACCTTAAACAACGAGTACTGCCTTTATCTGAAAAAAATATGAGTGACTTCAACTCCACCATATGAAGCATGTACAATATAGGTCACTTTCTCTTTACGGGAGCCGGGTGGGCTTGCGGAATACCTAGTGTATTCACCCAGATTTATTTATGTTTTTCAGCAGCTGAAGACTCTTTTCTGCTATGCTTGATTGAAGGGGCTGTGTCTTCACCTAGTCCTGCCTGTGGCCTGGGCTATTTTACCTTCCACTGCGTTTTTAAGATTTTGGCTCACTCTCGAGCTTGTACCCCCCGATATTGTAATAACTTTACTCAGACTCTATAACTATTGAATTAATGAATGTGGTTACTAGCCTCCTGGACTAGTAATTGTATCAAATTTGAGTCCCAAAGGACCGGGACGTTTCACGCTCGCCTGCTCTTCATTTTCACCCCTCGGAAAGCATCTCCGCTACGTCATTCGCCTCCATTTTCCGGCATCAAACAACGTGGCCAAGTACGAGGCGCTGGTTAACGGACTACGCATCGCCATCGAGCTAGGGGTCCGACGCCTCGACGCTCGAGGTGACTCGCAGCTTGTCATTGACCAAGTCATTTAGAACTCCCACTGTCGTGATCGAGGATGGAAGCCTACTGCGACGAAGTCCGGCGCCTGGGAAAACAAGTTCTACGGGCTGGAGCTCAACCACATCGCTCGACGGTACAACGAGACTACGGACGAGCTGGCGAAAATAGCCTCGGGGCAAACGACGGTTCCCCCGGACGTCTTCTCCAGAGACCTACATCAACCATCCGTCAATATCGACGACGCGCTCGAGCCTGAGGAAGCCTCGGCCCATCCCGAGGTACCCTCGGCCGCACCCGAGGCAACCCTCGGCCATCGAGGAAGAGGCCTTGCCCGTCGAAGAGGAACAGAATGGGGTCACGCCAGATCCGAACTGGCAGACCCCGTACCTGGAATATCTCCTCCGAGGAGAGCTTCCAATTGACAATACCAAAGCTCGGCGCCGCCAAGTCATTCGTCTTGCTGGGTGATGAAAAAGAGCTCTATCACCGCAGCCCCTCGGGCATCCCCCAACGATGCATATTTATCTCCCAAGGACAAGAGCTTGTTGCAAGAAATACACTCGGGGCTTGCGGCCACCATGCAGCGCCTCGAGCCCTCGTGGGGAATGCCTTCCGACAAGGTTTCTACTGGCCAACCGCGGTGGCCGACGCCACTAGGATTGTGCACTCCTGCCGGGGTGGTCAATTCTACGCAAAGCAGACGCATCTGCCCGCTCAGGCCTTGTAGACGATACCCATCACCTGGCCATTTGCTGTGTGGGGTCTAGACCTCGTCGGTCCCTTGCAGAAGGCACCCGGGGGCTTCACGCACCTGCTGGTCGCTATCGATAAATTATCCAAGGGATCGAGGTCCGACCCCTAAACAGCATCAGGTCCGAGCAGGCTGGTGGCATTCTTCACCAACATCATCCATCGGTTCGGGGTCCCAAACTCAATCATCACCGACAATGGCACGCAGTTCACCCGGAAAAAAGTTCCTGGACTTTCTGCGACGACCACCACATCCGTGTGGACTGGGCCGCCGTATCTCATCCCATGACGAATGGGCAGGTGGAGTGTGCCAACGGTATGATTTTTGCAGGGGCTCAAACCAAGGATCTACAACGACCTCAACAAGTTCGGCAAGCGGTGGATGAAAGAGCTTACCCTCGGTAGTCTGGAGTGCAACGACCCCCGCTTCGGGCGGCTAAACAGCAGCAGCGATGACCTCAGGGCCGACGCTGCTGTGACGAGGACCTCGCCTGCGTCTCCGCTCGAGGAGGACGAGAACTAGCCATTGAAGCCAAAGAGACGGAGGTCCGGGGTTGCAGGCGGCGCTGGCGGTCTCGTCGGTAGACACAACCTCTCCGGCTGCCACCTGCTCACCAACGCCACACTGGCGTATGACGTCCGCTCAAAAGCGCACCGGTAGGTCCTCGCTCCCGTCCTTGCCACAAGAACGAGAACGGGGCCGTCCTAGAACACGAACGTAGCCCTCGCGGCGTACGACGTGTTGGGCGACTCCCCAACAGCCGGCGGCGCAGCGAGGATCGGTAGTGGGGGGCGACACCGGAAGTAGCGCTAGAGCCACTCGTGCTGGGGAGCCAAGCACGCGGCAGCTGCAAGTGCCACAGGCGGCGAATGCCCTTCTCCCCAGATCACTGAGGGAAGGAGCGGGCCGCTGCCTACGCAGAGGCAGGCCCCGGCTCAGCTCTCCCTCTGCCTTAGCTCGGATGACGAAGATCCTTGAAGCTGAGGGCGGGGCGGAGGCCGCAGCCCGGCTTGCTGTTTCCCCACCAAACTGCCCATTGGTGAGGGAATGCAGTCGGGCTGCACGATGAAAATCCTTGAAGCCGAGCAATGGCTAAAAAGGTGTCGATCTCACGAGGCCGCGCTCCTCCAACGACAGCAAGAGCAAGGCGGCGCTGGAGCACCCCATCCGGGGGCTCAAAAGGTGGAAGGGCGGAAGGCATGAGGGGGAGAACGAAGGCATGGCCACTGCCTAGGGGATCGATCCCCCTTTTATAGGCAGACCTCCTCGCTTGCACCCCATAGCATCACGGGCGAAATCCCCACTGACATCCTCCAGGGTTCTCCCCCCACGACACGGGGGCTAGGACCCACACGTCATACGAGTTGATCCGAAGCATGAAGAAGGCGAACTGCCGCACGCGAGGCATGTAACCGTCCCGTGGTTACAAGCGCTCCCCACCTTCGCAGAAACCGGTGGTCGAAAGGGTGGACTGCCACGCAACGGGCATCCAACTGCACCACAACCGTGCACCCCTTCGGCTCCATCCACATCCGGTGGACCAGCGCAAAGGAAGCGGGCCCGCATGTCGTGTAACCGGCGCGCCGGTTGCGACGTGCAAGAAGCTACACCGCCACTCGCGCTAATGCTGCGCCTCCTCGACTGCGGAACCAGTACCGCGACTCGAGGTAGCCCTGCGCATGACCCAACAGTGCCAATTAAAGGCGACAGGCATGGGTCAGTCAGCCACGGGGTAGGCACGACGGTTGGCATGGTCAAAAGTGGACCGGCAGTAACTGCAGCGGCCGACGAGCGGAAGCAACGGTCAAATCGCCTACAGGCTCGCGTCCCCTCCTAAAGCGACAGGAGAGCCCTCTCCCACGGCGTGAAGACGACGCGCCCGTGCCCCGTTCCTCGAACGGCTCGCACGCGCAACGGGTTGCCACGCGAATTGCCGGTCCCGTCGCATTAACTCCTCGACGGAGCAGGCGACACCTCTGGCAGGCGAGGCGGGCGTCGCTTCGCCTTCGCTATAATGACGCATCAAAAAAGGTGCGCCACCTTATTTAAATTCATATCCTTCCCCTCTTCCTCTCTCTCTCTCTTGCCACAGGGACCGGGAATGGGGACGTTATGGAAAGGATCCTTCTCGGCGGAGGGAAGCGGGCCCCGAGCCCTCCTACTGATCAGGGGTTCGAAGGCTGGCCCCTCGGAAAGGTTACGACAGCCACCCCAGAGCACCTTGGACTTCAAGCCCATTACTGATCAGGGGTTCGAAGGCTGGCCCCTCGGAAAGGGTTCGACGGCCGCCCCAGAGCGCCCGGGGCTCTCGTGCCCACTACTGATCAGGGGTTCGTAGGCTAGCCCCTCGGAAGGGTTCGACAGTCGCCCTAGAGCACGCAGAGTGAGGGATGACTCTGGGTACGTTTGATACATAACCAAGGCTCGGGCTACGCTCCCGAGGTACCCTAGGATATTTCCTGAGACCGGCGGGAATGATTTGTAACGGAATCCCACCGGAGGGAGGCATCGAAGCTCTCGGACCCTGTCGAAGGGGTCTGGGTCGGCGAATCACCCGCAGGTACTTTTGGAGCGTGCCTCTGGGCCACCAGCCGACCCCTAACAAATGGGGCACAGGCGTCCACTCGGATCACCCATTAGCAGCTCACTGGAAACACCATGTTCGGCGCCCTCGAGGGCAACATGGCGCTTTCTCCCCTCCTCCTTGCGGAAAGGCGACGCAGGGGCATATAATAAAAGTCGGGAAAGTCCTTGATTGTCCTCTCACTCCATGCAGAGGCTCGGGGGCTGCTCTCGCACCCGGCTACGGCCAAAACTATTGACAGCGTCAACAAAACCAGCCTGATAACCTGGAACCCGACCATTTACCCGGGCTACTGCCGGACCCGCATGAGGAACGAACAGACCGGCCGAAGCACCATGAAAAGCATTCAGACCTCAGAGGAGTCAAACCACTCCTCCGAGGCCTCGGGGGCTACACCCGGCGGGTGCGCTCGCGCGCACCCACCAGAACAAGGCAAAAATCGAGAAAGGCCGGTCCCTTCACCAAAAACGGCGGCAAAAGCCTCCAAGCTGAGTACCATCACTCCCTTCGAGGCTCGGGGGCTTACTGTCGGGTATCATAATTAGGGGTACCCCCAACGCTCCTAATCATGGCTGGTAACACCCTCAGATCAACTGACGGGTGCGGTTCAAGCCAAGGACTTCGTCTACCCGAGGGACGCGATCTCACCCGAGCCCAGCCTCGGGTCTGGAACCATAGTCCCAGACGAGTTTCACGCCTCGCCCGAGGGCCTCCTCAGACAGCGGGCGCCCCCTCAGCTCTCCCGAGGCCCGGCTCGGGCAGGCTTCGTTGTGAAGCAACCTTGGCCATACCGCCTCACCAACCGACTGCTTCGCAGGCGCATTAAATGCAGGGGATGCCTGACGCCGTATCCTGACACGCGCGCCTCAGTCGGCCAGGCCGAAGTGACCGCAGTCACTTCGCCCCTCTTCTCTTACTGTCTGATATGATAGGAAAATAGCGCCGCTCGCTCTGCCCCGACTGCCGTGACAGCCACCCCTGGCAACGACTGACAACAAGTCACGATCAACACCGAGCTCAAACCTCGGGCGCAACAGGAAGCTCCGTCCTCACCCGACCTCATGCTTCGGCCTCAGGAGGAGGTCTCCGCCTCGCCCGACCTCACGCTCCAGCCTCGGGAGGAGGTCTCCGCCTCGCCCGACCCCCGGACTCAGCCTCGACCCCGGGTCTCGGGAGGAATCGCGTCCTCGCCCGACCCCGGCCTCGGCCTCAAGAGAAGTCTCCGCCTCGACCGACCCTGGGCTCAGACTGACCGCGCCAATAGGGGATGCATCATTTCCCTATTCCTAGCCTGCTCAGGCTACAAGGAACAAGACCGGTGTCCCATCTGGCTTACCCCGACGACGGGTAATGATTGGTGCCCCGCGTGCGCCATGACGCCGGTGGCTCTCAGCCCCTTACGACAGCAAGGAGACGTCAGCAGGATCCTCGCCATGCTGCCAGCTGTGCTCCTACAGGACTCAGGCGCTCCTCCGGCGGCCACGCCATCACATGTATAGGGCCCAAGCTCTCCCCCAACGGCCACGTTGGCATGTACACAGGGCTTAGGCACTCCACTGCCGGACACATTAGCGCATAGATACGCCCCCCGTTGTACGTCTGGACTCTCTCCTTGCCTCTATAAAAGGAGATCCAGGGCTACCCTGAGGGGGGTTCGCGCGAGGGAAGCGGCGGATGAGCTCTGTGTCCCGCCCTCTCTCTCTCTCTCTCACGCGACGCGCTTGTAACCCCCTACTGCGAGCGGCACCCCTGGTGCAGGATAATACAAGGCTTGTCCCACATCTTGTGTTCCATCCCGCGCCAACCCATCTTGGGCAGGGACACGCAGCGACAATGCACTCGTCGGTCTGAGGGACCCCCCGGGATCGAAACGCCGACAGGTATATTGTGTTGTTCCCTCTCGGGTTCTAGCTCCCACAAAGTATACTACTCCATTATACAATAAGGTCCTTTTACATTGAACTATTTACACCGGCACTCCCCCTCAAGATGGGCTAAATATATTCAACATTCCCATCTTGCTACATGCCAACTCATTATCTTTAGAACCTAGACCTTTTGTGAGACTATCTGCTAACTGATTACGAGAGTTAACATACTTTTAACTTCAAAGTCCCAGCATCAATCTTCTCCTTGATGAAGAACCTATCAGTCTCCACATGTTTCATGCGGTCAAACTGGACTGCATTATTTGCTATATTGATTGCTGCTACATTATCACAATGAAGTAACATAGTCTCATTCTTCAACACCCGAAGCTCCTTTAGAAGACCTTTCAACCACATCATCTCACATAGAGCTAAAGCCATCGCTCTATGTTCGGCTTTTGCAGTAGACCGAGACACCACGGCTTGTTTTCTTGCTTCTCCATGAAACAAGATTACCTCCCACAAACACACAATATCAGATGTGGATCTCCGATCATCTCTACTGCTTGCCCAATCAGCATCACAGTAACCCTCCAGATTCAGGTGTTGATTCGCTCTAAACCACAACCCCTTGCCAGGGTTCCCTTCAGGTATCTCAGATTTTGACATACCACCTCCATATGTCTTGTTCTAGGATCATGCATATACCTACTCACCACACTCACTGCATAAGCAATGTCCGGTCTCGTATGGCAAAGGTATATCAACCGACCCACTATCCTTTGATACCTTTCTTGATTCACAGGGTCACCTGACTCGGCATAAGTTTAGTGATTTTTATCAATGGGTGAGCCACATGGACGACACCCAAGCATTCTTGTCTCTGTCAATAGATCAAGAACATACTTCCTTTGAGAGAGAATGATTCCTTTAGGCGATCTAGCAATCTCAATCCCAAGAAAGTAATGAAGTGGTCCAAGATCATTTACCTCAAAGGCTCCACTTAGTTTTTTCTTCAGTTTCTTGATCTCCTCCACATCATCTCCAGTGATCACTATGTCATCAACATAGACAGCCAAGATAGTGATACAAGAGCCTTGATGTTTGTAGAAGACTGTGTGATCTCCATTACATTGATAGTAGCCCATATCACAAACTACTCGCCTGAATCTATCAAACCATGCACGTGGTGATTGCTTCAGGCCATAGAGTGATTTCTTAAGTCTGCACACTTTTCCAATAGTTTGTTCATTTGCAAACCCAGGGGGAATTTCCATATAGACCTCTTCCTGTAGGTCACCATGAAGAAATGCATTCTTCACATCCAACTAATGAAGTGGCCAACCAAAATTGGCCGCACATGAGATTAAGGTCCTCATCGTGCCCATTTTTGCCACAAGTGCGAAGGTCTCATCATAGTCAATCCCATATGTCTGACTATATCGTTTCGCCACCAGTCTTGCTTTGTACCTATCAACCTTTCCTTCTAGAGTCTGCTTTACTGTGAAGACCCACTTGCATCCCACCACCTTCTTTCCTTCTGGAAGATGAACAAGTTCCCATGTCTTGTTCTTTTGAAGGACAAACAACTCTTCTTTCATGGCATCCTTCCACTTTGGATCCTGTTTAGCACACCTCCAATCTTTTGGGATAGACACAGTTTGTAATGATGCAATGAAGGTTCTATATGCAGAAGAGACACTATAGTATGAGACATACTTAGCAATGTCATGTTCATAACAATAACGAGAAGGAGGTTTCCCAGCATTTATTCTAGGTTCTCTTCTTTGTGCAAGAGGTAACTCTTCATGTTCAGGGATGGGAGAAACAGAGATTGGAGAGACATTACCGGTTAGATCTGGAGAGCAGTCTGAAGAGAGATATGGGACTGGAGCTTCAACTTGTTTGGGTTGTGGTTGCTCCCCCTGCTTCTTAGTTTCGCTTCTGATAGTATACTATAGGTTGCTTTCCATGTTTTTCATTCACTTGTCTTCCAATGGAACAATCAGGTTGCTCCCCATGTTTCTCATTCAACTTCCCTACCGTGGGAACATGGGATAGACCCAACAATCACCGCCTCATCATCCTCTATCTCCTCCTAAATGTTCATAGTTGGATCACCATGGTCCCCTCTACCTTCATCATTACTTAGTATCTTCGTAGTCATCCCTTCCTCCATTTCTGGTGGAATCATACCTCCAACAATTACCCCTCCTGAAGCTCCACTAGCCTCATCACTGTCGTGACCACAACCATCTTGGCCACTATCATCCTCCCCCTCTCTACGGTATCTTCCATCAACCGGAGAGAAGTCATCCATGATTTGTTCTAGATTAACTTTCTTTGTGTAGTATGGGTCTTCCTCTCGAAATGTCACATACATACTCACAAATAGTCGCTTACCAATAGGATCCCAACACTTGTATCCTTTCTGAGTAGATGCATAACCCACAAAAATGCACTTGACTGCTTGAGGATCCAACTTGCTCACCATAGGTTGATGATCTTTTACAAAGCAGACATAACCAAAGACCTTGGGTGGAACTCGAAAGTCACTCTTTCCCAACAGAAGCTCAGTAGGTGATTTCATATCAAGTATTCTTGAGGGCATTCGATTGATGAGGTATGTGACTGTCATTACTGCCTCACTCCATAGATACTTGGGCACATTCATCTGAAACATGAGAGATCTTGCTACCTCCAACAAATGACGATTTTTTCGCTCTGCTACACCATTCTGAGTGGAGTTCCAGGACAAGTTGTTTGGTGAATAATCCCTTAACCTGACAGATATGATCTAAATTCATTATTCACATACTCTGTTCCATTATCAGTCCTAATAATTTGAATCCTTGCATTAAACTGATTAGCAATCAGTTTATGGAAGTCTTGAAAGCATTTTAACACCTCATTCTTATGCTTAAGTATATAGATCCAAGTCATACGAGTGTAACAATCAATATAAGTGACGAACCACTTTGCACCATTCATAGAAGTGACTGAATAAGGACCCAAACATCTGAGTGTATTAGAATAAACAGTTCATAATTGCGAATACCAATACTAGGATAGTTGGATCTAGTATGCTTGCCAAGTTCACATGCATCACATACAAGCCTACTCTTGTCCATTCCCTTAAACATCATAGGGTACAACCGACTTAGGTTCTCAAAAGATATACGTCCTAACCGACGATGAAGTAGCAGAATCTCCTTCACATCCCCTTCAATAGTTGCTTTCAAAGCTGATTCCTCATGACTGATGAACCACAACCCATTATGCCTAACTCCAGTCCCAATCTTTCTCCTAGTCCTCCTCTCCTGAAAGACACAAGAGGTTTCATCAAATGTTACTGTGCACTTGAATTGATCAATGATTAAACTCACAGAAAGGAGATTGACTGGAAAAGATGGAACATGCAGGACTGATGACAAGATCAGAGATGGTGTACACTCTATGGACCCTATACCATGGATTTGTTGGGATGTACCATCAGCAATTTGAACCGATTCAGAATGTGTATAAGGAGTGTATGTTTTGAACGAAGTGGACATGCCGGTCACATGCTTTGATGCTCCTGAATCTGTGACCCAATCTATGCGATGCCTACATGAGGATGCAAAAACTTGTGCCTGAGTACCTTCGCCCATGTGGGCATAGTTGGCAAAGTTACCAAAGTTGTTGGTGGCTTGTTCAACAGGTACAGTGAGGCACTCAGAAGACTTGCCCTCCTGCCATTGCTCCCACCGCTTAACTTGTTCCCCAGTTAAAGTAATAGAGGGACTCTCTTCAGTGGTAGCTATGTTGGCCCTAGAACCACCATGACCTCGACCTCCTCCACAACTACCACGACCTCTTCCATAACTCCCACGAGTGCCCCATCGACCTCCACGAGATCCTCCTCGGCCACCATTTCCTCTGGATTGGGACAATTGTAACTTAGGTGTCCCTTTTCCCCACAATTATAGCATTCTCGATCCTCGATTGCAGCATAGGCCGATTTCACATGATTATCATTACCCATCACTCGAAGTTTGCTCTCTTCATCAATCATGGCTGACACAGCCTCATCCATGGTAGAAAGACTCTCCTGGTGACAAAAGGCAGCTCTCCTGCTCTCAAACTCAGGATCCAGATTCTTTAAGAAGTGGGTCACTCTCCTATCCTCTACCCACTTATGAACAATGTGTGCATCCTATGGACAAACCATTTGGAGAGGGGCATAGTGATCTAGTTCTCCCCATAAGTACTGAAGCTCACTAGCATATTGCTCCACTGGTCGCCCCGCTTGTTTCACCACATCTGCCTTATTCTGAATCTCCATCATCACCACCACATTCCCCCTCCGAGAGTATATGCTACTCAAGGTCCGCCATATCTGTGATGCAGTGCGCATAGCTTCCACCCTCTTGCTAACAGTGGGAGACATAGATGCCAATAACCATGCCACTATCACAGAGTTTGTTGTATGCCAAGTTCTCCATTCAGTGCCAAGCTTATCAACTGGCTCAACACAGGTCTCCTCCAAGTAGTGCTCCACTCCCTTGCCTCCTAAGGACGCGCACTCTCCTCGACCAGCTCAAGTAATTTTTGCTGCCCTCTAGCTTCACATCGTTCGGCAAAAGTTCTAACTTTAACTCAGATGGGTTTGTATTGGCCTTGGCACCAATCAACCCCAACCCCATAAGCTCCTGGATCATAATCCTCATCTCACTCTTTGTAATCCCATCTGAACCACCACCAATTGTTACCTTCGTCGCAGCCTCTTCTTCCCTTCTCTTGGGATCCATCTCTTCTGTACTCATCTTCATAGAAGCACCGAATCAAGCAGCTATACAACAAGCACCGACAAACACTAGCATACAACTTCCAATAACAGCAGCACTGCAGCCACACCAACCAGCAGCATTACAGCCACACCAACTCCTTCTGGTTGCCTCCTCCTACCGCACCAGCTCCTCCTCCCTCTTACTGCACCACGACACCAACTTCTAACTGTTCGCCTCCTCCTCTGGCCTAAGCCGCAGCCCACAGCCACCACTCGAGACAGCAGGGTAGCAGCAGCACCCACGGGGGCAGCAGCAGTGCCCAACAGCAACAGGTCGACGTTGTGCCAGCAAAGACCGTGGTGGCGGCGGGTCGGTCCGGTGGCGGGTTCTGCGACGAGCAGCGCGGTGCGGGAGCAGCCGCCTCCTCGCTAGCTGCCGGCGCGCTCCGGGGCTGGTGGACAGCCGACAGCAGCCGACGCGCTCCGGGCTGGTGGACGGCCTTCTCCTCCCTCACGCGTGCGAGCTCGAGCTCGAGCTCCAATGGCAGCACCAACGGCAGGGGAGGCTAACCCTAGCTTGGAATACCATGTTGTTTGGTGTATTGTGCTGTTCCCTCTCGGACTCTAGCTCCCACAAAGTATATTACTCCATTATACAATGAGGTCATTTTACATTAAACTATTTACACCAACACATTACATATTTAACTTTTTATGTGAAAAGTTGAGTTTACTCCTATTTAATTTATCCCAATAATTATTAGTGACAAATTTGGTCATTTTTATGGCTCCCACCTATCCACTTTAATCTTTCGTGGTCTTTTGTGATCATTGTTGTCTGGTGATAATCCTTAGTATATTGACTTTGTGAAGGGCACATCTGAGTGACCAATTTTTTATGTCTAATCTTGGTTCTCTTCGTTATTTTCTTGGGATCGAGGTCTCCTCCACGCCTGAAAGTACATTCAGAGGCTTCATGATTATGCTTCTCTTACTAACCACCATACCTTTGAGACTCCTATGGAGCTCAACATTTATCTTAGTGCCACTGATAGTGAGCCTCTTATTGATCCTGTCCTATCCGCTATCGTCACATGGTTTGGAGTCTTGTTTATCTTTGGTGTCACTAATATTTATGTTTCTTGTTCTTTGCATATTTTAGTCAATTTTTCGGCCTCCACTCTGCTCGACTGTAGTCACCTTCTTTGTGAGAAGGTCCAGTGAGTGATACAGATCATTAATTTACATTTTAAACACCTCAATAGCGCGGCCAGATATGACATCATGAATCTCTGGCATATACCTGAATAAAATGGCTAAAAATAACAAACAGGAATGAACCTACAAAAACTTCTCCATAATTCTAATTGCAAGTTCGCGTACAGCAATGTCATGAGTTGATGTAATTATAAATTTGAGTCACTAACGTGAGAAGGTCCAGTTAGTGATACAGATCATAATTTACATTTTAAACACCTCAATAGCGCGGCCAGATATGATATCATGAATCTCTGGCATATACCTGAATGAAATGGTTAAAAGTAACAAACAGGAATGAGCCTAGAGAACTTCTCCATAATTCTAATTGCAAGTTCGCATAACACTTTGAACATGTGACCAAATGTAGAACTCCTTTCCTCACACCACAAAAAGCATGATCCTTAGAACTGGATTATTCAGAACGTTTGAATTTAGACAATATTGGACAGTCAAACAAATATCATGTACTTAATGATACTAAATATAGACATACATGCAAACTGCATTCATATGTTACTTAATGAATATAAAATTAGTCTAAAACGAATTATTTTTGGAATGGAGGGAGTACATTATTGTAGCAGAATCATTATAAAATCACAAAGCAAACCACATTTGAACAATCAAACATTTGAATTCAGATTTATAAAATTATTATAGCAAACCACACCAGTCCCTGCAGAAGCTTAAATGCTGTTGATTGCTTATTATTAACACATTTCAATATTTCACAAAAGAATCACCCCTTTATTCTGATAGATACACACGTAATACAACTGTGCCACTTAAATCTACTGAACATCCACTGACTGCCAGTCATGGAAAGACAGATTATCGATGGTTGATGGCCGGAAGAGGATAGGGTTAACATTCCAGCCCTTCAGGCTTCCTCTCGCCCATCTCATCCTCACGTTGTCAATCTCCAGACCGGAGATATGCTCCAGCATCATGCCACCAGTCTTGTGCTTCACCATCTCCTGGCACCCAGGCCTGTAATCATAGAGCCCTCCCGTGTAGTTTGTCCAACGCTTGTAGGTAAGGTCTATGTTCTTGAATTTCAGGTTGCGGAGCAGCCCATGCTTAGATCCAGCCAGAAAAACTCCATTTTCTGATACCGATGAGATGTTGATGAATCTTATGTCTGAAATGGCGCCTTCTTTTGAATCTGGGTGCCTTGGGCAAGTTGTGATATAGATTGGTTCGGCTCTTCCCCACCATAAAGGATGGTAGTACCTGGTCCTCATTTTAATGTTTGAAAACACACATCATCATTCCCTGTAAAA